>CM062813.1:546541230-547742147 GCA_031772625.1 Pinus tabuliformis | reverse complement strand
TATTTACGTTCGGGACATTAGCATAAGGTTTTTTAAAACATGGGTTTTTGAGGGTTTAAGAGCGGGGTTTTAACGATTTATGCACAAAAACTTAGGATAAGGGCGGAAATGTGGGTTTTTGAGGGTTATAGGGCTAGGGGAGAGGTTGTTAGCATGACCAGGTGTCATCTAACTCCTTCTATGACACAGATGGGTTAAAAACAACCCCAGATGGACCATTTTTTTCCTGACTTTAGAAGAAATATGGCTATATTGCCAAGGAGAGGATATTTACATGGGGGAGTTTTATATACATAGTTTTAGTAAGGGAAAGGGAAAAATAATAGGGAGTTAGTAGTTAATGTGGAGATGATAAGCAGGCGCTAAGGTTAAAAAATTACCTTTCATCTGTTGTATGATGAAATCAGAGTCTCCTAAAATAGACACTTTTGCAGCTCCTAGAGCTTTTAGCAGTTTAAGGACTAGCAGTAGAGCCTCGTATTCTGCCATGTTATTTGTGCATTTAAAATTCAGTCTGTAGGCATGACCTTCTGCATGGTTGTTATATGTATTGTGAATCCAGACGCCTGCCCCTGCTCCTAACTTGTTAATAGAGCCATCAAACTCTAAATACCACGTGATTTCTTGCTCAAGGTTAGCACTAAGAGTTTGAGTCATTATAGGATTGGGCAGATTTAAAGTTTCTGTTTGGGGAAGTCTTTCTAACATGCTGGTTGTATTAACTGTTGTGACAGTTTCACTAGTGTGTGCAACTAATTCTTCATTGATGTGTGCTTGTTGTTCTAGAGCCAACGGCTCATTCTTGGTTGGAGAATTTGTGCCGTCATTAAACAAAATAAAGGAATCCATATCAGAATGGATTGAGTAAATGGGAAAATTTTCAGGCTTTCTCTCACTACTTACCACATATTTCATGAGCGTTTCTCTATACAGTCTCTTTGGTTGCCCAAAGACTAAAATGGTGGCATAGGAAATGTCTAATTGAAGGGATCCTTGAAGCTTTGCTCCCCATGACCATGATAGGAGCATACCGTATTTTGGTGGAATGTCGGCAACCACTACATCCATGAGGATGGTCTTATTTGGATATTGAACTAAGGAGACACAGAAGTCTTTGATGAGGCCTAGACATTTCACTTGACTTGAGTCAAATGAGTACAAGTCTTTGTAAGGTCTTGTAACGTCAAGGTTTAGTTTTTCCATAACTGCTTTGGGCATTAGATTGTGCGATGCCCCTGAGTCAAACATAGCATTGTGCAAAACTTTTTCATGTATATGCAAACTGACATAAAAGGGTGGGACAGGTCCATGTGTTAACTTTCCATTGACTTCTGGGCCAAACAACAGTTCAGGGGAATCATCCAAAACATTTAGATCGTCCTTGTTTTTTGGAATTTGAAGTGACCTTTGAATTTGTTGCCTATATACATCGTGTTTGGCAAGTTCTGAGAGGGCAATGGATATTTTCAACTTAGCTATTTCTGCCTCTAAATTAAATGGCTTTTCCAATGGAGTCTTGTTGTTGATAAAGGAAGTTTTTTCCTTTTCATTTAAAATATCTGTAATTTGCTCTTGTTTATGAGTGTTATGAGGACTGATAGCTTGCAGTTTTTTAATTTCAGGAAAAAAATTTGGAACACTGTTCGAGCTCTCTTTCGATGGAGAAGGTGGCAAAGGCTGATCTTTAGAAGGCTGTATTTTTGTTATGTCTTCTACAGTCACTTGATGCGGGTTTGGAACATTTGTATCAGCTGGTTCTGTTATGACAACCTTGCCTTTGGTCTTGTTGGGCTGTTTGCCATCCTTTGTTCTACTAGGTTCCGAAATGTCAATGGTCCTAGTTCTCAGCTTATATTGTTTGTGTACTTCATACACAACAGTATCGTATCCTTGTTTAAAATCAAAAGACTCGCAAGACTTAGTTTGAAACTGATTGTAATTGAGTTCATTTTGGTCTTCTTGGGACAGGACAGTTTGGTGCTCACCCTTTAGATCCATCAGGTTCATGTGAGTGTCCTCTATGGGTTCACTAGAAGTAGATCCTTCAACATAGTTATCTTGAAAAGGGGGTCTTATGTCATGGTCTTGGTTAGACCTACCAGGATTTGTGTTCTGCAGTTTCCTAAAATTTGGATTCCTTATGGTATTGGATTGTTGTCCTTCCCATGATGCTTTTCTCTCAACATTTTCTACTCTTTCTCATAGTCTTTGTAGGCCATTGATAATAGCATCAAGCTTTTGATCAAAGGCTGAGGGTTCTTCCTTAAAAGTGGTTCTTCTTTCCATTCTAGCTCTGTTTCTTTTGGCAATTAAGTTAGCTTCTACGGTCACAACAACATTTTGTGCGTCTGCAAGGGTCTGAGGAGCTCTTTCTTTTAACTGGTATGCCATATCAGGGTCAAACCCATCCGGAAATTTGTACAAGGCCAGATCAGGGGGAGGCCTTAGGTTCTGAGGTATTGCGTTATATACATTATTGAATCTTGCACAGTACTCCAAAACAGTCTCTTGAGGACCTCTTTTAATTGTATCATATTCTGCTAGTATGTGCAAGGGATCTTTCTTTTTCTCCCATCTGTTGGTAAAGGATTGGTACAACTCATCTGGGGTGGTTATGGAGTTAGCAGCAAGTGATCTGAACCAAGTTCTTACATCACCTGTTAAGCTCTGAACAAAAATTCTCATTCTCACGCTATCATCATCTATTTCGTAGTTTTCAAAATAGTCTTGCATCTTTTTGGTATGCTGAATGGCAGTAAAAGGGCCAGTACTATCAAAATATGTGATTTTAGATTGGTACTCTTGAGGTAAAGCCCTAGCATTAGCAGGTAATTGCAGGGGTGCATATCTATTAGCCATATTGGCAGGGATAAGTGGAACAACGGGGATAAATGGAACGACTGGAGCAACGGGGATCACAGGAGTAACTGGAATGCTGGAAACAACAGTAGTGGTAGTATGTGCAGTGAATGAAGGTGTGGAAGGAGGAGTTCGAGGTGTAGATGATGAACTAGGGGAAACAGGGGCCGAACAAAACAAAACCTTGACACGAGTCGGAATACAGCTAGGGTAAGCTGTTTCAGGAGTTTTATCAGTGAAATTTTCCTGTCTTTCTTACTTGCTAAGGATGTTCGAGATTATGTTAGGGTTTTCAAAAACAGCTGGAGGGTCAGGATCTAGATTTGACCTTGTATATCGTGGATTCTGCTTGGGATTCAGCTTTAGAATTGTTTTTTGTGTATTTTTATGGGAATATTTTTGTAATTAACAAGGAACAGATCAGATTTTAGAATGGCTGTGTATATCCTAAAACTAGCATGAAGATTGACTGAAGCAGCTTTTATTTACTTCTACTAATGTAAAACAGAAATAGTTTCAAAGGCTTCCTGGCTGACCTTCAGGCTTCATCTGTAGTTTTAAGAAATATACAACAATTAGAAAATCGACATTTTCACAAGGGATCTTTCCAACCTTCTTTGTGAAATTAACTGAGGATGTTCCCCAGTGGAGTCGCCATTATGTTATCACTCAGGTTGTCCCGAGGTTGGAGTAAGGGATATGGCCGAGGTAACCACAAACCAACTTTGGATTGCAGGTTCTAGCCCACCTATAATGAGAGAGGGCTCTCTCTTTGGGATTTAGCTTTGTTGAAAATGATCTTAGGCTAGCTATTGAGTTCAGGGTTTTTTGTTCTGATTTTGGTGGGAAAATTGATGCTTCAGGTAGAGAGGCAGAGCATAGTCTGAAAAGTTTCAAACCATTGGGCATGGAGTCGAGGAGGAGGACTGCTGGTGTGTTTTCTTGGTCACCATAGGGAAAATGGAGCAAGAGAGCTGCGCATGAAACAATGTTTCAGGTTTAAATGATGGAAAGAATGCTAAGTAAATGAGAGGCAGTTAAGAATCTCTCAATCAGCTTAACAGATGAGGTAACAGAGCTCTACCTAGGGGTAGTGAAGAATCCCTAGATAATTGGCAAAACACAAGTGAATCGGGGTAAATATGAGCCAGAAGCAATTCATATTCATGACCAATTCATTCAGAGGAAAACATAAAGAAACAACAGAAAGTGAGCATAGAGTGTATTTAAACAAATTCTAATCTATTCTTTCTTTCTACTATTTAGATAGTGGTAAACAACAAAACAGAGGTAAGATGCACCTATTGTTTCAGGCTACAGCACAAGAATTCCATCTTCATATCTTCAAAACATTCATTTACAACAGGCAGTTTTCTCTCCAAGCTTTCAACGATCTTTGGTTATAGAAAAAACTCAGGTATACAATGCGAGTCTCTAGTGAAAATTCTCAATTGACCAACCCTTGAAACAATGTAGAGAGCGGTATATATAGGGAAAAACTCTCTACAACTGCTTTTATTACAACTTGACCTAATCAGGTCCTAAAGAATAATTAATTTGACCTATTCCTATCATAAATAAATGCGTGAAAATATCTCGGGATGTGTTGAGGGCTGTTGTATCAAAACTGAGTAAATGATGTTGTCCTCGGTGGCTTGGTGCTGTGTTTTCTGAAATAAATGTGTATGGGTTTATGCTTCTTTGGTGTATGCCTGCATTTAAAGCTTTAACTGTGATTTGAGGGTAAGGATGGGCTTACGCCTCTTGATTTGACTTTCTGGGGGCTCATCAATGTTCAGGTGCTTCGAGCCCCTAAAAAATCTTGGCTGATACTCTTTGGCTCTTCATCTCCATTTGATACTCTTTGAAAAATGAATTGGGTCGCTTTTCTCCTTTGCTGTGGGTCTAATCACAAATTAATGGCCGTTTTCGGCCTTTTTTTCCTTTAGAACTGTCTTCTGCTCGTTTCGGCAAGCTTCGCGAAGAAAAATGGGTCATTCGGCGCCTTTCGGGCTTCTTGGGGGCTACGAAATGAAAAGATTCCCTAAAGATTCCCCATTCAGGTCTAATTTATCCAGCGAGCGCCATGAAAAATTGCCTCAGAAACTGATTCGGGGCTCCGGAGTGCGATTTTCGCCCTTCGCGCTAAAATTGCTGATGATGTCAGCATGACGGACTTTGTATGGTGGATGACATCAACGATGACATCAGCATGATGACATGGCAGGATGACGTCAGCATGATGATGTCATCACGTATGTAGGTGACGTGACAGTACGGCAAGGGACATGGTGGCAAGAGATGTGGCAAGGTGACTCGGCGGTACAGTGGCAGGAGGCCACGCAGGCGGATGATGCAGCAGGTGACGTGGGGCTTACGTCATGGGGGAGGGCGGTAAGTGGTTTCTGGGCGCACCGCCTTTGGACAGAGGTGGTTTCGGGGAAGGGGGCTCCGCCACAGCCCAGGAGGTGACGCGTGGCGGGAGTACGGCGGCAATACTGGCCATCTCCCGGATGCTAACCTTCGGGCGCGTTGGGGGACAGGAAGGCCCACCCACCGTAGATCTGTGGGGCAGGTGATCTAACGGTTGGTGGCGAAGGTGAGGTGGTGGAAGGATAAGGGGCGGGGATTCCGCGTAATATTCAGATTTAAATAAAGTGCGGCGGGGGTTTAGACTTAGGTTTTGTGGCCTTGGGGGGTTAATAACGGGTGGGTTAATATATTTACGTTCGGGACTTTAGCATAAGGGTCAAAACATGGGTTTTTGAGGGTTTATGAGCAGGGTTTTAACAATTTATGCACAAAAACTTAGGATAAGGGCGGAAATGTGGGAAAGGGGAAAATGATAGGGAGTTATATACTAGAGTTTGTAGTTAATGTGGAGATGATAAGCAGGCGCTAAGGTAAGGGACCTTAGGCTGCTTTTTGGGGAAAGTGACTCATAAATGAGAAACAAAGAATCCTTGAGTGAAGCAGATCTTCACCAAGACAAATGACGTGGAGAATGATGAAACTAAGAGGAATCAAGCCGATCTTGACCTCTTTGGGGAAATTAGTAAGTGACTTGGGGAATTAGAAGAAGGGGGAGTTAGTGATGTCCAGCTTGAGATCCTCCAGATGAAAACTGCCTGATAACTATGATCTAAAAAGATAAAACACTTTGTAACACAAAATTGATCATAAATCATCATTCTGCAACCTCACAGCTACCTAACCAACCTACTCACCTAACATTTTTTCTTCTTTTGATTTGGGTGCACTTAGACTTGCAGACCCAGCTTTACAATTTTTCTTTTGAATGTTTCCTATCTAAATCTACATTTATTTCTGCCAGGGCCCAAATTAAGCAGTTGGGTCCCTTTGATTCTCTACCTATCTACAAATCTGCCAAGATTAAACTGTTTGGACAGATACATTCCCTATATTCTAAAACAGGAAATTGAAACCTAGGGAGACCAAGATTAGACTGTTTGGACCTCCCTTTAAAAACTCTTCAAAACTGGAACAACTCATCAAAATTGGAAAACAGAAGTGCTATTTGGACTAAGCACACTTCATGGTATCCTGTGGAAATATGGAACATTGCGGCCTGCAAAGTATGACATATTTGGCATGTAAAAATGTCAATCATGAAAAATGAAACCCTGTTGCAACAGGAGGCTAACAGTAACTTCAAACCAACTCAAATATCTAAATTAAAACTGATAAGAGGTTGGCTTCCATCCTAGTCCTCATTGTGAGGTAGGCTTCTATTCTAGTCCTCATTGTAATTTTGCTAGGTACATTGAGTTTCAGGTCAAATAGAATGTTGTAACTTCAAATAGAAGCCAACTTAGATATCTCAATTAAAACTAATAAGAGGTTGGCTTCCATCCTAGTCCTCATTGTAATTTTGTTTGATATATTGTGTTTGGGGTCAAATAGAATGTTGTAACTTCAAACAGAGGCCAACTCAAATATCTCAATTAAAATTGATTTTATAGAGATCAGATGAAAGGTAGAGATCCGAATTTGGCCATGGCCATACCTTTATAGTTTGTTGCCAAAGTCTCCCATGTTTTCTTTGTTGAAGACTTCCTTCTCTTAGATAAACCGCTGGAAAGAAAATCCAATTTCAAATTGAACATAAGAAAGTTACTTCATAACCATAATTTTGACCTCTTCTATTCTAATGCAGATAGACGATTTTTTCATAAATTAGTTTTGTAATTTAAATTGAGAAAATTTCTCATCTATAAATTTATCTTGAAAATATTTTAGAGTTCTTTACTAGATTTTATCATTAACACATGCCTTAGTTAAAGTCTTATAAGTGTTTTCTTTTTTTTATGTTTTCATAAACTGCTCGTATGAAAAATCAAGTTGTATCAGTGAATCGAAGATTAGAAAACTTACATTATCAATTGTATTAGCTCTCGACCTCCAATGTGATCATCTAATCCATCATCATTTTCACAAATCTTTGCATGCCACCATAGAGCCTAAAGAGAAGATGCAAGGTTGAATCCTTATGAATATTATAATTGGCCATTGTCCTCCCATCTTCTAGTCGATTCCTTGCAAAGATCAATCTTTGTTGAATCAGAGGACTTGTCCTGAATATTTGCCTTCACATTATTAATAGTATCAACTCTTTGCCTTCACATTATCAATAGTATCAACTCTCAGTGTGTAAATGGAGCGTGATTATCTTGCGGTTTGGGTTTTCACACATATTTTCTTTTTGCCTCTCATTTTCTATGAATCACATAAAATAAATACAAAAATAAAATAAAATAAGTGCCATCCATTTTTCTCACATGTAGCTAGGGATATAGGATAGGAGAATTTTCACATTTGCACTCAACAACATCAAAAGGGATTCAGACAACATACAGGACAATGAATGCACTTAAAAAAAATTACCATGTAAAACAAATAATTGTTGTACTATTACTAAACATTAATATCATCTAATAAAGTAAAAGAATAATAATAATAATAAATGCAACTCTTTTTATTATATAGTAATTTTTAAACCAAAATAATATTAAAAATATTTACATATTTATATTACTAAACTATCTAAAATAATATTCCTTAAACTTTGTTCATTCCTTTTTCATAAAATGATGATTTCTTTCTTGCCCTTCTCCACATAGAAACTTTGATGCCATATGATACCAATTTTTAGCAGGGGCTCCTGTCACGAGCTTGCTACTCGTTGCGTCTCTTCATTCGGCCCTAATAGCCAACTCCTTGTGAACCAGTGGTGAACCTACTCAGAACTTTCATGCTCTTATGGCCACAACAACGGCCTTGGTGTCCCTTCATTCCTTTGGCGAACTTCCTGCGAACTTCGGATGAAAGCACAGAGACAACTACTACCGCAGCCAAAAATGCTAAAGCACAGACAAGGTATTCAGATGCAGAATGGTGTACTCATTTTATTTCAGAATGGATAAACTGATTACAAAGAGATTCTTTACAGAGATAGACTATCTTCACATTTATCGGACTTTATGCTGTTCTCAAGGAACAAGGATTACCAAAGGCTACCTCGCGATAGATAGGCTCTGCCGCAGAATATAGCACAACTCATTTACAGACTCAGTGACTCTCTAAATGATTCAGCCACTTTAGTTTCTCACCAATGCCGAGCACACTGATGCGCAGGCTCCCAAATCACCTAAGGACTTGAGTTATTCTCATGTTGCAAGCAGATCAGACAGAATGTCCGTAGATGCAGAGCAGGAGAGGCACTCGACTCAAAACACACAAAGACTCCAACTGACTCCAAATGTGAATGCCTTAACAATGAGCCTTACCCTCCTTATATAGGAAGAGAGGGGGAAACAAACATTACTGTAGGCCATCTGTGAATAGGTGGATGGAATCATAACTTTTGGATAGTGCTAGGGCGATGTCCGTAGAAGGATTCCAATCTGATGGATGGAATGATTACTTTCGGGTAAGGCCAAAGCAAATCTGATAGTAGATTCTCGTCCGAAAAGTAAATCTTATGGAAAATGGGTTTTACAAAACACGGTGGATACTTTTATCAAAGCCCACGAGAAAAGATAGACCTGACAAGACAAAGTGGATGCTTTTTGTAAAAGAATACGGGAAAATAGTGCATGAATTATTTACATAGTGGAGGCTTTAGTACAGAAAATCCCACGAGAAATCTGGTCACAATTTAGCCCTTGTGACTGGTTCTTGTGTTTACAATATGGATACTTTTATCGGAAAGCCCATGAGAACCGTCAAAATACTGTTAGATCAGGGAATCTACCTCTTTTATACAACATTTCGTCCCAGACTTTTGTGTAAATCCTGCGGACAATCATCAATTTTCCTAGTACAATCTCATATTGGACTTTAGTTAATACAAGCCACTCCATATGTTCTCTCATATATTCTTCTAGGGAATTATTATAGGGAGATGACCTATAGGTCGTCCATTCTCTTTCTGTCATTTCTTTGACAGTATTATAGGTAGGATGCATACATTGTATATTTTTATGATTACACGTATCACAATGGGTCTTACAATATTTTTCATGCGATACTGGGTCCATTGCGGTCCTACTTACACCATAATCAGTCCACCAGTCTCTGAGCCACTTACATTGTTGATATCCTTGATAATGGCCAATGGCACTGAATTTTAGTTTGGTGTAGTGGGTTCCCACCTTATCATCAACATTTAGGAAATCCCACCAGAGTTTCTTGTATTCTGGAAAAATTGTACACTCTGTTTGGAAAAATGATCTTGGGATCATCTCTTGGCCATCTAGCAGCAGGTTGTGTTCTGATATGTATTGGCTCATTCTAGAGATTTCTTGTCCTATATATTCCGACATATCTTTCATGAATGCCCGTGTTAGGTCCACCATGGTACCAAATAGTGGCAATGTCATGAAAATTTTGCTCCAATGCCCATTGTGCAATGTCAGCATCTCGTCTCGCCTTTTCATATATCATATCATGAATCCACTTGCCTCCTTTAGGGCACACTTTCCTTTCGGGTACAAAATGTTGAATGTCAGTATGAGGCTATAAGTGGGCATCTAGGACCTTAGTATTCCTCAACTACCAGGTGGGTCTCTAGTTTCTTTTATATGTTTCCCAGTCTTGGTTGTCTGGGATGGTCCTTAAGACTTCTTGTTTCTGGTGTTGGTCCCACTCGGTGATGATCATCATGACATGATCTTTTGATTCAATGTATTCTCTGCTTAAAAAATCAGGGAGATTGTTGTCTTTTCCTTTAATATGTTCCACCTAAAAATCAAAGTTTTCAAATAAAGCTTGCCATCTGGAAAACTTGGCTTCTCCAGCTTTCTTGATGTCTTTTGTTAACACCTTCTGCAGAGCAGATGCATCAGTCCTTAATAAAAAAGGTTTATTAATAAGATAAACTTAAAACTTACTGATGCAGTTCCATGATGCCTTGACCTCTTTCTCTATTGTGGAGTAACTTAATTCGGCTGGGTTCCATACTCCAAAAGCAAACTGAACAACTTGTTCATCCTTTCCAACTTTTTGTTTCAAGACTCCACCCCATCCAATATTACTTGCATTTGCTTCAACAATTTTGTAAGAAAGATCATCAGCAACATACAAGATAGGCAAGGATTTTACCTTTGCTTTGATATTCTGGAATGCTCTTGTATGGACTTCTGTCCATTCTGGAGGATTCTTCTTTAGCCTTTTGTTCAATATCCTTCTGTCACTGGCACAGTCCTGGTAAAAATTGCTGACATAGTTGAGGCAGCCTAAGAACCTTTGCAGTTGGTTCTTATCTGATATGACATCTGGAAACTTGTCTGCAAACTCTAAAGCATGTTTCTGCATAGATATCTGCCCATTGCAGATTGTATGACCCAAAAAATTGATAGTGGTCTCAAAGACCTCTATATTCTTCTTGCTAAGAACCAAGCCATTGTGCTTAACTAGGTTCTTCAATATATTTATATGTTTAAAATGTTCTTGAATGTTCTTGGAAAATATTAATACATCATCAATATATACAATTAGCCAATCAAAGTATGGCTTAAAAATGCCATCCATTACCATTTGAAATTTTGATGGAGCATTCTTGAGTCCAAAAGGCATAACCTTCCATTCATAATGCCCTATTGGAATGCTGAAGGAAGTCTTGAATTTATCTTTTTCAGCAATGTCCACTTGCGAGAATCCCGCTTTTAGGTCAAATTTGGAAAAGATATTGGCACCTGCTATCCTCCTGATTAAGTCTCCTTTATGTGGGATCAGATAGGTGTCATTAGCTAGGACTGAATTGAGAGGCTTATAATCGATAACTAGTCTTAGGATGCCTCTGATTTGCTCAGCTCTTTTGTTTACATAGAACCCATAACAGTTCCAAAGACTGTCAGATTCTCTAATTAATATTCTATTAAGGAGCTGCTGAATTTCTTTCTGGCAAAGATCTCTATATTCTTTGCTCATCCGAATAGCTCGGCTCTTACAAGGTTTACCAACATATCCTTCCTTATAGGGGAGCTCCAATGTGTGCTGCTTCTTATGCCAGAATGCATTAGGTTCCTCTGAGCAGCAATCGTCTTCTATTTGTTTCTTTATTTCTCCAATTCTGGTTTTGATCTAGGGTGATTTGAGATGTTCTTTGATTCTCAAAGTAGATTTCAGATCTTTTAGATCTAACAATCTGGCTTCGGTTCTATCCAGATCTTTCACATTGTGTACCATTGTAGAAATTTTAGGATTGGAGATATATGGAAGTTCAATTTTCTTTCTTGTCCCTTTCAAAGTGGGGACAGAAATAAAATATCCATCTTTGCCTCCTTTAAGTCTGAGTGACCCATGAGGTTCTACTGCTGCAAGAAAGACATTACCAAGTATGCAGTCTATTGGAATGTCAGCTACTGCAAATTTCAAATAAATACAGTGGATATCAAAACAAACAGATGCTTTGAGTACTTCATATATGAGTTTTTTATTACCCAATCCTACCACTTCTCTTTCTGTAGTCACCAAATATTTGCTGGAATATTTTCATATTCAAAATGTTTATATCTGCTCCTGAGTCAATAAGAGCAATCATTTCAAACATTTTCCCTTTTATCCAGATATTTATCAGGACATGATGTTGTTGGTATGAGAGAGTTAATAATCTCATATCATTGAATCCAAAATTTGGATATTTCATACTTTCAGCAATTTGAACTTCTTGATTATTGCTGTGTGAAGCAGTATTCCATGGATGATCATCATCTTCTTCTTTTTCCATTTACCCAGTGTTCTGGAAATGTCAAGTCTTCCTAATGGATGTTCTGATGCTCAATCTTCTGGTTTCTGGCGTCTGTGAGGAAAACTATGCTTGACTTTGAGTCTCTGCTGGGTGTATGACGGATGGTTGGCCAGAGGGTATTGGTGTGACGGAAACAACCTTTGGTCTAGATGGTGATATTATTTCTCTTCTTTTTCATATCAAAACCAGTAGTGTGAATTAGGAGTTGCAAAATCTAGTCATGGTCTCATCAAAGGTATAAATAGAAAAATTTGGATAAGAGTCGAAATAGACTGGGCCATCAGAGAGAGGAGCAACAATCCTGCCTATTAAGGAATCTGTATACTTATTGTGTGTCATATCTCTGATATTTGCTAGCACAAAAGTATTTAGACCTTTATGAGTTAAGACATTGATTCCTACTCGAATACATCCTAAATGAAAATAATTTGTCTTTAATTTCTTTGCCTCTGCCTGTAATTCATTGGCTTTTAACAGAGATATAGTTTGTATATTGTTTGAATTTTCCTGTATTTTTTTACAGACTCTTTGATGCTTATTCTAGTAGCGGCTATTAAATGAGCATCAGACCATCTGTTGGGTAGACTTGACATTTCCAGAACAATGGGTTGTAAATAATCCTAAGCCTCTCATTCCGAAAAATATTACCTCCGCTGATATTATAAAAAACCCATCTTCTGCAGTTATTTCTTTTCCTAGAAGATATACCATTTACCAGAGATGTATAGAGTTGGCCTGTAAACAATCCAAGTGTTACAGAGATCCTTCCACTGTAGATACTGCTTGTTCTACCTCATCTTCTTGTAGACATAATCCTTTGTATGAATTAGCCCAGCTTGTAAATTATTGTTCTTTAGAGGTCAAATGTCCAGATTTTCAATAACATGTAAATCTACTTACTCTAGTCGAGTCTGAAATCCATAAAAATCATAATCCCAGGACTGGTATTGCTCCTCCTTCCACATCTGTAAATTCATGCCCAAATCCCAAGTGCTTAGATATACCTTTCCCACATGAGCAAGATCCAGATCATGTACTCATGATGCATGAAATTGTAACATTAGAAGGAGAAGACCCAAGGTTGACTGAGATGATATGTCAAATGAGACCAGCCAAGCCCAGATATGGTCAGGGATATCTTGAGCAGGCCAAAGGCCTGATACAAGAGTGCGAATTTCACCCTGTTCCTTATGACTGTAAAAAGCCAGCAGTAATGGAAATGCATAAATTCTACTGCCTTATGGATGGATGCTTGAAATCTGAAATTAGTGCCCAATGGATGAAAGCTATGTTAAATTGGGACTTATTCACTAATCCTCAGGCTGATGAGTTTGATCAAAATTATACACCCATAGAGAAGAAGCAGTTTTCTGAAGATTGGAAGCACTATATGGAGATGAATAACAATTGGATATGTTTCTATTCATGGAAAGATAATATAGCTCCACTAAATGTCTTTACTAGTTCTACTAGTGCACAACAAGCAAACATTCTTGGACTGTATTAGATGGATCCAAGGTTGAAACTCCTACAACCTTTCCTCCTTACAAAGGAATATTTATAGGGGAAAATCAAAATGTAGCCAAAGCCATCCCACTGATACAAAAAGATGACAATGCTTTAGGCATTGATGGCCACATATAGAAAGCCAATGAACAAATAAATTAGGACAAATACTACAGTAAAAGGCTTAGAAATGAATGTTGCAAAATCAGTAGAAGTCAAGGAACAAATTAATACTGTCCAAGTGTCAATTAATGATGTAAATAGATGTTTGAACAATGTACAGTTTGAATCTAGTATGATTTGTTCTTATGCTAGAGATTCTTTGAATAAAATTGGAGTCGAAGAAAAGTTAGTTGATCATTTGGATACAACTAAACAGTTTATAGCTGGTCTAATAGACAAAGTTGAAAAGTTGAATCTGCCTAAAGCTGAAAAACGAGTGCCAAACTCCTTTTTGGTAAAAAGAAGCATAAGAATCCAAGATCCAGTAAAATCTCTAGATAAATTTCCAGCATTATTTCCAAAAGAAGTAGCCACATCTTTAGATTCAGAAGCTACAAATAAAATCACTATTGCATCCTTGTTCAAGGATGAAGAATCAGATACAGGGAAAGAACAGAAATGGCAAGATACCCAGATCTTTCCCATATATGAACCTCTTGAACATAGGTTCACCAAATATCCAGCACCTGACATAGAAGGAAAAAGAAACTTCCTGAAGCACACACATTTTTTGCAGATTCCCATAGAGAATGGAATATAGATAGCGTGAGTGTTGTCCAAATATGCCAAATAATTGACATGATGTATACAGAATATAAACTCATGTGTCTCAGGGGGAAATCTGAAATAGATGCTTGCAGGACTATTATTTAGTGTTTTACAGGAACACTCCTCAAGTGGTGGGAGACAGAATCATCTCCAAAGCTCATAGAAACAATGGAATCAGAAGTACTCAAAGATGAGAAAGGAGATGTAATACATAATCCTGATGGAACAATTATCAACAACATGATAGGAGCATTGACGTCAATGATTCTGGAACATTGGTGTGGAAGTGAAATAGAAATTGTTGATAAAAATGAAGTTTTTTTGATGAATCTAAAGTGCCATAAAATGTCCCAATATGAAGACTTCCATAGATACTGGATGCAGAGAATATATGAAGTAAAAGACTCAAAGAACCTGTTATGGAAACAGGTATATCTTGCAGCTCTGCCATCTAAATTTGTTGATTATATAAGAATGCAAGATTTCTTTCAATTACCTTTTGAGTCACATACATGGGGAGAGATTTATGCTCTCATTACAAAAACATTGGTCAGTCTCTGTACTAGCTCAAAGGTAAATAAGTCTCTGGAAAAACTTTCCAGATTTCCTGATAGAAAATCCATTTGTAGTAAGTATGGATTAACATTGGATGATCCTTTGGTAAAACGAAATAAGGCTAAGAAAAGAGCCAAAAGAGAGTTTAAAGAAACTTTCTACAAAAGCCGAAGAAATTATCCAAAAACCAAAAGAAGATATTCAAAGTCGAGGAAAAGTGAAGCCTCCAGACCAAAAAGAGGGTATTATAAATACGTTCCGAGAACACATTATTATAATCCCTCAGATATTCACCTGCACACCAATAAGCAGGAAAAATGGAACAAAATTACTTGTTGGCTATGGGAAAAACTAGACACACTTCCTCCCGATGTCCAGAGGGTGAAGAGTCAAAGCTAAACAAAGGAAAGAAATCCCAAATCTTTGCCCAAAGAAACAAACAAGTAAAACAAGAAGGAAGAAAACCAATCGTGTTCATGAAATGTGGTTCTCATGCTCACAGAATAGAACACTGCCCGAATGTCACAATCAGAGATATAGCTCAGCAACATCAAATAGAAGAATCTTCTTATGATTCTTTCAGTTCTTCATCTGCAGAAGAACTCCATGCTTATATGGAAAAATACTCAGACTCTGGTTCTTCAGATTGTTTATGTTCTGACTCTGAAGAATGTGCTTGTCAAATTCAATATAATTATGATTCTAAATATATCAGTGAATCCAGTTATGAAGAAGGGGAAAAGCCTAAGCCTCAAAAAGAAAAAGTCCTTATGGCCGCAACAAAAGAAGAAGAATTGAAGATATTGTCCCAGATCCGAGCCATGGAGGATGGAGAGATGAAAAACTGTCTGACTGAAGCTTTTATGGATCAGCTAAAAACAAAAGCTTCTAACGGCTCAGGTAAGAAACCTCTATTTGTTGATGCTTCATATGAACAAATACAAAATCATTCCAGAGGCATCAGCAGAAGCCTGATAGAGTAACATCACTTACTCTAGGAGAAGTGAGTCGAGAGATTCATAATCTCAAGATAGAAATTTCTGCAATAAAAGCTCAAGTTGCAGAAATACAGAAAGGGAAATAAATGGAAAAAGAAGAAGATGATGATTAGCCATGGAATATTACTTCACACAACAATACTCAAGAAGTTAAAATTGCTAAAGGTATGAAAGATCCAAATTTTGGATTCAGCGATATGAGATTATTAACTGTCTCATACCAACAACATCATGTCCTGATAAATATCTGCATAAAAGGGCAAATGTTTGAAATGATTTCTCTTATTGACTCAGGAGCAGATATAAACATTTTGAATATGAAAAATATTCCAGCAAAATATTTGGTGACTGCAGAAAGAGAAGTGGTAGGATTGGGTAATAAAAAACTCAGATATGAAGTACCCAAAGCATTGTTTGTTTCAATAGCCACTGTATTTATTTGAAATTTGCAGTAGTTGACATTCCAGTAGACTGCATACTTGGTAATGTCTTTCTTGTAGTAGTAGAACCTCATGGGTCACTCAGACTTAAAGGAGGCAAAGCTGGATATTTTATTTATGTCCCCACTTCAAAAGGGACAAGAAAGAAAATTGAACTTCCATATATCTCCAATCCTAGAATTTCTACAATGGTACACACTGTGCAAGATCTAGATAGAGCCGAAGCCAGATTGTCAGATCTAAAAGATCTGAAATCTACTTTGAAAATCGAAGAACAGCTCAAATCACCCCAGATCAAAACCAGAATTAGAGAAATAAAGAAACAAATAGAAGACGATTACTGATCAGAGGAACCTAATGCATTCTGGCATAGGAAGCAGCACACAGTGGAGCTCCCCTACAAGGGAGGATATGCTGGTAAACCTTGTAAGAGCCGAGCAGCCAAGAATACAGAGATCTTTGCCAGAAAGAAATTCAGAAACTCCTTAATAGAAGATTAATCAAAGAATCCGACAGTCCCTCGAACTGTTATGGGTTCTATGTAAACAAAAGAGCTCAGTAAATCAGAGGCATCTCGAGACTAGTTATCAATTATAAGCCTCTCAATTCAGTCCTAGTTGATGACACCTATTCAATCCCACATAAAGGAGACTTAATTAGGAGGATAGCAGGTGCCAAGATCTTTTCCAAATTTGACCTAAAAGTGGGATTCTGGCAAGTGGCCATTGATGAAAAAGATAAATTCAAGACTGCCTTCAGCATTCCAATAGGACATTATGAATGGAAGGTTATGCCTTTTGGACTCAAGAATGCTCCATCAAAATTTCAAAAGGTAATGGATGGCGTTTTTAAGCCATACTTTGATTAGATGATTGTATATATTGATGATGTATTAATATTTTTCAAGAACATTCAAGAACATTTTAAACATATAAATATATTTAAGAATCTAGTTAAGCACAATGGCTTGGTGCTTAGCAAGAAGAAGATAGAGGTCTTTTAGACCACTATCAAATTTTTGGTTCATACAATCTGCAATGGGTAGATATCTCTGCAGAAACGTGCTTTAGAGTTTCCAGACAAGTTTCCAGATGTCATATCAGATAAGAACCAACTGTAAAGGTTCTTAGGCTGCCTCAACTATGTCAGCAATTTTTACCAGGACTGTGCCAGTGACAGAAGGATATTGAACAAAAGGCTAAAGAAGAATATTCCAGAATGGACAAAAGTCCATACAAGAGTAGCCCAGAATATCAAAGCAAAGGTAAAATCCTTGCCTATCTTGTATGTTGCTGATGATCTTGCTTGCAAAATTTTTGAATAAGATGTAAGTAATATTGGATGGGGTGGAGTCTTGAAACAAAAAGTTGGAAAGGATGAACAAGTTGTTCAGTTTGCTTATAGAGTATGGAACCCAACCGAATTAAATTACTCCACAATAGAGAAAGAGGTCAAGGCAACATGGAACTACATCAGTAAGTTTGAAGTTTATCTTATTAATAAACCCTTTTTATTAAGGACTGATGCATCTGCTCTACAGAAGGTGTTAACAAAAGACATCAAGAAAGTTGGAGAAGCCAAGTTTGCCAAATGGCAAGCTATATTTGCAAACTTTGATTTTTAGGTGGAACATATTAAAGGAAAAGACAACAATCTCCCTGTTTTTTTAAGAAGAGAATGCATTGAATCAAAAGATCATGTCATGATGATCATCACTGAGTGGGACCAGCATGAGAAACAAGAAGTCTTAAGGACCATCCCAGACAGCCAAGACTGGGAGACATATAAAAGAAACTCGAGACCCACCTGGCAGTTGAGGAATACTAAGGTCCTAAATGCCCACTTATAGCCTCATACTGACATTCAACATTTTGTACCCAAAAAAAAAGTAAACCCAAGTGATTCCTGATATGATATATATAGGACACGAGATGCTAACATTGCACAACCGGCATTGGAGCAAAATTTTCATGACATTGCCACTATTTGGTACCATGGTGGACCTAGCACAGGCATTCATGGAAGATATGTCTGCATATACAGGACAAGAGATCTATGGAATGAGCCGGGACATATTAAAACGCAACCTACTGCTAGATGGCCAAGAAATGATCCGAAGATCATTTTTACAGACACAGTGTACAATTTTGTAGAATACAAGCAACTCTGGTGGGATTTCCTGAATGTCGATGATAAGGTAGGAACCCACTACACCAAACTAAAATTCAGTGCCATTGGCCATTATCAAGGATATCAACAATGTAATGGCTTAGAGACTGGTGGACTGATTATGGTGTAAGTAGGACCGCAATGGACCCAGTATGGCATGAAAAATATTGTAAGACCCATTGTGATACATGTAATCATCAAAATATAGAATGTTTGCATCCTGCCTATAATACTGTCAAAGAAATGAAAGAAAGAGAATGGACGAACTACAATTCATCTCCCTATAATAATTCCCTAGAAGAATATATTAGAGAACATATGGAGTGGCTTGTATTAACTAAAGTCCAATACCAGATTGTACTAGGAAAACTGATGACTGTCCGCAGGATTTACACAAAAGCCTGGGACGAAATGTTGTATAAAAGAGGTAGATCTAACAGTATTTTGACGGTTTTCATGGGTTTTCCGATAAAAGTATCCATATTGTAAACACAAGAACCAGTCACAAGGGCTAAATTGTGACCAGATTTCTCGTGGACTTTACTGTACTAAAGCCTCCACTATGTAAATAATTCATGCACTATTTTCCTGTGGGCTTTTAGGAAAAGCATCCACTTTGTCTTGTCAGGTCTATCTTTTCTTGTGGGTTTTGATAAAAGTATCCACCGTGTTCTGTCAAACCCATTTTCCATAAGATTTACTTTTCGGACGAGAATCTACTATCAGATTTGCTTTGGCATTACCCGAAAGAAATCATTCCATCCATCAGATTGGAATCCTTGTGCAGACGTCGCCCTAGCACTATCCGAAAGTTATGATTCCATCCACCTATTCACGGATGGCCTACAGTAATGTTTGTTCCCCCCTCTCTTCCTATATAAGGAGGGTAAGGCTCATTGTTGAGGCATTCGCATTTGGAGTCAGTTAGAGTGTTTGTGTGTTTTGAGTTGAGTGCCTCTCCTACTCTGGATCCGCAAACATTCTGTCTGATCTACTTGCAACACGAGAAGAACTCAAGTCCTTAGGTGATTTGAGAGCCTGCATTAGTGTGCTCAGCACTGGTGAGAACCTAAAGTGGCCGAATCATTTATAGAGTCACCTAGTCTGTAAATGAGTTGTGTTATATTCTGAGGCAGAGCCTATCTATCACCAGGTAGCCTTCGGTAATGCTTGTTCCTTGAGAATGGCATAAAGTCCGATAAATGCGAAGATAGTCTATCTCTATAAAGAATCTCTTTGTAATCATTTTATCCATTCTGAAATAAAATGAGTACACCATTCTGCATCTGAATAGCTTGTCTGTGCTTTAGCATTTTCTGCTGCAGTAGTAGTTGTCTTTGTGCTTTCATTCGAAGTTTGCAGCAAGTTCGCCAAAGGAACGAAGGGACACAAAGGCCGTTGTTAGGCGAGGAAGACGTTGTTGAGGCCATAAGAGTGTGAAAGTTCTGAGTAGGTTCACCACTAGTTCACAAGGAGTTGGCTATTAGGGTCGAACAAAGAGACGCAGCGAGTAGCAAGCTCGTGAGAGGAGCCCCTGCTACTGACATCAAAAATAAATTATTATATTATAAAAGAACATAAATTGTTTATATGTATTATAAAATAATATAAACTGACTGAATATATATATATATATATATATATATATATATATATATATATATATATATATATATATATATATAACTTAGAGGAAATTATTTATGGTAGCTGGTGTGAAATTAAAATCCTTTCATATGGCCAACCAAATCCTATATATTAAACCACATTTACTTATTTTCCCACGTGGATTTTCATTCAGAATGCAAGAAAACGGTATATGTATATGGACGAATCTAATTAAAGCATTTTTAATAAAACATGGTCTTTAAGTTCCTATGGTAGAAGCACATTATCATACAAGATAAAATTTCCTTGCCTAGAATCTTGCACTATTTGGCAAACCAGTTAATATTGTTTTTATTTTTTTTTATTAATTTCTGTGGAGAACCATGGTGGATTTTATTTCTCTCTTAATCAATCCTATAAAGAGTACTAATAAAAAGTTTAATCGACAAATTACCTCTGAGTTAGTTGGCATGTGGTTGTCCATCATCATCCCAAAGTGAATATGACGATAATGTGGCCACTACAATAAATATATGGAATATACTCATTAGAATAAAATATTTCGACGAGGTATCATTATCTTACAGTTTTGGCAGCGGCTACGAAGAAAAACTGAAAATCACAATGAAGAAGAACCAGGGTAACTGAGTTAGCTTGCCTGTGCTTGTCCATTGTCATCCCAAAGTGAATATGAGGATAATGTGCCCACTGCAATAAAGATATGGAACAAATATTAAAAATATAATGTGTCATTATCTTAGTTTGTACCGTCCATGGTTAGTATAGAATTGGCTAAATATTACATGAGTGCAAGTTTTTAATTTTATGGCATTATGGTAAATAATTACAATACCCAACTTTTATAACATGTATATAATTTATTTATTTATTTTTTTTTTTTTTTTAAACATAAATATATATAATTTTTTAATTAGTTATATATTATTTAAACTAATTATTTAGTGGTGGTAAATTTTTATTTTCTTAATAATTATAAAAAAAAATCGAAAATTAAGAATAAAAAAAATATTAGAAAATTGAAATATTTTTGTTTTATAATAATATTAATAATTATAAATCAATCCCCTGATGCACGTGGAAATGGAGGTCACTGAGGTGGCTGCCAACTGGGTTGGCGTGTGGAGAACGTACATGGCCTCCCACAAGGCAGCACAAAAATTCAAAGATGGCATTAACTACAACAATGAATGCGCCTTGAATGAATACTGTCGCCACCTGATAACCGACCTCATCCTCAGCTCAAAGGAACAATGGGCTCTTGGGAAAATACCTCTGCCACTCCTGTAATTCCTCCTCTGCAACCTTAGCCCCTGCAATGCCTCTGCCCTTATGCAGTGGCGATGCCAAACTCCCACACAACCACTGGTAGACGATGTTATCTTTATTGCTGCATCGACTTTGGTTCGGGCATCCATTTTACCCACATATTGAATCTGCAAATTCGCATCCCCTTCGCCCTGGTAGCTCATCCTTCTCTTGATTTGCCTGTTAGCTTCACTACAATGCTGCAGCCCTCTGAGCCCAATTCGGACCACAACCCGCCTTGTAGTGCCGAAATCATGGTGCGCCATAGGATGTGCAGCCGTAGAGATTGGAATAAAGGTAGCCTGACCCGCTCTAGGCACTCGCCAGCTTCGGAGACCACCTCCTCCCTGGCTGAGTAGCACACGAGCTGCTACCCCAATACTCACAGTGGTAGAGGACACTTCCATTCAGGGGCCTCTGCTACGCCTCCCTCCACCTCTGACCCTTCTCCTAGCGGCACTTTGACAACTCCTCTGCCATACTCCCAGAATGCTCAATTTACCTTTCGCTCTTCCCTGAACTAGCCCCTCATCACTGCAACCATTACCATCAGTTTTCATGAGGAGAAGCAAAATCTAGAGGCTCAAGACTCTAAGGTTGTTGCTCAAATTGTAGCACCTGAGGATCACAAAGCAATGGGTGAGGGCCACACAAAAGCCATAAGGCTCTCTAGCATTGTAGTGGGAGGCTGCACCACTGCGGGGAGTAGCCAATCTAAGGCCAAAACAGAATTGGCTCAGTCTAATCTTCAGGGTGCAGGGGAACGAAGCTAAGAAATGCCAACCAGACGCGTGGGGAAGGAAATGGAACCGTCTCAAAAGATGAATTAGGTCATTAATTATTACTGCTACATCATCGAGGAAGAGCAACCGGAGACACATGCAGGTGACACAGAAGCTTAGCCACTGACAAGTGGCACCATGGAAGATTACAGATGTTCAATTGTGGAGGAGCAGCTTCCGTCGCTGCCAAATCCCTAACCGCCACCTCGATGACTTGTGCTCGCCGACTAGACTACAACCTTGTCGACTTTCAATGTGCCACGTGCCTGCCTAATAAACTGCCACTCAGCCACCACTTGTCTCAGGTTCACTAGGACTTGTTTTTTCAGTTTCTGTCTTTTAATGGTTTTTTGGGGGAACACTACAATTTTAAGCTCTTCAGTTGGGTTTTCCTTTTTCATTTTTTTTGGATACAACGATGCAAAACTTGTTAATTCGCTAGTTTCCCCTACGTGGGCAGCAAAACTATATTTTTGAAAACCTTGGGTTAAGAACTGGTTTCCCTTCTGGGCAGTTCAATTCTAGTTTTTTTGTTGGTTGATGCCTCTCTTATGGCATAGCTAAGTACACGCTTCGGACTCTGTGTATGATAATTTTCTTACTTAATAGAATTAGCTTAATTTAGAAAAAAAAAAATATAAATCAAATTTTTATTACAAATTTGAGAATTTTTTTACATCAATTAAAACATGATAGAATTACTAACCAAATTTACTAAATCATACTAACTAAATTTACTAAATCACTATATAATTACGAAGTATAAACCATAGAATTACAAACTAAATTTTTTAAATCACTATAGAATTATGACATATTACAACTTTATGCCAATTTGTAAATTATTATTGTTAGTAATTTTTGGAGTAAATTTAATTATGAGACTTTTTTTTATCACGATGATATGAATTAGGTAATAAATATTTTAATGAAATTGTTTAGTTTTTAGGTTTAAATCGTATTTTTTACTATATAAATGAATTTAATGCCTTAAAAATATCAAAGATTCTAGAATTATGTAGCTTATAGAGTTCCAACAAATTTGCCAAAATATATTATTAAAAAAATCAAAAACTTCTTATAAGTAAATAAGTAAATGTAATTTTTTTTAAAGATTAAGAGAAATCTTAATTTTATCTATTTGAATAAACCTCAAAACCTATTACATATAAACATTTAATGACCTAAAACTTAAATATGAAAAATATATATATTATTCTTTTATATATATATATATATATATATATATATATATATTATATATATATAATATATATATATATATATATATATATTTATTATTCCTAATGATTTCTTTGGTGAGGGAAGGAATCATTGTTTTAGCTTCATTTCATTTTTATTAATTATAAATTAATGGTAAAATATATTTAAGACATTTTTCGAATTTCTAAATAAAATTAATATTCACTTATGATGTGTAGACTAGTTAGTTTGAATAAAATTTCTCATTAGTAAAAAAGATTTTAAAAACGGAAACCACATATAAGGTCTAAACTATACCAAAAGAAGGTCTAAACTTAATCTAACTTCCCTCACTTCACACAATCCAATACACAAGTTAATAAAGCTTATGTTCAACTTAGTTCCCAAAAAAATTAGACATTGATCTGATGGATAGATCAATACTCAATTGAATGGGTTTGTTTGGCATGAGTAAATCCCAGGCTAATCTTGGCCGAGTGGAGAGCACCAAGTGGTGACCAATCAGGTATGAGCCTATCCATCTTCTATCCAATGTTCATTGATCAGATAACTTATATGATCCATTAGTCTGGCTTGGACGTGGCCTGCTTCATGAGATGATACGTGCTCGCCTTCCACACGCTCTGCTGCATTTTCTCCCAATCAGCTAGACGCTTGGTATTCCGTCCAAAGAGATGATACATGCTCACTTTCCCTATGTCTTTTTGCTATCCTTCTAGTTGGGTAGACACTTGGCATTCTGTCCATAGACGTGTCCACTTCATAGATTAAGATTTTCTATTTTGTCTATCATTGTATATGCTCTCATTTTTTTTTCTGAATTTCACTGAATGGTTCGCAGTGCTCTTCACTTGGAGAACGCTCGAGGTACAAGAAAAATGATCCGATGGGGAATTTGATTCAGGAAACCATTATACATAATAATTTTGTTGACGCCGTGCCTACTTGTCTAGGTCCCACTTGGGATAATGGGTGATCAAATAGTTAATTTCTGGCTAAAAGACTTGTCAGATTCCTCTTACATGAAAGACTAATTGAAAGATTTGGCTCCCCAATAGTAAACATCATTCCTACTTTCATATCAGATCACTGTCCCATTTCTATCCATTGGAATATGTTGGTCACAGATTTGGATATCCATTCAAATTCAATCGTACATGGCTGGCCGATGAACAATTCAACAAATTTATATATGATACTTGGAAGCTCTCACCCATGCAGGACAATGATCCTACTCGGGATTTTCTAGAACGTCTGTCTTCTCTTCAAAATGGAGTCAAAAGATGGAAAAAGGAGAAATCAGCCACCAATAGAAAGGAACTGAAGGATATATGTAGAAAATTGGAGAATTTAGCATCTCTATTTAAAAATCCCTGTATGTTGTCCACTATCACACTATCAGAAAACAAATATGGGACTTGGAAAAAAGAAAACAAAAGCTATTAAAAATAGAAGAGGCCACTTGGAGGCTTAAGAGTTGAGCGTTATGGATCAAAGAGGGAGATAAAAATATGATTTTTTTTCACAGGTACGCAAATAAGAGAAAGGAAGCAAACATTATTTTGGAGATCAAAGATGAGGAAGGTAACTCACATTCCTCACAGGAGACCATTTCTAGAGAAGCTGTGAAATATGTCAAAAGGGCTTACACGAGGAATTCTGATTGCAACATAGAGGATATTCTATGGGGTATTGACCCATATCCCACTATGTTTGATGAAAATCAAAACAGTGCTCTATTTGCTGAAGTTTCAGAAGAGGAATTATTGGCAACAATGAAATCATTTCAGAAAGACAATTGCCTAGGTCCGGACGGATGGACCATTGATTTCTTCATCTATTTCTTTGAATTATTTAAGACAGATATTCTAAATATGGTTGAGGAATCCAGATCTCAAGGTACATAAGCCAATATATTTCCTCAACATATATTGCTCTAATTCCAAAGAAGAAGCTCTCCTCCTCTTTTTCAGATTATAGGCCTATTTCATTGTGTAACATTCTATACAAGATCATATCGAAGATTATTGCCATCCGAATTAGGAATATCCTATCTCTTCATCTGTCCCTTGAGCAAAGTGGATTTCTAAAGGAAAGGAATATTTTGGATGTGGTGGCCCTCACCCAATAATTCTTACATTCAATGCATTGTAGAAATATAGGAGCTACTCTTTTAAAAATTGACCTTAAAAAGGCATACGATTGCGTGAACTAGGGTTTTATTCGATGCCTACTGGCTAGGATTGGCCTAGATGTCAGGTGCTCCAGATGGATCATGGCCTGTGTGGTGGAAATCGATTATACAGTCCTTATAAACAGAGTCCCTACTCCTTTTTTCAAAGCGGCTTGGGGTTTACAATAGGGCTGCTGCTTGTCTCCACTCCTCTTCATTCTAGTAATGGACTCACTGAGCCTCCATATAAATAAATCGATTCAACAAGACAAATGTAGGCCTCTCCCTATCTGCAAGGGCATCTACATTTCGCGTAATTTTTTTGTTGATGATATCCTTATGTCAACATTGTTGTGCAGGACATCTTGAATATGTCTTCACGAAATCTTGGGGAGATTTCAAAAACCCACTAGCATGTATGTAAATGATATAAAATCATCTTTTCATGTTGAAAATGTAAATTGAGATCTTATCTCTCTCCTATCATGTCTTTTCAATATTAAAGTTTTTCTATTCGGAATGGGTTAAAATACTTGCGTTTCAATTTGAAACCTGTGGGATACCATGTGGCCGATTGGTTGTGGATTCCGGATTGTTTCTAAAAGAAAACAATTGCATGGGAATTCAAATGTTTATCCATTGGGGGTCACGAGATTCCAACTCAGTCTGTGCTGGTACAAATCATGGTTTATTGAGCACATCTCTTCTATATCCCTACATCTATAATCAACAGTCTTAACAGAATGATTGCGAATTTCATATGGGGAGGATAGAAGGAATAGAAAAAATATCATTTGTCAAAGCTTTCAAAGCTGGCTCGGCCTAAAAAAATGGGAGGTTGGGGTATATTGGATCTACATATATTTAGGAGAGCCCTGCTTTGTAGAACTATGTGGAAAGAAATTATGGGAGAATCTATTTGAAGTAAGGCCATTAGAGCCAAGTACATGGACAATCATGATATGTCTTAGTATAGACAGCGGTTTACTGGATCCTCCAACCGTTCATCTATATGGAGAGGATTTCAAAGAATGGAGCATTTCTTCAGAAAAAAATTGATCTGGAAATTTCATTCAGGATCTAATATTATTATTGGTTTAGATGATTTTGCAGGCACGGAAGAAAAGATCCATATTTCCACCCAGCTTTTGAGAGTATTACACAAATTTCTATTGGGCAAGTGCCATTCAAAAATGGGATGGTGCAATTCCCATTTGGAAATCTGTAGCAAAATGCAACTAAATGGTGTAATGGAATCCCAATGGAATTCTATCATAACTACATTGCGAGCGCGTGGAATATTTCACTCTTAGGACAGAGATTACCTCATTTGGAAGGGTCTCGGTGGCTCTACGAATGTATATGCAAAGCATATATATTTTCAATTACTATTATCAGAATATGAACTATCTGATAAAATATTTCCAACACCATTTTGGAAATTAGGCTATCCCATAAAAATAATTATATTTGCCTGGTTAGTTTTTCATAACAGGAACCTCACATGGGAGAATCTCACTGTGATTGATAGCGTGCTCACTAAAGGTTACTAGGCTTTGTTTACGCTTTTGAATCTAAATTCTTCTCGATGGTTGCCAACAATTTGTTTGATACGAAGCCCACGACTACCTATGTGAGGATGTTTAAGGGGAAGTTTGGTGTCAAAAATGTACCGCTTGCTTTAAAAAAAACCTAGAAAGAGGATAATACGGCCAAAACAGTTTCGAGAATGGAGCTTTTTTTTAGGAATGGATGATGTTGTAAACTATAACTACAATATGAAAAAATATTCAATATTCTAGTTTCATAACATAATATAAGAAATAAAGGTGAAGTTTTTCAGTATTGGAAGCTGAAAAACAATGTTAAAAGGTTAAATCAACGCTTCAAATATGGCAAGGACATGTCTCACATGCGCCTTAAACTGGCACAGTTTACCAGAATCAAAGCCACACCTAAATGATCGAGACAGAAACCAGCAAATATCACAGCACAATGGATTAAAGGAATGTAGAACTGGTTCAAAACAAAAATACTTATTGACAACATAATGCAGGGCAAATATGCAGGATCAAGATTTTCTCAATATCGTCTTGTCAGTTTTGTTTTCATATGAATCTAAAAAATTATCAAGAAAATAAGATGCTTTTAACGGAAAAGAATGACAAGTAAGTTAAGTAGCCTAAATCAAGAGTTAGTTGACAACTTAAGCAGTGGAATCCAACCATTGAGAAATTTTCAATCGTCTAACCATAAATCCAATGATGCAAATTTTTCCACAGGAAAGGCTTAATTATGATCATATATTCACATCCCACATTGCAGATGCTAGATGTGGTTGTACCTTCATGTGTAGATAAATTTTCATATTAAAATTGATAACTATTTTTACTTGTAACCATTCATAAATATGTTTAATTTAAATTTATGCATTTAATTTCATGGTCTATGATATATTGCCCTTTCACATATAGTTATGTTTAATTAATCAAGTTCACGTTCATCATTAGTTAGTCCCAATCAGTCCCAATTTATTGGGAGGAAACCCACATTCTACTGTGGTTATGACACACTTGTGTAAGTATTTGTCACATCCTTTCAAGAATAAAAATATTTTTTACTAATCTCCACCAAAATATTAGTTTGAATCTTAAATTATATGTAATTTTTTAATCGTCTAAGATTAAATATAAAAATACAAAATATTGTATATAATTCTAATAGATAATAATCTTAAATTATATATAATTTTTTAATATTATTAATGGTATAAGATTAAATATTAAAATATAATTATATAATATTGTATATAAATGTAATGGATAATTATCTCATGCATTTACTATTTCCTTTATCATATATTTGAATGGACCATAAATTTATATTTAACAACCATTTTTACTACATTAAAATTCCAAATTAGTTAAAATATTAAACATCTTTACTGAGATTTACTAAAGCTAATAACATCTCTTAAATCAAAGGAAAAAGATTAATTCAATGCAAAGAATTTAAAATGCCGCACCAAAATCTTTTCATATTTGTTTTGATTAAATATTTGTAAAATAAATCTTTAAAGGGAAAAACCATATCCTATGGATATACTAAAGTCTTCAAAGACATAAATATTTCCATCAAAGTTCTAATATTCGAAAATATTAATTTAATGTAGTTTTATTATAATTTTTGTTATCATGCCATAAAAAACATTATTAAATGTAATATTAATAGTATTAAATTTAATAACAATGGATTAATAAAATATTAAGTTTAATATGATATTCAATTTGTTATATTATAATATATATCAATATATCATGATATATGTTAACTATATATATATATATATATATATATATATATGGTGGGAAGAACAAAGACATAAAGTGATAGACATGGAAAGATAGAGGGAGTGATAAGGGAGATATGGAGATAAAATCAAGAAGAAAGCCATAGAGAGAGAGAGGGAGTGACAAGGGAGATAGAGAGTGTGTGTATGTTTTGGGGTTGAGATAGAGAGACAAAGAAGGAGAGGTGGAAGGAAGGGGGAAGATAAGGATAGAGAAGGAGAAGGGAGGAAGATAGTGATATGGTTCAAGGGTGAATAGAGAGAGGGGGGGGAGACAGATAGAGGGAGGTGAGAGATAGAGGGAGGAAGAGAGAGAGAATGTGGAAGAGAGAAGGAGAGAGGGAGGGAGGGAGAGACGGAGTTGGAGGGAAAGACAAAGGGAGGTAAGAAGAAATACATAGAGAGAGAAAGGTGGAGAGAGAGAGAGGGAGTGATAAGGGAGATAAAGAGAGAGGGAGGAGAGTAAGAGGTCATAGAGATAGATGAAGGGGAGAGAGAGTGAAGTAGATGATAGAGGGAGAGGAAGAGGAAGGGAGAGATATATAGATATGGAGAAAGATTGTGTATTTTTTGGGGGTGATATAGAGAGAAAAATGAGAGGCAGAGGGAGCTAGATATTGTTATGAAACCAAGTCACAAAAAGATAGAAAAGATAGATAAATGACTTAGAAATCAACCTCTTTGATGGGGCAACCTCCTTTACATTGCACAAATGAACATTTATTGGATGATACAAATGACAAAACCTCCTTTCTATATATAGGAGTCTAAGGGGTCAGAATATAACCCAAGCCGACCTAACAATAATAATATAGGGGCACAAAAATAATAATAGTGGGTTTCTATGGGGCACAATAATAACAATATAGGGACAATAGGGGCACAAAAATAACAATAAGGGATACGATGACAATAGTAATGGGGGAATCACTAGTATTATAGGGACCTAACATGCCCCTCTCTTTCAAAAAATTGTTGTCCTCAACGCTTGAGTAGTTCTTGATGCTTCTGTATAAAACTCTCATCCTCCCATGTGGAATCTTCAGTGGGTAAGTTCTTCTGCTTGATGAGATACCCTAAAATTGATCAATTTCGTAGCAGTCGAGTTTTTTTTTCTTTGACTGCTTCAGGTTCTAATATGATTTTTCCTTCCTCATCAAGTTCTAGAAATATTGTTTGAACTGGGATCTTGTCACATATAATCTTCTTTAAGCATGAAACATGGAAAACTAGGTGCACTCAAGAAGCTGCGAGAAGTTTCAATTTGTATGCCATAGTACCTATCTTTTGCGACACCTTGTATGGACCATAATACTTTGTTGATAATTTATTATCCTTCTTAGCTTGCTTGAGGGACATTTTTTTATATGGTTATAACCGTTGGAATACCCAATCACCTACATCAAAACTTCTTTCGCTGTGATGCTGATCTTCTTGTTGTTTCAATCTATTTTGCACTGTTGAAAAGTGTGCAACAAGAAATGCTTGTTGAGAATGCAACAAGATGATGGAGCTTAGTGGAAAGGAGTCGCCTTCACTAAGTGGTCCCGCAGGAAAATTATGGCGAAAAGTCTACTTTTGGATCACAGCAGGAATGATCATAGTCTATTTTTAGATTGCTAGTCAAAAATAGAAAAGTCTAATATTATTGTCTCATAATAATCTTTGACTATAAACTTTATCTTATTCTCTTGGAGCACTTTAGTTTGAGCTACAGATGTGGCACATGCAGCTGTCAGAAGGAAATACGCTTTCTTTATGAGTCAGTTGAGCTACTGCATGTAGGAAATCAGTTAGAACTCATGTGGTTGAGTTCTGTGGAGTTGGATGAGCAGTTAATGGAGTTGTATTCAATTTGACTTAGTTGAACTAGTTTTATTTAGTCTAACTGATCAATAGACTAAGTGATGCGTTGTGTGAATTAGTTATTAATTAATTTACTAATTATTAACTCATAATGAAACTGAAGAATACATCAGTTAACTCAGTGCATGTGCAGTTCAGTGGAGACAAGTGTTAGAGGTAGAAATTACTATAATTTGTGCATGAGAATGTACACATGCATGGGATTGAGTTACGCCAATGATCTCTGCGTAGTGTGGACCAATACCAAGTGAAATATAGCTTGTGCTCACATGATTTATAGTGTGGGTGATTTTCACAAGGTAAATAGGAGTTTGGATCAGCCATTCTCATTCATTATCTTGCAGGATTGTGCAGTGGAGGCAGACAAAGCAGCTGGGGAGATTTAGAAATCAAATTTGAGCTAGTTTTGTGTGTAACAGGTGGAGATAGTACTGAGTACTTGTGAGGAGTATTGTACCATGTTTGTTATATGTTCTCAATCAATATAATATACAGATAGTTGGGGTTTTTAGCGAGATGCTTTCCCCGGGAAAATACTGTGTTGATATGTGCGATTGATGCTTCTATGTGCGCATGTTATTGTTTCTGCTTCTGTAAATTGATGATCATTGTAGAGGAGGTTATGTATTATGCATGTTTTCCGCAATAGTGTATAATCAGGATAATCTCTGTTGAATAAGTGTCATATTATTCAAAATTTCTACATGGTATCAAAGCTGTTGATCATCAGATCTACTATTCAGGAAGTGTTTACATTCTATTTCTTCAGGCAGAGTCTGTAATCGGGCCAGGTAGCCTCTGGATTCATCCTTTTTTTGGAAGGTGAGATATCCGGTGAATGCCCATACAGTCGATCTCTGTACAAGAAATACTTTCATATTTCATATTTCTAAGTTTATGCTAATTATAACTAACTAACCTACCTTATATATACTTTTATATATATATTGGTCTATACTATAACTAATTCCTGCTTAATTTTATTTTTTAAATTATACCTTTCAACTAACTTCTATTATTATATATATATATATATAGATATATATATATATATATATATATATATATATATATATATATATATATATATATATATATACATATATATAATTTTAACTTTCTAGTAATATATTGATGCAGGAGCATCAAGACAATTATTTTCATTTTTTTCATTTGTAAATATGTGATAAAAGGGGGTGTGACAATTTTAATATTTTATTAATTAATTTGTTATTAAAATAGGAGATAATTATGAGAAGTGAGGATTATGTAAATATTATTTTAATAAATAAAAGGATATGAGAGAAATAGTTTAGGAGCAAGGTTTGGGATTAGGATATCTATGTATGGGAATAGTTGAGGATTAGGTGGAGAGATATTTTGAGTGAATTAAATGCATTATTTGTGTATAAATAGGAGTGGGTTTTGTGAAGAAAACTAGACATTGAGATTGTGAGTGAATGTGAGATTGAGAGTAGGCTTGAACATCAAGGCTGTAAGCCTTTAGCAATTGTAAAGGGCCACAGAAATGAAATATCTGGGCAGCGAAAGTTTGTAAGTCATTGGTTTGTTTCAGATTATACATACATTGATTGATTGAGAAACTGTTTATTTGATTTCTGAAGTTCATGGTATTATTGAATTTATGAAGAAATGATCAATATATGTGTTGAATTCACATCGACTTGTGTGAGAATCGCTATGCATAACCATTGAATGTACAAGACATTAATCTTTGCGTAAGAGGGTTGTATTTTAATCCTCGGTTTGCATCGAACCTTGGTATAAGATTGTTCTTTTGGATTGGTTTGCTATTAATATAAACTTCTGTCAAGAATCCTTGTGAATCCATGTAGATTTTATATTTTAAAACCAGTTCAAATTGTAAGTTGAATGCTGAAGGCGTTGCGTAAATTGGTTCAATAGGCAAAGCAACAGTAGATTGATATCAAATTGTGGGTGAATATTGGCCTGTTTGATGAATTCATAATACACCAGACGGAGGAGACAGGGTCTCAAAGTTTGGGTTTGTATATCCTCCGACGAATTTACAATTGCAATTATATAAAATGAATACAAGTCATTAAATTCCCAAACCTGGCAAAGTAATTAAGCAGTGAAGGATTGCAGTCTGAATGAAATCGCTATGTTAAAAGCAGAGATAGCATTTGGAACTTATATGGTTAGAAATTGCAGGTTGAATCCATAGATATAGGATACAGAGAACATTTCAGATATTATATAGTATGCGTTGACATTATTGTGTTAAATGCAGATGTGCAGATGAGAGTTTTAAAAAGTTGATTTGCAGTGTTGAAGTTACATTTGAATGGTTAATGTGTGTCTACAGCGCATGTTTGAAATCGATCTGTGGAAGCGAGGAACCATAATCAAAACCGGAATGCTGAGTTGATTTTAATAATGGAATGAGAAATGTTTAAATGGAATCAGAATGTATGGTTTGAAATGAAACGGTAGCAGTATTTGCAGCGTAAATCTATTAATGTCTGGCTTTTAAATGCTGCAAGAATAGTGATGCACTGAATTCATATTGTCTAAAGTCCAAATGGGTTGCAGAAGCATGAATACAGTGTTAATGAATGTGGAAGGGTGTTTTAAAGGAATTCAACGGCATGGAAGGTTTGATCGAATGAAATTTGATTGGTAGTATTTTAAATTTGCAGATAATCTGTAGAACTGAAAAATGATTTCCTTGTTTCATTAAGAAGGACAGATTTTGTTGGCGCTGAAGTAATTGTTTTAAGTGACTTGCGGACGAAGTGATAACTGAATACGTGGATCACCTTATGGTAAATGTGTTCTGGTGTGTCAAAGCAAGGAGGATTGCAAAATTAGCCATCGTTTGGTATCCAAGACTGCGTTTTAAATGTTTTAATGTTTATTAAGTTTGTAGTTGAAAATCGATTGGTGGGAGAATCATGAGTAGTAAGGTGAGTTCACAGTAATTTTGATCAGATGTTGAAATAGAGAATTGACTCAAGCTGTGGTTATAATGAGCAGTGTTTTGAAAACAAATAGAACGCACAGTAATAGGAAGCGTAGAGCTTCATAAGGGCGCGGAGCATTTTTTTATTGGAATCTGTTCAAAATTTAATTGAATTTTCATTGTATGAATGAAGTTTGGGGTTGAGTAAATGAAAATGATTTGAAGCATGAGTGCTTTCTAACACATAGTATTTTGTGAACAAGATATTGAAAAGCTTCCATAGATTTAAGTGTCAATTTTCCATGTACTGAAGTTGGGAAATTGTTTGAGGAGAATGTTTTATATGCACGGGCATCAGAGGGAAAAGATTTTGGGTTTTGCAAGCTAGCCCTGCATCATTTTTGGTATCAGAGCTAGAATGCTCTATTGAAGATATTTTTTTTTTTTTTTTTTTTTCTGAATGAAAACAAAAAGTTTTGTTGAAAAGTAAAGTGTGTTTTTGAATGTGTGATGAATGATGGAAAGGAATATCATATTTTAAATCTGATATGCAACATACACAATTGCATGTGAACAGGATTGCAGGGAGGAAAAGATCATGCAAGATCTTAAGAGGTGAGATGATTTTTTTGATTTGAAATTTGTAAATGCAATTTATGGTTGCACAGAAGATGATGGTAGTGAACCTGGCATTCATCTAAAGGCTGAATAAGGAGGACAATTGCAGTGTCCTGAAGAAGAAGGTGAGTTGAAGAGATAACCTGAAGAGAGAAGAGAGAGTGCTCGAAAGGTTCCAGAGGCAGTGAACCAAGTACTTACCAAAAGACTGAGTGAGGAGAGCTTGGTGAGGTAAGTGGTAGCAGAAGGGATTATTGTTGTAGAGGCTAGTACAACTCATGGTGAGTGAGAAACTAATGGAGAAGATGATCATGGAGGATCAGAGAAGAGGTTCAGAGGAATGCCATAAAGGTGAGATGACTGATGAGGTCAGAAGAAGAGAAATTGCAGTAATGAAGGTACAATTGCAGGTACTAGAAGAATGGTTGCAAGAGCGGGAAAACCAGAATAGAGGATGGATATTTCCACTGAAGGGAAAGAGAGTGATTAGCGACAATTGTAGAGGAGGTTGAGGCAAATTGTGATTGCCTTGTTGAAGAAGGAACTTAGAGTTCTTGAGCCAAAGATGGAATTGGAGGAAGCAGTCAAGACTGAAAAGTCTTGTGATTTAAAAACTAATGAGTTGTGTATGTTTGCAGGTACAGTACAGGGAGATGAACAAGCTTTAGAGTTTGTTCAAGAAAAGTTGAATCTGAAGGCTGTTCAGATCGATGCTGAGATAGAAAGATCTCAGAAGGAGATGAAGACGAAGGAGTCTAATCAGGATGTTGATGCAGAAAGAGAAGGACCAGCTGATGATTGGTCAAGCACTAGGGAAGGTATGGGAAATCGTGTGAAGTTTCCAAGTTCTAATCCTAATGAAGTTGTTGAATTGTATAGGAAACTAGATCTCCAGAGAAGAGAGTTGGAGAGACAAAGGACTTATGTGTAGGATAATTTGCTGAAGAAGCAAGGGAAGAGAGTTTTTATGAATGACAATCATTGAGCAGATGATGTTAAGAAGGGGAGACTAGCCAACAGTCTCATGGATAATGCAAATCAGCATACTGATGTGCTGATAGAGGAGTCGAGAAAGAACTCAGAGCAGCATACTGAAGTGTTGCCAAAGAAAGTTGAGGAGAAAGCCAGTGAAGATTTTCTGAGTCCTGAAAAAGACTTGGAGCTGCGAATGACTGAATCAGCAGGTGAGACCATTGGCTCTTGTGATTTTGAAGCTGACAATTTGATTGTGTTTATAGGTGATATAGAAGACAGTCCATCATTCAGAATTGCCTTGGAAGGAGGAGAACAGTTGCAGAAAGAATATGAGACAATCATGTCTGATAAACAGAGGCTTGTTACCATGGGTGACAAGAAAGAGTTGGCTTGTTTGTATGGCCAAGAGAAGATTGGTGTACGAAATTTTGGAGCTGCTACAATGTTAGAAGATGAGGCTACAATGTTTTAAGGACTTGATTTGATTGACAGAATCAATCAAGAGGATGATGGACAATTTTTGAATATTGTTGAAGAGAAAGATGGAGATTATGTTGGAGTTAGTTTGCAACATGTTGATGAAATGTTGAAATGTTTGTTGGAGACATTTGAACCAGAGAAAGAAGTTGCAGATGAAATTGCAGGTGACGAGAAAAGGAATGTTACTGAGGGATACGAAGTTTGGGAGGTAGCAACATCCATAGTGACAGCTAGAGCAACATGTGGGGCGACATTTATGATGACAGCTGAGGCAACACTGACAACAGTAACATCTATGGGGGCGCTGAAGCCTTATGGTTTATATTCTAGCAATTATTTTGTGAATACAGGTTTTATTGAAGTTGCTGGAGAAATTCTGTTAGAGAGAGAAATTGAATTGATGAGGCGGATGATGATGAAATAATCCCGGAAGAGGCCAGTAGCAGTAAAACAAAGGGGAAGCAACAAAAGAAAGACAACAAAAGATTGCGAGAGCACAACCAGTGGAGTGATGCAACATGAAGTGTGGAAACCTGGAGAAGAACATTAGAAAGAAGCAATGGCAAGTGGAAAGTTACAACACAAGATATGGGATCCACGCATATAGAGATCCGAACACATGATCAGGCGATCATGCTTAATTTCAACGTTGGGAGTCTGATGTAGGAGCATCAACACAATTATTTTCATTTTTTTTCATTTGTAAATATGTGATAAAAGGGGGTGTGACAATTTTAATATTTTATTAATTAATTTGTTATTAAAATAGAAGATAATTATGATAAGTGAGGATTATGTAAATGTTCTTTTAATAAATAAAAGGATATGAGAGAAATAGTTTAGGAGCAAGGTTTGGGATTAGGATTTCTATGTATGGGATTAGTTGAGGATTAGGTGGAGAGATATTTTGAGTGAATTAAATGCATTATTTGTGTATAAATAGGAGTGGTTTTTGTGAAGAAAACTAGACATTGAGATTGTGAGTGAATGTGAGATTGAGAGTAGGCTTGAACAACAAGGTTGTAAGCCTTCAGCAATTGTAAAGGGCCATAGAAATGAAATATCTGGCCAGCGAAAGTTCGTAAGTCATTAGTTTATTTCAGATTATACATACATTGATTGATTGACAAACTGTTTATTTGATTTCTGAAGTTCATGGTATTATTGAATTTATGAAGAAATGATCAATATATGTGTTGAATTCACATCGACGTGTGTGAGAATCGCTATGCAAAACCATTGAATGTACAAGACATTAATCTCTGCATAACAGGGTTGTATTTTAATCCTCGGTTTGTATCGAACCTTTGTATAAGATTGTTCTTTTGGATTGGTTTGCTATTAATATAAACTTCTGTCAAGAATCCCTGTGAATCCATGTCGATTTCATATTTTAAAACCAGTTCAAATTGTAAGTTGAATGCTGAAGGCGCTGCGTAAATTGGTTCAATTGGCAAAGCAACAGTAGATTGATATCAAACTGTGGGTGAATATTGGCCTGTTTGATGAATTCTTAATACACCAGACGGAGGAGACAAGGTTCCAAAGTTTGGGTTTGTATATCCTCCGACGAATTTACAATTGAAATTATATAAAATGAATACAAGTCATTAAATTCCAAAACCTGGCAAAGTAATTAAGCAATGAAGGATTGCGGTTTGAATGAAATCGCTATGTTAAAAGCAGAGATAGCATTTGCAACTTATATGGTGAGAAATTGCAGGTTGAATCCACAGATATAGGATACGGAGAACATTTCAGATATTATATAGTATGCATTGACATTATTGTGTTAAATGCAGATGTGCAGACGAGAGTTTTAAAAAGTCCATTTGCACTATTGAAGTTACATTTGAATGGTGAATGTGTGTCTATAGTGCAGGTTTGAAATCGATCTGTGAAAGCGAGGAACCATAATCAAAACTGGAATGGTGAGTCGATTTTAATAATGGAATGAGAAATGTTTAAATGGAATCAGAACGTATGGTTTGAAATGAAACGGTAGCAGTATTTGCAGCACAAATGTATTAGTGTCTGGCTTTTAAATGCTGCAAGAATAGTAATGCACTGAATTCATATTGTCTAAAGTCCACATGGGTTGCAGAAGCATGAATAAAGTGTTAATGAATTCGGAAGGGTGTTTTAAAGGAATTCAACGACGTGGAAGGTCTGCTCGAATGAAATTCGATTGGCATACTTTTACATTTGCAGATAATCTGTAGAACTGAAAAACGATTTCCTTATTTCATTAAGAAGAACAGATTTTGTTGGCTTTGAAGTAATTGTGTTAAGTGACTTGTGGATGGAGAGATAATTGAATACGTGGATCACCTTATGGTAAATGTGTTCTGGTGTGTCAAAGCATGGAGGATTGAAAAATTAGCCATCGTTTGGTATCCAAGACTGCATTTTAAATTTTTTAATGTTTATTAAGTTTGCAGGTGAAAATCGATTGGTGGGAGAATCATGAGCAGTAAGGTGAGTTCACAGTAATTTTGATCAGATGTTGAAATAGAGAATTGACTCAAGATATGGTTATAATGAGCAGTGCTTTGAAAACAAATAGAACGCACAGTAATAGGAAGCATAGAGCTTCATAAGGACGCAGAGAATTTTTTTATTGGAATCTGTTTAGAATTTAATTGAATTTGCATTCTATGAATGAAGTTTGGGGTTGAGTAAATGAAAATGATTTGAAGCATGAGTGTTTTCTAACACATAGTATTTTGTGAACAAGATATTGAAAAGCTTCCGTAGATTTAAGTGTCAATTTGCCATGTATTGAAGTTGGGAAATTGTTTGAGGAGCATGTTTTATATGCACGGGCATCAGAGGGAAAAGATTCTGGGTTTTGCAGGCTAGCCCTACATCATATATAGTTATTATAACTAACTATCATCCTACAATTACCATACATACATCTATATATATATATATATATATATATATATAAGTTGGGTCCTTGATCTAACTAATTCTAATATAAGTAAAAAAAATTAATAAACTAATAACATAATCAACATCTATAACTATTTCTTTTATATAATCTAAGGTATGATAACTAACTCCCATTATATTATCATTTTGACTTTTTGACTGCAGTCCCTAAGTCAAAATTAGCGATTGTTCAAGATAGCTATTGGAGGCTCTGCTCAGACTATTTAGCATGCAAAGTTGGATTTGTTTCTTCAACTTGTCCTGACGATGAACCACACTGGTTGGTTCAAAACACGTCGACAAATGTATCTCTTTATGTGATTTACACTGAAGTTCTACTTATAAGAAATACTTTGTTCTCACGAATTTTAGATCAGAAGTGGTTGAGTTTTTTGAGCTGGTGGAATTCGAATTTGCAGTAGTTTTTTCTTGGTGTCAAAGTTGAAATGTCTTTCAACGAATTACGATTGGAGTATGCCCTTGAGGGCAACTCGAACTATATTGCATGGAAGGATAGGATGGAGGCGGTGTTAGATGATAATGGGTTGAAGGAGTTCATAGATGCGGATGTCCCAAAACCTACTGATGTTGCTCAAGTCAGGGATTGGCAAAAGAAGACAACGAAGTGTCGAAGGATTCTGTTGGAGGGCGTGAGGGATCACATTGTGTCCAACCTCCATGGAAAGGATTCTCCATATTTGATGTGGAAAATGTTGACAAAATTATTCCAAAGAAAGAGCGACCAGAGGAAGTTGGCGCTCAAGGATAAACTCAGAAACATTAGGTGTGAGAATGGAGACAATATGCCCCAGTATCTCAAAAATTTCATCCAATGCCGGGATGAGCTGGGAAGTGTGGGGGTAACTGTTGAGGATGAGGATATGGTGAGTCTAGCACTCTTTGGCCTTCCTAAGAGTTGGCATAGCTACCAGGACTCGGTGAATGGAACGTAGAAATTGCCAGGATGGGAGAGACTTTGGTCGGATCTTGTATAAGAGGAGATTAGATGGCGCACCAGAGACAGTCCTTCATCTATGCATGATGAGGAGAACTGTGCCTTAGCGAGTAAGGTGAAGAAGGGGAAGGGGAAGGTTTCTCTTTCCGAATCCAGTTTTTCCAATGATGGGAAGAAGGTTGACAAGTCAGAGGTGAGATGCTTTTGTTGTCATGAGTTGGGCCATTATGCTACTAATTGCCCAAAGAAGAAGTCCAAGAAGGGATCTGGGGAAGGATCTGAGGGTGAGGCAGCCTCACTTGCTTCACAGTTTGAGTTGGACTTCACACTCTTCGCATGCATGGTTTCATCCATGGTGGGAAGTGGTTGGTTTCTTGACAGTGGAGCTTCTTTCCACATGACCGGTGACAAAAGTTTGTTCAGTACTTTGGAGGAGAAATATCTCAAGATACTCATAGGGATGGGTAATGATGAGAAGTATAGTGTCTCAGGTGTAGGCACAGTTATTTTTCAGAGGTAGCATGGAGCTCTCCTTACCTTGACCGATGCCAAGTATGTACCAGGACTAAAGAGAAACTTGGTGTCGATCGCGATGCTGGAAGACAGAGGCTATGATGTAGTCTTCAGTAAGGGAATGGTTTTTCTTAGACACAACATCATTAGACAGGTGAAATATATTGGTTCACAGGTCAAGAACCTGTATGCTCTTGAGGTTCATGATGCATGTAAAGCCTTGAGCAGCGAGGCAGCTGATGGAGACTTGGTGGTTGAGAGGGAGCATATATTACCGTTGAACATGCAGAGCCAGAAGAAGTCTCAGACGATTATGGAGGAGCCACAGTTGGTGTAGCAGCTTTAGGAGGTTTTGGAGCAGCCACAACAAGGGAAGCTGAGTGGAGACTGAGTAGAGACATCTACTCATGTAGAGACCTCCAGTAGGGGGAAACTTCGAGCCAAGTGGGCTGAGAGATCGCATGCAACCATACCTCCAGGTAGGAGGTGGGGTGATGTGGATTGATCGTCCCAAGGAGGAGGTGCAGGATCCTTGAGGTACCCAACCTCTTGGATGAGACATTCCTACGAGAGCCCCGATGTGGAGTAGTAGGAACTGATTGATTGGGTAGAGACAGATGCGGATGGAGCAGTAGAGAGAGCGACAGTGCACAGAATCCCAGGACAATGCATAACATGCAGGCTCAAGCAATGCGAGAGGCACAAGTGTTTTGCAAAGTGCTAGGTGGCACAGAGAGGTGTGCAATGGTGCGAGATGCATGGAGATGTTGTAGTAGTGCAGATGTCAGAGAGGGAACACTTGTCAGCAGTAGGTAGAGCTTCAACATTAGAGTATGTTCCTAGCCCAACAGAGTGGTGAGTTGGGAGTGTTTTTGTTCCAAGTGCTGTTGGAGCAAAGTGGACTGGGCAGATGTGTTGCATGCAGAACATTCCAGAGTTTTGGGATCAGGTTTGAGAGGAAGCCTTTCTTGTTGAGAGGGAGTGTTGAAAAGTGTGCAACAAGACATGCTTGTTGAGAATGCAACAAGATGATGGAGCTTAGTGGAAAGGAGTCGCCTTCACTAAGTGGTCCTGCAGGAAAATTATGGTGCAAAGTCTATTTTTGGATCACAGCACGAGTGATGACAACATGGGTGATCATAGCAGAAGTGATCATAGTCTATTTTTAGGTTGCTAGTCAAAAATAGAAAAGTCTAATATTATTGTCTCATAATAATATTTGACTATAAACTTTATCTTATTCTCTTGGAGCACTTCAGTTTGAGCTACAGAAGTGGCACATGTAGCTATAAGAAGGAAATACACTTTCTTTATGAGACAGTTGAGCTATTGCATGTAGGACATCAGTTAGAACTCATGTGGTTGAGTTCTGTGGAGTTGGATGAGTCGTTAATGGAGTTGTGTTCAATTTGACTTAGTTGAACTAGTTGTATTTAGTCTAACTGATCAATAGACTAAGTGATGGGTTGTGTGAATTAGTTATTAATTAATTCACTAATTATTAACTCACAATGCAACTGAAGAATACATCAGTTAACTCAGTGCATGTACAGTTCAGTGGAGACTGGTGTTAGAGGTTGAGATTGCTATCAGTTGTGCATGAGATTGTGCACATGCATGCGATTGAGTTATGCCAATGATCGCTGCATAGTGTGGGCCAATACCAAGTGAAATATAGCTTGTGCTCACGCAATTTACAGTGTGGGTGATTTTCACAAGGTAAATAGGAGTTTGGATCAGCCATTCTCATTCATTCTCTTGCAGGATTGTATAGTGAAGGCAAGAAAAGCAGCGGGGGAGATTTGGATATCAAATCTAAGCTAGTTTTGTGTGTAACTGGTGGAGATAGTACTAAGTACTTGTGAGGAGTATTGTACTATGTTTGTCACATGTTCTCAATCAATATAATACACAGATAGTTGGGGTTTTTAGCGAGATGCTTTCCCCGGGAAAATACTGTGTTGATATGTGTGATTGATGCTTTTGTGTGCGCATGTTATTGTTTCTGCTTCTGTAAATTGATGATCAACGTAGATGAGGTTATGTATTATGCATGTTTTCCACAATAATGTATAATTGGGATAATCTCTATTGAATAAGTGTCATATTATTCAAAATTTATACATGCACCAAGGTGAGGTCATCCTTTAAGAGTTGGAGAGCTTGTTGTTGATGCTCGATGTGATCTTCCACTGCTTGAACCTTAGAAGTTTCTCTTAAATATGATGTGATGGACGGTGGATGATATCCATAAAGTGCCACAAATGGGATCATTTTTGTTGCAATATGGAAGGAAGTGTTATACCACCATTCGGCCAGAGGCAACCATTTGAACCTTTGTGTCTATTTATCAGATACAAAGCAACGAAGATATCCTTCCAAACATTTGTCTACTATCTCAATTTTCCCATAAGATTGAGGATGCTAATATGATGTATGAGCTAATTGAGTACGAAGATAAGAAAATAATTTTGTCGAAAAATTTCCAGTGAAAATTGGATCTCCGTTGCTTACAATAGTCTTTGGGTTTCCATGTAGCTTTTAGATTATTTCCATAAATGCAATAGAAACTATACTCACTTTAAATGGATGATATAATCCACAAAAGTGTGCATACTTGGTAAGTCTATCAACTACCACCATGATAACACTCTTTCCTTTAGAATTGGGTAAACCTGTGATAAAATCCATTGAAACCTCCTCCCAGTATTGGTTTGGAAGGGATAAAGGTTGTAATAGACTTGGGTCTTAAATGTTTCAAATTTGTTTTGTTGGCAAACCAAATATTCTGCCAAAAAATTTTGAATATCTGATTTAAGGTCATCCCAAAGAAATTCCTTCTTAACCTTGTGGTAAGTTTTTAGAAATTGTGAGTTCCCTCCTAAGGGGGAGGTGTGCAATTCCCTAAGAATATTTTGTTTGACCTGGGAATTCTTACATAGGTAGAACCGGTATTTGTACCATAGTGAATCATTTTTCCTGCTAAATGTATAAGATGCATTAGGATATTGTTGTATCTTTTGAATGAGTTCCCACACGTCTTCGTCATTCTTCCATTCATCCCTTGCTTCGTTTATCCAATCTGGTTGGATAATAGAAATGGCACAAAGAAATGCTTCCACATCCTCATCCTTTCTTGAGAGTGCATATGTCACAACATTTTGCTTCCCGTTTTTCTAGATGATTTCAAAGTAATAACCCAACATCTTTGTGACCCATTTTTGCTACTCTTCTAAAGATAATCTTTTTTCTAGAAAGTATTTAAGACTATCATGATCTATTTTTACCTTGAAGTGTCTTCCCATTAAGTAGGGTCACCATTTCTTAAGTGCATGTAGTATTGCCAACAGTTCCTTCTCATAAATAGCTTTGTGTAATTTTTTTTTTTTGATTGGACGATTTTCGAAAGCAATGGGTCTTTCTTCTTGCATTAAAACAACACCAATTCTGTTTCCTGAGGCATCACATTCCACAATAAATGTTTTTGTGAAGTTCGGTGTAGCTAAGATTGATGCTTGGAACATTGCCTCCTTATGATGTTCAAAGGCTTTAGTTGTTTCTCGAGTCCGTGAAAATGATTCTTTCTTCAATAATGTTGTTGGAGGTGCTTCTATTCTCCCATAATTCTTAACAAACTTGTGATAATACCCTATCAACCCGAGAAATCTGTGTAGATGCTTTATGGATGTGGGAATTTTCCATTCCTTAATGGTTTTAATTTTTCTAGTGTCTACCTTAACACCTTCATGAGAGACAATATGACCCAGATATTACACCTCTTGTAATCTAAAGAAACATTTGGAGACTTTTGCATATACTTGTTTCTCCTCCAATAGTTTGAACACCCTGTCAACATGTTGAACATGATCCTTCCAAGACTTGTTGTAGATTAGTATATTATTAGAAAATACTAACACAAATTTTCTGAGGAATGGTTTGAAAATGGAATTCATCAAACCTTGAAATGTAGAAGGTGCATTGGTAAGGCCAAAAGGAATGACAAAAAATTCATAATGACCCTCATGAGTTATAATTGTTGTTTTTGAAATGTCTTTAGTCTTCATTCTGATTTGATGATATCCAACTTGGGGAAGTAAATTGATCCATGCAATTCATCCAATAATTCATCAATGACATGAATGGGAAATTTATCTTTAATAGTGAGCTTGTTGAGCTCCCTATAATCTGGACACATGTGCCATGATCCATCCTTCTTGTGAACCAATACTACTAGAGAAGAGAAAGAACTTTGACCATGTTGAATTATACCAACCTCTAGCATTTGTTCAACCATACGTTCAATTTCACTCTTTTGGGAATAGGGATATCTATAAGGCCTGATGTTTGGAGGAACACTTCATGGAATTAAATGAATAGCATGATCATAATCATGAATAAGTGGGAGGCCTTTGGGTGTCTCAAATACCTTGGAATGATTTTCCAAGACTTTGTGGAGATCTAGAGAAATAGATTATTTCAATGTGGGAACCTTTAGTGAACATAATTGTGAACTTTTACCTCATTGTTCTTTCTTTAGAAGCTTTTCCATTCCGTTAGAGATTATTATCTTTCCCGGTTTCCCTACGATACCCCTTAATTCAACTTCCTTTCCTTCTGTAGAAAATTTCATGAAGATTTCTTGAAACTTAAAAGCCGTTCTACCCAAGGATTGTAGCCATTGGACTCCTAGTACAAAATCAGCACCACCCATTGGAATGGAAAGCATTGGGCTATTGAATATATATTCTCCCATGGATAGCTTGATATTATGGCACTTTCGTGAGCAATTTATGGTTCCTCCACTTGCAACCATCACTTGACACTCTAGTGCTGGATATATGAAGCAATTCAATTCCTTGGCTATCTTACAATGAATAAAATTATGGGTACTACCCGAATTAATCAACAGTATTACCCTTTTCTTCTTGATATGCCCTTCTATCTTGGAAGTTTGAGGAGTGGTAATTCCAACCAATCCATTACAAGATATGGTTAGATTCATTTATTCTTTCTCTAGGATTAATTCCTGGTGTATATCCTATTCTTTTGACATTTCCTGTTCTATTTCTTCCTCCTCTTCATAATCTATGTAAAAAAATTTCTTCTCAGCACACTTATGACCTTTAGTGTATTTTCTATCATTATTGTAACAAAGCCCTTTTGCTCTTTTTACTTCCAGTTGTTGTGGTGTCAACCTTGTAGGTTGTGGATGGCTCACCCATCATTAAGGATGCTTCTTTATTTTCTCTTTGAATAAGGCCAAGGATATGGGCTAAGAATATTTGGATATGTCGTACTCTACCTCTTTACGGATAGGTTAGGTGGCCAAGGATTTATACTAGATTGAAGGAATTATTTCATTTTCAAAATAGACAATGACCATGCTTTTGATATGGATATTACAAGAATTTATGTTCATATCAAACCCACCTAGTAGGATGTAGGATTTCAATAAATTATAAATGTGTGGGTCTTTAAGGGCTACTGAGTGTTTGGGATAAAGGGTGGTGGTGAAATGAGTTGGAATAAGTATTTTTTATGCATGACAAAAGCTTAGGCCTGAATGAAAAATAAAATAAAATCAATATAACATTTTCCATCTAAATGTGATCCTCCATAATGTTATGTCTTCACTTCCACCTCTTTATCACAAACAAGAGTATTATGCAACATCCCAATCCACATGTAGCCAGAAAACACATAGGAATTTATGCTTCGAATAGTATTATTACCTGTTATGGACATTTTTGTGCCTTACAGCATGGAGCATGAAATGTCAATAATCTAAGGGATCCAAAGTCCCTAAACATGTTTTTCTTACCCTTAGAGGAACAAGGTCAGCAAACCACAGCACTGCAAATCAGTTCTCCACTGAGAAACACTCAAAAACAGGTCAATTCTGGATCAAAGCAGCTGCTCCAAAGGCTACCTGCGCTGCATAGCAAGTGCAACAAGGGCTACCTGCGCTACATAGCAAGTGCAACAAAGGCTACCTGCGTTGGGCGTACTTGGACATGTGGAGGAATCTTTTTCTCAATGTGCCAGTGCCCAGGAAGCTTCCAAAAAGACACTTGATCATAAGATTCGCCTAATGATGAGTTAAGAGCTTCTAAAACTCCAAGTGGAAGATAGAAACTCCGAGTGAAGAACTGAAGAAAAACTGGAGTTGAAGAGGACAACAAGTCACACATCAAGCTGACTTATCTTCACTCCAAAAATCTATATAAGGATCTCATCCCATGGGATCTGGAGGGTGGAATTCAGTGCAAAGAATCGCTGTTGGTTTGCAGTTGTGAGTATTGGGTGATTGCTTGAGGGAGGTGAAGAAGAGATTTCTCTCCGTCGGGAAGGTGATGCTGGATTGGACCTCTCATGGTTGTATCACCGCCTGAACCTTACTTCCATATATTAATAAAGCATTTGAGGTTCTTCTATTCGCATGTGTTTCAATGGTGAATTGTCTTACTTGCGTTTTTGATTTATGCTAATCCTTGAATCGATTATGAATGCATGCTTCTTGTAGTTTCCTTTTCTTGTCTTATTTGCAGGATCTCGTGTAGCTGGGCCCGTGAAAAGACTTGGAGCTGGGAGCAAGCGGCAATCAAAGGAGATTGGATCGACCATTTGCGCAAGACATCGGTAAGTGGATCTCTCCCTTTTATCTCTTGCATGTCATAAAGAAGAAACTTTAGATAGCTTTGCTTTCAGCTGTTGCTAAGGAACTGTCACCGTTAGAGTGGGTTAGGGTCATTCCGAGTTGGATACTTTCCCCCACAACAGACTGGCGACTCCACTGGGGATCGTGTCTTGATGGTAGCTTGTGTTTCTTGCTATTCATTTCTTGAACAAAGAGAGTATCGAATCGAACTGCATTCGAGTCCTTTGAATGAAAAGTAGAGGGCAGCTGCTCTAGCCCAGTGCTGGGCATGTTTATGACTTGAAGAGCTGATCGACGAGGACTCTTTTTAGCTCTTTGTGATAGTGTTCATCTTCCTTTAATCATCCTCTAGTGTATACTTGACTGACAGCCTCTGATTTGGCCAAAAACCATTGATTTTTGAGCAAACTGTGAGCCAGAATCTGAGAGAGACGAGAGTTGTCTCATCAGTGCAGCTGCAACAAAGGCTACCTGCACTGCAACGCAGGTCCCGAAGGGGCTACCTGCGCTGCATCTCAGATTGACAGTGTAGCACCTGCGCTGATCCAGTTTTGCCTTATGCAGCTGGGATTCCCCACTGTCTGTTGCCCAGTTTTCAATATTGTTTTTGCAGCCTGTTGTCAACCTGTATACCCAGCTGAAACCACTTCTCTTTGCCTTAATTCCGCCTCAGTTGTATGAAGAAACCGTGATTGTTCTTATTGTATTTCTTGCTGTCATTCACAGTTTCCCATAGCGAAAGTGAACTAGTCTTGCTATGACCTCTTGGATCTAGACCTGTGAGAAAGTGTCGTTGTGATTCTAAGAGCTAGTTTATTGCTGTTCATAGCTGCTTGAGCATTTGCTTTCATTATATGGTTCGAATTTCAGTATTTCTTGTGTTGAAACGAGTGAATCTTAAGGTGTTCTTTTGATTATTGGACAAAACTTGTTTGCTTACGCTTGAAATCGAATTTGAAATTATACAACAGCTTTCTTTTTGTCATACACCAACATTAAGAGAGAAGAAAAGAAATACTTGCATTGTGCATGTGCATTTTGACAGTTTGCATGTCGATTTAGGAAAAGTGCATCAGTGTGTGCTCTATGATCTGTTTGAAAAGATGATGTCTTTCTTTTCCTTCAGTAGTTAAGGTTTTCATAAGTTGAAAGAATTGAAAAAGCTTGCTTATCATTCTTAGACTGCATTTAGGAGTTGTATCATACATCACGTGGTGATCCATAAAGGCAAACTGCTAAGCAAGATCAACCTAAAAAGAACTGAATTTATCTAACAACACTTTGAAACATAACGAAACACATTAGAGGTCTAGGTAGAGACGTGAACCGGCGTCGTTAAACATAGTGACTGTCGTTCTCTACGAAGGTGGGTGATTCCTCCTGAGGGACGATAGCACTAATACGAACTTGTGCCCCCGCGTACCGTCGCGTATATTGGGGGACCCCTATAGGAACAAAGCCTTTATCCATAGGAAGCCGTGTCGGCCGCCCTACTGATAGCGATGCAGTGAACACAGCATTCACGAAGATCGACCACTCGTACCGTAAAACGTATTCTGTGGTTTCGCGAAAGGTTTGGCACACCCTTGCCTAGAACTCTAGAGTAGTTTCTTTTGGCCTTTTTCAAACTCTATAACTGAAAAATTCCATCCGAGCATTTGTCACTTCGGGCTCGTTAATACATCGAAGGAGACTAGAGTCATCTTTAGCTTTTTCTCGACTCTTAAAACATGAAAATGCAAGTTGTGTCTTAAAAGCGTCTAAAATTAATTCAATTTGAAAACACATTTTACCCTGTGCATTGTTGGTTGATCAAGTAATCCGCAATCATGGAAGAAAGTCAATCGATGAACCGTCGTTCACGGAGGAACACGAGACAAACGTCTTTGTCCCCGGAATCGAAAACAACCCGGGCAAAGCGACCTCGTTCAACTCGTTCCAAATCTCCTGTCAAAGTTAGAACAAGTGTTCCAATGACATCTGAGGTTCCAGTTACTCCAAACATTTCTGGAAACCCTGCCCCTATTGAAGAAGTTCAACAGCCCCAGAAGGACAGTAACACTGATCCTAGTCTGAAAGCAAATACTTGTGTTACTGAATCAGGTCCATCAGTGATCGGTTCAGAGAGTCTTGCTCCTCGAACAACTGTCGCTGTCGAAACAACCCCTTCTTCGGCACCAGAAATATTCTACGGACCTGACGGTCTTCCTCTTCCCCCCGGTCTGATCGCAATAGAAGAGATTGTAGAAGATCCGCAAGCAACTACTCCAACACATTTTGGAGCAGGGATCACTCTACTTCCTACTGCATCAGAAGCTAGCCTATCACCCAGAGAAGTTCCTGAAGAATCACTAGGCAATCTACTGGATAGACTCAAAATGTCTGAACAACCGTCAACATCTAGGACTGTGCCAAATGGCACAGCGACAGCAGAACTCCCTGCAGTCATTCCGACAATGTTCGCCGGCATACCATCTGTCCCTAACTCTCAACAGCTGGAGGGGGTCCCTTCGGGGGCCATGACGACAGTATGGTCTGTTCCTGTTTGTTCTCCCAAGATAATACCCGGTAACTCCTATGTTGGCACTCAACAGATTGATCCTTTTGGAAATCAGTTTGGGCAATCCGGTCCTCGAGGTGTAATAAATCCTCTCGGCTCCGGACCACCACCGTATGGGGGGCAATATGCTTTTTCATTACCCCCTCCGGGAGGTTACCCATACGGGAGTTCGCAACCATACTCAGGTTATACTGGAATAACTACAAGTGGTTGGATACCTATGCTACCCCAGCAACCAAGAGTTGTGTATTCTATGCAACAACAGATGCCTGTGACGAACATCCCGACGACACCAGCAATTGTGACTGTGTCGCAAGTTCAAACGATACCTGTTGCATGTCAACCTCAGTTTTCTCAGGTTGTAATGCAACAACCCTTTGACCCTGCAACCCAACCACAATCGCCGACTGGCGGGGCGACACAAGCACAAATAGATACCCTTACCCCTCATCTTGGTCCAGTGGTAAGCATCGCACAACAACCAATGGTATCACAACCATGGTTGGTGCGATATCAACAACCGCAGTTCCAGCAAGTGTACCAAGGTACCGAGCAGCAATTTTTTGCGAACAATGGACAACTGTACCTACAATATGGTCAAAACCAACCACTCTATGGTGGAGTAGTCCATCAACCGTATCAATCATATCAGCATCAATTACATTATGCTGGTATGCAAAGACCAACTGCTCAGGCGATTCCATCGTATCCTGCGTACGCTTCACCTAACCTGAGTCAACAGCTGCCATTCGTGGCAACTTTGGAGTTACCCGATTTACATCGGTTGACAAACGATCCGATTGCTTATGCCCCTTGGTGGCCAACGATTCCTCACAAACTTCCCTCCGACATTCCTAAATTCAATGGAAATCCAGGCGGAGACCCGTCGAATCACGTCATGACCTTTCATCTATGGTGTTCATCGAACACTCTGAACGATGATTCGATAAGACTTCGCCTCTTCCAGAGGACATTGACAGGTCCGGCGGCCAAATGGTATATAGAATTGCCAAGAGCCTCTTTCGACAATTTCAGCTCCTTAGCCACGACTTTCTTAACCCATTTTCAATTACCTATCAGGTATGAAACAGGAACCGAGATACTGACCAACTTCAAACAGACGACAGCTACTCACATATCTGATCATATACATGAGTGGCGTCGCCGTCGTAGGATGGTGAAAACATACGTTCCTGATCAGCTACTAGCTGAATGGTTTATAAAGTCATTACTTCCAGCTATAACGGAGGATGTGGCCAAGTGGGGAGTCGTAACAGAGGAGCAAGTCATTGCTCGTGCTCAATATTTAGACTTGGTATATACTCAGTCTGGCACGCTCTATGACAAAATACTTGATGCCCCCAGACCTGAATTTTCAATTCCTCCCCCTCCTAAATTGAATATTGACTCTCATGCCAGAGATGGCGTGACTGGCACTGCAAGCGCGAAGTCGAAAAAGGCTTCACCTCAGAAAGCCCGTAAGACTTCAGATCGAAATGCCCATGAAGAGATTCTTGCTTCGGAAGTAAATGCCATATCAGCAGATAAAGGCAAAGAAACCAATCAACCAGGAAGCAAGAAGAAGCAAAACAAAGGGAAGAAGAAGCAACAGGATGATCCGTCACCTGAAAAAACTTCTTCTAACTCTCCTAGGAAAGGGAAACAGAAAGGGAAGCCACCTGGTCCATGTTTTATATGTGACGAGGATCATCAGACACAAGATTGTCCATACAAAGCTGAGCTCAAGAGATTCTTTAAAAGTCCAAAGAACCCAATTGTGTTGACTGACCCGTTTCCCAACCCAGGTCAAAATATCGTTGATAGTGGAAATGCTTCCCCGTCGCAAGTGCTGATGTTGTCGATCTCTAAGCAACAGAATGATGCTTTGATTTCGACAAGGAGCAAAGATTACGGGAATCCGCAACTGTCAAACGAAAAAGGTAAAGATCAACCTAGTAGTTCGACAACAACTTCGACAGAAGTTGTCCCACCCATAATGCCAGAATTAGCGATAAAACCACCTAAGGGGGTAGTACACAAGTCGATGTTTAATCCTCGTGCCAGAGCGGCGCAACATTATAACATAGTAGAAGATTTGGCTCAATCGCCATCCGCTATGTCGACTCTAGAAGTACTACAAAATTGTCCATCCCAGAGGCAGGCATTGTTATCGGCAATAGGGGGGGTTGATCCTAAGGATTCCAATCTTGTGTCCTTTGATCACAAAGGGTATGACCCTCAGTTACCAGCTCAGCTAGCTTTCTTGATTCAAGTGAAGGCCCTCAACAAAACTGTTGACAGAACAATTATTGACGAGGGGGCATCGACATGTATTATGTCAATGAGTTGCTGGAAAACGCTAGGGTCACCAACATTGTCGAGATCTTCGAAAACACTAAAGGCTTTCGACGGTAGGACATATACCCCTTACGGTATCCTAAGTAACTTGAAAGTTGAACTAGGTGGAAAAAAAATAGAGATTGATGTTGAAGTCATAGATGGAAATCTAGATTACAACATCCTACTGGGAAGACCATGGATTTATGCCATGGCATCTGTCGTGTCGACTTATTTTAGGAAGATCGCTTTCCCGTTTGAAGGAGGGATTACGGTCGTCGACCAACAGAACTTCCTCCTTAATGGTTAACAAGTTACGGGAAGCATTCCCATGATCCATGAGAGCGACCATTCAATTCAAGATATAGGAGTAGGCCTGTTGAAAGACCCCACGATGATGGGGACTTTCTCGCTACCAAATCATATGTACATAGGAAATGTACCATTGGTGGCTACCTGCAACATGATATCTTCCACGAAGGTCGCAAAAGACAAAGTCGTCATGGATCGGGCAATGGTGTTGCACCCGAGCCCAATCGAAATATTGTAGCAATCAATGTTTCAGGCGTGGGAGGCGAGCCCAAATCAATGCTCGTCAAGCGTTTGGGTAGATAGGTCAGGAGAATGTGGTACCCCTTTGGATCCTTGGTCACGAGTGCATGCAAGTGACGAAGGAATCCTGCAGTCAATGTTGATTGAGGGGGCACCATGGGATGATAACCACCATCGTTCCCTTCCTCAGGAAGATACTCAAGGCGACCTGTATCACCCCTCAGTATTTGAATTCCTAACAAATACTGTAAATACGTTGGATTCCGAGAGAAACCTATCCAATATAGAAGAGACTATAGCCATAAATATCTCGACCAAAACAGACATTTTAGAGAATATTTATGTTGGCAAAGGTTGTTCCCCTTCAGAACAAGAAATATACAAAGCTCTTTTCCGCGAATTTAGAGATGTCTTTGCTTGGTCGTATGATGAAATGCCAGGAATTGACTCGAGTATCGTTGAACATGAAATTAAGATGTATCCTGATGCCAAACCAGTAAGACAATGGCTTCGGCAGGTGCACCCCAAGAAAGCCGTTGCTATTAAGGCAGAAGTTGAAAAACTCCTCCATGCTAGTTTCATCTACCCGGTTCCTCTAACCGATTGGGTATCGAATATTGTCCCTGTTATGAAGAAACAAGGAACAATACGAGTGTGCGTCGATTATAGGGATGTAAATCAAGCTTGTCCAAAGGACAACTACCCTACACCCTTCATCGACCAGATAATTGATGAATGCGCCGGATGTGAAATCTTTTCGTTTATGGACGGATTTTCCGGGTATAATCAAATTAATATCCGCCCACAGGACCAGTAAAAGACTGCATTTATTTGTCCGTGGGGCACCTTCGCTTATCGAAAAATACCCTTTGGTTTAAAGAACGCAGGGGCGACGTTTCAGAGAGCAATGAAATATGCTTTCCATGACATCAAGAACATCGTTCAACCTTATCTCGACGATATTCCAGCTCATTCGCAAAAGCAGACTGATCATCCGCATCATTTAAGAGCAATATTTCTACGTTGCCGACACTACAAGATAAAACTCAATCCGCACAAATGTGTGTTTTGCGTAGGTTCTGGTCGTTTACTTGACTTTATAGTCTCCAAGGATGGGATTCGTCTCGACCCTTGCAAGGTGCAGGCAATCATTAATTTGCCTCCACCTTCGAACTTGCTTCAGATTCAGAAACTCCAAGGGAAAGCAAACTTTCTGAGGAGGTTCATTCTGAATTACGCAGAACTTGCTAAAGGTTATACCCGTCTCCTGAAAAACGATGTACCTTTCGTCTGGGACCAGGTTGCACAAGCTTCCTTTGATGCTTTGAAAGAAGCGCTAGTCAAAGCATCATTAATGTACGCCCCAGACTATCTAAGGGATTTTAACCTGTATCTGGCTGCAGCAGATACGACCATTGCGGTGGTTTTAGTTAAAGGAGTCGATGGAATTGAACACCCTATATATTATTTAAGTAAAAACTTAAATGATACGGAAAGTAGATATTCTCATGTTGAACAGCTGGCATTAGCAGCTGTTCAAGCGATTCAAAGATTTTGACATTATGTCCTCTTTAGGAAGACCACTGTATTGTCAGATTGCAACCCCATGACTTATATACTGTCGCGACAGTTGCTTGGGGGCAAATATTCAAAGTGGATAGCTATCCTTCAAGAGTTTGATCTGGAATTTGTGAAATCCAAATAAAAGAAAGCTTTAGTTTTCGCAGAATTATTATGCGATCTCCCGTCATCGTACAACGATGAAACGTCCAAAGAATCGATCGTGGACGAAAGTTTGTTTCTGATATCAGCAAGTGATGAGTGGTATGGAGATATAATAGTTTATCTCCAAACCCAAAAGTTTCGGCCAGACACCTCTCACTCAGAACAAAAACGCATTCGATACCAAGCAAAAGACTACATGATCGTCGGTGATACGCTTTACCGTCGTGGTGTCGATACGGTCCTGAGAAGGTGTCTAACCCATGAGGAGGCCGAAAAAGCCCTGAATGAATGTCATTCAGGCACCTGTGGGGGGCATCAATCTAGATATGCTACAACACAAAGAATCTTACGAGCAGGATACTTCTGGCCAACCATGTTCAAAGATTGCATAACCGCAGTTAGAAGTTGCCATGCATGTCAGATTTTTGATAGCAAAACGAGAAGACCCCCCGCTCCTCTATAGCCAATAATAGCTGTGGGGCCTTTCGCCAAGTGGGGCATCGATTTCATGCAATGTAACCCCACCTCGACCGGGGGGCATGGGTATATTATAGTCGCAGTTGACTATTTTACCAAATGGGCCGAGGCGATGCCTACATTGGATAACACTGGTGAAACAGCAGCCCTATTTTTTTTTAATCATGTGGTCGCTAGATTCGGCGTGCCACAGGCCATAGTAACAGATCATGGATTGCATTTCCGCAATCACATGATGGTTGAATTAACTGCCAAACTAGGATTGTCTCACGACAGCTCTACTCCGTACTATCCGCAAGCTAACGGACAAGTTGAAGCGATCAACAAAGTCTTGAAGCGCATGCTGCAAATGATGGTGGGGGTTCACAAAAGAAGATGGCATTTGATCCTGTACTCGGCTTTGTGGGCCTATCGAACATCGGTAAGGAATGCCATTGGGTTCACACCATTTCAACTGGTGTATGGCCTGGAAGCGATCCTACCAATCCAGTGTGAAATTTCATCCCTTAAACTCGCAATTGATCTCCTCCCCGGAACCTCAGAAGAAGAAGCTCGTTTCTTGGAGTTAATCCAGTTGGATGAAACTCGTCGTGATGCGGCCTTGGCCAACGAAGCCCATAAGAAACGAGTCAAAGCGCAGTTCGACAAAAATGTCAAACCCCATGTCTTCTCGGAAGGTGATTTGGTCTTGCTTTATGACCAAGAATCTGATAAATTGGGAGCTGGGAAATTCAAGTCCTTATGGATGGGCCCTTATATTGTTAAAAGTTTGTTAGCAAAAGGTGCCTACGAGTTGGTAGATTATGACGGAATTCCACTGGCGCAACCCCACAACGGGTTGTACCTTAAGCGTTACTATGCCTAATAGTAACCTATATGCTTTTGTTACATTTTTGTTTTCGCTAAAGCGTTTGTTCCGGTTTAAGTAATCTTCTTTTTACATTTATTGCAGATGTCAAATCCATGGGAACCGTGGGTTGGATATGCTGACGGGGCGAGTCGTAGTACGAGGAACCTATCCTCAGTAGCATGGGCCATTTTTAACCCAAGCGGCGAGTTAATGAGTTTCAGGGGGGTCTGTATTGGTCAATCAACAAATAATATTGCTGAGTATAGCGCATTGATAGAGCTCCTCTCTGATGCCATCACCCATGGCATACGCCGGCTAGTCGTCAGGCTAGACTCACAGCTCGTGGTACTACAGCTCAATGGTACCTACTCTGTCCGAAATCCAGCTATTTATCGCAAGTTCCTAAGAGTTAAAATCTTGGAAAGACAGTTTGATTTTATCCAATATCAACACATTTCCAGAAACTTAAAAACATTAACCGACTCATTAGCAAATTATGTGTTAGATAGACATTTGCAGATTTGATAAAAAGAGAAGCATCATCGATGTTTCATACATGGATCACATAAAAACTGGAATAAACCCCGAAAATCAAAAATATATATAACTGTTTACGGTTTACATATAATGTTCTGTAACCAAGACAAAATCGGTCATACGACCCCAAAACTCAAAAATGGCTGGGGGGCACCCCTAGCCTAGTGATGCTCATGATAACATGCCACAGCCTGTGCAATCATGCGCAGAAGACGAGACCATCGTCTAGGAACACCAGCAGTATGTCGCTGCAATCACAGAGGCAACTCGTCAATCCGTACATCCGGAGTCTCGAAGGTAAGACCCTCGACCTGTTCCTGCACAGCAGCAAGAGTCTCGGCCAAGTCAAGGTCACGGAGAATAGCTCTCCCTGGAGCCTCCCCTGCTGGGGCAGCGGCCGGAACTCTCGGACGAACTGCTGGACGGACGGGGCCCACATCTGCATGCACACATGAGTTTGATTAGAGTCTTGATAGAATAAAGCACAAGGACATTATAAATATAAAAACAGTAAACAGTGATAAGGTCAAAATATTTACCAAGATCACCCCACTGCTCGCCATCTGGTAGCACCAAATCAGGATCACCTCGGAAGTCCATGCCAATATATGGATACTCGGAAAAAGCCATATCCTGCCGCTCGAACCACCTAAAGAAGGCATCAGTAAAAGTAATCTTAGATTGACCTGCATGTCTAGCCATGTGGTCAACCCACCTCTGCATGCGTGGCTCAGTGGGAGATGGCAAGTCGAGGACAATGTACTGAGGTTGCATCAGTGGTATCTTCTCCAAAGCGAAGGCAATCAAAACTGAACCAAAGCCAAAATTCTTCAGTCTCCTGTCCTTTACTTTGGTCAACTGGTTTTTCATCTGAACCAGTACTGCATCACACCAGTTAAAAACTTTCGGCTCAAGACATTCCAGGGCGTGCTGCACATATGACCTGTTGGCAACATGAGGGGATGCACTACCGGCCATCCTACAAATCATGTACAGAATAGACCTGAGAGACCTGTCAGTAACATCACAGATAGAAATCTTGTCGTCTCTGCTCGGCTGGGATCCCTCCCTGCAATACTGACGGATATAATCTTTCACGAAATCACTCCCTCGGGCCGAACCGGACAAGGAAATGGGGGCACCCCGCCTTGACAACCCAGTCAATAAGTAAATGTCCACTATGGTCAAAGGGATGGACTTGCCCCTAATCTGGAACACTTGGTTAATAGGATCCCAAGCATCAAGCAGGTACTGTAGTAAACGTATCTGTGCCCTCATGCTAGATATGCGGAAGAATTTTAGCAAGCCACAGTTCCGCAACGCGCTCACGGTAACAGGATCATGGAGGGAAATCATGTCCTCCTCTTCATGCTCTTGTTCTCGCCACGTAAGAGTCATTCTTCTCCAATAAACTCTGCAAAACAAACAAGAGGAGGAGTAAGATCCCTGACTCAGTAAAGAAAATGGAAAAAATCTCATGAAAAATTGTGCAACCAAGATGTTTTCTGTGCCCAACGCAGGTGGGGAAGGGTCTCACCTGCGTTAGGGGATAAACTGCATTTGGAAATGAGGACCCCCAACGCAGGTTTCGATATAGGGCACCTGCGCTGATGGCAGAGCGCCCTAGAGAAACCCCAGGGGCTCATGGGGGCAGGAAAACAAGCATAAAACTGAGAAATAAGATCATGAAAAGATAGAGCTAGGGTTTAGCTCCTACCTGGTGGAAACGGCGCTGAAAATCGTCCACAGAATCTCCCGAAATCAGCTAGTGAAAAATCAAGAGGAAGAGGCACCTCCAAAGCTCCAACAAACCAAATGCACATGAAATGGTAAAATGAGAGGTAAAAACATCTTTAAATTGCTTTTTACGTAATTCAAAGTAAAATATTAGTATTTTTACTTCATGTTATCCGTTTCTAACAAGTTTGTTGCAGCAAATTGATGAAAACAGTACTATCTGTGGAAAATAAACACTAGTCATGGTAAAATATGAATTTGACCTTATCAAACGAGCAGTTTTGGCAAATTTCATGCTCGTTAAAAAATAAACGCAAGATCCGAGCAGTTTTAATGAGGAAATTCATGCTCGTTAAAAAATAAACATAAGCTTGTGAGCAGGCTTCCCCCAGTGTTCAAGCTCATTAAGAAAAAATGAACCGGTAAATAACCATTTGAGACCGTAAATTCATCAGCCATAAAAGCCTTGGTCGTGTTTGTGCACCGTCACCTCCACTTTTCATTTGGCCGATCATTCACATCCACTTGATTGTTTACCTATTTTGAGGAACAGCTGCGAAGAGTGATCCCACCTAGCCATCCTTGTAATACTGCCGTGATTGGAAAATTCCAACCTGTACCTGGAATCTGCTGCTATCCCTGTTTATCACTCGTTCCTCAAAAGACGAGTCTTCTTTGAGCTCTTTTCACTGACTCGTAAAAAATGAAAAGTTTGCCGAGTTTTGGCCTTCCAGCTCGTTAAAAGGACCGGAAGAGCTATCCCTCCTCTAGATTTTAATCTTTTTGGACCTGAGGGATTATTGCACAAAAAGATCGAGCGCTTGTCTAGTTCGGCTCGATAAAGATATCGAACATTCATCCCTTCTGTATTGTTTTATAATTTTTCGGACTTAAGGGATTAGATGACGAAAAAGGACCCCTGGAATCTACTTTATGTACACTTTTCAGACTCTCTAAAAATGAAAAGGACCGAGTTGTCTTTGTCGCTGGGCTCGTTAAAATATTAGACATCGACAAACTTGTCTTTAGACAAGAACGAGTTTCCCTATCGCTAGGCTCGTTAAAACATAGCGATGGGCTTGCCCGAAGGGCAGGTTATAGATCAAGCATATGTTATCCTCCTCAAGCTTGACAAAAATAAAGAGGTACTGGTCAGAAATGACTGGGGAAAAATTGGGAAGAACCTCAGAGCTTAATGGTAGCAAGTCGCTCTTGAACATGACACTTTTGCCTCCGTAAATATCGGGTTGGGTTATTATCATTCACCGGTCCCTTCACCATGGTCTCGCCATACCATCCATACATGGGGTAATGCTACCGATACATCACATCAGTGTCGTTATATGTTCAAGAGATGTCATTCAGAAAGTGTCAACCGGGTCCCATCCACTACCGTACATCATCTTTCATCCTTCCATGACCGCCACCCTGAATCATATTTCACAGATCGTTTTCACCATCATCACTAGCTCCGTTCTGTGTCACTGATGTGGGATTCATTAAGGCCCTCCTTTGACGGATCACTTCTTGTCGACATCAGCTCATTATCCAAGAAGTTGATCTAGGAACACCCCCTCAGTACTTTGAAGCTTGCATGCCTCAATGGCAAGTTTCTCACTCCTGGCGATAGGCATACATTAATGACCTTCGACCAGGAGACTTTGCGTGGTGTTCGACGTCAGATCCTACATTCACACCACGTGAATTGTGCTGCAGCACCTTGAGGGTCATCATCATTATCGGTGATTCCTCTCGCGCTTGTTAACAGTTTACATTATTGACTGGTAATCAAGCGATGTCTTTCCATGTTCGACTTCAAGAAATTCTCACATGGATCGACTTGTACTAAAGTGAAGATTGGACAAGTTTGAAGACCCCGGATCTAGTTTCATCCATCCGGGCTGCGATATATATTCAGGAGATAAAAACATAGACATGTGCAGCAGATGATCATCCTACTAAAAGGATGATAATTAAAAGCAGAGAATTATCCGTCTATTATCAGACGATCGTCTGTTTATGTACAGCAAATGTATTCATAAAGTTGAGCATGGGAAATGCCCGCCTCAGCTAGATCATGAAAAGAAAGTATGAAAAGATAATGTATTGTATTGTATTTTGTTACAGGTCACCTCCCGACGATTGAATGAACTTCGGATCCTCCTAATAAAGTATTTCACCCGATAAATGACCTCATACTTTAGGGGGCAACTGTTATAGACATTTTTGTGCCTTACAACATGGAGCATGAAATGTCAATAATCTAAGGGATCCAAAGTCCCTAAACATGTTGTTCTTACCCTTAGAGGAACAAGGTCAGCAAACCACAACACTGCAAATCAGTTCTCCACTGAGAAACACTCAAAAACAGGTCAATTCTGGATCAAAGCAGCTGCTCCAAAGGCTACCTGCGCTGCATAGCAAGTGCAACAAAGGCTACCTGCGTTGGACGTACTTGGACATGTGGAGGAATATTTTTCTCAATGTGCCAGTGCCCAGGAAGCTTCCAAAAAGACACTTGATCATAAGATTCGCCTAATGATGAGTTAAGATCTTCTAAAACTCCAAGTGGAAGATAGAAACTCCGAGTGAAGAACTGAAGAACAACTGGAGTTGAAGAGGACAACAAGTCACACATCAAGATGACTTATCTTCACTCCAAAACTCTATATAAGGATCTCATCCCATGGGATCTGGAGGGCGGAATTCAGTGCAAAGAATCGCTGTTGGTTTGCAGTTGTGAGTATTGGGTGATTGCTTGAGGGAGGTGAAGAAGAGATTTCTCTCCGTCGGGAAGGTGATGCTGGATTGGACCTCTCATGGTTGTATCACCGCCTGAACCTTACTTCCATATATTAATAAAGCATTTGAGGTTCTTCTATTCGCATCTGTTTTAATGGTGAATTGTCTTACTTGCGTTTTTTATTTATGCTAATCCTTGAATCGATTATGAATGCATGCTTCTTGTAGTTTCCTTTTCTTGTCTTATTTGCAGGATCTCGTGTAGCTGGGCCCGTGAAAAGACTTGGAGCTGGGAGCAAGCGGCAATCAAAGGAGATTGGATCGACCATTTGCGCAAGACATCGGTAAGTGGATCTCTCCCTTTTATCTCTTGCATGTCATAAAGAAGAAACTTTAGATAGCTTTGCTTTCAGCTGTTGCTAAGGAACTGTCACCCTTAGAGTGGGTTAGGGTCATTCCGAGTTGGATACTTTCCCCCACAACATTACCAAATAGTGAAAGGCTAAGAAAAACATACTTACATTAAAAAGGATAGGAGGTTCTGACGCATAGGGCTTCTTGAAAGTCACAAAAGAAACTTGTGACCAATCTCTAGCCCTGTGAGTACAAAAATAAGAAAGAATATTATTAGGGTTTTTTGCCCATTTTACTAACCCTAACTGTGGATTTTAATCCAAAATCCTTTACGATTGACATAATTCTATCTAAAGAAATGTTCTCCATTACTAACACCAAAAACTTGAACACCATATGGGTTGCTAATTGGATTGATATTTTTGATCTCACAATTCTAAATTCTCACTACATTCACCACATTTTCAATAAATCATTGCACTTATTAGAAAAATCTCAACACTTGCATCTGAAAATTTTGACTATCGGTTTTTTTCTATATAAAAAAAAAGATTATTAAGACTTGAACGTGAGAAAAAACATTATTAAGACTTGAGTGTGAAACATGTCCATGCGCTCCAACTCTGATAAATCCCATGTTGACAATTCATTAACAAATTGGGTAGATATAGAAATAGTAAATAAGCACTTCTAAATACAATTTAGGGATTTCTAATTGGGTTAACTTTTCTTATCTCACTAATATAAATTCTTACTATATTCACCACCTTTTCCATAAATCTTTGTTCTTATTTGAAAACTCATGCATATGAAAATTTCAACTATTAAGTTTTGGATAGATGACTAAAAACATTTTTAAGAATTCATTGTAAAAATTATAGTTTTATGCTATCTAAGCCTGATAAATTCCATGCCGAAAATCCATTCACAAATTATATAGTTATATAAATAGAGAAAAGAAAATTCAACTTAAAATTCTAGAAAGGAATGGATCACACAGCTTCGTATTTTTTCTTTCTTAATTGTGACAGAATAAGAGAAGAACTTCTTAACATCTTGGACTATTACTTTGGCAGATAAATTACATATATGCAATGTGTAGTCATCCATATTGGAAACCGTTAACACCGGGAAAAAATGCTATGATTGTGAGTGACTAGCAAATATTGCTTTGATATAAATACTATCACATTAGAGATGATGAAGATTAGATGATTAAGATTAGTGCTTCCCTTTGTTGGTTTTTCTTGTAAAATTTCAAGAATGGAAAGAGGGGAGCCTTAGCTGAGCTGAGTAATATGGGAGGAAACAACGGACTTGAGAGCCTGAAAATGACTTTGAAATTTCATGAAACTGGATTCATGTTGTTCTACAATTGTGAAAAGATAGAGCCAATTGGTTAGGAAGGCATTAATGGACATCCAATCACATATTCATCGCAACCTACTCGGAAAAATTGAATGGGGCAAGGGCCAACAAAGCTCTTGGGTCCAATCGTTGAGGTAATGTGAGATCGCCCAAAGATGATTACGTCATCTTCAAAATTTAGAAGATACAAATTATATTTATGGGTTAAATATATATGTATTAAAAAAATGTAATAAGATTTATAACCATGAAAATACAACATGATTTTACCATGGATATTATTAATGTGTAATTAGATTTTATTATAATATCATGGTTTATCAATACCATGATTTATTGGTACAACATGCCAAAGAAATTTTAACCCATTTCATGATATTCTTGAATATTCCATAAAAGTTAAACTCCTACCATCTACCTATTAATTATTGATAATTAAATATTCACATCTTAAATTCCCACTACGTTTCTATTAATTATTCAAAATTATATTAAAATTTAAGAAGACTTACTCCAAAACAAATATTCCAAAAGGTGTGTTTATTTTAGAATAAATCTTCCAAAATTATAATTTAGTTATTAATAATTTTGTCAAGCCCTCTCTATTTTGGAATAAGGATTCCATAACTTTAGTTTAATTATCAATGATTATTTGGTGGATGGTTCTAAAATATTATTAGTAGTAATCATAGATCAAAGGTTTACATTTATGTGAAATGTAGTTATTCCCTTTTTGTTTTTTAAATTAAATTAATTAATTAAAAAAATGTCATATGAACATGAGTTATAGCTTTTTAAACACATAGTATTCGTAAGTAAAGTGGGGTGGGGTGAATTTGCATGGTTAATAAACTTGTTATGAGTTTTTTTAAACATTTATATGTTTAACTCATATTAATTTTTTATAATTAATATAATAATAATAATTTAAAATAAAGTTATAATTTAGTTAATTTATTATGATTTTTTCATTTTTCTTAAATTTATTTTGGCAATGTAATATTTATCGCCATTTAGTTTATATGGATGTGTTAGTTATTAGATAGATGGTAGTGATTTTGAAATCAAAAGTTGAGATTTATCTTAAAAGTAATTATGCCCTTTCATTTAAATTCAATAACTAAGAAAATATAATGGCTTTTGGACATGTTCGTAAACCATGATATTGTAACGATGGCTATTTCATGGTAAAATGTTTTCATATTACATGTTTTTTTGAAATGTATATATGTTTAACTCATATTTATTTTTTTTTCATTAAAAATAATAATAATAATATGTATATATGTTTAACTAATATTTATTATTTTTCCATTAAAATTAATAATAATAATTCAAAATAAAGTTATAATTTAGTGATTTTGATGTATTGTTTTTAGACATAGGAATCTAAGGTTTATTTTTTTCCAAGGAAAATGAGAATTTTGTATTTATATAGAAGTTTGTGTGTGGATGGAAGTTAATCACTAGTGTATTACACATCTAGATCTTCAAAAAGTATTCTTGAGCCCTCTTATCTACAACCAAAAAGGGATTTTGTAGGTATATTCCTTACAAAACTCACCCAATAAAAAACAAATTTTACATGTCATTTTATAAGTGATTTATAATGCAGTCTTTCATAATTGTGTAATGCCAATCCATTTAGCTATGAGGAATAAGAAAACCTTTGATTTTGTCATTGATTTTTAAATCGCCCAATCTTAATTAACACCCTTAATTAGCACATAATTCCATGTTTTATTGAGATCAATCACAACGAACATGGAAATATGCTATTGAAGAGAGACCTTCCATTGTTTTCCTAATTCTTTCCTTAAGGCTCTTAATGTTTTTTTCCTTGAAAGGAGATATTCACAAAATGATGATTATGGAGGGAGCCTCCCAAAAGAGCAAGAGATGTTTTTCTATTCCTAACAGAATTTGGTGGCAAGGGCAAAAGCTTCAGCTTTGACTGTTTGTCATGCATCACCCCATGAATACTCTACAACTTTAACCTCCAACAATACAAGACTTATTAATTATTTTGATTTTATCTATGTTTATTGGTCACTAAGGAGATAGGCATGTCTATTTTGGAACAAAGATTCCATAATTTTAATTTAATTATTAATAATTATTAGGTTGGTATGGATTCTACCTCCACAGAATATTCTAGCATTCATAGTAGTACACCAAAATCAAAAGTTTAGATTGATCTCCTAAGGGGTTATGTCCTTTTTTTCCTTTAATTTAATAAAAGTCATATGAACAACTGTCATATGAAGTGAGTTATGGTTTTTTGGCCATGTGGTATTGATGCAGCCCGGGTCGCTCCCAGGCCGCTTCTACCAGGATCCTCTGACAACCATGCATATAAACCATGCACTTCAACACACGCCCGAGTGTACACTTGAATTTTTGGAAGCTTACTTCAGGATGTTGTAATCTCAAGATTTATAAAAACCATGCTTGGCATTAAATCCAATTCACAACTTACATACTTCGGACATTCCCATAAGCAATCCTCTACTATCATGCAGAAGCTTATCTTTCAATTCGCTGGAAATTTCACAAGTTATCAATTGAATGCGGAAACATTTCAATCATATGTTTCAAACCATAAACCCATTGACTCAAACATGAATGTTCACATATATCAACCCCATAAGCCTTTACATACAGATTCAAGTCCATCAACTTAAACCCAATTCCCCAAATTCTGAACATTACACACCCAATTACCACAGCGTTCCATAAGTCAATGCCATCATCATAATGGAGTTCCACCTATGCATGAATTCTTGAATTGAGGAATTAACTCAATGCACTACAATTTCTCATGTTTATAAAATTCATTGGCAATTCATTAAACTGTTCAAACTTAGAGTTGCAATCTATATGTGCGCTCTTTACCAAGCTCAAGTCCAACAGTCCTTTCAACTCTGCGTTGGATTTAAAATAATTTCATTTGACCAGAAATCGATTGTACATTTAAGAACAATGCCATATATACATTTAATATCAAAAGAATAGAGATACGCAGAATGTAAATGGAGATTTCGATTCCAGGTTACAAGTCGTAATGCGTATACCACCCACTTTCTATATTGCTGAACACGGTCATAATAGTATGCCGTTTAAACTTCTGGTTAGTCTCTACACCGAATGATTAGTTCGCCATGCTTTTCCGTGTGAGAGAACTTCTGTTACTCAGCAAAGCAACGCAAACAGGATGAATCTTATCATTATGTTAGACACTGATGAATCCCAGGACCATTCCCGCGATTTATTAATTTCGCAGATCGATTCTCCCTATACAGAAGTTCTTCCTCCTTGAAATCGACCCACAGGGATTTTACATCTGCCACTTTAATCTATGCAATGCAGATTAATAGATAACCGCTGGAATACAAAAATGTAATTATTCGTTGCTTCTTGAATAAACCATTCATTTCAGGATTCAACAGAATCTCAATTGATATATAAAACCAGTGAAATCAAGGAACAATCCAAGTCAGTACCAATTCCACGCCTTCCTCATTCAATCAATAACATATATATACATCTGAAACATTGTTTACATAAAACCAAAAGGAGTTACTTACAAACTTATCTTTGGCCTGATATTCGATACTGATGGCCTTTTACAAACTGCCCGAAGGCTTCCAAGGAGAACCCTTCCTCACTTCTCACACTCACTCATCACACACACTCCTCCTCAATTCCTTTGAGCTCCATAATTTATTAAACTTAGCATGATCTAAAAATCCTAAAATCACTCAACTAAAGCTCTAAGACTCTACATGCAATGCATACATATGGCAAAAGCATCTTTTCAGCTTTATTCCATCTTTTTCCCTGTTCTAAAATAGAAAAGCTTCCTTATGATCCACATCCATTCCTTTATGCCTAAAAGCTCTCATAGTTTTATTTATTTATTTTGAAAATATCTAATAAAAGCCTAAATATTAAACTAATTCCACAACTGTATGAACCTTATGTCTATTATTTACAATAATTTCCTTTTTGGGCTGGATGCTCCCGCGGTATTGACAAAGCTCTGTTATTGTAACAAAGTCTTTTTACATATTAAGAATCTCTATGGTAAAATAGGAGTAAATATCCATCATTAAAATTCTTATTTCATAGTTATTTAAATGTATAAATATTTGAAACATATATAAATTAATAATAAGATAGTAGTAATTTATAATAAAGTTATAATTTAGCTACATTTTACTATTTTAATACTTATTATGCATTCATGCTTATAGACTGTTATATGGTTGCACTAATGTAATCATAATTTCTCAATCATAGTTCATAAAATAAGGAATTTGAATGTAAATTACTCCTAACTTGTAAGATGTGACAAATGTATAATTTTTTAATTATAATTGAATAAGAATGATATTAAAAAATTGTTTTCTTTACAAAATGAAATACATCCATTTTATAATGTTAAATACCAATTCAAGACACTTATATGGTTGCACTAATGTAATCATAATTTTTCAATCATAATTCACAAAATAAGGAATTTGAATATGAATCACTCCTAACTTGTAAGGTGTGACAAATGTATATTTTTTAAATTATAATTGAATAAGAATGATATTAAAAAAATTGTTTTCTTTACAAACTGAAATACATCCATTTTATAACGTTAAATTCCAATTCAACGCTGTTAAATGGTTGCACTAATGTAATCATAATTTTTCAATCATAATTCAAAAAATAAAGAATTTGAATATAATTCACTCCTAACTTGTAAGATGTGACAAATGCATAATTTTTTAAATGTAATTAAATAAAAATGATATTAAAAAAATAGTTTTCTTTACAAAATAAAATACATCCCATTTTATAATGTTAAATTCCAATTAAAGACTGTTATATGGTTGCACTAATGTAATCATAATTCTTCAATCATAATTCACAAAATAAGGGATTCAAATATGAATCACTCCTAACTTGTAAGATGTGACAAATGCATAATTTTTTAATTATAATTAAGTAAAAATGATATTAAAAAAATAGTTTTCTTTACAAAATAAAATATATCGATTTTATAATGTTAAATTCCAATCACTGTTATATGGTTGCACTAATGTAATAATTTTTCAATCATAATTCATGAAATAAGGAATTTGAATATGAATCACTCTTAACTTGTAAGATGTGACAAATGTATAATTTTTTAAATGCATAATTTTTTAATTATAATTAAATAAAAATGATATTAAAAAATATTTTCCTTTACAAAATAAAATATATCCATTTTATAATGTTAAATTCCAATTACTATTATATGATTGCAGTAATATAAATATAATTTTTCAATCATAATTCATGAAATAAGGAATTTGAATATGAATCAAATCTAACTTATAAAATGTGAATACATATTTTTTAATTATAATTAAATAAAAATTATTAAAAAAATAATTTCAGTTACAAAATGAAATGCATCCGTTAACGTTAAATTCCAATTCAATTAAACATACAACTAAAATATATTTTAATAATTTTTTTTAAATGAAATACAAGAAGATTTCTCAAATTTAAATTAGGTTTTTTTTAAGCAATTTTAAAATACTAAAAAACAATCATTATTTCGCATCATCGGTGAGACGTCACAATCATTATGCCATTTCACATCATCGTTGACACGTCACCATCACCATCCGCTAACGGCGATATTGGTCGCTGGTTTAGAAGCTCTTTGGGTAGCAACTTTTTCTTTATAAATAAAGAAATTATTGAGGAGTAATTCGATTTATTTTATTTGCATGAATGAATTATTTTTGTTTTTATTATAGCTGTAATGACTTTGAAATACAGATGTAATGAATTTGAAATAGATAAGTTGATTTGAGTGAGGCTTGATTTTTATCTTTTATTTTTTAAATTTCATAGAGTTGAATATAATATTGTAAATTTGCATTTTATACAAGTTTTATGTTTATATACCAATCTTATATCATAAGTAGTATTATATATTTTTGTTAAATTAAAATGAATAACAGATTTTTCTACGAGACATCATTATTCACTTTATTAGGTTTTTTGCAAAGTCATTTGATTTGGTCTTATGTTTATATACAAATCTCATATTATGTTTACTATGAGATATTTTGTTAATTTAAAATGAATAACAATTTTTTTTGGAGACTACAAATACTATCACTTCATTTTGGATGTGGCAAAGCCATTTGATTATGGGAAGTTAATATCTAGAGTATTATAGACAAAGCTTTATAATGGATTTATGTTAGTTCTTTCTACATATGTGTGTATACACTATATATCAACTTCATGATTGTAATTGAAGAAATTACATACTAGCATAGATCCATCTTCAGTACTCTATATCTACTAAGTGGCCAGAGGGATCAATTCTCTTTTCAATCTATATCAAGAGATTCTCTTGGCACTTGGTGATTTCATGCATCTTGGCATTCGGAATTAAAATGGATCTACCCTAGTTTAATGCCCTCCTTTGTACAAGCTATATTTCACAATTCCATAGGTTCTCATAAACCTCGAGCTCAAATTTTTTATTTATATTTGTAGTTATAGTTTTATTTTATTTTCAGGAACTCACAATGCTTAAAGGACATTACATTACATTATGTTACACATCTCTACCATACTAGAATATAAAGCTCATCTCTATTCAATGATATATTTAATATGTATTAAGAAAAATTGAGAATTGCTCATTTCACATAACCCTCATCAATTCTTAACTTATATAAAAAAATTATATCATTACATTATGTTACACATCTTTACTATACTAGACTAAACAACTCATCTCTATTCGATGATGTATTTAATATGTATTAAGAAAAATTGAAAATTATTCATTTCACATAATCCTCATCAATTCTTAATTTATATAAAAAAATATATATAATATTTAATGCGATAATATATATATATATATATATATATATATATATATATATATATATATATATATATATATATATAAAGATGCGATCTAATGATTACTGTTGGAGAGGTAAATCCCCTCTACGGATAGAGGCGATCCCTACTAGCCCAGTAAGGGTCTAGCAACAATCACACAATGCTGCTATGCATGTTCCTGATTACAATTAAACAAGAGGTAAAGAGCACCTACTTGGATTCCTGCGCTATCGTTTGACGAAGAGGTGCTGCCTTCGCTTTGGCTGGTCACGATCCTTCGCGATCCCCGCGAACAGATACCTGCACACATAAGAGGAAACAAACGCAAGCATGAAATCTAGTAAAAGCAACCATACACTAGTCAGAAAAGATGTAATTCACATTTAACCATTGCATGTACAAATGAGAATGGAACAATAGTAGCAGTCATCTATTATTAATCAAAATAGAGAAGAGTACAACCAAATGTTCTGACGTCGGTATCCTTCTCAGGAGGGGCCAGTCAGCAAGTGTCTCAAGCACTCACTTTTGGAAATGATTTTCCCAAGACAAGAAACTATCTCTCACACAAGCAACACAAAACGACCTTCCCTAAGCTATCAATCACTTCCACACTTAGCACACCAAATACCTATAGTAACAGCAATCTGAGCACTATAAGCTCTACACAATCCAGGCTATTCCAAACTAGCTGCTCATGGTAATGGTGGAAGTTTATATAGGAGAAAGAGCCTCCTAAAAAGGTGGAAGGATGAGCTTATCCTTGAGGGAAGTGGTTGCAAAGAGTCGAACAGACATGCCATAGAAGGGAGTCGATACTCACAAAGCCAACAACTAAGCCTGGAATAATCTGGAAGGCTCGCTGTTGGAACAAATTCGCCCAAACAGGATCAGCGCGGTTTATAAGGTGACTAACGCGCTGACGTCGCGCCTCAATAACTGTAAAAGTCATGTCAACGCGACCCAATACACAGGAGAGATGCGTTGGCTCATAAAATGCGACCAACGCGGAAAAGTGATGTGCTTCCGCGCTGGCAGCGTACTGAATACATTAGGAGCCGCCGGTCAGCGCGGATATTTTAGAAACAGACGCGCTCATGAGGAAAACTTTGGAAAAGTGAGTTTTGGGCCAGTTCAGAAGGTATGAACTTGATTATTGTTAATTCTTGACACAGTAGGGTGACTCACATGGAGACAGTGACAAATTACTGTGTAACAGATGCCCCCTAAAGCATGAAGACCGAGAGAGTGGGAGGGGTGAAATGCTTTACAACGCTTTGCCGAACTGGAGCACCACTAGGAAGGAAAGAATATCTCTGATAATCAAGTACATGCAGTCTAGGCATGGGCGTAGCCATCCAAAAGACATGCGAAAAGGTCTGTGGAATGGACGCAGCCACCCAGCTAAAGAGACCAGAATAATGATAAGGTATGGTCGCAGCCATCCATGAAGACTCAGGTATGGGCGCAGCCATCCATCAATGAGTCATGTAATGATCATCCACAAAATCGCAACCTGGACCATAACAGACAGGGATCCAGGGTCTTGCGCTCCATCCCGATCTGAACAAAGTACAAGTTCAAGCATGTGAATACATGAGCTGGAGTCGAACATGCGTGAACATCGTCCGATTACCAGTCAATGATGAAACTGTTAACAGACGTGAGAGGTACCTCCAATAATGACAATGGCCCTCAAGGTACTATCGGTACAATCCGCGGAGTGTGAATCAATGAGCTGGTGTCGAACACCCACAGAATCATTTGATCGGAGGCCAATGATGAAAACCTCGCGTCGAACACGAAGAACCTGCCATTGAGGCATGCAGGCTCTAAGGCACCTGAAGGGAGTCTCTAAGTCACCTTCCTGGATAATGAGCTGAAGTCGACAGGAAGTGACCTTGATCGAAGGTGGGCCATAATGTTTCCCACATTATCGACGCGAGACAGAGGTAACAAATGATTTGTGTGAGATAGCAGATGAGGGTGTATTATTGCAGAGGTCAACTTCTCTTGAACATATCGGCGACACTATAGCGGATTTGGCAGTATTTGACATCAAATGAGTAAAGGGTATGATAACGATGGCAATGAGCAGATGATAAGTCAAATAGGATAACCCAAACCCACGGAAGCCAGCGAAAAAGCAAGATGAGATGGTCCCACCCAGACACGAAGCAGAGGAGTGCCATGTTCAAGAGCGACATACTGCCGACACGACTATGATTACAATTCCATTTTCCCCACCATTTCTGGCAGGTACCCCGGTTATTTTTGGATGACAAGCTTGACGGGGATAGCATATGCTTGAAGAGTGTCATTTCGACAATGCCCGATGTCATCAAGTGTTTAACGAGCCTGACAAAGGAAAAACTCAGCGTCTTTTCTTGTTTAGAGAGTCTGAAAAGACAGTGGAAAAGGAGACTCCAGGGGGGTCCTTTTTCGTACAGTTGTGTCTCTCGAGCCCGAAAAAGTATAAAACAATGCTCGAAAGAACCGCCCGATTATTACGATCGAGGAGTACTTTTCGTAAATACTGTTTTTGACCCAAAAACGTAGAAAAGTGGTCGAAAACACGTCGTTTTAGAGCCGATAACGAGTGCGAAATGACAAACACCCGGCAATCTTTTTAAGTTACGCGGTCGAAAAAAGAGCTTAAAATGACCGCCTCTCGTTCCCTTTAACGAGCTGAAAGGAGGCTCGGCCATCTTTTCTTGTTTTGTGTCGGAAAAGAGCTCAAAGACGACATTGTTTGCGACCAAGTGATTTTAGGATCATTATGAGTTTCACCGTTTCGAAGGACCTGCACAATAAAAATACCCGCATAAATCCGTTCGACATGTTACAAATATATAGAAACATGTATAAGACATCAGCAGAAGTGCTAAATCCATGGTAAAAGCATGACCAAAAACCCATATTCGTAAAAATTATAGTCAATTAAGCCATTTTTACTATAAATAGAAAGGTAAATAGTCATTTTCACCATTGTTACCAAATTGAGCCTTTGAGAACGTTGTGAAGCTGTGAAGTTGACGGAGCCAATTCTTCCTCGTGCGGACACCATTTGGTGAACGGCTTGCTCCAGGTAGGTTCCTCTTGCTGCGCGCCCTCTTTTGAGTCTTTTTAGCAATATTTGGACAGTGGGATTGGCCCAATTGGGCGAATTTTTTAGCCATTGGTGCGCTCTCGGTCAGCGCGGGTTTCCAGCTCGGGACCGCGCTGACCGATGAAAATTGCACGTACCAGATTTCGGGTCAGTGCGGAAAACCCGTGTTCTTCCGCGCTGACCTGGAGAAAATACAAAGGGACCGCCATTTTCAGCGCGGCTGTTTTAAAAACAGCCGCGCTGGCGCAGTCAAATTTCAATTTTTACAATTTGGACGTGAAATTTTTATTAGCCAGCTTTCTAATTGGTTTTAATGTTCATGGAGGACGCAATGGCCTTCCAGTGGCAAGAGAGGGCTCATGATGTTGAGGATATAGCCGCTTTTGCAAGAGCGGATTGTCGAGATGCCATGCGGGCGTGTGGATTTCTAAAATTCTTCCTGACTCCATGCTTGGGAGCTCATCATGACTTGCTTGAGTTCCCGATCCGGGCATGGAACCCAATAGACGGCAAATTTACCATCTGCGGTAAAGACATCGAGTTTGACTACATAGACATATATTTCCTGACTGGTTTGTCGCGCCGGGGGGCGAGGCCCATTCTGGAGGGGCAGTGGCCTAGCGGCGAGACTCTCGACCAACTCATGACTCGAGTATGTCCGGAAGCAGAGAAAACGTGGAGTGGGAAGGTGTCAATTCGCACTGTGAGAGACATAGTTCTTCGCACCATTCTTTTTATGGTGACCCGGGCAGTGGGAAGCTTGGCCAACCATGAGGCCTCGAAGACCCATCTACTGCTAGCTCTTGATTGCCTACAGCCTACTGTGTTTGACTGGGCTACTGGAGTGACCAACAGCATGAAGAGACAACTCAACAACTGTCGACGCGGAAAGTCGAAACAGTTTGGCTATGGGTCGCTCTTACTTCCACTTATTCTAGAGCGGGTGCCAGTCATGCGGCTGCAGACTATAGCCGTGGATCCTCCCAGGAGTCCGCGGGAGACGAGGGCCACTCGATGGGCTCGCATCATGCCACGCGGGGGCGGTGGCCGGCCAGCTAATTGGGGAGTGGTTTTTCGAGAGTGGTTGGAGCAGCAGATCGTTTTCGTTGAGGATTGCCCATACACAGGTATGGATTTCCGCAACGATCCCGACATGCCATTGCCGCCGGGAGACCACTGGGATGATGGAGGTATGACACTTTGATTTTTCTGAGTTTTTTAATGTTTTTGATTTTAATGTATATGTCTTAACAAATGTCGCCGTGTGCAGATGTGGGACCTGTTCGACCTGTCAGATTAGCCCCAGAGGCACGGAGAGAGGGGCAGGGAGCTAATGTCCTTGCCTTGGTCCCTCCAGGAGTTGATACTTCAGAGACCATAGCTCGCAACCTTGAGGGGTTGCTGGAGGGTGTGCTGGACTATCAGGGAGTCGAGGAGGTTCCCATAGAGCACCAGATCCATACAGTGGGGGTGGTACCCAGGGTGCACAGCTTGTTGAGGCGGGTGGCACGAGCGGCTGTGTGCTACAGAGAGCACAACCCAGCACAGTAGTCGCCTAGGTTTCTTTTTGATGTTTTGAGAGACATATGTCTCAAATGTATGGAGAACAATGACTCTTATATTTTGACACATACACTTATTTTTTGAGCGCCTCAGTGCGCCACACGATATATATATACATACCGATTTTTGGATGGATCTCGTTTACATATGATGATGTTTTCGTTTATGTTATGCAAATGTTCAGTACAAATGTGATCTTATGTATGAATTGCACAACACATGACCCATGTATTTTAATGTTTTTAATACAAGCTTAAAAGCACACACAGCACGCATGTAAACTATGCTTGAGAAAATATTTACATATGCTTTACTCTATTATGCTTTCTATGCCTTCTTGTATGATGTTATCTATTTCGCAAATGTCTGTCTAACACATGATTTGCCAATGCATCAGTCAACATGTTTAATCGTCTCGGAATATGTTGATATGTGATATAGTCAAAATTCCTTTCCAACAATCTGACACGTAGATACAACCTTAGGATACGTTGGTCTCTGACGGAATATCACCCGTTGAGTTGATGACAACCAGTTGGGAGTCCAGGTTTACCATCATTGCTCGAATGCCGATATCGACTGCTTCGGCTAGTAGCTCAATTACGGCACTGTATTCAGCAACATTATTAGTGGTACGACCGAGAGAGACTCCTTGAAGATCTAGCAACTCTCCATGAGGATCATAGATCGCCCATGCCGCAGAAGACAAATTGCAGGTACTACGGCAGGCGCCATCAGCGAAACCAACATAAGGTGTACTAGACATCTGCACGAGAAGAAGAAAACACAATAAGAGGCAAACACGCTTTCACACCAAAGCAGAACATGAAATCATGCACACAAAACACACTAAACACGCGTATGTACAAACTGAGTGCATGAAGTCATGCGTAATATTTCTTTAGATACAGCCCGTTGCGGGGCTTGTCAAGAGGATTTCCTTCGTAATCAATCAACTCATATGCGCCCTTTTGTAAAACTCTTTTCACGATGTAGGGACCTAGCCACATAGACTCGAGTTTTCCTGCCCCCAGCTTATCTTTAGCTTGATCGTAGAGCAGTACCAGATCTCCCTCAACGAAGGAACGAGGATGAATATCTTGGTCAAAGTGAGCTTTGACTCTCTTCTTTTGCACTTCGATAGCCAGAGAAGCTAAGCGACGAGTCTCGTCTAACCATTCTAGGTACAGAAGCCATTCCTCCACCGGAGTGGTGTTGGGAAGCAACTCGACAGCTAGTTTCAACGAAGGAATCTCGCACTCGACAGGAAGGGTAGCCTCCAGTCCATAAACCAATTGAAATGGAGTAAAACCGGTGGCATCCTTCACGGAAGTCCGGTAGGCCCACAAGGCTGGGAACAGCATCAGATGCCAATTAGACTTGTGCGTATTGACGGTGCGTTGAAGCATGGTGATCAAAACTTTGTTCACGGCTTCGACCTGACCATTAGATTGTGGATAGTACGCTGTCGAACTATCCTGACGCAAGCCTAGTTGGGTCGTTAGTTCTATCATCATGTGATTACGGAAATGCTTTCCGTGATCTGTGACGATAGCCTGAGGGACTCCGAAACGAGTAATGACATGATTGAATAAAAACTACGCTGCTGTGTAACCGTCTTCGTTTAATGTAGGCATCGCTTCGGCCCACTTGGTAAAATAATCCACAGAAACGATGATGTACCCATGCCCCCCGGCCGAACGAGGATTACAGGACGTATAATCGATGCCCCACTTGGAAAATGGACCTACGGTGACAACAGGGTGCAGTGGTGCAACAGGTGCACGCATCTTCCGGTGGTAAACTTGGCATTCGTGACATGCACGTACAGCAAGGATGAAGTCCTTGAAGATGGAAGGCCAGAAATAACCAGCACGGAGGATCTTCTGGGCGGTAGCATATCCGGACATATGGCCGCCACAAGCGCCGGAGTGGCAGTCATTCAAAACCCGCTCAGCCTCCTCGAGGGTCAAGCAATGGTGGAGAACAGAATCAACGCCGAGGCGGTACAGGGTATCGCCCAAAATGCGATAGGGTTGAGCTTGGTGACGAATTCGTCGTCGAGCATCTTTCGATACATTTGGACGGAAGGAAGATGTCTGTAAATATACGATAATGTCCCCGTACCACGGGTCGAGGGTGCTGATGAGAAACAACATTTCATCCAGGATATGCTCCTCTGAGCGAGATGGTGCAGAATGAGATGGTAAAGAACAGAGCAGTTCAACAAAGACCAGAGATTTCTTAGACTTGGCTGCAGTGAATTCCAAGTCGAACTCTTGGAGGATTACAATCCACTTCGAGTATTTGCCCCCCAGCAGCTGACGTGACAAAATGTAGGTTATGGGGTTGCAATCAGGGATCACGGTCATTGTGCGCAATAGGATATAATGACGGAATTGTTGGACGGCATAGACAGCTACCAATGCCAACTTCTCGACATATGCGTAGCGAGTTTCCATGTCCAGAAGGTTGTGGCTAAGATAATAGACAACGTGCTCGGTGCTAGCATCATCATCCTGCACTAAAACCATGCCGATGGTGGTGTCAGCGGCGGCAAGATAGAGGGTATAGTCGGGGTGGTAATTCGGAGGTCTTAAGAGCGGAGCTGAGACAAGAAGGTCTTTAAGACGCTCGAAAGATTCCTAGGCGATAGCATCCCAACGAAAGGGTGTGTCTCGCTTTAACAACCGTGTGAAACCCTTAGCCACCTCGGCATAATTTGGAATGAATCGTTTGAGAAAGTTAGCTTTACCCTGCAGGCTCTGCAATTGCTCCAAAGAGGCAGGGGGAGGAAGATTCAAAATGGCCTCGACTTTGAGGGGATCCAAATGGATGCCTTCCCGGGAGACGATGAACCTGAGTAGTTGGCTAGATTCTACGCAGAAGACACATTTATGCGGATTGAGTCGAATACGGTAGTGTCGACAGGGGAGAAAGATTTCACGTAAATGAGATGGATGGTCTTGACGTTTAGCTGAATGAGCTGGAAGGTCATCCAGGTAAGGATGTACGATGTGTCAGATATCATGAAAAGCATACGACATCGCACGTTGGAAAGTGGTACCGGCATTTTTGAGACCGAAAGGTAGCTTCTTATAAGCGAAGGTGCCCCAAGGACAAATGAAAGTTGTCTTATGCTGGTCTGCGGGGGCTATGTTGATCTGGTTGTAACCAGAGAAGCCGTCCATAAACGAATAAATCTCGCTTCCTGTGCAGTCATCAATAAGCTGATCAATAAAAGGCGTAGGAAAGTTATCTTTTGGACAGGCGCGATTGATATCGCGGTAGTCGACACAGACCCGGATAGTGCCCTGCTTTTTATTCACAGGGACTATATTGGATACCCATTCCGTGAGGGGAATGGCATAGATGAAACCAGCTCGAAGGAGCTTTTCAACTTCGGCCTTGATAGCGGCAGCCTTTCGAGGGTGCACCGGACGTAAACGCTGACGAACAGGCTTAGCGCCGGGATAAGTAGGAATTTCGTGTACCACAATACTAGGGTCGATGCTGGGCATTTCCTCGTAAGGCCATGCGAAGACATCGCGGAATTCACGAAATAAAGCGGTATAAAGTTGAACGTCCTCAGGAGTGCATGTGACTCCAATGAAAATATTCTCGACAATCCCTGGTTTGACAGAGATGTCGATAGGGTTTGCGTGATGTTACCCATATTTCCTTCCGAGGACACTTGATATAACTGAACAGGCGTTTGGAGAGGCGGAGATGGGACACATGAAGCAAACCGCTCGAGACATGCGACCATTTCCGAATGTGGAGGGAGAAATGAAGAGCAATGGTGGTGATCTAACCAAGGGAGCTCCTCGAGAGACATAGTCTCAATGATAGCCTCATCTGAGGGAAATGATTCCTTCAAGGAATCCGAAGTGGCCTCCTCTCCCAACCAAGGGAAGTGATCATATGAATCGGGAACGCTGCTTGGAGAAGCAGGTTCAGGAGGGGGAGCCGATGCAGCTATAATCTCGATGTAGTTGAGCTCAACAGGACTCGACGGCATCATCTCACCCCAAGAGTCTTCCTGATCCAAGGGAGGAAGAACCCATGGATCAGAGCGCACTGAAATCATGTTAACAGGGGCGAGATTCGGAGGTGGGAGGGGAAAGACTCCCATCAAGGAGGGATCTTTAAATAATCCAGCACCCACACTCACTAACGACTTGGAGGTATGCTCTACGAATGGCACATTCCCTTCAAAAGAGGAAGCAAAAAAGGACAGCTGGTCCACCGTGACGATTCTTCCTTGATGGGGGAAGCGAACGACACAGAACAAGGAGGAAGCCACGGCTTGCATGTCGTACATCCAGCTTCGTCCAAGGAGGAGGTTGTAAGTGAGACTAGCGTCAACAACTTCAACCTCGACTTCTACGGTTTTCCCTTCTAAAGAGATAGGCAATCGTGGGAGGATACCATATGGACGAGATTCTCTTCCATCGAAAGCCTCCAGGGTCGTAGGAGACTGGCTCAGAGCGGGAGAACCAATAGCCTTCCAGCAAGCAACTGACATGATGCAGGTTGAGGCAGCTTCATCAATGACTGTACGATGGATCGTTTTGCCGTTAATGAGAACCTGTATAAGGAAGGCCACCTGATGAGGCAGTCTCTGCGTGAAACCCTCGAGATCGAAAGAAATTAAATCCGAATCTGCTGGGTCTATGCCACCAATTGCTGATAGCAGGGACTTCCTCTGGGAGGGGCAGCTCTGGAGGACTTCTAATGCGGACATAGCAGATGGAGCCTGAGCTAAGTCCTCGACAATGCTATAATGTTGGGCAGCACGAGCATTGGGGTTATAAGATGACTTCCTGAGTACACCTTTGGGAGGGGGTTGGGGGATCGTCTCAGTGCTGGGCCGTTCGATGTGAAGGGGACTAGAACTGGACGGAGGAGCGCTGGAGGGAATCTCCAGCTCTTTCCCGGCTGGAGATGGACAATCTTTCGCTCGAGTTGAAACATGGATGGGGATCGTTCCATCCATGAACACTTGAGAACCGAACGAGGAAGAGGATTGGGAGGGATCTGCCACCTGATGCGTCTCCTGGGAAGGGAAAGGCTCTTTAAGCACAGTAGGAGGCCTTGGAGCACCTTTCAAAAGCTGACTAACCTCGGACCACCTAGGGCAATCCTTGGTGTAGTGATCCTCCTCGCAGATGAGACAAGGATACTTAGGCTTTCGTTTGGCTCCTTCCTCGGAGGGAGGTTTAGGAGAGTTCTGCTTGGGCTGTCCAGATTTATCTTTAGCCTTTCCTTTCTTTTTTCCTTTCGAGGATTTATCTGTCGCGGTGGACTGGACGGCGTTTACCTCGGAGGTATTCCCAAAAATAGATTGGCCCTGAGGAGCATTTTCGTTAGAGGCGTTCTGTTTCTGCTTCCCAGGGTTCGCGGCCGATTTCTTAGATGACGAATTCACAGAACCAATGACTCCATCAACAGAAGGCTTTGGTGGAGCTTTGGGCTGTCCAGGCCTCGGGGCATCTGGTAAATACTCATACAAAGTACCTGATTGAGAGTACACTAAGTCAAGGTACTGAGCTCGCGCGATCGCTTGCTCTTCAGTTACACACGCTCCCATTGCGATATCTTTTGCAATTTTAGGGACAAAGGAAGTCGTGAACCAGTCGGTCAGGAGTTGATCAGGAATCCAAAATTTGATCAAGCGACGACGCCTTCTCCATTCATGAATATGATCAGAGATGTGCGTTGCCGTATCCTGTTTGAGAGACGTGAGAAGATGGGTCCCAGTCTCGTACCAAATGGGTAACGGAAAATGAGTCAAAAAGGCCATAGCAAACGAGTTGAAATCTGAAAACATGTCGCGATTGAGTTCGATGTACCATTTAGCAGCTGAACCAGTTAGAGTCCTCTGAAAGAGGCGAAGCCAGATAGAATCATCAAGCCACGAGTTAGATGAGCACCAAAGGTGATAAGTCATTACATGGGCCTGAGGGTCTTCACCGGCTTTGCCGTAAAACTTTGGACAGTCACCTGGTATTTTGGTTGGAACCGGTGGCCAATACGGATTATACAAAATAGGATCATTTGTTAACTTGGACACATCAGGCGGTTCCAACATTGCTAAAAATGGTAGCTGCGGGTTAAAGGACATCGGTGGCTGCGAATTCGAGGCGACATTAGGGTTCCACCCAGATGGTGGTTGCCCCCACGAACTTTGTCCGGACGGACCTGGCCCTAAAGGGCCTGGTGCGTAAGAACTTTGTCCTGATGGACCTGGCCCAAAAGGGCCTGGCGCATAGGGAGTTTGTCCATAGGGGTTCTGTCCGTATAGATTCTGGCCGTATGCGGACGGCTGTCCCTGCGTCTGCCCCCCAGCTCCCCATGTACTAGCAGCTTGCCCCGCAGGTGCACCATATTGATAATTTTGATAAGGAGTGACCTGTGGTTGCTGATAATTTTGATAAGGAGCAAACTGATTTTTCCCCTGGGGTTGCTGGTAGCCATATGGTTGCTGGGCCCCATACGGAGCCTGATAGGCGGGCTGCGTTTGGTAAGAAGGTTGATTACCTGTTTGAGCTTGAGGCCCAGGGTAATGTCCTTGAACCGGCTGGGGTTGAACCATTTGTCCCGAAGGTTGACCTGGTTGGATTTGAGATGGACCTGGTTGGCCAGCAGGATAGACTTGCTGGGCACCAGGTTGTCCATGCGCCACCAAGGGTTGTCCTTGTGGAACAGATGGCTGGGTCGACTGGATAGCTGGTTGACGCCGAGGTTGGCCAGCTTGTCCAGATTGACGATTAGGGCGGGCAGCGGGTTGACCTTGCTGTAAAGAAGGTCGACCTGTTTGCCCCGTAGGGTGAACAGATTGAGAAGAGGGCTGGGCTTGCTGCATGGCAGGCTTCCCTCCATGGTGCACAGGCTAAGCAGAGGGTTGGCCTTGCTGTATAGCAGGTTGCCCCCCTTGCCCAGAAGGATTCATGGATTGAGCAGTGGGTTGACCTTGCTGGTTGCCCACCCTGCCCAGAAAGATGACCAGACTGGGCAGTAGGTTGGCCCAGCTGAACGTAGGGTTGCCCCCCCTGCCCAAGAGGATATCCCTGTTGGATTGCCGGTTGATTTTGAGGATTATAAACTGTCCCAGTTTATCCAGATGGGTACCCTTGCTAGAAACCGGGTTGGCCTTGCTGAACTTAAGGCTGCCCAGGTTGTCCAGTTGGGTAACCCTGCTGGGTACCAGGTTGCCCTGGATAGCCAGTAGGTTGACCTTGATATGAATATGACGGACCTCCAATGCCCGAGGGTTGTCCCTGGAAGGGTTGACCCTATGGGCCCCCAGATTTTCCTGGGTAAGGCGGGCCATAAAGTGGTTGCCCCTGAGGGGTTTGCACATAGAGTGGCTGGCCTTGATTGGGCGGTCCTAGGGGCTGTCTGGGAGGATCCCGGTTTGCACGGAGAATGTGAGTAGCGGGATCATATGTAACGTTCAACGGTTCCTCGTTTTCTTCGAAAGGACGATGAGGAAGGACCGAAATGGTCTCGAGGTACTGACCGTTCTCATCATAGTAAAAGAGGGGACCTCCGTAATCTGGGTCCGTAATGGGTTGCCCAAAAGCATCATACGGCCCTGCTCCTGGAATGCCACCAGAAAAGGGACCGACTTCAGGGTTTGCAGATGAGGATGCCGGCTCAGGACTGACAACCGGAGTGGGACGTGCTACAAAGACGGTGGGTCTAGTGGGAACTGAGGTAACGGGCGTGTTAAGCCCTGACGTAAGGGGTGTACTAAGGGGTTGCGAAACAAAGGGCCCGGTGGAGGCAATAAGACTAGGATCCCATATAGTCGTAGAAGTAGTTCTAGCGGCTATCCTATCCCTCACTGATTGATATCGTGGAGGGAGGGGAGAGGAAGCCGGGATCGGAGTCTCGATGTCTGTCACCACGGGCGTCTCACCGGTGCTGGAAGCTGTCTCATCCATGGGGGAAGTAGACATTAGAGACGACATACTGAGAGGAGTACGAGGGGTACGAGGGGTATAATCGGGCTCCCAGATAGGATTCCAATCTTCTATGTAATCTTCGTCGCCTGGGGCACGTACGTTGATAGGCTGGATACTCGGAACAATGGGAAGAGTACCGCTTACAACTGGTACCTCTGGAGCAACAGAAGATGGAGAACCTTGATCACTTGGACCGGGAGTTGATGGGTCAGCCAGGATGACCAGACCCCTTAGAAAACCTAAAGGAAACTAACGATAAAAACCCTACTCAAAACTATCGCACACAAGATCTAATCAGGTGATGTTATCGTGGCCGAATTAATTTTTAGACACAAGAACCAAACTTGACCTTTTCATGTTTCAGGAGTCGAGAAAAGGACGAAAAGATGACTCCAGTCTCCTTCGAATGTTTAATGAGCACGAAGTGACAAGACGCTCACAGGCACCTTTTCATTTAGGGAGTCCGAAAAGGATCAAAAGTGACTGCTCTGGAGACTCTAGGTATAAGGTTTACCAAGCAACCCGTAAAACTTCTTATACACCTCAGCAATCGTATGAGAGCTAAGGACTTTCCGTACTGCAGTCAATCTTCCCGAATGCTGTGTTCGGTGCGTTACGTTTCACAAGGCGGCAGACTCGGCTTCCTATGGATAAAGGATAAAAGCCTAGTGGGGTCTCCCTATATACGCGACGGTACGTGGGAGCGCAGTCCGTGTCAGACCACTATCGAGTCACAGAAGGAGGAATCACCCAACCTAATGTGAAACAACAGTGACTATGTTTAAAGACGCCGGAACACATCTCTAACCTAGACCTCTAGATATTTACGTTTAGTTCCAATGCGTTTTTAGATTCATTCGGCTCATTTTATAGTTGATCTTGAAATTAAGTTTCGATTTCAGGCTCTATCGTATGTTCTCTCACAATTACCTAGATGCAAACTACAGGCCAAAGAATTTCATTTTGTTCGATGAATTCTAGCTATGAGAAGGTAAAGAATCTTGATCAAACAAAACAAATACAAGCAAACAAGCAACCTAATGCAGCTAAAGCGAGGAAAGGAAACTTTTTCTTTTTGAAAATGCAAATCAACGAAAGGTTCTTTTCCTTTTCAATTTCCAAAAGCAAAGCTACTAGTTTGATTTTCTTTAAATGGCACAAAGCATCTAAATGAATTTGGAGGAACCGGAACACCAAGAAAATCACTTAATGAAAGAACACAAAGTTCCCAAAAAACCCAACAAAGATTCCCAAATTGAAAGGAAAACTAAGTTCTGTACGAGCTGTGTGATCTAAGCTCGGCAGGACAGGCAAGGATTGCAAGCAAGGAGGAAGCGAAAACCACTCGAAAACACAACCCAAAATGCTTCAACAATCACTGAGCAAGTGCACAAACAAATCTGAAGTTGGCTGGTCAAACAAGCAAACAAGATCCCTACGGAAGCCTTGACACACACACGGCCACTAGATGCCCTAGGGCTAGAGTGTGAAATCAATGGAGAAAAGCAAACACCCGAAGGATGAGAGTTACAACCAGTGAAGTAGAGACTCAACACAATCCAGCAACTGTAAAAGTAATGGTGGAAACACAAACCAAGCAGCGACAACAAAGAGGAAGGTATTTGCAAAATCGAAAAGATGACCAAAACGAAACCCTGTGGAACAAGAATTCGCAAGCAAGCAGCTCAGAGTTCAAATAGTGAAAAACAAGCCACAAACCAAGTGGAGAGAAAAGGGGAAAGCTAAAGCAACAAGTTCAGGAGGCCAATCTGGACAAAATCAATTTTTACAGGATCAACGCGGGTGGCCTTCAGCAACTCGGCGCTGACAGGAGGGGTCCCGTAGCAACTTTGCGACGTCAGCGCGGAAATACACGGATAAAGCGCGCTGTCTCAGAAAAACGAGGTCAGCGCGGCTATAAATCACACAGTCGCGATGACAGGAAGGACAAAGAAGCAAGTGTGCGACGTCAGCGCGGAAGCACACGGATAAAGTGTGCTGTCTCTAAAAACAAGGTCATCGCGACTATGGATCGTACAGGCGCGATGACAAGGACAACACAAAAGAAGGGACGCGACGTCAGCGCGTCTGTTTTGAATTAAAGCGCGCTGAGGGTAAAAACAAGTGAAGCCAAGACAAAAACTTCCCAAACCAAAGGTAGAGACCTTTTAACAGTGAAAACACTTCCCAGATGCACCCAGAAAGTTTATAAACAGAGAAACAATCCCAGAATCTCGAAAAGGGAGAACAATCAAATCCAAACACAAAAATGGACTCAAGAGACAAAAAAAAAAAGCTGCTCCCCAGTGGAGTCGCCAAATTGTTGGAGACGTAAATCCCCTCTACGGATAGAGGCGATCCCTACTAGCCCAGTAAGGGTCTAGCAACAATCACACAATGCTGCTATGCATGTTCCTGATTACAATTAAGTAAGAGGTAAAGAGAACCTACTTGGATTCCTCCGCTGTCGTTTGACGAAGAGGTGCTGCCTTCGCTCCTTCGCTTTGGCTGGTCACGATCCTTCGCGATCCCCGCGAACAGATACCTGCACACACGAAGAGGAAACAAACGCAAGCGTGAAATCTAGTAAAAGCAACCATACACCAGTCAGAAAAGATGTAATTCACATTTAACCATTGCATGTACAAATGAGAATGGAACAATAGTAGCAGTCATCTATTATTAATCGAAATAGAGAAGATTACAACCAAATGCTCTGACATCTGCATCCTTCTCAGGAGGGGCCAGTCAGCAAGTGTCTCAAGCATTCAGTTTTGGAAATGATTCTCCAAAGACAAGAAACTCTCTCTCACACAAGCAACACAAAATGACCTTCCCTAAGCTATCAATCAATTCCACACTTAGCACACCAAATACCTATAGTAACAGCAATCTGAGCACTATAAGCTCTACACAATCCAAGCTATTCCAAACTAGCTGCTCATGGTAATGGTGGAAGTTTATATAGGAGAAAGAGCCTCTTAAAAAGGTGGAAGGATGAGCTTATCCTTGAGGGAAGTGGTTGCAAAGAGTCGAACAGACATGCCATAGAAGGGAGTCGATACTCACAAAGCCAACAACCAAGCCTGGAATAATCTGGAAGGCTGGCTGTTGGAACAAATTCGCCCAAACAGGATCAGCGCGGTTTATAAGGTGACTGACGCGCTGACGTCGCGCCTCAATAACTGTAAAAGTCATGTCAGCGCGACCCAATACACAGGAGAGATGCGCTGGCTCATAAAATGCGACCAGCGCGGAAAAGTGATGTGCTTCCGCGCTGGCAGCGCACTGAATACATTAGGAGCCGCCAGTCAGCGCGGATATTTTAGAAACAGACGCGCTGATGAGGAAAACTTTGGAAAAGTGGGTTTTGGGCCAGTTCAGAAGGCATGAACTTGATTATTGTGAATTCTTGACACAGTAGGGTGACTGACAGGGAGACAGTGACAAATTACTGTGTAACAATTACGTAAAGAAGTTTAGTCTCCACAAATATTATAGTATGATTTTAAATAAGACTATATATAAATAATAAATTTAAATCTCTTACATTACATTATATTCATTTATCAATCTTAAAATTTATTAAATATAAATTAAAAAATGATGTAATCTGGCCTTATTAAATTCATAATTACCAAATTAAGCTGAGTCCAGCCAAAGAATTCGCAGCGGCTTATCCTCCATCACGATAAAATCGAGATTCAAAGCATGCTCTAGTTCATGAGCAAGACCATCATTGTAACGCCATGCGGATGTGCGACGCGTTTGGACGTCGGGCGGACGAGGCGCGCGCGCGGGTAGCCGACGAGTTGGTGCGCACAATGGTTGTGCGACGGTAGTGCAACCCAGTTATGCGACGATACTTGCGACGAAGACATGCGATAATAGAAATGCGATGGAGTATTCATACCCTTTGAGCGTGGAGCGATGCACTTGGAGGCCGACAACGATGGAGGGCGGGCCGACTCAAGTGTTGGGCACTTGAACGATGGTCAAGGGGTGTGCGCATGAAGGTTGGGTGGTCGGTTGGGCAAGCCCCACCCACATTTGCGATGGATATATATATATATGTATATATATATATATATATATATGTATATATATATATATATATATATATGTATATATATATATATATATATATGTATATATATATATATATATATATATATATATATATATATATATATATATATATATATATCTGTGTGTGATACGCTTGAGCATTTGTAGCATCATCGCATTCGATCATAGCAACTTCGCACAAGGGAGTAGTGCGCAGGTTCTAGTGCGTAATAGGGGAAGGAGAAGGCGCAGTTCTCATGCGCCCATCCTTGGGCTAGTCGCACGATAGAAGAAGTCGCACTTGGTGTTGGGCAAAGGTACAGGCGAAGGTGCGCCTGGTGATTGGGTGAGGTGTGCACAGTGAACGTATGGCGCCTGTTTGTGCTAAGTCTTGGCGTGGGTGTCTTGGTGGCTCGGGTGAGCACCCGCCCATCGTGCAAGTGTGCACGAAGGTGAACGAAGGTTGGAACCAGAGGTTGTAGAGTTGGGCAGGCGGTACTACGTGTTGTTCACATGATTTAGGCATTTTTCAAGGGTTGGCAAGTGGGACAGCGTGTGGGCAGGTATACACGGTTTGGGCGTTTGCGACCAAACGAAGAGTGAACTGGCGAAGACATGTGACAAGGTGAACGCTGGTTTGGTGAGTCATGCGGCGACTGTCTGGAGGTGCCAACGAGCTGGGCAACCAAGTTTTCCGAAGTTGGAAATTTGGCTAAGTATAAATTTGGGGTTTCCCAAGGACTTAGTCTATACTTTGTAAAAGTGGAAAAAGTATATATATTGATATTCTGGCAGACTCATATTGCAGGGAGTTGCCCCTCCCTTTATACTGTTGTGAATTTCTCTTGTTTAATGTTGTTGATACTGAATGTGTATGGGTGTTCATTGGTATAAAGGCAGATTAATAATACTTGGTAACGAAAATAAAACTAAGTATGGAATATTAAGGCGTAGTCCACGAACATAAGTATTGGTGAAAAGAAAGTGTTCAGTGGTGCTGCACCTCGCTATAAGCAGTTGAAAGACTACCGCAGGTGTAGGGGTGTGATAGGTGGTATCAGAGCAAGGTTGCTCGTGACGAAGTGACAGTGGAAGCAGGTACTTGCAAGTGAAGGTAGCTGGTTTCACATACAAGTGGAACAAGGGCTTGTTCATGGTTGCAGGGAACTTGGTGAATCTGGTGAATGGTAAAACAGGTTTAGCAGGGGTGAAGCTTAGTGTTTGGGCCAAGCTGAATGACAAGACATGGCAGGTTTGGAAGAATGCAAAGGGAAGCGCTTGCTTGCCTTATACAGGTTGAAGCAGATGAAAGAAGAGAACCCCCAGATTCGAGAGAAGCTTGAAGTCTTGGAAAAGAATGTTGAAGACAAATTTCTTCAACTTGGTTGGACAATGGAGCAAGATGAAGTTGCATATTGTGCTGATAAGGAAGAGGAAGCCGTGATGATTGAAGATGTTGTAGATGTGACAACGATGGAGGTTGAACTTGAGATTGATCAAGTTGGACCAGGATCGTGTAGTTTGCAGACATGGATGGATGATGATACTCACATGGAGGAGCCTCATGATGATGATGTAAGTACTATTGATACTTGTGTTTCACTTGAGCATTTGGTAGATGGACCATATGTAGGGAAAGGCAAAGCCAGTTTGCCGATGCTATGGAGGATCTTACCATGGATGACTATGATGAGACCTTGTATGGAGAAGCAAGGATTGTTGATTTTTGTAGGACTTGTTGGGGTTGTTTGTGACCTTATGGTAGAAAGTGCAAAGGCCTGTGACAAGGGAGGAACATGATGATCATTGTGGAGGAATGGGTAATGCTTTAGCCACATGGAGAATTGGCTAAGTGGTCGACATGACTCATGGATAGATTGGAGGAGGGCACACTCTTGAGGTATGAAGATGCTTGGGTGGACTTCTCATGGCTGAGACCAAGAGCAAGTCTTGGTGGAACCTTCAGTGGGGGGAGCTATGATGGAAGGGACTCGTGATGATGATGATATGGTTGGGTGACCGAGTTCACTAGACTGAAGATTGCAGACTTGGATAAGGACGACCGATTGTTGTGATGGGTCTACTTGGACTACATGGGCAACTTAGTCATGGACATTAGGTTGGAAACATGGAGCATGGCAGTCTATGCAAGGACATTATGCAGGAGCACTTGTAGAGGTGCCACTTATGGGCATCCAATGAGGAGTGCCAAAGGAGGGATGTTGTGCAGGTAGATTTGCTGGTGTGACATGGAGATGTTTTACTTATGAGCCGATGGAGAGGTTGTGCAATTATGTACAATAAGGCCGTGGACTTGGATGGAGTTACGAGCGGACTATGGGGCATTCCTACTACATGGAGACCTGAGGAATCTTGCAGAGACCTTTGGGCCAAGACTTGTATGCTTGCTGAGGTGTTGGTTGGGGATGGTTTATGGAGCTCATGATGACATGAGATTGTTATGACTTTTGGAGTTACAACGATGACGATGCCTCGGTGGCAACACTTGGGCATGGGTTGAGCCGAGACTCAACTACTTTTGTCACATGGGAGCTGTTTGATCTATGATCATGGACAACACATGGATAGATGAGACAGGTGTATACTTATTTCTATGGCAGACTTTAGGGATGACACATTGAAGATATGAAGGAGGTTGCTTCATGAACCTAAATGTGGCACACCGAGAGTTGGAGATTTATGAGATGATCTCTTCATATTGAGGAGATACACATATGGATGATGTTGGGATAGATGTGGCTGATTTCATGCAACACATTGACACTAAACATCATGGACAACATGTTGCAGATGAGATGAGGTCTACTTCATGGACCTGAGCATGGCTTACACTTGTATGGAGATGGATTCTTGATTGAGTTGAGGATGTGACACGATGTCCTGAGAAACGGCTGATGGTGGCATGAGGATGTGCATTCCCATGGTTTGGGCGTGACAGTTGGATTAGCTACCCAACTAGTTCAGGCATGGGGGAGCTCAGTGTACAGAATGATGTTGCTCTTGGGATGAGATGTTGGCACATGGCAGAGATGTGTTAGCATTGTGCTGGAGTATCATGACAACGGTTCACATGATGACACATGAGGAGGTCGACACGATATGTTGCAGTGAGCATGTAGCTTGGAGGGAGGGGCCAGTCTTCCATGTTGGAGAGCAGCATGTGGAGATTGTGACAAGGTGATCGATGATCATGGATTGAGATGATCTCTGATGTATGACATACCGATGGGGTGTATACCTTGGTATGGTTCTCTTGGTGACAGATGGTTGCCGAGATGAGATATGAGGGAGATGTGGTTCTACATATGTTGCAGAGATGTTTACAGTATGTGGAGTAGTTTACATCATGGATATTGATGATCTTGGTGGATGGCTACCAGGATGATATGTTGTCGAGGACGACAACGATTTCAGGTGGAGGATGTAACGTCCTGTAGATGTGCGACGCATTTGGATGCCATGCAGAACGGGCGCGAGCGCGGGTAGGCGACGAGTTGGTGCGCACGACGGTTATGCTACGGTAGTGCAACCCGGTTATGTGACAATACTTGCGACGAAGACATGCAATAATAGAAATGCGATGGAGTATTCATACCCTTTGAGCATGGAGCGATGCAATTGGAGGTCGATGAAAATGGAGGGTGGACCGACTCAAGTGTTGGGCGCTTGAATGATGGTCAAGGGGTGTGCGCATGAAGGTTGGGTGGTCGGCTGGGCAAGCCCCACCAACACTTGTGATGGATATATATATGTCATACGCTTAAGCATTTCGAGCATCATCGCATTCGATCATAGCAACTTTGCAGAAGGGAGTAGTGCGCAGGTTCTTATGTGCAATAGGGGAAGGAGAAGGTGCAGTTCTCATGCGCCCATCCTTGGGCTAGTCACACGGTAGAAGAAGTCACACTTGGTGTTGGGCGAAGGTGCGCCCGGTGATCGGGTGAGGCATGCACGGTGAACGTGTGGTGCCCATTTGTGCTAAGTCTTCGCGTGGGTGTCTTGGTGGCTCGGGTGAGCACCCACCCATCGTGCAAGTGTGCACGAAGGTGAACGAAGGTTGGAACCAAAGGTCATAGAGTTAGACAGGCGGTACTACATGTTGTTCACACGATTTGGGCATTTGTCAAGGGTTGGCAAGTGGGATTGCGTGTGGGTAGGTATACACGATTCGGGCATTTGCGACCAAACAAAGAGTGAACCAGTGAAGACGTGCGACGAGGTGCACGATGGGTTGGTGAGTCGTGCGGCGACTGTGCGGAGGTGCCGACGAGCTAGGCAACCAAGTTTGCCGAAGTTGGAAATATGGCTAAGTATAAATTTGGGCTTTCCCAAGGACTTAGTCTATACTTTGTAAAAGTGGAAAAATTATATATATTGATATTTGGTCAGACTCATATTGCAGGGAGTTTCCCCTCCCTTTAAACTGTTGTGCATTTCTCTTGTTTAATGTTGTTGATAATGAATGTGTATGGGTGTTCATTGGTATAAAGGCACATTAATAATACTTGGTAACGAAAATAAAACTATGGAATGTTAAGGCATAGTACATGAACATAAGTATTGGTGAAAAGAAAGTGTTCGGTGGTACCGCACCTCGCTATAAGTGGTTGAAAGACTACCGCAGGTGTAGGGGGGTGACATTCATGGTTGGGATCATGGAGCTAAATTAAAAGAGTCTACGAGAGCCTTCCCCTTCTAAGAATATTTGTGATCCTCCATCGTGACCTGTGTATAATAGATTAGAGGAAATGAAAAATAATAATAGACCCATCATTGTAGACTTTCATTATTCCTTATAGATAGGCATTTAAAGATATTCAATGGCCCAAACATAATTTAAAGTGTTAAACAATGTATGGGGTGAGACAAAGTATATTCAATGGCTCTAACATAATTTAAGTTGTTAGACAATGTATGGGGTAAGACAAAGTATATTCAATGGTCCCAACATAATATTGAGTAGGCCAATATTGAAGAATGAAGGGACAAGGGAGTTCAGTAAAGAAGTCATTTTCAAAGTGAAATGAAATAAGCAAGGCCAAACGAATATTTTAATTAAAAAAATTAGAAAACAGATTGTAAAAATGAAATAAAGTAATTTGATATTTAAATTTTCAATTCACTGAAAAAGTCATCTTCATATCACTGAAAATTTTCTGTAAATTATTTTATAAATTATAGTGATTATTTTGGAATTATTATATAAATTAGAGTAGTGTTTTTTAAAGTATTTTTTTCTTATTTTTAAAATCTTATTTATTATTGACCAACTAAAGATTCTAAAAGTCATTCTTTTTTGTTCAAATTTTTTCATGTAGAAAGAGTGATTTCTCCTTATTTTATTTTATTCACCTCCATGAATCTCCATTTACTTCTATTGATGATGAGTTTTTCTTACAAATCTCCATATCTAATTTTATTTACAACTTTCATATCTAATTTTATTTACAACTTCCATAATGTGATTGAAAACGAGTGAGTTTTTGAATTAATTTTGATTTTTTTAAATTTATTAAAAAATATATTTTTAGTAGTGGTAAGAGGAATACACCTGAATTTCGGTGTTGAATTTTAGATAACTTATATTTTTTTGTATGGAATCCAAATTTAAATTCAAACTCAAACTTAGTAACTATGATATATTAAAATGATATAATCATTCATCAAGTTTTTTTAAACATGCATAAACATTCCAGCATAAACAACGATTAACATGAGTACATAACAATTGATTTTGGGTGCCATAAATTCCACTAATTATTTTCCTTACTTTAAAAATATTCCACTTGGGAAACTCTTAACATTGATTTTAGATGTTCCTTACATCTTTAAAGGGAAATTAATAAATATGACTCATTGATTCTAAATTTTCATTTAGAATCAAGGGTAGTCTAAATATTTTTCTTTTAAGGTTAACATAATCTTAATTTTCTATGGCCATGATCAAATTTTTATTTTTTCATTTGATTTAAAAATAAATATATTTTTTTCTAAATCTTTGATATTTTTGATTACCTGTCATTAACTTCCCAGGATTTTTCCCAAGATTTCTAGATCTCAATAAAAATTCCCTTTCAACCATCCAAAAATATTCATTCTTATTCTCCCATGACCTCTCTATTTTCCTTCTCATTTGGAAAGGTCAACTTTTCATTTAAAATACAACATATGAATTAGTAAATCTTATTCATTAGAATATATAAATAAACAATATGAAACCACCATAATATGTGCTTAAAAAACATTTTTAATTTAGAAAAATGTCTTCAAGATCCATCACATGAAAGTATTATTTGCCTACCTATTTCAAACAACTAATTTGGTTCATCATCAAGAAGATAAGATGAACCACATTAGTTGGTTCCAAACACGTCAACAAATAATACTTTCATGTGATGGATCGTTAAGACATTTTTATAAACAATTCTACTCACATAAGCCTTATACATTCAGATAAAATTTTTAGTATGATGAGTCCATAACATCAGTACACTATCAATTCTACTTCATCATTGAAATTTAATTAACACTTACATTTACATCATCATCTTCTTAACTCAATGAAATAATGGTAAGAGGTGCATTTTCTAAATGTTTTGATTCCCTTAATTCTGCTTCGTCACTAACATTTAGTTCACACTTACATTTACATCATCACCTTCTTGACTCAATGAAATAATTGTAAGATGTACATTTTTCTAAATGTTTGGATTCCCTTGGTTGTACAAGGAATAAGAAATCTACTATTTTTCTCAACAACATCAAGATGGGAGAGAACTTATTCACAATGTTGTAGAAGCACAAATGGTTTGGCCTAAGATGCTTGCATTTTGTTTTTGCCTTTCAATAGGATAAAACTCATTAACTGGGTTATGTCTAATAGATCTCCTTATATTAAAATAATATAACCAGTGATATTTAAGGATCACTCATCTAAAGGGCCTATAGTCCAACTCAACTATCTATTGAATGGTGCTAACACATTCAAGTTATTTTTCTATTGGGGTTTTATCCATTGAGCTCACACAACTTGTTTGATAAAATGTAGCAAACACTCCATAATCACACGTTTGTTTGCCACACTTTCCTCTCTCAACTTTAAAATTATGACCGTGATCAAATGTAGCAAAAAATCCATTATCACAAGTTTGTTTGAGATACTTTCCTCTCTCAAATCTAAAACTAGTATTTCCACTAGATGTTGCAAAGAGAACCTCCTAAGGCATATGAAAGAAAAGTATAAATGAAGACAATTGTTATATGTTATCTAAATGTTTCCTATTTTGGAACTGTTTCCTTTAAGGCATATGAAAGAAGAGCATAAATGAAGACAATTGTGATATGTTATCCAAATGTTGCCAAGTTTGGAACTATTTCCTTTAATCAACTATATAGAAATATGCCTGCAATGACTCATAACATTTGAAGATGTCCTTTTTCCCTCCACTTATTTCTATTTTTATACTTAAATAAGTGTAGAGATAACGTTTGTGATTTTACATTCACATTCTGTTGTATGGCAAAGTCTATGAGGTTCAAATATTAAATATCCTTTTACCTTGTTGGTACAAAAATACAATCTCTTTTACAAAAAGACATAACAAAAATAAAACAATAAAAACAAAATATAGCAAAATTTTGGAAGAAATAAACTGCATTTCCAATAAGCCACTAGGAAAAACTATTCAACATTAGCTCTACCAATGCCCTGTTCCACCTTTATGGCCAAAAACAGGAAAAACTATTTGGGTGAGAATAAAGCTGATATCTTTGTGTGTTCTTGATAATGCTAGGAAGGAAGCATCAAGTGCAAATGAACAAGCATAGTTCATGAAGCATCAAGTGTAAATGAACAAACATATTTAATGCATGAAAGGCTCTCAAGTTCCTTTTTGTTGGATTCACAAAATATACATATTTACAATGCAATAAGTAACATGTATAAGGAAACAGGGGGAATTTCTGATTTTCGAACATAAATTTTCTTTACTCTTTTAGGTTGAGCAACATATCTTAAAAGATATATATGATAGGAGGTTGGCTTCTATCCTAGTCTTCATTGTAATTTTGCTGGGTACATTGTGTTTGGGGTCAAATAGAATGTCGTAACTTCAAATAGAGGCCAACTCAGATATCTCAATTAAAATTGATAAGAGGTTGGCTTCCATCCTAGTATTCATTGTAATTTTGCTAGGTACATTGTGTTTGGGGTCAAATAGAATGTCATAACTTCAAACAGAGGCCAACTCAGATATCTCAATTAAGTTTGATTTTATTGAGATCAAATGAAAAGTAGAGATCCATAGAGATATTGTACATATGTTCCTTCTCTTAGATAAATTGATGCAAAGCAAGTCCAATTTCAAATTGAACATAAGCAAGTTACTTCATTACCATAATTTTGAACTCTTCTATTCTAATGCAGATAAATGATTTTTTCATAAATTAGTTTTGTAATTTAAATTAAGAAAATTTCTCATCTATAAATTGATCTTGAAAATATTTTTGAGTTCTTTACTCGATTTGATCATTAACACATGCCTTAGATAAAGTCTTATAAGTGTTTTGTTTTGTTTTTTTTTTTTTTTTTTTTTTTTTGTTTTGTTTTTTTTTTTTTTTATGTTTTCATAAACTGCTCTTGTGAAATATCCAGTTGTATCATTGAATTAGAAAACATTGTATCAGCACTCAGCTTCAAATGTGATTGTCGAATCCATCATCGTTTTCACAAATCTCTGCATGCCACCATAGAGCCTAGAGAGAAGATGCAAAGTTGAATACTTATGAATATTATAATTCACCATAGTCTTCTCATATTCTAGTTGCTTCGTTGCAAGGATGAATCTTTGTTGAAGCAATCAATGGCTTGAGATATGACATAGTCACAAATACAGACATGCATAGAAAAATAGAGAAAGATCAGATTGCTCTGATACCACTCATCCATATTTATGTATGAACAAAATGAAATACAGACGAAATACATATTTAAATAGAAATATAGAGCTACAATGAAAACTAAACTTCAATTCATTGATAACAAAATATTGGAAATTGTTTACATGCAAAATGGAAATAAATTAGCTTGGGATATGGTAGCTTATCTCTGATGGGAGATGGTATCTTATCTCTGAGAAGACATATGGAAGGTACATGCCTATGAATAGTGTTAAAATGAGGCTCAAAGGCCTATTTATTATTGAGAAACAATGGAAAACCCCAAACATCCAAAAACCTAAACCTAGGAGATGAAGTGTGGGCCCCGTTGGGGTAAATTGGTACATAAACTTCTGAGGGTCATAGATTTGACATAGGTTATATGTTTGACGCATACGTGTACCTCATTATAACTATTTATCTAAGGACTACAACTTTCACTTCATATCACTCCAATTAACCAAGGGTTTATCCATTTTCCAAAAAACATTGTTTAGGGCCTCAAAATGGGTTTGTAAATTTAATACCTGAAAAACTACCAGAAATATTAAATTGTGCTACAATTAAGGAAAATGAAAGAAACGATTGTGGGGGTCCAAGTGGAATATGTGGTTGGCCACCAATATCCACCTAGATCATTAATTTGCATAGGAGAATCTACTTTCCAGAGGAGGTTGGATTTCTAGAGGGAATCTGATTTGTTTCTGAGTAGTGTGAGTTTTCGAGTGAGAGGTCACATGTGTGAGCCAGTTCGAGTAGCCAAAGGGGGGATGAGATGTTCAGATGAGGCTGAGTTGATTCCTAAAGGTGATATCGACTTCTATAAGTGCATAAATAATTTTTACTATAGGTTTTCCATCTCACAAGAACTAGTCATAAAATATTGGTTAACAAATTTTAATAATAAAACCCTCATCTATAGGTTGGTTTTCCCTTCAAGGTTTTCCCAAGGGAATTTATCGGAAAGTATTAGTGTTCTATATTTATGTTTGTGTATAATTTTATTAGTTTATATGGTTATTTATTTTTCATTGAATTTGAAGTTTTTTTTAATTCAGTATTTTCCATAAGTAATTGCAGTAAACTAAAAAGAGAACAAAATAATAACTACTAATTTCAACACTATTTAAAATTTCAAATGGTATCAAGGCGAATCTAAGGGAATAAGGAAGATATGTTCATGCATATAAAGAGAAGCACATAAGGTATTTACCTAGTTTAAATTCTCCATTTTATTTGAGTTCGTAGAATTTTTAGATTTTCTAGATATGGCCGCAGCAGGATTGAAATATTAGAAAAGGTTGGATTGAGCCTCCAACATTGGTTTCAGAAGTCCAATATGTCATTCTTGCTGTATGATTATTTTATAAAGGAGTATGTGGAGAACATTATTTCCATACCGATATATCAACAACAGTTGACCACTTACAAGAAATAAAATGCCCAAGCGAAGAGGATGATTCTTGATGGAGTCATGGATTATATTGTTCCACATATTATAGAGAAAGGGGCAGTGAAGGAAATTTGGGGTACCATGATAAAAATGTAGCAGGATCCTATGGAAAACAAGAAGTTGATTCTTAAATACAGGTTAAGGGCCATCAAGCCGAATAAGAGAGAATACGTGAATTCATATCTAACAAGAGTTCGACTTGCCAAAGACGAACTAGTTGTGGTGGGTGATAACCTAGTGATGATGAGATAGTGTGAATTGCACTCACTGGATTTACCAAGGATTACGGTGTTTTCATCCATGTGGTCAATCGGTGAGATAAAGTTCTAGATTTGGAATGCATTTGGGGCAAATTTACTTAGGAAGATCTTAGGCTTAGTTCGGTTAGTGGGAGTAGTAGTAGTAGTAGCAAGACACGAAAGGTTAAGAGGGAGTAACATTGCCTTAGTAGGGAAAGGAAAGGTGAAGAAGCGTCCTAGTAAGGGATAAGTCTCAAAAGGAGAGAAGAAGAAGAAGGATTTTCAAAGGTCAAGTGATATGGTTGTCACAAATTTGGCCATTGTTCTAGCCATTTCCCACAGAGGAAGGAGAAGGGAAAGAAGAAAGTTTCACCTTCAACAGACATATAAACTAGAACTCCAGCAGAATAGAGCAAGAGTTCACTTTGATAGCTTGTTTAGATAGATTTCACAAGGTGTCTATAACATAGAAAGTGGAGCATAATTTCATATGATAGGAGTTAGATAATACTTATCTAGTTATAAGGAGGAGGACATCAGGTTCCAAATTAATATGGGGAACACATCCAATTGTACTCCTATAGCATGAGGGAAATTTCTATTTCAGAGGGAGAATGAAAATAAATTTCTTATCCATGATGTGTTGCATTTTCCAAGCTTGGGGATGAAAATGATCTCCATATTATTCCTTCAGGACAAGGGAGACAATATCATCTTTGGAGGGGCTATAATGTTGTTACAACACAAGGATTGGAGATCACCTATAGTTCTTGGCATGAGAAGTAGTTGTTTATATAGTTTGTAGATGGACATGCCCAAGGAACTTGTTAGCAGTAGTAGTAAATTTTTTTAAGGAGAGCTATGACATGGAGCATGATGATCTATGTAGAGGATGTGTGGTGGGGAAGTTTGCAAAAGAAGTTTTTTGAGTGATAGTATATCGTAGGGGATAATTGATCTTGTGCATTCAGACATATGTGGGTTTATGTCTATGAAATATCTTAGGGGTTAAGAGTATTATTGTACTTTTATCAATGATATTTCTAGGATGACATGGATATATTTCTTAAAGAGCAAGGATGACGTATTTAGGCACTTTCAGGAGTATACGAATCTAGTGGTGACTATGAAAACAAAAAAGATCTAGAATCCTCAGTTAGAAAATGGATGTGAGTACAGCAGAAAAGAGTTCTAAGAGTTTTTTACCAAGGCAGACATGCAGAGAGAGTGGAAAATTCATTACAACCCACAATAGAGTGGCGTTACTGAGATAAAGAACTAGTTTATTTCAAAGGAAGAGAGAGCTATGTTGTATGATCAGGATATTCCACACTCTTTATGGGAAGATGTATGCAGTATGATAGTTTATATTTAGAATAGGGTCCCACAAAAAGTGTTTGGTAAGATGACTCTCGAGGAGACTCTCATCGGGAAGGGGCCAAATGTTAGTCATTTCAGGATATTTAGTTACCTAGTGTATTATCAGATTCTAAGAAGGACACATTTAAAGTTGGATCAGATTCCAAAATGAGATTACTTCGTTCGCTACATGAAAACCTAAAAGGAATATAGGATATTCATTCCAGGATCCAGGTGGATTATAGTTAGGTGGGATGTCAAGTTCATGGAGGATAAGGTGTAGAAAATTTCCCGATAGTTGGCAACAACTGAATATCAGGGTAAGTAAGCAGCAAAAGCTTCCATAATTGAATAATAGAATCAGGGGGAACAACAAAGAATGATTACATTGATTAGTATGAGAATGAGTTTAGGTGTGGATGCTCTTTAAGCTTCACAAAGTATGGATTAGTAGATTCAGAAAATCAAGGAGATGTATCAAGAGGATATGGAGGTGGAGATTCCTAACTCTAATGTTGGCACAACGAACTGAGAGGTTCAGGATACACTCATGTATGCTGAGTAGTTTTTGGTGACTCTTAGGTTGGGAAAGAGAGAACAAAGGCAACCAGAGTGGTACATTGGATATATGGTATTAGTCAGTCAATTGGTGGATGGTGAACCTTCCAACTATCAATATGCCACATAGAACCAAGTGTGGCAAGATGTGATGGTTGAGGAGTACTAAATTATGCAGAAAAATGTGTGGGAGGTTGTACCAAGACTAATAAATAGAGGAGTGGTTGGATCACGTTGGGCCTATAAGATCATGAATCAAAAAGTACAAAGTTAGGTTCATGGCCAAATGGTTATTTCATAAGGAGGGAATATATTATGAGTTAAATTGTTTTCCTATGGCTAGGCACAGTTTTATACAAGTTGTGATCTCATAGGAGCACAGATGGGATGGAATATACATCAAATGGATGTCAAGATGGTGTTCCTGAATGGCGAGATGAAGGAGGATGTGTATGTAGAACAACCAAAGGGATTTCACAGGGGTTTCACTTAATGAACCTCTGGCATATCACGTGCATTCATGGCATACTAAACAATACCCTTAACTTGAATACATATTGGAAAATACCTCTAAAAGTCAAATTATTTAACCCCCTACCAATATGAACCCAATACATCTTCCCAATTTAAAAAGCCCCTACTTTCACTACATATTGTAGGTCACCATTTTTTCATTAACATTTTTTATACCCCTTTATAATTTTTCATTAACTTTGATCTCCCTTTTTTATACTTGTCAGTATAAAAACCCTTTACCCCCTATTATATTATCAAAATATTATGTCATTTTTTCCTCAATACATGGCCTACAATATAAATGTATGTGGCATAGTATTGTTCCCCCAATAAATCCCCTTGAGCGATTTGTAGCACACAAGAGAGAGGCCCACATGTGCAGAATGAAGAGAGATTTATACAAGCTCAAGCAGGCTCGTAGGGCATGATACAAGTGCATAGATAGATACTCGCAAAGCATGGGCTTCATGACGAGTGTGAGGGATGTGAACCTCTACTACTTGGTGGTTGGGGGTGATGTTCTCATTCTTGTCCTATATGTGGATGAATTTTTCTTGAGAGGTTCATTGGGGCTCATTGAGTAGTGCAGGAGGGATCTTCCAAAAAAGTTTGAGATTAATTATTTGGGCTTCATGCACTAATTTCTAGGCATGGAGGCATGGTAGAAAAATGGAAATATTTTCCTTGGGCAAGGGAAATAATGCATCGAGATCTTGAGGAGATTTTGGATGGAGGATTATAGAACCATGTCTACTCCCATGATCACTAATTGGAGGAAGATATATGCATCAAAGGAGGAGGATGTGGACCCCACCTTCTATAGGTAGTTGGTAGGATCTCTCATGTACCTTGTCAACCCAAGGCCAGATATATCCTATGCAGTAAACTCTCTCAGTCATTTCACAACGGAATTGAAGAGAGTGTATTGGAAAATGGAAAAACATCTTCTGAGGTATTTGTGTGGAAAATTCAAGTATGGGATTAGATATGATTTAGGTGATAATGTCAGGTTGGTGGGCTATACTCATGTAGACTAGGAAATTAACATGGTGGATCAAAAAATCACTTCAGGGTGTTGCTTCAGCTTGGGATCTGGTGTTGTTTCTTGGTGTATTCTGAAGCATAAGTATTTGTTATTGAGTTCAGTCGAGGCAGAGTACATAGCAGCGACGATGGCTACATGTGAGGCCATATGGCTTTGGAAGCTACTAGTAGCCATGTTTGATTAGAGGGATTGATGCAATGCAACAATCATAGTTGAATAAGGGTTTTATAGAATTTGATGTTTCAAAACAAGTCAAAACATATAGACATCAAGTACCATTTCATCAGGGATTGTGTGTAGCATAGGATTTCCCAACTACAACATATACCTATACATGAGTAAGTAGTAGATATTCTAATGAATTCTTTGGGGAACGTGAGGTTCATCTTCTTTAGAGACAATTTTCATGTTATGTAGAACATCTTCCCTGCTAAGAGAGATTGTTAGTTAGTGTAGCTCGAATAGGTGTTATAATCTCAGATGGTGTCTATGAGGCTAGGGAACACATTTTCTCCAATATCCAGAATTGAAAACTCCTTGATTAGATTTGATTAAGTAGTTTATTAATTTCACTAAGTCTAAGTTTTGGAAATACGCTTAATTAATCAATATTAATTGGGGTAAATCAATTTTTATCTAGAAACTTCCAGAAAATTCATTTGATGGCGACAAGAAGATATTAGCCATCAATTGGTATTAGATTGTGGTAGTTGATTCATCAATGAGAAATTATAAAAGGAAATCAACGGGCATTTGGAGAAACTTTGAGACACAGAGTTGTAGTGGTAGAAAGGGCACAAAAGCAGCATAGGGGAATCAACATCAAGGGTTTCAGTAGAGATTCCCGGAGAGGTTATTCACATTTATTTCTAGGGAGAGTTGGAGATACGATTTTCTATAGAGATGTTTATTTTCCAATGGTGCAAGTGGATTGTTTAGTGATTTTGTAGTATCGGAGAAAAATTAAATTCTAAAAATACTAATTTTCATTGGAGGATCGATTTGTAGAGGTTGAATTTCTAGTGGGAATTCAATTTCTTTCTCAAAAATGTGATTTTTCTAGTGAGAGGCTCCATGTGTGAGCTAGTTTGAGTGGCCAAAGGTAGGTTTAATTGGTCAAGGGAGGCCGAGTTGATTCCTGAAGGTGATATCGACTTGTAGAAATGAAGAAAAAAAATTACCAAAGGTTTTCCATCTCATGCCAACTAGTTGTAATATTTTTGCAAGAGAATTTTAATAATAAACCCTTCATCTATAGAATGGTTTTCCCTTCAGGGTTTGCCATGGGCATTTGTCCAAAAATACTGGTGTTCAATATTTTTGTGTGTGTATTTTTCTCAATTCCTGTGGTTATTCATTTTAGTGAAGTTACAGTTATGTTTCTTTTAGTTTTTGTCACAAGTAATTGCAGTTGACAAATAATATGAAAATATAGGAGAATTAAGCAAAGTCTTTCGGTAGAAATCACATAAGAGAGATTTTTGGCTGATGGGTTTTGAACCAACTTTGCTTAACCAAAAATTTCTCTTATGTGATTTATACCGAAAGACTTTGTTTAACCAAAAATTTCTCTTATGTGATTTATACCAAAAGACTTTTCTTAACCAAAAATTTCTATTATGTGATTTCTACTAAAAGACTTTTCTTAACCAAAAATTTCTCTTATGTGATTTCTACTGAAAGACTTTGTTTAACCAAAAATTTATCTTATGTGATTTCTACCGAAAGACTTTGCTTAACCAAAAATTTCTCTTATGTGATTTCTATCGAAAGTCTTTGCTTAACCAAGAATTTCTCTTATGTGATTTCTATAGAAAGACTTTGCTTGATTCATTATGGATCACAGAAGTCTAAATACAAAATATAGGAGAATAATAATCATTAATTGCAATAGTATGAAAATTTCACACATGATGTGTATTAGGAAAACACACCATAAAATGAATTTTACTTAATGAAGTTATATAACCTTAAGATGAATGAGGTTATTTCAGTTGTAAATAATTTAAATGAATTTAATGTAATTACCAATTAGTTTGTCTCCATAAAAAATGTTTTGGATGATGAAATTACATGATTCCTACTCATGTGTTCATGCCAGATATTTGCGATAATTTGATAGTAGCTATAATCACTTCAACATCTGTAAAGTCCTTGAATTTTGATGCAATTAGGATTAAATTAATGAAGGAGTTGCAACGTAAATTAATTGTGGAAATTGGGGAGGAGAAGCTCTAGCATCTAGGAAGGTTTGTGCCTATCCCGTGAAAATTAAAGGTGAGTTGTTTGAGATATTTAAAAAAAGTCTTGTTTCTATTGAAAGAGAACCTAACAAATTTCTCAAGTGTTCGAGGATATATAATGGTTGAGAGTTTTGATCCAATGCATTCAAATATTATTGTAATAGGTTTGTCATAAAACATCAAAATATTTTCCATGGTACTCCCTGACTAAATGGTAGTAGAAAAATGATGAATCACACTATGATGGGAAGGTGAGTATGTTGTCAAATTCTAGAGTTGAAAACATTTTTGGGTAGAAACATTAAGGACATGTTGTTACCCCATGAACCAACCACTTATTGTATCCCTTAATGGTGGCATTCATAAAAAAAATGGACTAGTAAGAAAGTAAACTAATCTCACTTGCATTTTTTTTATGTGAAGCAATTATCTATATTCCTAAAGAGCATAGAGTGAAGTTTGATGAGAAATTTATTAAATGTATTTTTTGGGATTTATGGATGGTGAGTTTGGTTTTGTCTATTGCATCTAGTTAAAAACATTTTTTTTTAGAAGAAAGGATGTCATATTTAATGACTTACAAATATTTAAAATGTCTACTATGGAGTACTATTTAGTTTAGTTATTAAATTTTAGAATGAAAGAGATGTGTAATTCCTCCGATAGTTAATTTAGAATTGATATATCATATTCAAAATAAAAATATTAACAAAAAAAAATTATTTCAATTTACAAAACAAACAATATAATTTTATATGAAAAATTATGATTATATATATATGGAAGATGTATATTCTCTTTACTATTTAAAATTAGTTCAATATAAACTTTAAATAAATAACATTTCAGTATCAACTTTATGTGTGTGTTTGGAGAGAGATTGATTTTTTTAAATAATTTTTTATTTTATTTTATGATAAGTAATATATTTTAATGTCCTTTAAGCATTCAAATATATCTATGTAGAGATCATATATATGTGTGTATGCATGGAGAGAGATACAAATCTATATGGTATATTAACATCACCTTTAGTTAGAGAATTAAAGTGATGAATTAACATGTTTTGAAAAGATAAATTTAAATGAGAGTGCTTATTTTGGAATAGGCTTCTGCAATTTTAATTTAATTATAAATAATTATTAGGTGGATGGTAGGGATTTAACCTCTAGAATATTCTAGAATATTCTTAGTAGTATACACGAATGAGAAGCTGAGATTTATATTCAAATTAGTTATGTCATTTTTCTTTTTTAATTAAATTCACTAATTGATGATGATGATGGTGGTGGTGGTGGTTAACGTCCACTGAGATCAAATTGGTCTATTGGACCTATAATTTTCTTATTTTTTAATTAACTGGCTCCTCGTCTTTCTTGGCGAGATTGGTGTTGTAGCTTTCTTTTTTTTCTCTACAGTCTTCCAACTTCCTTTATCTTGCATCTCCTTCATCTCTTCTCGTTCTTGGGACATTAGTGTCTTAGCTTCGCAATCTATTGTGTTCGTCCTTTTGAAGGTAGTCGGAGAAGAAGTTTGGTCTAAGAGATCTGTTTTGCTGTTAAATGAAAATTTAGTTTGTGCGGTATTCAAATCCTCATAACTGTTGATGCTTGAAGGGTTGTCGAGTTCACTTTTTTGTTGTTGGGCAGGTCTTTCTCCCTGCTTGTCCTGAGAGTTGTTTCTTTCTTTCCTGATTTCTTGTGATTCAGAGTTTTCTCTAGAGTATTCTTCTTTGATGAGAGTGTAGAGTTCTTTTTTCACTCCGTCCCACCATGTATATCTGGGGTGGTTTTTTCTAACAGAATTTTTCTCAGAGGCTTTTGGGCAATTTTTGGCTAGATGGCCCGTCCCAAAGCAAGATCGACATCTGAAGAGGACACTTTCATAATCAAGTTTCTAGTTCCACACATAGTCTTTACTTGTTAGGTTTATTTCTGCTGGGAATCCGGCACTTAAGTCCATTTCCACACAAATGCGTGCATAGGTGGTTCTGGCATATTCCTCTGTTTGTGGGCACCTGCAGTAAAATTCCCCAATTACATTTCCAATGGCTTTTAGCGAGGAGAGATTCCAGAGATGCAAGGGTAGACTTGGCAATCTCACCCAAACTAGCGCTGAGGATATGACTGTTATTGATGGATCGAATGATGGGTTCCATGGCTTCATGAATAGGCCTGATTTTTTCCAAAACCAAGGGCCAGAATCTAGAATACATTATCTGCTTTCAGGATTTTCAAAATATACTATAAAGAAACCCCTAGCACAGGGGTAGATACTAATTTCATAAGAAATGAAAGGCTTCCATACCTCTGAGATCCAATTGTGGAGAGCTGTCAGCCGCGGCCAAAAACCATTGAACCGACAGATTAGGGCACTTTCAGAAAACTTCAAAGCCTCATCGAGTGAGGCCTGGACCACCTAAATAGTGGGAGCTGGGGCTTCACTGATGATATATGCAGGTGCTTGCCCTCCAGAAGTAGACGGAAATGAGCCAGCAACGATTTTCGCGAAGCTAGGAGCCATATTTTACTCTGTAGAGAAATAAAGCAGAAGATAAGATTAGATCTATCCGGAACCACAGATTTGGAGGCGAAGAAGATAGGGACCCGCAAAATATTTGGAGGCAATTTGGAGCCGCAAGAGATCGAAAGCCACTAAGGCGATCTGGAGCCACAGAAGATATTACACCGCAGGAGCCAAAATATTTGCAAAATAAATCAAAGAATTTTATCACTGTTTTTATACTCTCCTCTTTTAAGAATATAAATAATGTGAGATAAATGATACTGCACAAGAGGTGATCTGGAGCTGCAGGTGATCTGGAGGCGATCTTGAGCCGCAGAATATTTGGAGACGATCTGGAGCAATCGCACAAGAGGCAAATCTGGAGCCGCAAAAGATAGCGATATGGAACCGCAGAAGATCGAAAGCCACTAAGGCGATCTCGAGGCGATGTATAGATCGAAAGCCACTAAGGCGATCTAGAAAATACAAAAATTCTCAAAAACCAAAACCTTGCAGATCTAGGGCTCGATGCTTTATGATAAAAAATGCTCAGGAAAAATGATTTACGGTTGAAGGGGTAAATCTACAGTCCGGTGGCAGCCATAGAGCTGCAAAGCCGTTAAAATGCTAAATCTGCTGTCTTGATTCCCGTCGTGAACCAATGGCACAAACGCTCTAGTTAACCACAGATTTGGAGCCGCAGAAGGTAGGGAGCCGCAAAAGATCTAGAGGTGATCACACAAGAGGCGATTAAAAATATGTCACACAAACAAGTGTCATATAAAGTGAGTTGTGGTTTTTTGACTATATGGTATTGATAAGCCATGGTATTAACTATTAATATTGTGACAAAGCTTATTTATAGATTAAGAACCTCTATGATAAAATAAAATAAATTTTCATTTTTTAAAATATTGTTACATACCTTATATATACCTTATATATATATATATATATATATATATATATATATATATATATATATATATATATATATATATATATATATATATATATATATATATATATATATATATATATTCATTTTATCATTATAGGTGTGTTTGGTGGCTTGCTTGTGCTCTACCTTTTTACAATTAATGGCGGGTATGGTTGTTGTGGTTGTGATGATTGTGTGGTGCTGATGTGCGAGGTTACTCGATTTTTTTTTTGGAGGTATCGTTACATGGTGGTGATCATGCACGGTTGTGTTGTGGTCACATTAGTTGGTTGGTTACTCTCTGTCTACTTCTTTTCTCCATGTTCTAACTTAAAATGACGAAGTTCAAATTATTGAATATTCTGCATTTACCTTAATTTTCCATCACCTCCTTAACGGGCAAGTCTCCTTAAAATTTGTTTTACACCCACAAAACCAATTTTCTAATTTTACTACACCCATTTTTAAAAGTAGAAATCCATTCTCTATTTCCTAGGTTCCATGCTCTTATTCCAAATAAAAAAATTTAATGGATCTCAATTTTGTTCTTTGTTTCTAAATAGAATTAAAATTAAAAATTCAATTGTATTTAGAAAATATGACTAAATAATTTGAAATTTAGTATGGTTATGGAGTACACTTTAACTTTTGTTTTCCATTTGAAGTGATTTTTCTTATTCCATTTAAGGTAGTCATGTGCATCAACTTATTTTCGTTTCCTTTACCTTTAATGCTACTATTCTTTTGTGTGGGGTGGGCGCACAACTAATTTCATGGCCGCGCAACTAATGTCATGTTATATAAAAGACAAAATCTATATGTGATGTTATACAGTCTTTCATAATTATGTAATGTTAATCTATTTAACTCTAAGGAATAGGAGAAGGTCTAATTCGATCATTGATTTTTAAATCTTTAAATCTCATTTTACGCCCTTCATTAACACAAAAGTCTGTGATTTTATTGAGATCATGAAGTTCATAATTGTGCAATGTTAATCTATTTAACTCTAAGGAATAGGAGAAGGTCTAATTCGATCATTGATTTTTAAATCTTTAAATCTCATTTTACACCCTTCATTAACACACAAGTATGTGTTTCTATTGAGATCACAAAGAACATGAAAATAGGCTATTGAAGAGAACCTTCCATTGCTTTCATAATTCATTGCATATGACTTTCTAATATCTTTCCCCTTGGAAATGAACTATTATCTTTCCCCTTGGAAAGGAATCATTCACCAAATGTTGATTAAGAATGAGGGAGTCTCCCAGAACAACAATGAGAGATGTTAAATGTTTTTTGTTAGCTATTAAATACCCCGATAGAGGGCATAATAGAGAAATGCCATTTTTTGTACCCGAGTAGAGGGCATAATAGAGAAATGCCATTTTTTGTACCCTGGTAGAGGGCATAATAGAGAAATGCCATTTTTGTCTTTCAATTCAATTGAAGTTGGGAATAGAGCTTCCATAATTTTAATTTATTTATTAATAATCATTAAGTAATTGATATAGATTTCTAGAATATTTATACACAAATCAAAAGTTTAATTTTTTTTCTATATAGTACTACCTAAGCACCCAGATTTGAACCGGTGACCTATCGCAAGGAGTGTCTTAACAGTACACCGTTCACCATCAATCCAAAGCCCTATAGGCACAAAAAGTTTATATTTATCTAGAAAAAAGTTATGCTATTTTTTGTGTTTAATTAAGATAATTAATTAAGAAAATTGTCATGTCATATGAAGTGAATTATGATTTTTGAGCATATGATATAGATTAACCATATATTGATCCACAATATAGTAGCAAAATCTCTTTACAAAAGGAATGTCTCAATAGTAAGATGAAAGCAAATCTATATGATTAAAAATATTGTTTTGTAATCTTTTAAATATATAAATGTTTAACATATATTAATTCTATTATATTAATAATAAAATAATACAAATTTAAAATAAAATTGTAATTTTAATGAGCTTTTATTATTTTTATTTTATTTTATTTAAGAAATAGGAAAAGTTTCCTATCGTACACACATATGTTAATTTTATAGGTAAGAATAAATTAATAATAATTTATAATTTAATAAATTTTTATACTTTGATTTTATTAGTAGTAAGTATTTTACTTAATTTGAATAAGAGTGACACCACCATCATTGTGGACCTAGAGAGTTTATGATATCCACGCCACCATGCTTATAGGTAATAATAAATTAATAATAATATATATTAATTTTATAGGTAATAATGAATTAATAATAATATATATTAATTTTATAGGTAATAATAAATTTATAATAATTTATAATTTAATTAATTTTTATATTTTGATTATATTAGTAGTCAGTATTTTAGTTAATTTGAATGTGAATAAGAGTGAAACGCCATCATGGTTGACCTGAGAGAGGTTATGGTATCCACGCCACCATGTAGAGGGAGGGCGTCCTAGTAGAGTGATAAGGAGCACAATAACAGTTTGATTGATTGGCATTTGAAGAGATTATTGTTAGAGGTGATATTTGATTGGCATTTGAAGAGATTATTGTTAGAGGTGATATTATTTCATTTGAGGCAGCCATGGCGGCGATGAGGGCATTTGCGTTTGCTTTGGTTGCAACGTTACTGATCGCAGTGGTGGGCGCCCAGACTGGGAACCAAGCGTGGTACTGTAACACCCAGACAATCCCAGCTGGAAGTCTTTTCTTGGAGAGTCTGCAATGCCTTTTGGGAGATCTGTCACTAAACACGGTCCCCTCCAGGTACGGGTACACGACATCGTGTGATGCAGACAACGGGGGCACTGCCTACGGGCAATCACTGTGCGATCCAAGCTTGTCTCAGTCTGAGTGCACCAACTGCATTGATAACGCCTGGAGCAACATCTTGAGCGTTTGCAATTATGCCATCGGTGCTCAGTTTGTATACGTTAACCAATGCGACATTCACTACGAGCAGTACAGCTTTTAGTATCAACCCTAATACCTTAAGGAATCTCTCATCTCTACAGGGATATTGCTTGGGTGCTTGATATTGTGCTGGTATCATGGTATCTACCTCCTCTTTCATGAATAGTCTACCTTGATATTGTGCTGGTATCATGATATATTGTTATAATTCCGAAGTTCTGTGTTTACTGTAGTTTCCCCGTGTAAGATTGAGATAGAGTTGAATAAGCGTCATTAAGCATCAAATTGTTATGGATATTTTTCATAGAATTTGGATTAAATAAAATATTATTTTCTTGCTTTTAAGGTTTGTTTTTGGAGTTGTTTTTATTGTGATTTTTTGGAAGTTTTTACAGTGGGTTTTTCTGGTCAAATTTCTCTAAAATCCTGCAAAAATTTATTGAAATCACAAGCTTGATGGGTAATCATGTGCAATCAAAATGCACAAGGGGTTTTCAAGAGTGCTGAATCCATATATACAGTCAAAAAACTAGTTTAAATAACACAAATCAAGATTTCACCTCCTTTGTTTTTTGGGTTATGTTTAAGGTATTTTTTTTTATAATAAATAAATTAATGATAATTTTTTTTTTTTGTTAACTTTTGTTATGTTCCAAGTACTAATATTTTCTTCATAAAGAAGCAAATTTATGGAGAGGTTCATTCTACAACCAGTATGATGGGCATGTGTAAATATGTCTCTGTGCCCCTTTAAAATAAAAATCAAAAATAAAAATTATGTTCTAAATAGAAAAAGTAAGCTCAATCTACAACGTAGTATGATGTGTAACTATGTTCGTTCCTCATGAAAGTTGAAATTTTGCTCATGTCAGCCCAAATAATTTTTTTTTTAAATTTAAAAAATAAAAATAAATAATTAACTATACAAAATATTTAAATAACGTTGGTTGATAAAAAAAATTACAGCTGAAAAAATTGATTTGCATATGAATAAGTTGGATCCCTCTAGGCTCATGTTAGATCCGTATTTAAGATGGATCTATGATGGTTCTACAACTCAGTTTGAGGGGTGTGTGTTTAAGATGGATCTATGCTAGTTCTACAACCGTATGAGGGACATGTGTAAAAATTGATTTGCATATGAAGAAATTGGATCCCTATGGGCTCATGTTAGATTTGTATTTAAGATGGATCTATGTTGGTTCTACAACCCAGTATGAGGGGCATGTGTAACTATGTCAGTGAGTTTGTGCCCCTATAAAATAAAAATAAAAGGTAAGAATTATGTTTTAAATAGAAAAATAGTGTGGGCTATAATAATAAAAAATGAATATGTTGCCAAGTAATTAGAAGTAAAAAGAATGCATGTTTAAATCTTATACCCTTTAAAATAAAAATAAAAGGTAAGAATTATGTTCTAAATAGAAAAATCATGTGGGCTATAATAACAAAAAAATGAATATGTTGTAAAATAATTAGAAGTAAAAAGAATGTATCTTTAAATCTTATATTTTTCAAAAATATTTCAACTAGAGATTTAAATAAACTATTTGAAGTTTTATGTTAACTAATTTATGTCAATATCAACTTCATATATATCTATATGTAGAAAATAATTGTTAAAACAAAATATTTGAATGTTGTATATAAAAATTATTCAATGTGGGTTATCAATAAAATATTTTATAATATTGATATAAACTTAAAAATACATTAATAATGTCCATGGGGCTTTGGATAGATGGTGATTAAGCATTCAAAAATACAATTTAAATAATGAAAAAATAATATCCTTCTCGTCTCATGTAAGATTTGTACTTAAGATGGATCAAATTTGATCCCTCTCGCTCGTGTTAGATATGTACTTAAGATGGATCTATGCTGGTTTATTTCATTTGCATCACTTGACTACTTTTGTTTTCTTGTTATCAAATTAGGTATCATCTAAGATGCATGACTTTGAGGTGTAGACAAGTTGATTTGAGTGGGATTTAGTTAATCCCTAACACAAACTTCATAGAGAGGGGTTAAATATAATTTAGTTTTGTGTATGGTTATTTTTAGTTTTAGTTTTTCCTTCTCCTTCTTGTTGCCAATATTTCTATTTCCATGGAGCTACTACAATATTGTAAAATCCATCAAAGTATGACTTTCATATTGAGTTACTTATTTATATACAAATCTCATACAATGGGTAGTATAATATATTTTTCTTAATTTAAAATGAATAATTATTTTTTTACACAACACATATTATCCACCTAACTAGGTTAGGTGGAAAGTGATTTGATTTTGTTTTATGTTTATATACAAATCTCATATCATGGTTAGTATTAGATATTTTGTTAATTTAAAATGAATAATGAATTTTTTTGGAGACTAGAGATATTATCACCTCATTATGGGTGTTGCAAAGTCATTTGAACATGAAAAGTGAATTTCTAGAGCATTTTTGGATTAAGAATGAGTGTAAATTCATCTTAACCCTTAGCCACCCAAGAAAAATTCATAAAAATAATAATAATAAAAATAACAATAATAAAAATAATTATTTATTTTTATTTTTATTTTATTTTATTTTGACCAAGTTAGAATTTTTACACAACATTACATACATTACATTATGTTACACATTTCTACCATACTGGATTGGAGACATTATATTATGTTATACATATCTACCATACCAGATTGGAGATGCATCTATACAGAATGATATATGATACCATGTTAAAATTATATACTAACCCATCCACATTAGTAAATGTGGTTAATATATGTTGAAGGCATCATTTTCCATCATTTATATGTCAATCAACTTTTGTAAATGAGGCCAATCAATCAACATAATTTAATATTAATTATTACTAACACATTTGTAATCCGTTAATTACATGTTTAATAGCCTTGTTTATGGATATGTGTTTCCTATCACAAAATGAAATTCAAAACAATAAAGAGCTATGTAGAATTTAAAAGCCACAAATCCTAGAAAAAGTGAAAGATGATCTACAAAACATATATCATAAATGGTTATTAGTAACAGAGCAATAGAGGAATGGGTCTAAGTTTGCAATATTAAGAGGGCATGGGAAGGATTGGACCACAACTTAAGCTTGGGAAAAAAGTTGGGAAGTTTAATAGGAAAAAATCAATAAACCACACTGTAGCCATATTAGAAACTACATTCTCTATATTTCTTATAATCTGAAGGAGGATTCGATCCATGCAAGTTTCGTTCCACCAAGTATACAGAGATTACAATAAAATTTTAAAATGAGTATTACCATACAACATTAAAGCATTGGAAGACAATTCCCTCATTTCCAAAAAACCTATGTCTAGAAACTGAAAACCTAGCTTTATAGATACATTTTAGCCACAAAATAAATTCTTATGTTCATACATTTCAAACAAAGGAAAGCAATCCAGGAAGTAAAAAACCCAAAATGGGTGAGTTGAAATAATTTTTAAAAATGATGTCGATAGGAGATATATTTAAGAAAAACTAACCTAACAGCACCAATTATAATGAGAGAGAATTTAAGAGGAAACGAGAGATACTTAGATTTAATTTAATGAAAATATGGAGAGGAAACTACCAAGTACCTAGAATAGGGTGGAGATTTTATTTGTTTAAGGAAGAACCCTAAGAGGGTTTGCAATAGCAACAATCTGAAGCGTAATGTTTCTTTCCTCCATCACCACAAAACATAACAATTTTCCATCTTTCAATCTTATGGTTTCCATTATACAGGAAGGTTGAATCATCAAGTCAAGGCTCAAAGGGAGGAATAGATCAAATCTCTAAATAAAACTACACAAAGTTGGAAAGAAGCAGAGAATATAATCTGTAAATAAATTTAAACAAAAAGGTAAAAAAGACAAAGTAGATGAAATCTTGTGAAACCAAATTAAAATTAGTCGGTAGATCAAACTAGAAATATTTACAAGCGTGGGGCATATCATAGAAGTTGTATCTATAAATAAAAATAGGTGAGTGACATATACCATTAAGGAAAATAACTAGTGATCTCCATTCAAAAAAGTTATTTGAGCAGACCAACAATGACCATTTGGAATCACAACGAAAGTTAAAATCTAGGAAGTTAACATGCCAATACCTCCTAGCATCCCAAATCCCATTTCAACATTAGCAAGAATGAATGGAGCATGTGATTGAAACCCTCAAGATCTCTAGGCAAGGATGGGTAGATGACGATGGTTGGAATCAAAACAAAAAGAATCTAGTTTCATAAATAATTGAAATCGATGTTGCTAAAGAAATTCAAATAATCTATATGTTGGAAGTAATTCTTTCATGACTTCCAACTTGTCCTGAGTTGTATTGTGTGAGTTCCTAGGTCAATACGTATACTAGCTATTTTTAGTAATCTAGATCCACCATTCTCATATCTAGAGAGATCATGTATTCCTATATATGTAATGTCTGTAAGATCAATAAAATATTGTGTTTGGTGTTGTGTTTAATTGATCTCTCACTCTCTTTCATATTTCTGACATGGTCTCACACCATGTTCTAGCTTGACTCCCTCAAGGGAGAGACAGGAAGATGAAAGATCCTTAAATTTTATTCCTCTGTAAATAAATTAGGGTATGAGATTATGTTGTGTGAAGTCTTTGTATGGATTTGTAGATATGTTTGTTTTATTGTTCTAGGTGGCATAAAGTCTTTCATCACGGTCATTTTGGTTACCCTTCATCTCTACTCATTGTATCTAGTTGAAGAGATTAATCCCAGATCATAGCCACGGATTTGGAGAAGAAAACTCGCCAAGTGCTGCAGAGTATTTTTGTACATGAAGGTTCCCACCAAGACGAGTTTGGTATCCAGTGCACCATTAGATCCGAAGTCCATAGGCTTTAGATCTAGATATAATTTTCAGACATAACTGAAGCATTTCTGATTGAATATTAGAGGAGGCACAACATATGTTTCTTTATTCAAGCCAACGATCCCTAAACAACCATGAGCTAGCACCTTCCATCACTCGATGCATGCAATAAAATTGGAAATCTAGTATGCAGTTGCCTGTTTCGCATCATTTTTTTGAAGTCAGAACCCTTAGTGTGTAGATTTTTGTGTTCTAAATAAAGAACCAAAAAAACTGCCGTGTGCGATAGCTTCTTTACAGGCAGAAAGGTGCTTTGCCTAAATTTTTGATAGCCTAAATTTGTAAAGACGTGTGTGATAGCCTTCTTTTTGTTTGTTTATGAAGACTAATGTGTGCATGGTTTAAGGAAACATAAGGGACTAAATATTAAAGTTTTTTTATGGTAAATTTTTCTGTGGTGAAAAGGTTTTTATGGTGCGTGAAATAAAGTTGTGGTGATTAGTTGGTATGTACAAAAAAAAGGAAAAAAAAGGTTGTTGGTAAAAATCAAATCATGAAGAACCACAAAGAAAAGGTTAATTATTCAACAGATTAATGTGACCCATCGTAGCTAATATGTCACCAAACACTTAATATTACTCACAAAGAAAATGACTATTTGTTAAAAGGTAGAGTTATAGTTATGGATATATGCCAAATCAATATATTTCCTCTTTGAGTCTATTTTTCTCTAATTTTTCATGTTTCTCCCATTTTAATGATTTTTTAATGTAATCACCATCAAACATTAATGGAGCTTCTATATTTATTTCAATAACTCAAACTAAAAACAAAAATTATTCATTAAAAAAAAAAATTCAACCATACACACTGCAAGATGTCTTTGTTGTCTTTAAAACTCCTTAAGTGTTTTCATGTATCTCTCTAGGAAAAAATTCCATCTACAATTTTCCACCCCAACTAATTGAATATGTTCAACCAAATGTATCATAATATGGTGTTGAGTATCCAAAAAACTAGTGGGCATATTTTTCAAAAAAATATAACATTTTTTAATATTTCATTGTGTCATATAGGGATGGTCCTAGCATGTATTTCTTTGATGTGATCTATCCATAGTCAAGATGTCCCTTGACAGTTTTTAATTTTAGAAAATTTTCCATATATTTTAATGTAAATCCTTATTGAAGGTAAATGAATGTTTTCGATAAAAAATAAATAAATAACCTCAAAAACACAAATAACCATCCAATGGCTTGATACAAATATTGTTTGATACACATTATTCATCAAGGTTTTCCCACCTTAATGAAATATTATAAAACATATTCATTGTGTCTAGAATTGTTCACTATAGGTCAACTATGATGAGGTAGGACTGTGAGCCACTTAAAGATCCATCACATTATTGACCTTTCCTCCAGATTGAGATGTCAATATTCATCCAAGTTTTTAAGGTTTTGGCTTCAACATATGTTTCTTTAAAACCATTATTGGAGAAGTCAAGTATAGTCATGATGTTCTTACACTTTTGATAAACTTATCCATTATATCATGATGCTAGACATGAAGGACATCGTGACGAAATTATTCAATGACATCCTAAATAAGAAGTTAAATTAAAATATATTGTATTAATTCTTGATCTAATACTATTGCGGTAGTCATCCATGTTTTGGTAGGAAGATAATAAAAAACAAAAGAGGGTTGAAGGTTCATATAAAAATATTTATAATGCATGTTAATAGGCATAAAGAGGAACACATAAACATCTAACATGGTTAATTATGAAACAAAATTCATGTCTTTAGAACTTGCAAAGGGAGTTATAACTCTCAGTTGCTGAATACTCATACATTTACCATCAAAAAAAAACTCATGGTACAACAAGATATTTTTCTTGTTCATTAAATGCCTAGAAGTTTATGGAAATGTTCTATGTGGAATTGTATGGATATTTCCTTGTAAGGCTCTAGATGCCTCATCCTCCCAGAATATGACCATACCACTATATATGTAAAAAAAAAAAAAAATGTATATGAGAAATAGTAAAAGGAATTGGATTGAATATACAAAATTTGTTTCTTTCTATGTTATTAATACCCTGTTACTCTATCTCTAAATATTGTAAAATTATGATCCCTTATCTCTAGGTACCATGGATTGAGATGTCCCTAGTTAGTTGATGTGCTAATATATGGGTTTGAGGTCAACGAATAAAGGAATAGGGTGATCTCCTTGTTGCCCCTAATAAATAGTATTAAAGCACCAAGTTGTTGGCTGCTTGTGGTGGGATAGAATTAGAGGAAATTAAAGGAGTTAGACCTCCAAAAATATCCATTACTACAAATGGTGGTGAAGGAAACATTTAGGCTACACCCGTCAACTCCCTTACTTCTACCTTGATTAGTAGTTGAGACCTACAAGATAGAGGGGTACTACATCACTAGGAATTCCCATCTTCTCATATGTATGGGGATTAATTGAGTATCACTAGGTTATTTCTTGAGTTGGGTCATGTTGAACATGGATACAATGGTGCTAAGTGACATGGAGAAGATTAATGGGGCCAATTTCACCCTATGGAAATCAAATATGGATGATATACTAATTTTGAAGGATAAGTATTTGCCAATTGAGGGAGTAGAAAAGAAACCCTCATCGATGGCATATGAATATTGGAATAAGTTAGGTAGGAAATCCATTGTTATAATATGGAAATGTCGAGTAAAGAATATCTACTTTACTGCATTTGGTGAGAAGACATCATCAGGTATTTGGTAAAAGACACATGATGTGTATGGGAAAATGTGTCATCAAACAAATTTTACTTAATGAAGAAGCTCTATAACCTCAAGATGAAGGATGATACTTCAGTTTAAGAGAATTTATATGGATTTAATATAATTACCAATTAGTTTTACTCCAAAAAAAAAATGTTATGAATGATGAAATTAGAGCCATCCTACTCATGTGCTCCATCCCAAATAGTTGGGAGAATTCAATAGTAGCTATGAGCACTTCAACATCTATAGAGTCCTTGAAGTTTGATGAAGTTAGGATTAGATTAATAAATGAGGAGCTTCAATGCCAATCAATTGTGGAAAATTAGCGAGGAGAGGCTCTAGTCTTAGCTAATTATGTAAGGAAAATTGAACGCAATTAACATGGGTTTTCAAGATCAATAGGTAGAACAAAAGAAGGAGACGAAAAATTAATTTCTTTTATAGTGGAAAAATAGGGCATGTGTAAAGAGAATCTCAAGTCTAAAAGAGAGAGGAGGAGGAGCAAAAACCAACCAACAGAAATAAAAAATCAAGGAACACAAATGAAAGTGATATTGTTACTATAGTTTTAGAAAGGAATGTTTATTTACTTTTTAAGTAGGAGTAGAATGTTTATATAATTCTAGCAGCAACATTGATTGGATCCTTGACACTTAGACATCTCACCATGTAAGTCATATCTATATGTATATGTATATGTATATGTATATCTATATGTATATCTATATATATATATATATATATATATATATATATATATATATATATATATATATATATATATATATATATATATATATATATATATATATACACACACACACACACACACACACACACACACACACACACACATATTGAAGAAGAATCACAAAGGCATATAACCATATGCACAACAAATTAACACACAAAAATTAAACTGGTGGAAAAGGCAAAGAGCCATCATGTGGTCTCTCATGCTCATGTAATTCACATTCTTCAAAAATTTTAATAATACATTTAAATACATGAGTAAGTGGTCTTAAGATAGTGAGTCTATTTTAGACTCACTTGGTTGAGATAATTTCTCAACTTACACACTAATTTACGAGAGCTAGTTGGAGAGAATCTCTCATCAAAACTAGACTCCTTAGTTTGAGGAATTCTCATGGTTTTATTTATTTAATTTAATAATTCGATTTATTATTGATTTTTAACAGAGTGAGGCTAACATTCCCCCCTCAATGATAAATCGAAAATGAACAAGGAACCATCTTCCAAGTTCCCAAATTGATCCTCAAAAAACATTTTTCTGAAAAACCGCCAAAGCTAGATGTTGAAGAAACTACAATATGAAGAGACCATGAGTCAACTGCATGACTAATTCATCTCTGAAAGTTGCTTTACAACTCCATCATGTGCCAAGCCACAAAAGGATCCAACTATCCTTTTCTTGAAAACAACATCCGATGTCCACTGACACAATTTGATGAACACCCACTACCATATTTGCTGATGATGATCACCCACTGGCTGATGGAGATGCACATTGGCTGCTTCGCTGATGTTGTCGAGACTTTTAGTCTGACAACCACTTGTCAATTTCATTGACATTTTCACCCCTTTTTCAGCTGAAAGGAGAGGCAATCTTCTCCAAAATATATCTGCACTCCCCCCCCAATAGGTGGAGGAGTATTTCACTGGTGTACTTCCCCATTCAACTACATGAGAGTACCATTTTCATTTTACTGTTGGTTGCAATATGTGTGAGTGAATTCAATTGTAAAACTTGGACAATTTTTTGGCTGTGGATGACCATTTCTAGGGACCAGTCCATGAATAATTTATCTTCAATATAGTTGACTCTCATTGGTTGTAGCATTTCTCAGATGTATGATTTGACTTGCCACAATGGCTACAAGGATGGAGATCAAAACATTGATTTTCCAAATGACCGGTTCTTTGACAATGAGAAACTTTTGGTTTGTCCGCAACTTGAGTTTGTGTGCATTTATGTTTGTCTGCAACTTCAGTTTGTGTGCATTGACGTCGGTTTTCAAGTTGCTGAGAACTTGCTGAGGTGATTTGTTCAAGTAATTCGGCACTAACGAACTAAATGGGATTTGAATAATCAGGGATATGTAAGTTGTTGTTATCTTTGAAATATCCTAAGCCACGTTGATTTCAATTAATTTGAATCTCTTCCCATGGCGTAATGATGGGTTTGGAAGAAAGTTGAACTCAAACAACTTCAACACTTGAAGTTGGTTGGATGAATGAAGTTGAATGAGTAGTTGTCTCTGGATTGGTCAAAGACTTCGAAGAAACAAGCTTCTCTTGCAACTCATTTCTCTACAGTTGTAACTCTAGTTGAAGGAACAAAATCATTTCATGTGCATGTTGAATATGCACTTGAATGTCAGCAAGAGTGGTTTTACTCATGTGCACCATGTCACTCGTTGATGATAAGATTAAATTGTTAATAATTTGGGACAATGGAATGTGTGTCGCCGTGTTGTCGTGCTTACTTTGAAGTTAGGCTCGCTTGTCATAGAATTCGTGCTTGAAAAAAATTGCTCACTTGAGTCAAACACTGAAATGACACACTCGCTTGCACTGGTTGTTGATTGTTGATGCTTTTAAACACTTGCTTGAACTGATGATTGTACGCTCACTTGATGATGATCGCTTTTCTTTAACAAAACATTATGAATTCTTTAATGAACTTTACATAGGCTCACTTGTTGTGCATTGAACTATTGTACTTGATTTGGTTACTTGACACGCTCGCTTGATCGATTGTTTGAATGACATGCTCAGTTTCTTTGTTGTTTGAATGACACACTCGCTATAAAAACTCGCTTGATTTGATGCTCACTTGAACTTGCTTGATTGATTACTAACACTTGTGATTTCTTGAATGTACTCACTGAATGTGATGATTTTTAAAAAAGGAAAGGGTGTCGAAAACTGTCGAAAATGCACCCAAGATAAATGTTCGAGTGATAACTCACTTGACTTAATGTATGCATTGTAACAAATCAAATGAGGGTGTCAGTTACAACTGAAAATGCACCAGTACAATTCAGTTAAAAAATGTTTATCTGCAAGTGATACAAAAATTGTTGACGATGTTGATGTCGTCATGGCTTGAAATTCTTGATTTTGTAGTGTCTTTAACTTGGTTTCTTTTATTACATGAAGTGAAATGTGCTTGCTTAGAAGATCATCTTATCAAGTTGATGATGTGACGCTTTGTGCTGATGAACTTAATTGATTATGGGAGCTTTGATTTCAGGAGCTTGATCGATGACTTGTATATATAAACTTTCTTATGTGCATGTAGTTGTTTTGTTTAAGCATAATAAAGAGATAATTTGAACAGAAGTCATGCACATGCATTCATTACACACGGTGTTCCTAAGATCCCCTTATTCAGTTTCAGGTGGATCTAGGACACAAGCACCACAAAAATTATGATTTTATTAATTATTGAAGTACATCAACCTTCAATGTCACAACTTTGTCATGGAAACTTCTCAATGAGAATATCACACTTGCAAATTGTCTTCAAAAACTGGTTGTAATGACTCAATTGCTCTCAAAGTAAAATATTTTGAATTACGATAATAACTTTCACTCAAAAAACTTCACTTATCTTTCCAAATTTACAAAACACTTATCACTCCAATTTGCTTCAAATATTGTTAAAGCACTTTCATATACCCCTGAAAATACTTCTTTCCTTAAACTTAAAAAAAAATTGTGCCACTAAAAAATAATTCCATAGGTAGGGAATATAATCCATTAAAAAATGGACGGAAGAGTGTTGTGAAAAGTTTGACTTTGGAGATTTTCTTTGCATGAGGGAGGCAGGAAAATGAATAATTGAAGAAGGGCATGCATTAAATCAGAATTGAAATAGAAGTTGAAGCAAAAGAATACCTTTCAAATCAAGTTTTCATTCAATTCTATATAGCCTCAAATGCCCTGAAGATCCTATTACAACAACGCTGCTTCAATAAGTGACTTCCAACTCGGAGGAACGAGGGAGTTGATATGTGGTTGTATTACATGGATTGTGAAATCTAGTTAAACGCTGCAATCAATTGGTAAGGAATCAACTTTGGCTCAGAATCCATGGATTCTATTTATTATATACATCGTTATCAACCAACAGAAAGCAGAAACTTAAAATTGATCTCACAAAATATAATTTTGCTGAAACAAATCTTAAGAAAAGAAAATTTTGTAGGACACGATGATAGAGCCTCCACCATTTCAAGAGGCTCCACGTTGTGATGTATGCAAGTGTATTTTCAACGCATTCAGGTGTCGACACCATTGTCGTTCCTCTGGTAGGACTTTTTGTTTTGAGCATTTATCAAAGAAAATTCTGTTGCCAGAGTTTGGAATACATTCTGTTGTTAAAGTATGCCATGACTGCTTCAACAATGTTGTGTGCATGAATGTTATGTTCCCTTGAAATTTTGGCCAGCTTGAATTCAGTGAATGCATTGAGTATATTAGTAGCAGCAGTCCTATAGGCTCTCATTCTATTGTCATTGGTTACAAAATTACCTTTCATCTGTTGTATCATTAAATCAGAGTCTCCTAAAATAGACACTTTTGGAGCTCCTAGAGCTTTGAGCAGTTTAAGGCCTAGTAGCAGAGCCTCGTATTCTGCCATGTTATTTGTGCATTTAAAATTCAGTCTGTAGGCATGACCTTCTGCATGGATGTTATATGTATTGTGAATCCAGATGCCTACCCCTGCTCCTAACTTGTTAACAGAGCCATCAAACTCTAAATACCATGTGATTTCTTGCTCAAGGTTAGCACTAAGAGTTTGATTCATTATAGGATTGGGCAGATTTAAAGTTTCTGTTTGGGGAAGTTTTTCTAACATGCTGGTTGTATTAACTGTTGTGACAGTTTCACTAGTGTGTGCAACTGATTCTTCATTGATGTGTGCTTGTTGTTCTAGAGCCAACGGCTCATTCTTGGTTGGAGAATTTGTGTCGTCATTAAACAAAATAAAGGAATCCATATCATAATGGATTGAGTAAATGGGAAAATTTTCTAGCTTGCTCTCACTACTTACCACATATTTCATGAGTGTTTCTCTATACAGTCTCTTTGGTTGCCCAATCACTGAAATGGTGGCATAGGAAAGGTCTAATTGAAGGGATCCTTGAAGCTTCTCTCCCCATGATCTTGATAGGAGCACACCGTATTTTGGTGGAATGTCGGCAACCACTACATCCATGAGGATGGTCTTATTTGGATATTGAACTAAGGAGACACATAAGTCTTTGATGAGGCCTAGAGATTTCACTTGACTTGAGTCAAACGAGTACAAGTCTTTGTAAGGTCTTGTAACGTCAAGGCTCAGTTTTTCCATAACTGCTTTGGGCATTAGATTGTGCGATGCCCCTGAGTCAAACATAGCATTGTGCAAAACTTTGTCATGTATATGCAAACTGACATAAAAGGGTGGGACAGGTCCAAGTGTTGACTTTCCATTGACTTCTGGGCAAAACAGCAGTTCAGGGGAATCATCCGAAACATTTACATCTTCCTTGTTTTCTGGAATTTGAAGTGACCTTTGAATTTGCTGCCTATATAAATCGTGTTTGGCAAGTTCTGAGAGGGGAATGGATATTTTCAACTTAGCTATTTCTGCCTCTAAATTAAATGGCTTTTTCAATGGAGTCTTGTTGTTGTTAAATGGATTTTTTTCCTTTTCATTTAAAATATCTGCAATTTGCTCTTGTTTATCAGTGTTATGAGGACTGATAACTTGCGGTTTTTTAGTTTCAGGAAAAAATTTTGGAACACTGTTCGAGCTCTCTTTCGATGGAGAAGGTGGCAAAGGCTGATCTTTGGAAGCCTGTATTTCTATTATGTCTTCTACAGTCACCTGATGCGGGTTTGGAACATTTGTATCAACTGGTTCTGTTATGACAGCCTTGCCTTTGGTCTTGTTGGGCTGTTTGCCATCCTTTGTTCTACTAGGTTCCGAAATGTCAATGGTCCTAGTTCTCAGCTTATATTGTTTGTGTACTTCATACACAGCAGTATCGTAACCTTGTTTAAAATCAAAAGACTCGCCAGACTTAGTTTGAAACTGATTGTAATCGAGTTCATTTTGGTCTTCTTGGGACAGGACAGTTTGGTGCTCACCCTTTAGATCCATCAGGTTCATGTGAGTGTCCTCTATGGGTTCACTAGAAGTAGATCCTTCAACATAGTTATCTTGAAAAGGGGGTCTTATGTCATGGTCTTGGTTAGACCTACCAGCATTTGTGTTCTGCGTTTTCCTAAAATTTGGATTCCTTATGGTATTGGACTGTTGTCCTTCCCATGATTCTTTTCTCTCAACATTTTCTACTCTTTCTCCTAGCCTTTGTAGGCCATTGATAATAGCATCAAGCTTTTTATCAAAGGCTGAGGGTTCTTCCTTAAAAGTGGTTCTTCTTTCCATTCTAGCTCTGTTTCTTTTGGCAATTAAGTTAGCTTCTATGGTCACAACAAGATTTTGTGCGTCTGCAAGGGTCTAAGGAGCTCTTTCTTTTAACTGGTATGAAATATTAGGGTCAAACCCATCCAAAAATTTGTACAAGGCCAAATCAGGGGGAGGCCTTAGGTTCTGAGGTATTGCGTTATATACGTTATTGAATCTTGCACAATACTCCAAAACAGTCTCTTGAGGACCTCTTTTAGTTGTATCATATTTTGCTAATATGTGCAAGGGATCTTTCGTTTTCTCCCATCTGTTGGTAAAGGACTGGTACAGCTCATCTGGGGTGGTTATGGAGTTAGCAGCAAGTGATCTGAACCAAGTTCTTACATCACCTATTAAGCTCTGAACAAAAATTCTCATTCTCACGCTATCATCATCTATTTCGTAGTTTTCAAAATAGTCTTGCATCTTTTTGGTATGCTGAATGGCAGTAAAAGGGCCAGTACTATCAAAATATGTGATTTTAGATTGGTACTCTTGAGGTGAAGCCCCAACATTAGCAGGTAATTGTAGGGGTGCATATCTATTAGCCATATTGGCAGGGGTAAGCGGAACAACGGGGACAAATGGAACGACTAGAGCAACGAGGATCACAGGAGTAACTGGAACGTTGGAAACAACAGTAGTGGTAGTATGTGCAGTGAATGAAGGTGTGGAAGGAGGAGTTCGAGGTGTAGATGATGAACTAGGGGAAACAGGGGTCGAACAAAACAAAACCTTGACAGGAGTCAGAATACAGCTAGGGTAAGCCATTTCAGGAGTTTTATCAGCGAAATTTTCCTGTCTTTCTTGCTTGCTAAGGATTTTCGAGATTATGTTAGGGTTTTAAAAAATAGCTGGAGGGTCGGGATCTGGATTTGACCTTGTATATCGTGGATTCTGCTTGGGAGCCAGATTCTGAATTGTTTTTTGGGTATTTTTATGGGAATACTTTTGTAATTAACAAGGGACGGATCAGATTTTAGAATGGTCGTGTATATCTTAAAACTAGCATGAAGATTGACTGAAGCAGCTTTTATTTACTTCTGCTAATGTAAAACAGAAACAGTTTCAAAGGCTTCCTGGCTGACCTTCAGGCTTCATCTGTAGTTTTAAGAAATATACAGCAATTAGAAAATCGACCTTTTTACAGGGGATCTTTCCAACCTTCTTTGTGAAATTAACTGAGGATGTTCCCCAGTGGAGTCGCCATTATGTTATCACTCAGGTTGTCCCCAGGTTGGAGTAAGGGATACGGCCGAGGTAACCACAAACCAACTTTGGATTGCAGGTTCTAGCCCACCTGCAATCAGAGAGGGCTCTCTCTTTGGGATTTAGCTTTGTTGAAAATGATCTTAGGCTAGCTATTGAATTCAGGAGTTTTTTGTTCTGATTTTGGTGGGAAAATTGATGCTTCAGGTAGAGAGGTAGAGCATAGTCTAAAAATTTTCAAACCATTGGGCGTGGAGTCAAGGAGGAGGACTATTGGTGTGTTTTCTTGGTCACCATAGGGAAAATGGAGCAAGATAGTTGCGCATGAAACAATGTTCTAGGTTTTAATGATGGAAAGAATGCTAAGTAAATGAGAGGCAGTTAAGAATCTCTCAATCAGCTTAACAGATGGAGGTAACAAAGCTCTACCTAGGGGCAGTGAAGAATCCCTAGATAATTGGCAAAACACAGGTGAATCGAGGTAAATATGAGCCAGAAGGAATTCATATTCATGACCAATTCATTCAGAGTAAAACATAAAGAAACAACAGAAATTGAGCATAGAGTGTATTTAAACAAATTCTAAGCTATTCTTTCTTTCTGCTATTTAGATAGTGGTGAACAACAAAACAGAGGTAAGATTCACTTATTGTTTCAGGCTGCAGCAAAAGAATTCCATCTTCATATCTTCAAAACATTCATTTACAACAGGCATTTTTCTCTCCAAGCTTTCAACAATCTTTGGTTATAGAAAAAACTCAGGTATACAATGCGAGTCTCTTGTGAAAATTCTCAATTGACCAACCCTTGAAACAATGTAGAGAGTGGTATATATAGGGAAAAACTCTCTACAACTGCTTTTATTACAGCTTGACCTAATCAGGTCCTAAAGAATAATTAATTTGACCTAATCCTATCAGAAATAAATGCGTGAAAATATCTCAGGCTCCGCTGAGGGCTCCCGTATCAAAACTGAGTAAATGATGTTGTCCTCGGTGGCTTGGTGCAGTGTTTTCTGAAATAAATGTGTATGGGTTTCTGCTTCTTTGGTGTATGCCTACATTTAAAGCTTTAACTGTGATTTGAGGGCAAGGATGGGCTTACGCCTCTTGATTTGATTTTCTGGGGGCTCATCAGTGTTCAGGTGCTTCGAGCCCCTAAAAAATCTTGGCTGATACTCTTTGGCTCTTCATCTCCATCTGATACTCTTTGACAAATGAATTGGGTCACTTTTCTCCTTTGCTGTGGGTCTAATCACAAATTAATGGCCGTTGTCCGGCCTCTGTTTCCTTTAGAACTGTCTTCTGCTCCTTTCGGCAAGCTTCGCGAAGAAAAATGGGTCATTCAGCACCTTTCGGGCTTGCTGGGGGCTGCTAAATGAAAAGATTCCCTAAGGATTCCCCATTCAGGCCTAATTTATCTAGCGAGCGCCATCAAAAACTGCCTCAGAAACTGATTTCGGGGCTCCAGAGTGCGATTTTCTCCCTTCGCACTAAAATTGCTGATGGCGTCAGCATGACGGACTTCGTATGGTGGATGATGTCAGTGATGACATCAACATGATGACATGGCAAGATGACGTCAGCATGATGACGTGATCACATACGGAGGTGACGTGGTAGTACGGAAAGGCACACAGTGGCAAGAGACGTGGCAGGGTGACTTGGCGGTACATTGGCAGGAGGCCACACAGGCGGATGATGTGGCAAGTGACGTGCGGCTTACGTCACAGGGGGAGGGCAGTAAGTGGTTTTTGGGCGTACCACCTTTGGACCGAGGTGGTTTCGGGGAAGGGGGCTCCGCCACAGCCTAGGAGGTGACGCGTGGCGGGAGTACGGTGACAATACCGCCCATCTCCCGGACGCTAACCTTCGGGCGCGTTAGGGGACAGGAAGGCCCATCCATCATAGATCTATGGGGCGGGTGATCTAACGGTTGGCGGCGAAGGTGAGGTGGCGAAAGGATAAGGGGCAGGGATTCCGTGGAATATTCAAATTTAAATAAAGCGCGACGGGGGTTTAGACTTAGGTTTTGTCGGTTTGGGGGGTTAATAACGGGCGGGTTAATATATTTACATTCGGGACTTTAGCATAAGGGTTAAAACATGGGTTTTTGAGGGTTTATGAGCAGGGTTTTAACGATTTATGCACAAAAACTTAGGATAAGGGCGGAAATGTGGGTTTTTGAGGGTTCTAGGGCTAGGGGAGAGGTTGTTAGCATGACCAGGTGTCATCTAACTCCTGCTATGACACATATGGGTTAAAAACAGCCCCAGATGGACCATTTTTTCCCTGACTTTAGAAGAAATATGGCTATATTGCCAGGGAGGGGATATTTACATGGGGGAGTTTTATATACATAGTTTTAGTAAGGGAAAGGGGAAAATGATAGGGAGTTATATACTAGAGTTAGTAGTTAATGTGGAGATGATAAGCAGGTGCTAAGGTAAGGGACCTTAGGCTGTTTTTTGGGGAAAGTGACTCATAAATGAGAAACAAAGAATCCTTGAGTGAAGCAGATCTTCACCAAGACAAATGACATGGAGAATGATGAAACTAAGAGGAATCAAGCAGATCTTGACCTCTTTGGGGAAATTAGTAAGTGACTTGGGGAATTAGAAGAAGGGGGAGTTAGTGATGTCCAGCTTGAGATCCTCCAGATGAAAACTACGTGATAACTGTGATATGAAAAGATAAAACACTTTGTAACACAAAATTGATCATAAATCATCATTCTGCAACCTCACAACTACCTACCCAGCCTACTCACCTAACATTTTTTCTTCTTTTGGTTCGGGTGCACTTAGACTTGCAGACCCAGCTTTACAATTTTTCTTTTGAATGTTTCCTATCTAAATCTACACTTATTTTTGCCAGGGCCCAGATTAAGCAGTTGGGTCCCTTTGATTCTCTACCGATCTACAAATCTGCCAGGATTAAACTGTTTGGATAGATACATTCCCTATATTCTAAAACAGGAAATTGAAACCTAGGGAGACCAAGATTAGACTGTTTGGACATCCCTTTAAAAACTCTTCAAAACTGGAACAACTCATCAAAATTGGAAATCAGCAGTGCTATTTGGACTAAGCACACTTCATGGTATCCTGTGGAAATATGGAACACTGGAGCCTGCAAAGTATGACATATTTGGCATGTAAAAATGTCAATCATGAAAAATGAAACCCTGTTGCAACAGGAGGCTAACAGTAACTTCAAACCAACTCAAATATCTAAATTAAAACTGAGAAGAGGTTGGCTTCCATCCTAGTCCTCATTTTGAGGTTGGCTTCTATTCTAGTCCTCATTGTAATTTTTCTAGGTACATTGTGTTTCGGGTCAAATAGAATGTTGTAACTTCAAATAGAAGCCAACTTAGATATCTCAATTAAAACTAATAAGAGGTTGGCTTCCATCCTAGTCCTCATTGTAATTTTGTTCGGTATATTGTGTTTGGGGTCAAAAAGAATGTTGTAACTTCAAACAGAGACCAACTCAAATATCTCAATTAAAATTGATTTTATAGAGATTAGATGAAAAATAAAGATCCGAATTTGGCCATGGCCATACCTTTATAGTTTGTTGCCAAAGTCTCCCATGTTGTCTTTGTTGAAGACTTCCTTCTCTTAGATAAACTACTGGAAAGAAAATCCAATTTCAAATTGAACATAATAAAGTTACTTCATAACCATAATTTTGACCTCTTCTATTCTAATGCAGATAGACGATTTTTTCATAAATTAGTTTTGTAATTTAAATTGAGAAAATTTCTCATCTATAAATTTATCTTGAAAATATTTTAGAGTTCTTTACTAGATTTTATCATTAACACATGCCTTAGTTGAAGTCTTATAAGTGTTTTTTTTTTTATGTTTTCATAAACTGCTCGTATAAAAAATCAAGTTGTATCAGTGAATCGAAGATTAGAAAACTTACATTATCAATTGTATTAGCTATCAACCTCCAATGTGATCATCTAATCCATCATCATTTTCACAAATCTCTGCATGCCACCATAGAGCCTAAAGAGAAGATGCAAGGTTGAATCCTTATGAATACTATAATTGGCCATTGTCCTCCCATATTCTAGTTGATTCCTTGCAAAGATCAATCTTTGTTGAATCAGAGGACTTGTTCAGAATCTTTGCCTTCACATTATTAATAGTATCAACTCTCAATGTGTAAATGGAGCATGATTATCTTGTGGTCTGGGTTTTCACACATACTTTCTTTTTGCCTCTCATTTTCTATGAATCACATAAAATAAATACAAAAATAAAATAAAATAAGTGCCATCCATTTTTCTCACATGTAGCTAGGGATATAGGATAGGAGAATTTTCACATTTGCACTCAACAACATCAACAAGGATTCGAAAAACATATAGGACAATGAATTCACTTAAAAAAAATTACCATGTAAAATAAAGAATTGTTGTACTATTACTAAACATTAGTATCATCTAATAAAGTAAAAGAATAATAATAATAAAAAATGAAACTCTTATTATTATATAGTAATTTTTAAACCAAAATAATATTAAAAATATTTACATATTTATATTACTAAACTATCTAAAATAATATTCCTTAAACTTTGTTCATTCCTTTTTCATAAAATGATGATTTCTTTCTTGTCCTTCTCCACATAGAAACTTTGATGTTATATGATACCAATTTTTAGCAGGCGCTCCTATCACGAGCTTACTACTTGTTACGTCTCTTCATTCGGCCCTAATAGCAACCTCCTTGTGAACCAGTGGTGAACCTACTCAAAACTTTCACGCTCTTATGGCCACCACAACAGCCTTGGTGTCCCTTCGTTCCTTTGGCGAACTTCCTGCGAACTTCGGATGAAAGCACAGAGACAACTACTACCGCAGCAAAAAATGCTAAAGCACAAACAAGGTATTCAAAGGCAGAATGGTGTACTCATTTTATTTTAGAATGGATAAACTGATTACAAAGAGATTCTTTACAGAGATAGACTATCTTCGCATTTATCAGACTTTATGTTGTTCTCAAGGAACAAGAATTACCGAAGGTTACCTCGCGATAGATAGGCTCTACCTCATAATATAGCACAACTCATTTACAGACTCGGTGACTCTCTAAATGATTCAGCCACTTTAGGTTCTCACCAGTGCCGATCACACTCATCCGCAGGCTCCCAAATAACCTAAGGACTTGAGTTCTTCTCATGTTGCAAGAAGATCAGACAGAATGTCTGTAGATGCAGAGCAGGAGAGGCACTCGACTCAAAACACAAAAAGACTCTAACTGACTGCAAATGTGAATGCCTTAACAATGAGCCTTACCCTCCTTATATAGGAAGAGAGGGGGGAACAAACATTAACGTAGGCCATCCGTGAATAGGTGGATGGAATCATAACTTTTGGATAGTGCTAGGGCGATGTCCACCAAAGGATTCCAATTCGATGGATGGAATGATTACTTTCGGGTAAGGCCAAAGCAAATCTGATAGTAGATTCTTGTCCAAAAAGTAAATCTTATGGAAAATGGTTTTTACAGAACACGGTGGATACTTTTATCAAAGCCCATGAGAAAAGATATACCTGACAAGACAAAGTGGATGCTTTTTGTAAAAGCCTAAGGGAAAATAGTGCATGAATTATTTACATAGTGGAGGCTTTAGTACAGAAAATACCATGAGAAATCTGGTCACAATTTAGCCCTTGTGACTTGTTCTTGTGTTTACAATATGGATACTTCTATTGGAAAGCCCATGAGAACCGTCAAAACACTGTTAGATCAGGGAATCTACCTCTTTTATACAACATTTCATCCCAGGATTTTGTGTAAATCCTGCGGACAATCATCAGTTTTCCTAGTACAATCTGGTATTGGACTTTAGTTAATACAAGCCACTCCATATGTTCTCTCATATATTCTTCTAGGGAATTATTATAGGGAGATGACCTATAGGTCGTGCATTCTCTTTCTGTCATTTCTTTGACAGTATTATAGGCAGGATGCATACATTCTATATTTTGATGATTACATGTATCACAATGGGTCTTACAATATTTTTCATACCATACAGGGTCCATTGCAGTCCTACTTACACCATAATCAGTCCACCACTCTCTGAGCCACTTACATTGTTGATATCCTTGATAATGGCCAATGGCACTGAATTTTAGTTTGGTGTAGTGGGTTCCCACCTTATCATCAACATTTAGGAAATCCCACCAGAGTTTCTTGTATTCTGCAAAATTGTACACTGTGTCTGGAAAAATGATCTTGGGATCATCTCTTGGCCATCTAGCAGCAGGTTGTGTTCTGATATGTCCTGGCTCATTCCAGAGATCTCTTGTCCTATATATGCAGACATATCTTTCATGAATGCCTGTGTTGGGTCCACCATGGTACCAAATAGTGGCAATGTCATGAAAATTTTTCTCCAATGCCCGTTGTGCAATGTCAGCATCTCGTCTCGCCTTGTCATATATCATATCATGAATCCACTTGCCTCCTTTAGGGTACACTTTCCTTTCGGGTACAAAATTTTGAATGTGAGTATGAGGCTATAAGTGGGCATCTAGGACCTTACTATTCCTCAACTGCCATGTGGGTCTCTAGTTTCTTTTATATGTCTCCCAGTCTTGGTTGTCTGGGATGGTCCTTAAGACTTCTTGTTTCTGGTGCTGGTCCCACTCGGTGATGATCATCATGACATGATCTTTTGATTCAATGTATTCTCTGCTTAAAAAATCAGGGAGATTGTTGTCTTTTCCTTTAATATGTTCCACCTGGAAATCAAATTTTTCAAATAAAGCTTGGCATCTGGAAAACTTGGCTTCTCCAGCTTTCTTGATGTCTTTTGTTAACACCTTCTGCAGAGCAGATGCATCAGTCCTTAATAAAAAAGGTTTATTAATAAGATAGACTTCAAACTTACTCATGTAGTTCCATGATGCCTTGACCTCTTTCTCTATTGTGGAGTAATTTAATTTGGTTGGGTTCCATACTCCAGAAGCAAACTGAACAACTTGTTCATCCTTTCCAACTTTTTGTTTCAAGACTCCACCCCATCCAATATTACTTGCATTTGCTTCAACAATTTTGTAAGAAAGATCATCAACAACATACAAGATAGGCAAGGATTTTACCTTTGCTTTGATATTCTGGAATGCTCTTGTATGGACTTCTGTCCATTCTGGAGGATTCTTCTTTAGCCTTTTGTTCAATATCCTTCTGTCACTGGCACAGTCTTGGTAAAAATTGCTGACATAGTTGAGGCAACCTAAGAACCTTTGCAGTTGGTTCTTATCTGATATGACATCTGGAAACTTGTCTGCAAACTCTAAAGCATGTTTCTACAAAGATATCTGCCCATTGCAGATTGTATGACCCAAAAATTTGATAGTGGTCTGAAAGACCTCTATATTCTTCTTGCTAAGCACCAAGCCATTGTGCTTAACTAGGTTCTTAAATATATTTATATGTTTAAAATGTTCTTGAATGTTCTTGGAGAATATTAATACATCATCAATATATACAATCAGCGAATCAAAGTATGTCTTAAAAATGCCATCCATTACCTTTTGAAAATTTTATGGAGCATTCTTGAGTCCAAAAGGCATAACGTTCCATTCATAATGTCCTATTGGAATGCTGAAGGCAGCCTTGAATTTATCTTTTTTAGCAATGGCCACTTGCGAGAATTCCACTTTTAGGTCAAATTTGGAAAAGATCTTGGCACATGCTATCCTCCTAATTAAGTCTCCTTTATGTGGGATCGGATAGGTGTCATTAGCTAGGACTGAATTGAGATGCTTATGATTGATAACTAGTCTTAGGATGCCTCTGATTTGCTCAACTCTTTTGTTTACATAGAACCCATAACAGTTCCAAAGACTGTCAGATTCTCTAATTAATCTTCTATTAAGGAGCTGCTAAATTTCATTCTGGCAAAGATCTCTGTATTCTTTGCTCATCTGAATAGCTCGGCTCTTACAAGGTTTACTAGCATATCCTTCCTTATAGGGGAGCTCCACTGTGTGCTGCTTCCTATGCCAGAATGCATTAGGTTCCTCTGAGCAAGAATCATCTTCTATTTGTTTCTTTATTTCTCCAATTCTGGTTTTGATCTGGGGTGATTTGAGATGTTCTTTGATTCTCAAAGTAGATTTCAAATCTTTTAGATCTAACAATCTGGCTTCGGCTCTATCCAAATCTTGCACATTGTGTACCATTGTAGAAATTCTAGGATTGGAGATATATGGAAGTTCAATTTGCTTTCTTGTTCCTTTCGAAGTGGGGACAGAAATAAAATATCCATCTTTGCCTCCTTTAAGTCTGAGTGACCCATGAGGTTCTACTACTGCAAGAAAGACATTACCAAGTATGCAGTCTACTGGAATGTCAGCTACTACAAATTTCAAATAAATACAGTGGATATCAAAACAAACAGATGCTTTGAGTACTTCATATCTGAGCTTTTTATTACCCAATCCTACCACTTCTCTTTCTGTAGTCACCAAATATTTTTCTCGAATATTTTCATATTCAAAATGTTTATATCTGCTCCTGAGTCAATAAGAGCAATCATTTCAAACATTTTCCCTTTTATGCAGATATTTATCAGGACATGATGTTGTTGGTATGAGACAGTTAATAATCTCATATCACTGAATCTAAAATTTGGATCTTTCATACTTTCAACAATTTGAACTTCTTGATTATTTCTGTGTGAAGCAATATTCCATGGATGATCATCATCTTCTTCTTTTTCCATTTACCCAGTGTTCTGGAAATGTCAAGTCTTCCTAATGGATGGTTTGATGCTCAATCTTCTGGTTTCTGGCATCTGTGAGGACAACTATGCTTGACTTTGAGTCTCTGCTGGGTGTATGACGGATGGCTGGCCAGAGAGTATTGGTGTGACGGAAACAACCTTTGGTCTCGATGGTGATATTATTTCTCTTCTTTTTCATATCAAAACCAATAGTGTGGATTTGGAGTTGCAGAATCTAGTCTATGGTCTCATCAAAGCTATAAATAGAAAAATTTGGATAACAATCGAAATAGACTGGGCCATCAGAGAGAGGAGCAACAATCCCGCCTATTAAGGAATCTGTATACTTATTGCCCGTCATATCTCTGACAGTTGCTAGCACAAAAGTATTTAGACCTTTATGAGTTAAGGCATTGATTCCTACTCAAATACATCCTAAATGAAAATAATTTGTCTTTAATTTCTTTGCCTTTTCCTGTAATTCTTTGGCTTTTAACAGAGATATAGTCTATATATTGTTTTAATTTTCCTGTATTTGGCTTATAGACTCTTTGATGCTTATTCTAGTAGCGGCTATTAAATGAGCATCAGACCATTTGTTGGGAAGAATTGACATTCCCACAACACTGGGTTGTAAATAATCCTAAGCCTCTGATTCTGAAAAATATTACCTCCGCTGATATTACAGAAAGCCCATCTTCTACAGTTATTTATTTTCCCAGAAGATCTACCATTTACCGGAGATGTATAGAGTTGGCCTGTAAACAACCCAAGTATTACAGAGATCCTTCCACTGTAGATACTACTTGTTCTACCTCATCTTCTTGTAGACATAATCCTTTGTATGAATTAGCCCAGCTTGTAAATTATTGTTCTTTAGAGGTCAAATGTCCAGATTGTCAAGAACATGTAAATCTGCTTAGTCTAGTCGAGTCTAAAATCCATAAAAATCATAATCCCAGGACTGGTATTGCTCCTCCTTCCACATCTGTAAATTCATGCCCAAATCCCAAGTGCTTAGATATACCTTCCCCACATGAGCAAGATCCAGATCATGTACTCATGATGCATGAAATTGTAACATTAGAAGGAGAATACCGAAGGTTGACTAATATGGTATGTCAAACGAGACCAGCCAAGCCCAAATATGGTTTGGGATATCTTGAGCAGGACAAAGGCCTGATACCAGAGTGCAGATTTCACCCTGTTCCTTATGACTGTAAAAAGCCTGCAGTAATGGAAATGCATAAATTATTCTCTCTTATGGATGGATGCTTGAAATATGAAATTAGTGCCCAATGGATGAAAGCTATGTTAAATTGGGACTTATTCACTAATCCTCAGGCTGATGAGTTTGATCAAAATTATACACCCATAGAGAAGAAGCAGTTTGCTGAAGATTGGAAGCACTATATGGAGATGAATAACACTTGGATATCTTTCTATTCATGGAAAAATATCATAGCTCCATTAAATATCTTTACTGGTTCTACTAGTGCTACAACAAGCAAACATGCTTGGATTGCATTAGATGGATCCAAGGTTGAAACTCCTACAACCTTTCCTCCTTGTAAAGGAATCGTTATAGGGGAAAATCAAAATGCAGCCAAAGCCATCCCACTGATACAAAAAGATGACAATGCTTTAGGCATTGATGGCCGCATATAGAAATCCAGTGAACAAATAAATTGGACAAATACTGCAGTAAAAGGCTTAGAAATGAATGTTGCAAAATCAGTAGAAGTCAATGAACAAATTAATACTGTCCAAGTGTCAATTAATGATGTAAATAGATGTTTGAACAATGTACAGTTTGAATCTAGTATGATTTTTTCTTATGCTAGAGATTCTTTGAATAAAATAGAAGGAGTCAAAGAAACGTTAGTTGATCATTTGGATACAACTAAATAGTTTATAGCTGGTTTAATAGACAAAGTTGAAAAGTTGAATCTGTTTAAAGCTGAAAAGCCAGTGCCAAACTTCTTTTTGGTAAAAAGAAGCATAAGAATCCAAGATCCAGTAAAATCTGTAGATAAATTTCCAGCATTATTTCCAAAAGAAGTAGCCACATCTTTAGATTTAGAAGCTACAAATAAAATCATTATTGCACCCTTGTTTAAGGATGAAGAATCAGATACAGGGAAAGAACAGAAATGGCAAGATACCCAAATCTTTCCCATATATGAACCTCTTGAACCTAGGTTCACCAAATATCCAGCACCTGACATAGAAGGAAAAGGAAACTTCCTGAAGCACACACAGTTTTTTGCAGATTCCCATAGAGAATGGAATATAGATAGCATGAGTGTTGGCCAAATATGCCAAATAATTGACATGATGTATAGAGAATATAAACTCATGTGTCTCAGGGGGGAATCTGAAATAGATGCCTGCAGGACTATTATTTAGTGTTTTAAGAGAACACTCCTCAGGTGGTGGGAGACAGAATCATCTCCAAAGCTCATAGAAAAAATGGAATCAGAAGTACTCAAAGATGAGAAATGAGATGTAATACATAATCCTGATGGAACAATTATCAACAACATGATAGGAGCATTGATGTTAATGATTCTGGAACATTGGTGTGGAAGTGAAACATAAATTGCTGATAAAAATGCTGTTTTTTTTATGAATCTAAAGTGCCATAAAATGTCCCAATATGAAGACTTCCATAGAGACTCGATGCAGAGAATATATGAAGTAAAAGACTCAAAGAACCTGTTATGGAAACAGGTATATCTTGCAGCTCTGCCATCTAAATTTGTTGATTATATAAGAATGCAAGAATTCTTTCAATTACCTTTTGAGTCACATACATGGGGAGAGATTTATGCTCTCATTACAAAAACATTGGTCAGTCTCTGTACTAGCTCAAAGGTAAATAAGTCTCTGGAAAAACTTTCCATATTGCCTGATAGAAAATCCATCTGTAGTAAGTATGGTTTAACATTGAATGATCCTTTGGTAAAACGAAATAAGGCTAAAAAAGAGCCAAAAGAGAGTTTAAAGAAACTTTCTACAAAAGCCGAAGAAATTATCCAAAAACCAAAAGAAGATATTCAAAGTCGAGGCAAATTCAAGCCTACAGACCAAAAAGAGGGTATTATAAATACGTTCCCAGAACACATTATTATAATCCCTCAGATATTCACCTGCACACCAATAAGCAGCAAAAATGGAACAAAATTACTTGTTGGCTATGGGAAAAACTGGACACACTTCCTCCCAATGTCCAGAGGGTGAAGAGTGAAAGCTAAACAAAGGAAAGAAATCCCAAATCTTTGCCCAAAGAAACAAACAAGTAAAACAAGAAGGAAGAAAACCAATCGTGTTCATGAAATGTGGTTCTCATGCTCACAGCATAGAACGCTGCCCGAATGTCACAATCAGAGATATCGCTTAGCAGCATCAAATAGAAGAATCTTCTTATGATTCTTTCAGTTCTTCATCTGCAGAAGAACTCCATGCTTATATGGAAAAATACTCAGACTCTGGTTCTTCAGATTGTTTATGTTCTGACTCTGAAGAATGTGCTTGTCAAATTCAATATAATTTTGATTCTGAATATTTCAGTGAATCCAGTTATGAAGAAGGGGAAAAGCCTAAGCCCCAAAAAGAAAAAGTCCTTATGGCTGCAACAGAAGAAGAAGAATTGAAGATCTTGTCCTAGATCTGAGCCATGGAGGATGGAGAGATGAAAAACTGTCTGACTGAAGCTTTTATGGGTCAACTAAAAACAAAAGCTTCTAACAGCTCAGGTAAGAAACCTCTATTTGTTGATGATTCATATGAACAAATAAAAAATCATTCCAGAGGCATCAGCAAAAGCCTGATAGAGTAACATCACTTACTCTAGGAGAAGTCAGTCGAGAGATTCATAATCTCAAGACAGAAATTTCTGCAATAAAATCTCAAGCTGTAGAAATACAGAAAGGGAAACAAATGGAAAAAGAAGAAGATGATGATTAGCCATGCAATATTGCTTCACACAACAATAATCAAGAAGTTAAAATTGCTGAAGGTATGAAAGATCCAAATTTTGGATTTAGAGATATGAGATTATTAACTGTCTCATACCAACAACATCATGTCCTGATAAATATCTGCATAAAAGGGAAAATGTTTGAAATGATTTCTCTTATTGACTCAAGAGCAGATATAAACATTTTGAATATGAAAAATATTCCAGCAAAATATTTGGTGACTGCAGAAAGAGAAGTGGTAGGATTGGGTAATAAAAAACTCAGATATGAAGTACCCAAAGCATCTGTTTGTTTCGATGGCCACTGTATTTATTTGAAATTTTCAGTAGCTCACATTCCAGTAGACTGCATACATGGTAATGTATTTCTTGCAGCAGTAGAACCTCATGGGTCATTCAGACTTAAAGGAGGCAAAGCTGGATATTTTATTTATGTCCCCACTTCAAGAGGGACAAGAAAGAAAATTGAACTTCCATATATCTCCAATCCTAGAATTTCTACAATGGTACACATTGTGAAAGATCTGGATAGAGCCAAAGCCAGATTGTCAGATCTAAAAGATCTGAAATCTACTTTGAGAATCGAAGAACAGCTCAAATCACCCCAGATCAAAACTAGAATTGGAGAAATAAAGAAAAAAATAGAAGACGATTACTGCTCAGAGGAACCTAATGCATTCTGGCATACGAAGCAGCACACGGTGGAGCTCCCCTACAAGGAAGGATATGCTAGTAAACCTTGTAAGAGCCAAGTAGCAAAGAATACAGAGATCTTTGCTAGAAAGAAATTCAGCAGCTCCTTAATAGAAGATTAATCAAGGAATCCGACAGTCCCTAGAACTGTTATGGGTTCTATGTAAACAAAAGAGTTGAGCAAATCAGAGGCATCCCAAGACTAGTTATCAATTATAAGCCTCTCAATTCAGTCCTAGCTGATGACACCTATTCGATCCCACATAAAGGAGACTTAATTAGGAGGATAGCAGGTGCCAAGATCTTTTCCAAATTTGACTTGAAAGCGGGATTCTGGCAAGTGGCCATTGATGAAAAAGATAAATTCAAGACTACCTTCAGCATTCCAATAGGACATTATGAATGGAACGTTATGCCTTTTGGACTCAAGAATGCTCCATCAAAATTTCAAAAGGTAATGGATGGCATTTTTAAGCCATACTTTTATTAGTTGATTGTATATAGTGATGATGTATTAATATTTTTCAAGAACATTCAAGAGCATTTTAAACATATAAATATATTTAAGAATCTAGTTAAGCACAATGGCTTGGTGCTTAGCAAGAAGAAGATAGAGGTCTTTTAGACCACTATCAAATTTTTGGGTCATACAATCTGCAATGGGCAGATATCTCTGCAGAAACATGCTTTAGAGTTTGCAGACAAGTTTCCAGATGTCATATTAGATAAGAACCAACTGCAAAGGTTCTTAGGCTGCCTCAACTATGTCAGCAATTTTTACCAGGACTGTGCCAGTGACAGAAGGATACTGAACAAAAGGCTAAAGAAGAATCCTCCAGAATGGACAGAAGTCCATACAAGAGTAGTCCAGAATATCAAAGCAAAGGTAAAATCCTTGCCTATCTTGTATGTTGCTGATGATCTTGCTTACAAAATTTTTGAATTAGATGTAAGTAATATTGGATTGGGTGGAGTCTTGAAACAAAAAGTTGGAAAGGATGAACAAGTTGTTCAGTTTTCTTCTAGAGTATGGAACCAAACCGAATTAAATTACTCCAAAATAGAGAAAGAGGTCAAGGCAACATGTAACTGCATGAGTAAGTTTGAAGTTGATCTTATTAACAAACCCTTTTTATTAAGGACTGATGCATCTGCTCTGTAGAAGGTGTTAACAAAAGACATCAAGAAAGCTGGAGAAGCCAAGTTTGCCAGATGGCAAGCTTTATTTGCAAACTTTGATTTTTAGGTGGAACATATTAAAGGAAAAGACAACAATCTCCCTGATTTTTTAAGAAGAGAATGCATTGAATCAAAAGATCATGTCATGATGATCATCACTGAGTGGAACCAGCACGAGAAACAAGAATTCTTAAGGACCATCCCGGACAGCCAAGACGGGGAGACATATAAAAGAAACTCGAGACCCACATGGCAGTTGAGGAATACTAAGGTCCTAGATGCCCACTTACAGCCTCATACTGACATTCAATATTTTGTACCCAAAAGGAAAGTGTACCCTAAAGGAGGCAAATGGATTCATGACATGATATATGACAAGGCGAGACGAGATGCTAACATTGCACAACCGACATTGGAGCAATCTTTTCATGACATTGCCACTATTTGGTACCATTGTGGACCTAGCACAGGCATTCATGAAAGATATGTCTGCATATACAGGACAAGAGATCTCTGGAATGAGCGAGGACATATTAAAACACAACCTATTTCTAGATGGCCAAGAAATGATCCCAAGATCATTTTTACAGACACAATGTACAATTTTGTAGAATACAAGCAACTCTGGTGGGATTTCCTAAATGTCGATGATAAGGTGGGAACCCACTACACCAAACTAAAATTCAGTGCCATTGGCCATTATCAAGGATATCAACAATGTAAGTGGCTCAGAGACTGGTGGACTGATTATGGTGTAAGTAGGACCGCAATGGACGCAGTATGGCATGAAAAATATTGTAAGACCCATTATGATACATGTAATCATCAAAATATAGAATGTATGCATCCTTCCTATAATACTGTCAAAGAAATGACAAAAAGAGAATGGACGACCTACAGTTCATCTCCCTATAATAATTCCCTAGAAGAATATATGAGAGAACATATGGAGTGGCTTGTATTAACTAAAGTCCAATACCAGATTGTACTAGGAAAACCGATGATTTTCCGCAGGATTTACACAAAAGCTTGGGACGAAATGTTGTATAAAAGAGGTAGATTCCCTGATCTAACAGTATTTTTATGGTTCTCATGGGCTTTCCGATAAAAGTATCCATATTGTAAACACAAGAACCAGACACAAGGGCTTAATTGTGACTAGATTTCTCATGGGCTTTGCTGTACTAAAGCCTCCACTATGTAAATAATTCATGCACTATTTTCCTGTGGGCTTTTACAAAAAGCATCCACTTTGTCTTGTCAGGTCTATATTTTCTTGTGGGCTTTGATAAAAGTATCCACCATGTTCTGTCAAACCCATTTTCCATAAGATTTACTTTTCGGACGAGAATCTACTATTAGATTTGCTTTGGCGTTACCCGAAAGCGATCATTCCATCCATCAGATTGGAATCCTTGTGCACACGTCGCCCTAGCACTATCCGAAAGTTATGATTCCATCCACCTATTCATGGATGGCCTACAGTAATGTTTGTTCCCCCCTCTCTTCCTATATAAGGAGGGTAAGGCTCATTGTTGAGGCATTCGCATTTGGAGTCAGTTAGAGTCTTTATGTGTTTTGAGTCGAGTGCCTCTCCTGCTCTAGATCCGCGGACATTCTTTTTGATCTGCTTGCAACAAGAGAAGAAATCAAGTCCTTAGGTGATTTGAGAGCCTACGCATTAGTGTGCTCAGCACTGGTGAGAACTTAAAGTGACCGAATCATTTATAGAGTCACCCAGTCTGTAAATGAGTTGTGTTATATTCTAAGGCAGAGCCTATCTATTGCAGGTAGCCTTCGGTAATGCTTGTTCCTTGAGAATGGCATAAAGTCAGATAAATGCGAAGATATTCTATCTCTATAAAGAATCTCTTTGTAATCAGTTTATCGATTCTGAAATTAAATGAGTACACCATTCTGCATCTGAATACCTTGTCTGTGCTTTAGCATTTTCTGCTGCAGTAGTAGTTGTCTATGTGCTTTCATCCGAAGTTCGCAGGAAGTTCGCCAAAGGAACGAAGGGACACCAAGGCCGTTGTTAGGCGAGGAAGACGTTTTTGACGCCATAAGAGTGTGAAAGTTCTAAGTAGGTTCGCCATTGGTTCACAAGGAGTTGGCTATTAGGGCCGAACAAAGAGACGCAATGAGTAGCAAGCTCGTGACAGGAGCCCTTGCTACTGACATGAAAAGTAAATTATTATATTATAAAATAACTTAAATTGTCTATATGTATTATAAAATAATATAAACTGACTGAATATATATATATATATATATATATATATATATATATATATATAACTAACTTAGAGGAAATTATTTATGGTAGCTGGTGTGAAATTAAAATCCTTTCATATGGCCAACCAAATCCTATATATTAAACCACATTTACTTATTTTCCCATGTGGATTTTCATTCAGAATGCAAGAAAACGGTATACGTATATGGACGAATCTAATTAAAGCATTTTTTATAAAACATGGTCTTTAAGTTCCTATGGTAGAAGCACATTATCATACAAGATAAAATTTCCTTGCCTAGAATCTTGCACTATTTGGCAAACCAGTTAATATTGTTTTTTTTTTTTTTTAATTAATTTATGTAGAGAACCATGGTGGATTTTACTTCTCTCTTAATCAATCATATAAAGAGTACTAGTAAAAAGTTTAATCGACACATTACCTATGAGTTAGTTGGCCTGTGGTTGTCCATCATCATCCCAAAGTGAATATGAGGATAATGTGGCCACTACAATAAATATATGGAATATACTCATTAGAATAAAATATTTCGACAAGGTATCATTATCTTACAGTTTTGGCAGCGGCTACGAAGAAAAACTGAAAATCACAATGAAGAAGAACCAGGGTAACTGAGTTAGCTTGCCCGCGCTTGTCCATTGTCATCCCAAAGTGAATATGAGGATAATGTGCCGACTGCAATAAAGATATGGAATAAATATTAAAAATATAATGTGTCATTATCTTAGTTTGTACCATCCATGATTAGTATAGAATTGGATTAATATTACATGAGTGCAAGTTTTTAATTTTATGGCATTATGGTAAATAATTAGGATACCCAACTTTTATAACATGTATATAATTTTTTTATTTTTTTATATTTTTTAAACATAAATATATATAATTTTTTAATTAGTTATATATTATTTAAACTAATGATTTACTGGTGGTAAATTTTTATTTTCTTAATAATTATGAAAAAAAAATCGAAAATTAAGAAATATTAGAAAATTGAAAATTGTTGTTTTATAATGATATTAATAATTATAAATCAATCCCCGGATGCAGGTGGAAATGGAGGTCACTGAGGTGGTTGCCAACTGGGTTGGCATGTGGAGAACGCACATGGCCTCCCACAAGGCAACACAAAAATTCAAAGATGGCATTAACTACAACAATGAATGCACCTTGAATGAATACTGCCACCACCTTGATAACCGACCTCATCCTCAGCTCAAAGGAATGATGGGCTCTTGGGAAAATACCTCTGCCACTCCTATAATTCCTCCTCTACAACCTCAGCCCCTGCAATGCCTCTGCCCTTATGCAGTGGCGATGCCAAACTCCCACACAACCACTGGTAGACGATGTTATCTTTATTGCTGCATCGACTTTGGTTCGGGCATCCATTTTAGCCACATATTGAAACTGAAAATTCGCATCCCCTTGGCCATGGTAGCTCATCCTTCTGTTGATTTGCCTGTTAGCTTCCCTGTAATGCTGCAGCCCTCTGAGCCCAATTCGGACCACAACCCCCGAAAGCATGGTGCGCCATAGGAAGTGCAGCCGTAGAGGTTGAAATAGAGGTAACCTGACCCACTCTAGGCACTCGCCGGCTTTGGAGACCACCTCCTCCCTAACTGAGCAGCACACAAGCTGCTACCCCAATACTCGCAGTGGCAGAGGACGCTTCCATTCGGGGGCCTCTACTACGCCTCCCTCCACCTCTTACCCTTCTCCAAGCAGCACTTTGACAGCTCCTCTGCCACACTCCCAGAATTCTCAATTTACCTTTCGCTCTTCCCTGAACCAGCCCCTCATCACTGCAACCATTACCATCAGTTTTCATGAGGAGAAGCAAAAGCTAGAGGCTCAAGACTCTAAGGTTGTTGCTCGAATTGTAGCACCTAAGGATCACAAAGCAATGGGTGAGGGCCATACAGAAGCCATAAGGCTCTCTAGCATTGTAGTGGGAGGCTGCACCACTGTGGGGAGCAGCCAATCCAAGGCCAAAACATAATTGGCTCAGTCTAATCTTCAAGGTGCAGGGGAACGAAGCTCAGAACTGCCAACGAGACACGCGGGGAAGGAAATGGAACCGGCTCAGAAGATGAATTAGGTCATTAATGATTACTGTTGCATCATCGAGGAAGAGCAACCGGAGACGCATGCAGGTGACACAGAAGCTCAGCCACTAACAAGTGGCACCATGGAAGATTACAGATGTTCAATTGTGGAGGAGCAGCTTCCATCACCGCCACATCCCTAACCGCCACCTTGATGACCCTTGCTCGGCGACTAGACTGCCACCTTGTGGACTTTTAACGTGCCACGTGCCCGCCTAGTAAACTGCCACTCAACCACCAGGTGTCTCAGGTTCACTAGGACTTGTTTTTCAGTTTATGTCTTTTAATGGTTTTTTGGGGAAACACTACAATTTTAAGCTCTTCAGTTGGGTTTTCCTTTTTCAGTTTTTTCAGATACAACGATGCAAAACTTGTTAATTCGCTAGTTTTTCCTACGTGGGAGCAAAACTATATTTTTTAAAACCTTGGGTTAAGAACTAGTTTCCCTTCCCTTCTCGGCAGTTCAATTCTAGTTTTTTTGCTGGTTGATGCCTCTCTTATGGCATAACTAAGTACAGGCTCCTCTGTGTATAATAATTTTCTTACTTAATAGAATTAGCCTAATTTAGAAAAAAAAAAATTATAAATCAAATTTTTATTACAAATTTGAGAATTTTTTTACATCAATTAAAACATGATAGAATTACTAACCAAATTTACTAAATCATACTAACTAAATTTACTAAATCACTATATAATTGTGAAGTATAAACTATAGAATTACAAACTAAATTTATTAAATCACTATAGAATTATGACATATTACAACTTTATGCCAATTTGTAAATTATTATTGTCAGTAAGTTTTGGAGTAAATTTAATTATGAGACTTTTTTTATCATGATGATATGAATTAGGTAATAAATATTTTAATGAAATTGTTTAGTTTTTAGGTTTAAATTGTATTTTTTACCATATAAATGAATTTAATGTCTTAAAAATCTCAAAAATACTAGAATTATGTAGCTTATAGAGTTCCAAGAAATTTGCCAAAATATATTATTAAAAAAATCAAAAACTTCTTATAAGTAAATAAGTAAATGTAATTTTTTTTAAAGATTAAGAGAAATCTTAATTTTATTTATTTGAATAAACCTCAAAACCTATTGCATATTAAATATGCAAAATATATATATTATTCTTTTATACAATTTTTTTTTTATTATTCCTAATGATTTCTTTGGTGAGGGAAGGAATCATTGTTTTAGCTTCATTTCATTTTAATTAATTATAAATTAATGGTAAAATATATTTAAGACATTTTTCGAATTTCTAAATAAAATTTAATATTCACTTATGATGTGTAGACTAGTTAGTTTGAATAAAATTTCTCATTAGTAAAAAAGATTTTAAGAACGAAAATTAGTAAAAAAGATTTTAAGAACGAAAACCACATATAAGAGAATTAAACTATACCAAAGAAATGTCTAAACTTAATGTAACTTCCCTCACCTCCCACAATCCAATACACAACTTAATAAAGCTTATGTTCAACTTAGTTCCCAAAAAAAATTAGACATTGATCTGATGGATAGATCAATACTCAATTGAATGGGTTTGTTTGGCACGAGTAAATACCAGGCTAATCTTGGCCGAGTGGAGAGCACCAAGTGGTGACCAATCAGGTATGAGCCTGTCCATCTTCTATCCAATGTTCATTGATCACAGACCTTATATGATCCATTAGTCTGGCTTGGATGTGGGATGTTTCATGAGATGATACGTGCTCGCCTTCCACACGCCCTGCTACATTTTCTCCCAATCAGCTAGACACTTGGAATTACGTCCAAAGAGATGATACATGCTCGCTTTCCCTATGTCTTTCTGCTATCCTTCTAGTTGGGTAGACGCTTGGAATTCTGTCCATAGGCGTGTCCACTTCATAGATTAAGATTTTCTATTTTTTCTATCATTGTATATGCCATCATTTTTTTTTTCCTGTCTTCGGCTCCTGATGAATTTCGCTGAACGGTTAGCGGTTCTCTTCACTCGGAGAACGCTCGAGGTACAAGAAAAATGATCCGATGGGGAATTTGATTCAGGAAACCATTATACATAAAAAAAATTGTTGACATCGTGCCTACTTGTTTGGGTCCCACTTGGGATAATGGGCGAAATTTCTAGCTAAAAGACTTGTCAGATTCCTCTTACATGAAAGACTGATTGAAAGATTTGGCTCCCCAATAGTAAACATCATTCCTCCTTTCATATCAGATCACTGTCCCATTTCTATCCATTGGAATATGTTGGTCTCAGATTTGGATATCCATTCAAATTCAATCATACATCGCTGGCCAATGAACAATTCAACAAATTTATATATGATACTTGGAAGCTTTCACCCATGCAGGACAATGATCCTACTCAGGATTTTCTAGAAAGTATGTCTTCTCTTCAAAATGGAGTCAAAAGATGGCAAAAAGAGAAATCAACCTCCAATAGAAAGGAACTGAAGGATATATGTAGAAAATTGGAGAATTTAGCATCTCTATTTAAAAATCCCTGTATGTAGTCCACTATCAAAAAACAAATATGGGACTTGGAAAAAAGAAAACAAAAGCTATTAAAAATAGAAGAGGCCACTTGGAGGCTTAAGAGTTGAGCGTTATGGATCAAAGAGGGAGACAAAAATATGATTTTTTTCACAAGTACTCAAATAAGATGAAGGAAGCAAACACTATTTTGGAGATCAAAGATGAGGAAGGTAACTCACATTCCTCATAGGAGACCATTTCTAGAGAAGCTTTGAAATATGTCAAAAGGGCTTACACCATGAATTCTGATTGCGACATAGAGGATATTCTATGGGACATCGACCCATATCCCACTATGTTTGATGAAAATCAAAACAGTGCTCCATTTGCTGAAGTTTGACAAGAGGAATTATTGGCAACAATGAAATCATTTCAGAAAGGCAATTGCCTAGATCTGGACAGATGGACCATTGATTTCTTCATCTATTTCTTTGAATTATTTAAGACAGATATTCTAAATATGGTTGAGGAATCAAGATCTCAAGGATACATAAGCCAATATATTTCCTCAACATATATTGCTCTAATTCCAAAGAAGAAGCTCTCCTCCTCTTTTTCAGATTATAGGCCTATTTCATTGTGTAACATTCTATACAAGATCATATCGAAGATTATTGCTATCCAATTAGGAACATGGTATCTCTTCATCTATCCCTTTAGCAACGCGGATTTCTAAAGGAAAGGAATATTTTGGATGTGGTGGCCCTCACCCAAGAATTCTTACATTTAATGCATTGTAGAAATATAGAAGCTAATCTTTTAAAAATTGACCTTAAAAAGGCATACTATTGAGTGAAATAGGGTTTTATTCGCCTAGATGTCAGGTGCTCCAGATGGATCATGGCCTGTGTGGTGGAAATCAATTATGCAGTCCTTCTAAACGGAGTCCCTACTCCTTTTTTCAAAGCGGCTTGGGGTTTACAACAGGGCTGCTCCCTCTCTCCACTCCTCTTCATTCTAGTAATGAACTCACTGAGACTCCATATAAAGAAATGGATTCAACAAAAAAAATGTAGGCCTCTCCCTATTTGCAGGGGCATCTACATTTCTCATAATTTTTTTGTTGATGATATCCTTTTGTCAGCATTGTTATGTAAGACATCTTGAATATGTCTTCACTAAATCTTGGGGAGATTTCAAAAAGCCACTAGCATGTATGTAAATGATATAAAATCATCTTTTCATGTCGAAAATGTAAATGGAGATCTTATCTCTTTCGTATAATGTCTTTTCAATATTAAAGTTTTTCATATTTGGAATGGGTTAAAATACTTGGGTTTCAATTTCAAACCTGTGGGATACCATGTGGCCCATTGGTCATGGATTCCGAATTGTTTCTAAAAGAAAATAGTTGCATGGGAATTCAAATGTTTATCCATTAGGGGTCACCCTATTCCAACTCAGTCTGTGCTGGTACAAATCATGGTTTATTGGGCACATCTCTTCTATATCCCTACATCTATAATCAACAGTCTTAACATAATGGTTGCGAATTTCATATGGGGAGGATAGAAGGAACAGAAAAAATATCATTTGTCAAAGCTTTCCATGCTAGCTCCGCCTTAAAAAATGGGAGGTTGGGGTATATTGCATCTATATATATTTAGGAGAGCCCTGCTTTGAAGAACTATGTGGAAAGAAATTATGGGAGAATCTATTTGAAGTAAGGCCATTAGAGCCAAGCACATGGACAATCACGATATGTCTTACTGGTATAGACAACTGTTTACTAGATCCTCTAACAGTTCATCTATATGGAGAGGATTTCAAAGAATGGAGCCTCTCTTCAGAAAAAACTTGATCTGTCAGGATCTAATATTATTATTGGTTTAGATGATTTTGCAGGCGCGGAAGAAAAGATCTATATTTCCACCAAGCTTTTGAGAGCATTACACAATAGGGGTTATTTCTATTGGGCGAGTTCCATTCAAAAATGGGATGGTGCAATTCCCATTTGGAAATCTGTAGCAAAATGCAAATAAATGGTGTAATGGAATCCCAACTGAATTTTATCATAACTACATTGGGAGCGCGTGGAATATTTAACTCTTTAGACAGAGATTACCTCATTTGGAAGGGTCTCGATGGCTCTACGAATGTATATGCAAAGCATATATATTTTCAATTACTATTATCAGAATATGAACTATCTGATAACATCTTTCCAACAACATTTTGGAAATTAGGCTATCCCATAAAAATCATTATATTTGCCTGGTTGGTTTTTCATAACAGGAACCTCACATGGGGAATCTCCAAAAGCGAATTGGTGTGGGCCAGCCATATGCTCCCTATGTAGATCAAATTCTGAGAACAATTTACAAATTTTCCTACAATGTCCTCAAGCACGGTTGATATGGTAGAATCTTGCTGCACATTTTGGTTTCACTAATGTCACTGCACCTTCCATTAAAGAGGTTTTCAAAGGATGGCATAACATGTTCATCGAGTGGAGGCCCATTCCATTGTTAACTATTTGGGCCATATGGAAATGGCAGAACCTGATGATTTTCAATTCCAAAAGAAAACTGCTATCAGGCATGGAAGGTATCTTCAGTCCAAAGTCAGGCATGGAAGGTATCTTGAGTCCAAGGATGCCTCTGGATATCCTCATGCTTATTTTGATGGAGCTGCTCAACATGGTACTTGCACATGCAGAGTTTTCATTTATCCAAAGGATGGACAAGCTTTTGACATACATTGGAATGGAGCAGCAGGATCAAACAACAAAGCAGAAGCCATGGCCCTAGCTGGACTTGTATCTTTTTGTGACGTTCTTGGCTTACAAAAGCTTCATATTTTTGAAGATTCGAAAGTCATCATTGAACATGTACAGTCTAAACATATCATAAGAAATATCAATCTTTCTGGATGGCTGAACAAGATAGAGGCTTTATGGAGCAACAGGAAGGAATACACAATTTCCCACATTGCTAGGGATAATAACCTGAGGGCAGATGCTTTATCAAAACATGGGCTATCATCTCCACATGGTATCTGGAGGATGCAGATAACAGTGGACAACATCTCTCATCAGATCCAAGACTTTTGCATGTCGGGTATATAATTTTCCATATATTGAAGTCTATCTGGTATGTTTTTCTATTTCCCCAACATTTTGACTCTTGTTTTGTATTTTCCATATATATTTTTGGCTCATAGAACTGAATTATGAACTATCATTTTTTGCTTTTAGCATTTTCTCTCTTATAATCTATATGTAAGAGATCTGAAAAACTCCTTGAATCTTTTTTCTCTATGTGGCTTCGATCCACCTTATACTGCCATATCTGATAGTTCCCATATGAATATTGTTGTACATATACGTTTGATGAATATAATACAATATATATCATTTTTTGTGCTGGAAAAAAAAATACCAGGTTAATCTGGCAGAAACTGCAATTTGCCCAGCTACTTTTTAAATACGGGACACACATTTGCATGTTGAAAGTTTTATACAAAATATACTCAATAAGCAATTCATATCATATTGCAATGTAAAATGGAGCAAGAGAGAAAGCAGATCGAACCAGAGAGTACAAAATCCATATCAGCTCTTGGAGCGGGCATGAACACAGTTTTTTTTTTTGTAAAGGCACGCTCAGGCGCAGCACAAACGTGTACCACAGATTGAGCAGCAGCAGACTGGCGGTCGCATCGTCTGTATTCTACCCAAGAATGCGCGCGATGACACCGTGGCAATGTCATTGAGTTGCTTCCGGAGTATAAGAACATAGGTTTCACTGTGATTGATAGCGTGCTCACTAAGGATTACGCTTTTGAATCTAAATTCTTGTCGAGGATTACTAGGATTACGAGGATTACTAGGATTACGCTTTTTAATTCTTGTCGAGGATTACTAGGATTACGCTTTTGAATCTAAATTCTTCTCGAGCGGTGATGGTTGCCAACAATTTGTTTGATACGAAGCCCACGACTACCTATGTGAGGATGTTTAAGGGGAAGTCTGGTGTCAAAAATGTACCGCTTGCTTTAAAAAAAACCTAGAAAGAGGATAATACGGCCAAAACAGTTTCGAGAATGGAGCTTTTTTTTAGGAATGGATGATGTTGTAAACTATAACTACAATATGAAAAAATACGCAATAATCCAGTTTCATAACATAATATAAGAAATAAAGGTGAAGTTTTGCAGTATTGGAAGCTGAAAAACAACGTTAAAAGGTTAAATCAACGCTTCAAATATGGCAAGAACATGATTCACATGCACCTTAAACTTGCACAGTTTACCAGAATCAAAGCCAGACCTAAATGATCGAGAGAGAAACCAGCAAATATCACTGCACAATGGATTAAAGGGATGTAGAACTGGTTCAAAACAAAAATACTTATTGACAACATAATGCAGGGGAAATATGCAGGATCAAGATTTTCTCAATATCGTCTTGTCAGTTTTGTTTTCGTATATGAATCTAAAAAATTATCAAGAAAACCAGATGCTTTTAACGGAAAAGAATGAAAAGTAAGTTAAGTAGCCTAAATCAAGAGTCAGTTGACAATATAAGCAGTGGAATCCAACCATTGAGAAATTTTCAATCGTCTAACCATAAATCCGATGATGCAAATTTTTCCACAGGAAAGGCTTAATTGACCATATATTCACATCCCACATTGCAGATGCTAGATGTGGTTGTACCCTCATGTGTAGATAAATTTTTATATTAAAATTGATAATTATTTTTACCTGTGACAATTCATAAATATGTTTAATTTAAATTTATGCATTTAATTTCATGGTCTATGATATATTACCCTTTCACATATAGTTATGTTTAATTAATCAAGTTCACGTTCATCATTAGTTAGTCCCAATCAGTCAGTCCCAATTTATTGGGACGAAACCCACATTCTACTGTGGTGTTCCCACATTCTACTGTGGTTATGACACACCTGTGTAAGTATTTGTCACATCCTTTTAAGAATAAAAATATTTTTTACTAATATCCACCAAAATATTAGTTTGCCACATTCTACTGTGGTTATGACACACCTGTGTAAGTATTTGTCACATCCTTTTAAGAATAAAAATATTTTTTACTAATATCCACCAAAATATTAGTTTGAATCTTAAATTATATGTAATTTTTTAATATCATTAATGGTCTAAGATTAAATATAAAAATATAAAATAGTGTATATAATTCTAATAGATAATAATCTTAAATTATATATAGTTTTTTAATATTATTAATGGTATAAGATTAAATATTAAAATATAATTATGTAATATTGTATATAATTGTAATGGATAATTATCTCATGCATTTACTATTTCCTTTATTATATACTTGAATGGATCATAAATTTATATTTAACAACCATTTTTACTACATTAAAATTCTAAATTAGGTAAAATAATAAACATCTTTAGTGAGATTTACTAAAGCTAATAACATCTCTTAAATCAAAGGAAAAAGATAAATTCAACCCAAAGAATTTAGAATGCCGCACCAAAATATTTTCATATTTGTTTTGATTAAATATTTGTAAAATAAATCTTTAAAGGAAAAAACCATATCCTATGGATATACTAAATTCTTCAAAGACATAAATATTTCCACATCAAAGTTCTAATATTCGAAAATATTAATTTAATGTAGTTTTATTATAATTTTTGTTATCATGCCATAAAAAACATTATTAAATGTAATATTAATAGTATTAAATTTAATAACATTGGATTAATAAAATATTAAATTTAATATGATATTCAATTTGTTATATTATAATATATATTAATATATCATGATATATGTTAACTCTAGATATATATATATATGGTGGGAAGAACAAAGACATAAAGTGATAGACGTGGAAAGATAGAGGGAGTGACAAGGGAGATAGAGAGTGTGTGTATGTTTTGGGGTTGAGATAGAGAGACAAAGAAGGAGAGGTGGACGGAAGGGGGAAGATCAGGAGATAGAAGGAGAAGGGAGGAAGATAGTGATATGGTTGAAGGGTGAATAGAGAGAGAGGGGGGAGACAGATAGAGGGAGGTGAGAGAGAGAGGGAGGAAGAGAGAGAGAATGTGGAAGAGAGAAGGAGAGAGGGAGGGAGAGAGAGACGGAGTTGGAGGGAAAGACAGAGGGAGGTAAGAAGAAATACATAGAGAGAGAAAGGTGGAGAGAGAGAGAGGGAGTGATAAGGGAGATAAAGAGAGAGGGAGGAGAGTAGGAGGTCAGAGAGATAGATGAAGGGGAGAGAGAGTGAAGTAGAAGATAGAGGGAGAGGAAGAGGAAGGGAGAGATATATAGATATGGAGAAAGAGTGTGTATGTTTTGGGGGTGATATAGAGAGAAAAATGAGAGGCAGAGGGAGCTAGATATTGTTATGAAACCAAGTCACAAAAAGATAGAAAAGATAGATAAATGACTCAGAGATCAACCTCTTTGATGGGGTAACCTCCTTTACATTACACAAATGAAAATTTATTTGATGATACAAATGACAAAAACCTTCTTTCTATATATAGGAGTCTAAGAGGTCACAATATAACCCAAGCCGACCTAACAATAATAATATAGGGGCACAAAAATAACAATAGTGGGTTTCTATGGGGCACAATAATAACAATATAGGGACAATAGGGGCACAAAAATAACAATAAGGGATACGATGACAATAGTAATGGGGGAATCACTAGTATTATAGGGACCTAACATGCCCCTCTCTTTCAAAAAATTGTTGTCCTCAACGCTTGAGTAGTTCTTGATGCTTCTGTATAAAATTCTCATCCTCCCATGTGGAATCTTCAGTGGATAAGTTCTTCCGCTTGATGAGATATCCTAAAATAGATCAATTTCATAGCTATCGAGTTCTTTTTCCTTTGACTACTTCAGGTTCTAATATGATTTTTCCTTCCTCATCAAGTTCTAGAAATATTGTTTGAACTGGGATCTTGTCACCTATAACCTTGTTTAAGCATGAAACATGGAAAACTAGGTGCACTCAAGAAGCTGCAGGAAGTTTCAATTTGTATGCCATAGTACCTATCTTTTGCAACAACTTGTATGGACCATAATACTTTGTTGATAATTTATTATCCTTCTTAGCTTGCTTGAGGGACATTTGTTTATATGGTTATAACCGTTGGAATACCCAATCACCTACATCAAAACTTCTTTCCATGCGATGTTGATCTTCTTGTTGTTTATTCTACACTGTTGAAGAGTGTGCAACAAGAAATGCTTGTTGAGAATGCAACAATATGATGGAGCTTAGTGGAAAGGAGTCACCTTCACTAAGTGGTCCCGCAGGAAAATTATGGCGCAAAGTATATTTTTGGATCACAACACGAGTGATCATAGTCTATTTTTAGATTGCTAGTCAAAAATAGAAAAGTATAATATTATTGTCTCATAATAATATTTGACTATAAACTTTATCTTATTCTCTTGGAGCACATTAGTTTGAGCTACAGATGTGGCACATGCAGCTGTCAGAAGCAAATACGCTTTCTTTATGAGTCAGTTGAGCTATTTCATGTACGACATCAGTTAGAACTCATGTGGTTGAGTTCTGCTTAGTTGGATAAGCATTTAATGGAGTTGTATTCAGTTTGACTTAGTTGAACTAGTTTTATTTAGTCTAACTGATCAATAGACTAAGTGATGTGTTGTGTGAATTAGTTATTAATTAATTCACTAATTATTAACTCATAATGCAGCTGATGAATACATCAGTTAACTCAGGGCATGTGCAGTTCAGTGGAGACAAGTGTTAGAGGTAGAGATTGCTATCACTTGTGCATGAGATTGTACACATGCATGGGATTGAGTTATGCCAATGATCTCTGCGTAGTGCGGGCCAATACCAAGTGAAATATAGCTTGTGCTCATGTGATTTATAGTGTGGGTGATTTTCACAAGGTAAATAGGAGTTTGGATCAGCCATTCTCATTCATTCTCTTGAAGGATTGTGCAGTGGAGGCAGGCAAAGCAGCGGGGGAGATTTAGAGGTCAAATTTGAGCTAGTTTTGTGTGTAACAGGTGGAGATAGTACTGAGTACTTGTGAGGAGTATTGTACTATGTTTGTTACATGTTCTCAATCAATGTAATATACATATAGTTGGGGTTTTTAGAGAGATGCTTTCCCCGGGAAAATACTGTGTTGATATGTGTAATTGATGCTTCTATGTGCGCATGTTATTGTTTCTGCTTCTGTAAATTGATGATCAATGTAGAGGAGGTTATGTGTTATGCATCTTTTCCGCAATAGTGTCTAATCGAGATAATCTCTATTGAATAAGTGTCATATTATTCAAAATTTCTACATGGTATCAAAGCTGTTGATCATCAGGTCTACTATTCAGGAAGTGTTTACATTCTATTTCTTGAGACAGAGTCTGTAATCAGGCCAGGTATCCTCTGGATTCATCCTTTTTTTGGAAGGTGAGATATCCGGTGAATGCCCATACAGTCGATCTATGTACAAAAAATACTTTCATATTTCATATTTCTAAGTTTCTGGTAATTATAACTAACTAACCTACCTTATATATATTTTTTTATATATATTGGTCTATAATATAACTAATTCCCGCTTAATTTTCTTTTTTAAATTGTACCTTTCAACTAACTTCTCTCTCTCTCTCTCTCTCTCTATATATATATATATATATATATATATATATATATATATATATATATATATATATAATTTTAACTTTCTAGTAATATATTGATGCAGGAGCATCAAGACAATTTTTTTCATTTTTTTCATTTGTAAATATGTGATAAAAGGGGGTGTGACAATTTTAATATTTTATTAATTAATTTGTTATTAAAATAGGAGTTAATTATGAGAAGTGAGGATTATGTAAATATTCTTTTAATAAATAAAAGGATATGAGAGAAATAGTTTAGGAGCAAGGTTTGGGATTAGGATTTCTATGTATGGGATTAGTTGAGGATTAGGTGGAGAGATATTTTGAGTGAATTAAATGCATTATTTGTGTATAAATAAGAGTGGGTTTTGTGAAGAAAACTAGACATTGAGATTGTGAGTGAATGTGAGATTGAGAGTAGGCTTGAACATTAAGGCTGTAAGCCTTCAACAATTGTAAAGGGCCACAGAAATGAAATATCTGGCGAGCGAAAGTTTGTAAGTCATTGGTTTGTTTCAGATTATACATACATTGATTGATTGAGAAACTGTTTATTTGATTTCTGAAGTTCATGGTATTATAGAATTTATGAAGAAATGATCAATATATGTGTTGAATTCACATCGACCTGTGTGAGAATTGCTATGCATAACCATTGAATGTACAAGACATTAATCTCTGCGTAAGAGGGTTGTATTTTAATCCTTGGTTTGTATCGAACCTTGGTATAAGATTGTTCTTTTGGATTGGTTTGCTATTAATATAAAACTTTTGTCAAGAATCCCTGTGAATCCATGTCGATTTCATATTTTAAAACCAATTCAAATTGTAAGTTGAATGCTGAAGGTGCTGTGTAAATTGGTTCAATAGGCAAAGCAACAGTAGATTGATATCAAACTGTGGGTGAATATTGGCCTGTTTGATGAATTCATAATACACCAGATGGAGGAGACAGGGTTTCAAAGTTTGGGTTTGTATATCCTCCGACGAATTTACAATTGCAATTATATAAAATGAATACAAGTCATTAAATTCCCAAACCTCGCAAAGTAATTAAGAAATGAAGGATTGCGGTGTGAATGAAATCGCTATGTTAAAAGCAGAGATAGCTTTTGGAACTTATATGTTGAGAAATTGCAGGTTGAATCCACAGATATAGGATACGGAGAACATTTCAGATATTATATAGTATGTGTTGATATTATTGTGTTAAATGAAGATGTGCAGATGGGAGTTTTAAAAAGTCGATTTGCAGTGTTGAAGTTACATTTGAATGGTTAATGTGTGTCTACAGCGGAGGTTTGAAATCGATCTGTGGAAGCGAGGAACCATAATCAAAACTGGAATGGTGAGTCGATTTTAATAATGGAATGAGAAATGCTTAAATGGAATCAGAACGTATGGTTTGAAATGAAACGGTAGCAGTATTTGCAGCGTAAATGTATTAATGTCTGGCTTTTAAATGCTGTAAGAACAATAATGCACTGAATTCATATTGTCTAAAGTCTAAATGGGTTGCAGAAGCATGAATACACTGTTAATGAATGCGAAAGGGCATTTTAAAGGAATTCAACGGTGTGGAAGGTCTAATCAAATGAAATTTGGTTGGCAGACTTTTAAATTTGCAGATAATCTGTAGAACTGAAAAATAATTTCCTTGTTTCATTAAGAAGAACATATTTTGTTGGCGCTAAAGTAATTGTGTTAAGTGACTTGCGGACGGAGTGATAACTGAATACGTGGATCACCTTATAGTAAATGTGTTCTGGTGTGTCAAAGCATGGAGGGTTGCAAAATTAGCCAGCATTTGGTATATAAGACTGCGTTTTAAATGTTTGAATGTTTATTAAGTTTGCAGGTGAAAATTGATTGGTGGGAGAATCGTGAGCAGTAAGATGAGTTCACAGTAATTTTGATCAGATGTTGAAATAGAGAATTAACTCAAGCTGTGGTTATAATGAGCAATGTTTTGGAAACAAATAGAACACACAGTAATAGGAAGCGTAGAGCTTCATAAGGGCGCAGAGCATTTTTTTAGTGGAATCTATTCAGAATTTAATTGAATTTGCATTCTATGAATGAAGTTTGGGGTTGAGTAAATGAAAATGATTTGAAGCATGAGTGCTTTCTAACACATAGTATTTTGTGAACAACATATTGAAAAGCTTTTGCAGATTTAAGTGTCAATTTGCCGTGTATTGAAGTTGGGAAATTTTTTGAGGAGCATGTTTTATATGCACGGGCATTAGAGGGAAAAGATTTTGGGTTTTGTAGGCTAGCCCTGCATCATTTTTGGTATCAGAGCTAGAATGCTCTGTTGAAGATATTTGTTTTTTTTTTTAATGAAAACAGAAAGTTTTGTTGAAAACTAAAGTGTGTTTTTGAATGTGTGATGAATGATGGAAAGGAAGATCAGATTTTAAATCTGATATGCAACATACACAATTTCAAGTGAACGGGATTGTAGGGAGGAAAAGATCATGCAAGATCTTAAGAGGTGAGATGATTTTTTTGATTTGAAATTTGTAAATGCAGTTTATGGTTGCAGAGAAGATGATGGCAGTGAACCTGGCATTCAGCTAAAGGCTGAATAAGGAGGATAATTGCAGTGTCCTGAAGAAGAAGGTGAGTTGAAGAGATAGCCTGAAGAGAGCAGAGAGAGTGTTGGAAAGGTTTCAGAGGCAGTGAACCAAGTACTTACCAAAAGACTGAGTGAGGAGAGCTTGGTGAGGTAAGTGGCATCAGAAGAGATTGTTGTTCTAGAGGCTAGTACAACTCATGGTGAGTGAGAAACTCATGGAGAAGATGATCATGGAGGATCAGAGAAGAGGTTTAAAGGAATGCCATAAAGGTGAGATGACTGATGAGGTCAGAAGAAGAGAAATTGCAATAATGAAGGTACAATTTCAGGTACGAGAAGAATGGCTGCAAGAGCGGGAAAACCAGAATAGAGGATGGATCTTTCCACTGAAGGGAAAGAGAGTGATTTGGCGACAATTGCAGAGGAGGTTGAGGCAAATTGTGATTGCCTTGTTGAAAACGGAACTTAGAGTTCTTGACCCAGAGATAGTATTGGAGGAAGCAGTCAAGACCCGCATATGTGGCAAAATACGGGGAGGAGCCCGTGTAGGGGTGAAAGACCAACCAAGATCGGCTATGTCCGTCCAGTTTGAAATAGATTTCAAGCATGCTCGTCAGTAGAGTGTGTGTATAATATGGCCCGAGGTAGATAACACCCAATGGCCCCAGTTTGTTTGGCTAGGGTGGCCCACAGCTTGACCAACCCCAAGGAAACTCCGAGTATAGGTTTAATCAATCGTACAGACAAAATTTGGGTGCTAAGATCCAGAGTCAAGAGGGAAACAACCCAGATCGTACGCTAAGGTCCCTAAGCAATCGCTTAGTGGAAAAGGAAGAGATCGATCAAAGTCGAGAGTCAAATCAACTAGGGTAGTGAATGAGTGTGGGCGTCAGGTGGGGGAGGTCCATTATAGTAGTGAGGAGGCGATTATCCGAAAGGAGTGGAGACGATAGTCGACGGGAGAGCGTAGAGCGTAGTGAGGAGCTAACGGCTGAAAAGGGCTGGGCAAGTCCATGTGACAGTTGGTGGAGCTGAAAGTGAAAGAGAGGATTTCTAAGCCGAGTTTCGTAAGGTGCCTATGCGGCAGGTAATCAGTCGGTGTCAGAGACTTTATCTAACTAAATAGCTCAAAGCAGCGTACCTCGCGTGCAAGAAGACACGGCAAACTGAACCTTTCCGAAAGAGTGCTCCGCCGGGTAGGTTTTAAGTGAGAAGTTCAGATTCTAACTCCGCAAAGCAAGTTCCAGTTTGGGAGTAACAGGAGTAACATAAATTGGGCAAGTGGCCATTCCAGTCATTGGGTTAGTTGTTTTCTCAGCGGGGACAGTGGATGTGGAAGTTGGATCAGATGTTCCTGTTCCAGTGGTTGTAGTTTTTCCAGTGGATGTGGAAGTGGAAGTCGGTGAAAGTGGAAGTCGGTGAGACTGTCCCAGTAGTTTTATCCGTTGGGCAAGAAAGAGTTCCAGTTGTTGGGCGTGAAAAGGCTAGCTTAGCTAGGTGAGGAGACGCTACGGCTTATCTGAGTTGAAAAACCCGGAGTTAGAAGTTCAGATCCGTTATGAAACCCGGTCTAAAAGGCATAAATATAAGTGGCTTTTGGCATACATAGAAGTGGTTTACCGAAAGGAATTAAGACAGGGGTGGGCTAGTGTAGGCTAGCGTAGATCGGAGCTGTGCCAGAGCGTAGAAAGGAGTGAGGCTAGCTCCGTGAGGAGTTGACCCGAGCGACGAGGACCAGGAGGAGCTTCTGAACCCGCGGCAGGAGATTTATAAGGTCGTAAGGCAGAAGGGGAATCAACATGAAAGTCTACACCCGGTGAAGCTCGAAGAGCACGAAAGAAGTCAAAAACCTAATAGCTTTGAAGTGAAGCAAGCACACCACTAACACGTTTCAAAACCCCTTGCCCTCAGAAGCGCAAGCCCTCCGGACCTTATTTGTGAGCGGAAAATGCCTATCGTTGTTAGCCTTAGACTGACCTTACTAACTTTCAAGCAGGCACTACAAGTGGTCCTGTTCCTGTGACAGTGGAAGTGGAAGTTCAATCTGAATCTGCATCATCAACGAAAGCAGCTGAATCAACTGGAGCAGCGGAATCAACTGAAGTAGCTGAATCAACTGAAGCAGAAGCTGCTATTTCGTGTTGGTGGGGCATCTAACTCAATAACGATTGAAAAGGCAAGTCGTCCGTACTAGGCCTAAAGGCGTGGGGCTATCGGCAAGAAGGGCAAGCACGCAAACATGCAAGCCTGCCAGAAAGCCAGCAACAAGAGGTTACGGTTTCAAAGTGCCAGTGGTTGGCGTCAAGGGCAAGTTCGAAGGGAAAGCTCGAAGGGCGTGCCCACAGATTTCACAATAGTATAATAAAGTCATGTTATCAGCTGTTCGTAGGTTGGGCATTTATCAGCTAAGGTTGGGGCAGCATCTTACTCAAAGGGTTTCAAAGTCAACAGCTTTTACGAGTTAAGTTGTTTTCTCAACTGGGCAAGTTCCAATGAAAGTTGGTGGTTCAGTGGAAGTGGAAGTTGTTTCTGTATCAGTAGTTGTAGCCGTTAGTGTTGTAGGTGGTCGTTCAACTTGTTCGTCTATCAAGCAAGTGAAGAACTCGCGCTCGACTGTAAGGTGGGCGAATTTGGTGAAGGTTTTGAGGCGATCGGAGTGAGGAGTGAAATACACAAGTATTGGGTTAAGGTACTTATGGTAGATAAGGCGAGCGTTGAGTGATCATCTTTACTTCGAGCTTGAAGAGAGGAGTTCGGCGAGAATACTCTCGACAGGTGGGCATGGAAGCATAGTTCGGTAGTGGGCGATGCCGAGCATAGTGTGCAATAGGAATCAAAGCAAGCATCAGGTAAGGCATGACGGTGGAAGGTACATATGATAGTGGCGGGTAGCGTTATGAGAGAACGCTGACTTACTAAAGGGTTGTACATATGGTAGTGGAAGGTAGCGTTATGAGTTCACGCTGACTTTCATCGGAGGTGAGCGGAGTGAAGAATCGAAAGGGAATCAAATCGAAATGTTAGATTTAAAAACTAATGAGTTGTGTATGTTTGCAGGTACAGTACAGGGAGATGAACAAGCTTTAGAGTTTGTTCAAGAAAAGTTGAATCTGAAGGCCGTTCAGATTGATGCTGAGATAGAAAGATCTCAGAAGGAGATGAAGACGAAGGAGTCTAATCAGGATGTTGGTGCAGAAAGAGAAGGACCAGCTGATGATTAGTCAAGCACTAGGGAAGGTATGGGAAATCGTGTGAAGTTTCCAAGTTCTACTCCTAATGAATTTGTTGAATTGTATAGGAAACTAGATCTCCAGAGAAGAGAGTTGGAGAGACAAAGGACTTATGTGCAGGATAATTTGCTGAAGAAGCAAGGGAAGAGAGTTTTTATAAATGAAAGTCATGGAGCAGATGATGGTAAGAAGGGGAGACTAGCTAACAATCTCATGGAGAATGCAAATCAGCATACTGATGTGCTCATAGAGGAGTCGGGAAAGAACTCAGAGCAGCATACTGAAGTGTTGCCAGAGAAAGTTGAGGAGAAAGCCAGTGAAGATTTTCTGAGTCTTGAAAAAGACTTGGAGCTGCGGATGACTGAATCAACAAGTGAGACAATTGGGTCTTGTGATTTTGAAGCTGACAATTTGATTGTGTTTACAGGTGATGTAGAAGACAATCCATCATTTGGAATTGTCTTGGAAGGAGGAGAACAGTTGCAGAAAGAAGATGAGACAATCATGTCTCATAAACAGAGGCTTGTTACCATGGGTGACAAGAAAGAGTTGGCTTGTTTGTATAGCCAAGAGAAGACTGGTGTAAGAAATTTTGGAGCTTCTACAATGTTAGAAGATGAGGCTACAATGTTTGAAGGACTTGATTTGATTGACAGAATCAATCAAGAGGATGATGGACAATTTATGAAGATTGTCGAAGAGAAAGATGGAGATTATGCTGGAGTTAATTTGCAACATGTTGATGAAATGTTGAAATGTTTGTTGGAGACATTTGAACCAGAGAAAGAAGTTGCAGATGAAATTGCAGGTGACGAGCAAAGGAATGTTGTAGAGGGACAGGAAGTTTGGGAGGTAGAAACATCCATAGTGACAGCTAGAGCAACATGTGGGGTGACATTTATGGTGATAGCTGAGGCAACACTCACAACAGTAACATCTATGGGGGCGCTGAAGTCTTATGGTTTATATTCTAACAATTGTTTTGTGAATACAGGTTTTATTGAAGATGCTGGAGAAAGTCTGTTAGACAGAGAAATTGAACTGATGAGGCGGATGATGATGAAAGAATCCCAGAAGAGGCCAGTAGCAGTAAAACAAAGGAGAAGAAACAAAAGAAAGACAACAAAAGATTGCGAGAGCACAGTGGGAAGAGTGATGCAACATAAAGTGTGGAAACCTAGAGAAGAACATCAGGAAGAAGCAATGGCAAGTGGAAAGTTACAACACAAGATATGGGATCCAGGCATACAGAGATCCAAACACATGATGAGGCGATCACGTTTAATTTCAACGTTGGGAGTCTGATGTAGGAGCATCAAGACAAAATTTTTCATTTTTTTCATTTGTAAATATGTGATAAAAGGGGGTGTGACAATTTTAATATTTTATTAATTAATTTGTTATTAAAATAGGAGATAATTATGAGAAGTGAGGATTATGTAAATATTCTTTTAATAAATAAAAGGATATGAGAGAAATAGTTTAGGAGCAAGGATTGGGATTAGGATTTATATGTATGGGATTAGTTGAGGATTAGGTGGAGAGATATTTTGAGTGAATTAAATGCATTATTTGTGTATAAATAGGAGTGGGTTTTGTGAAGAAAACTAGACATTGAGATTGTGAGTGAATGTGAGATTGAGAGTAGGCTTGAACAGCAAGGCTGTAAGCCTTCACCAATTGTAAAGGGCCACAGAAATGAAATATCTGGCCAACGAAAGTTTGTAAGTCATTGGTTTATTTCAAATTATACATACACTGATTGATTGAGAAACTGTTTATTTGATTTCTGAAGTTCATGGTATTATTGAATTTATGAAGAAATGATCAATATATGTGTTGAATTCACATCGACTTGTGTGAGAATCGCTATGCATAACCATTGAATGTACAAGACATTAATCTCTACGTAAGAGGGTTGTATTTTAATCCTCAGTTTGTATCGAACCTTGGTATAAGATTGTTCTTTTGGATTGGTTTGCTATTAGTATAAACTTCTGTCAAGAATCCCTGTGAATCGATGTCGATTTCATATTTTAAAACCAGTTCAAATTGTAAGTTGAATGCTGAAGGCACTACGTAAATTGGTTCAATAGGCAAAGCAACAGTAGATTGATATCAAACTGTGGTGAATATTGACCTGTTTGATGAATTCATAATACACCAGACGGAGGAGACAGGGTTTCAAAGTTCGGGTTTGTATATCCTCCGGTGAATTTACAATTACAATTATATAAAATGAATACAAGTCATTAAATCCCAAACCTGGCAAAGTAATTAAGCAATGAAGGATTGCGGTCTGAATGAATCGCTATGTTAAAAGCAGAGATAGTGTTTCGAACTTATATGTTGAGAAATTGCAGGTTGAATCCACAGATATAGGATACGGAGAACATTTCAGATATTATATAGTATGCGTTGACATTATTGTGTTAAATGCAGATGTGCAGACGAGAGTTTTAAAAAGTCGATTTGCAGTGTTGAAGCTACATTTGAATGGTTAATGTGTGTCTACAGCGCAGGTTTGAAATCGATCTGTGGAAGCGAGGAACCATAATCAAAACTGGAATGGTGAGTCGATTTTAATAATGGAATGAGAAATGTTTAAATGGAATCAAAACGTATGGTTTGAAATGAAACGGTAGCAGTATTTGCAGCGTAAATGTATTAATGTCTGGCTTTTAAATGTTGCAAGAATAGTAATGCATTGAATTCATATTGTCTAAAGTCCAAATGGGCTGCAGAAGCATGAATACAATGTTAATGAATGCAGAAGGGCGTTTTAAAGGAATTCAACGGTGTGGAAGGTCTGATTGAATGAAATTCGATTGGCAGACTTTTAAATTTGTAGATAATCTGTAGAACTGAAAAACGATTTCCTTGTTTCATTAAGAAGAACAGATTTTGTTGGCGTTGAAGTAATTGTTTTAAGTGACTTGCGGATGGAGTGATAACTGAATACGTGTATCACCTTATGGTAAATGTGTTCTGGTGTGTCAAAGCATGGAGGATTGCTAAATTAGCTAGCGTTTGGTATCCAATACTACGTTTTAAATGTTTGAATGTTTATTAAGTTTGCAGGTGAAAATCGATTGGTGGGAGAATCGTGAGCAGTAAGGTGAGTTCACAGTAATTTTGATCAGATGTTGAAATAGAGAATTAACTCAATCTATGGTTATAATGAGCAGTGTTTTGAAAACAAATAGAACGCACAGTAATAGGAAGCGTAGAGCTTCATAAGGGCACAGAGCATTTTTTTATTGGAATCTGTTCAAAATTTAATTGAATTTGCATTCTATGAATGAAGTTTGGGGTTGAGTAAATGAAAATGATTTGAAGCATGAGTGTTTTCTAACACATAGTATTTTGTGAACAAGATATTGAAAAGCTTCCGCAGATTTAAGTGTCAATTTTCCGTGTATTGAAGTTGGGAAATTGTTTGAGGAGCATGTTTTATATGCACGGGCATTAGAGGGAAAAGATTCTGGGTTTTGCAGGCTAGACCTACATCATATATAGTTATTATAACTAACTATCATCCTAAAATTACCTTACATTCATATATATATATATATATATATATATATATATATATATAGATATATATATATAGACATAAGTTAGGTCCTTGATCTAACTAATTCTCATATAAGTAAATTTTTTTTAATAAACTAATAACATAATCAACATCTATAACTATTTCTTTTATATAATCTAAGGTATGATAACTAACTCCCATTATATTATCATTTTGACTTTTGGACTATAGTCCCTAAGTCAAAATTAGCGATTGGTCAAGGTAGCCGTTGGAGGCTCTGCTCAGACTATTTAGCATGCAAAGATGGATCTGTTTCTTCAACTTGTCCTGACGATGAAGCACACTTGTTGGTTCAAAACGCGTCGACAAACGTCTCTCTTTATGTGATTTACGTTGAAGTTCTACTTATAAGAAATATTTTGTTCTCACGAATTTTAGATCAGAAGCGGTTGAGTTTTTTGAGCTGGTGGAATTCGAATTTGCAGTAGAGTTTTCTTGGTGTCAATGTTGAAATGTATTTCAACGAATTGCGATTGGAGTATGCCCTTGAGGGCAGCTCGAACTATATTGCATGGAAGGACAGGATAGAGGCGGTGTTAGATGATAATGGGTTGAAGGAGTTCATAGATGCGGATGTCCCAAAACCTACTGATGCTGCTCAAGTCGGGGATTGGCAAAAGAAGACAACAAAGTGTCGAAGGATTCTGTTGGAGGGCATGAGGGATCACATTGTGTCCAGCCTCCATGGAAAGGCTTCTGCATATTTGATGTGGAAAACATTGATAGAATTATTCCAAAGAAAGAGCAACTAGAGGAAGTTGGCGCTCAAGGATAAACTCAGAAGCATTAGGTGTGAGAATGGAGACAATATGCCCCAGTATCTCACAAAGTTCGCCCAATGCCGAGATGAGCTGGGAAGTGTGGGGGTAACTATTGAGGATGAGGATATGGTGAGTCTAGCACTCCTTGCCCTTCCTAAGAGTTGACATAGCTACGAGGACTCGGTGAATGGAAGGGAGAAATTGCCAGGATGGGAGAGACTTTGGTCAGATCTTGTACAAGAGGAGATTAGACGGCGCACCAGAGACAATTCTTCATCTATGCATGATGAGGAGAACTGTGCCTTAGCGAGTAAGGTGAAGAAGGGGAAGGGGAAGGTTTCTCTTTCCGAATCTAGTTCTTCCAATGATGGGAAGAAGGTTGACAAGTAGAAGGTGAGATGCTTTTGTTTTCATGAGTTGGGCCATTATGCTACTAATTGCCCAAAGAAGAAGTCCAAGAAGGGATCTGGGGAAGGATTTGAGGGTGAGGCAGCCTCACTTGCTTCACAGTTTGAGTTGGACTTCACACTCTTCGCATGCATGGTTTCATCCATGGTGGGAAGTGGTTGGTTTCTTGATAGTGGAGCTTCTTTCCACATGACCAGTGACAAAAGTTTGTTCAGTACTTTGGAGGAGAAATATCTCCAGATACTCATAGGGATTGGTAATGATGAGAAGTATAGTGTCTCGGGTGTAGGCACGGTTATTTTTCAGAGGGAGCATGAAGCTCTCCCTACCTTGACCAATGCCAAGTATGTACCAGGACTGAAGAGAAACTTGGTGTCGATCGCGATGCTGGAAGACAGAGGTTATGATGTAGTCTTCAGTAAGGGAATGGTTTTCCTTAGACACATCATCACTAGATAGGTGAAGTAGATTGGTTCACGGGTCAAGAACCTGTATGCTCTTGAGGTTCATGATGCATGCAAAGCCTTGAGCAGCGAGGCAACTGATGGAGACTTGGTGGTTGAGAGGGAGCATATATTACCGCTCAACATGCAGAGACAGAAGAAGTCTCAGACAATTGTGGAGGAGCCAAGATTAGTGCATTAGCTTTAGGAGGTTGTGGAGCAACCACAACAAGGGAAGCTGAGTGGAGACCGAGTAGAGACATCTACTCATGTAGAGACCTCCAGTAGGGGGAAACTTCGAGCCAGGTGGGCTGAGAGATCGCATGCAGCCATACCTCCAGGTAGGAGGTGGGGTGATGTAGATTGATCATCTCAAGGAGGAGGGGCAGAATCCTTGAGGTACCCAACCTCTTGGATGAGAACTTGCTACGAGAGCCCCGATGTGGAGTAGCAGGAATTGATTGATTGGGTAGAGACAGATGCGGATGGAGCAGCAGAGAGAGCGATAGTGCACGGAATCCTAGGACAGCGCATAGCATGCAGGCTCAAGCAATGCGATAGGCACAAGTGTTTTGCATAGTGCTAGGTGGCACAGAGAGGTGTGCAATGGTGCGAGGTGCATGAAGATGTTGTAGTAGTGCAATTGTCATAGAGGGAGCACTTGTTAGCAGTAGGTAGAGCTTCAACATTAGAGTATGTTCCTAGCCCTACAGAGCGGTCAGTTGGGAGTGTTTTTGTTCCAAGTGTTGTTGGGGAAAAGTGGACTGGGCATATGTGTTGCATGTAGAACATTCCAGTGTTTCAGGATTGGGTTTGAGAGGAAGCCTTTCTTGTTGAGAGGGAGTGTTGAAAAGTGTGCAACAAAACATGCTTGTTGAGAAAGCAACAAGATGATGGAGCTTAGTGGAAAGGAGTCACCTTCACTAAGTGGTCCTGCAGGAAAATTATGGGGCAAAGTCTATTTTTGGATCATAGCAGGAGTGATCACAACATGGGTGATCATAGCAGGAGTGATCATAGTCTATTTTTAGATTGCTAGTCAAAAATAGAAAAGTCTAATATTATTGTCTCATAATAATATTTGACTATAAACTTTATCTTATTCTCTTGGAGCACTTTGGTTTGAGCTACAGATGTGGCAAATGCAGCTATCAGAAGGAAATACGCTTTCTTTATGATTCAATTGAGCTATTTCATGTAGGACATCAGTTAGAACTCATGTGGTTGAGTTCTGTGGAGTTGGATGAGCAGTTAATGGAGTTGTGTTCAGTTTGACTTAGTTGAACTAGTTGTTTCAATAGACTAAGTGATGAGTTGTGTGAAATAGTTATTAATTAATTCACTAATTATTAACTCACAATGCAAATGAAGAATACATCAGTTAACTCAGTGCATGTACAGTTCAGTGGAGACAGGTGTTAGAGGTTGAGATTGCTATCAGTTGTGCATGAGATTGTGCACATGCATGCGATTGAGTTATGCCAATGATCTCTGCGTAGTGTGGGCCAATACCAAGTGAAATATAGCTTGTGCTCACGTGATTTATAGTGTGGGTGATTTTCACAAGGTAAATAGGAGTTTGGATCAGCCATTCTCTTTCATTCTCTCGCAGGATTGTGCAGTGGAGGCAAGAAAAGCAGCGGGCGAGATTTGGATATCAAATCTGAGCTAGTTTTGTGTGTAACTGGTGGAGATAATACTGAGTACTTGTGAGGAGTATTGTACTATGTTTGTTACATGTTCTCAATCAATATAATATACAGATAGTTGGGGATTTTAGCGAGATGCTTTCCCCGAGAAAATACTGCGTTGATATGTGTGATTGATGCTTCTATGTGCGCATGTTATTGTTTCTGCTTCTGTAAATTGATGATCAACTTAGAGGAGGTTATGTATTATGCATGTTTTCCACAATAGTGTCATATTATTCAAAATTTCTACATGCACCAAGGTGAGGTTATCCTTTAAGACTTGGGGAGCTTGTTGTTGATGCTCGATGTGATCTTCCATTGCTTGAACTTTAGAAGTTTCTCTTAAATATGATGTGATGGACAGTGAATGATATCCATAAAGTGCCACAAATGGGATCATTTTTGTTGCAATATGGAAGGAAGTGTTATACCACCATTCGGCCAGAGGCAACCATTTGAACCTTTGTGTCTATTTATCAGATACAAAGCAACGAAGATATCCTTCCAAACATTTGTTTACTATCATGATTTTCCCATCAGATTGAGGATGCCAATATGATGTATGAGCTAACTGAGTACGAAGATAAGAAAATAATTTTGTCAAAAAATTTCCAGTCCAAATTGGATCTCTGTCGCTTACAATAATCTTTGGGTTTCCATGTAGCTTTTAGATTATTTCCATAAATGTAATAGAAACTATACTCACTTTAAATGGATGAGATAATCCACAAAAGTGTGCATACTTGGTAAGTCTATCAACTACCACCATGATAACACTCTTTCCTTTAGAATTTGGTAAACATGTGATAAAATCCATTGAAACCTCCTCTCAGCATTGGTTTGGAATGGATAAAGGTTGTAATAGACTTGGGCCTTAAATGTTTCAACTTTGTTTTGTTGGCAAACCAAATATTCCGCCACAAACTTTTGAATATCTGATTTAAGGCCATCCCAAAGAAATTCCTTCTTAACCTTGTGGTAAGTTTTTAGAAATTGTGAGTTCCCTCCTAAGAGAGAGGTGTGCAATTCCCTAAGAATATTTTGTTTGACCTGGGAATTCTTACATAGGTAGAACCAGTATTTGTACCATAGTGAATCATTTTTCCAGCTAAATGTATAAGATGCATTAGGATATTGTTGTATCTTTTGAATTAGTGCCCACACGTCTTCGTCATTCTTCCATTCATCCCTTGCTTTGTTTATCCAATCTGGTTGGATAATAGAAATGGCACAAAGAAATGCTTCCACATCCTCATCCTTTCTCGAGAGTGCATCTGTCACAACATTTTGCTTCCCTTTTTTTAAGATGATTTCAAAGTAATAACCCAACAACTTTGTGACCCATTTTTGCTGCTCTTCTAAAGATAATCTTTTTTCTAGAAAGTATTTAAGACTATCATGATCTATTTTTACCTTGAAGTGTCTTCCCATTAAGTAGGGTCTCCATTTCTTAAGTCCATGTAGTATTGCCAATAGTTCCTTCTCATAAATAGCTTTGTGTAAATATTTTTTTTTGATTGGACGATTTTCGAAAGAAATGGGTCTTTCTTCTTCCATTAAAATAACACGAATTCCATTTCCTGAGGCATCACATTCCACAATAAATGTTTTTGTGAAGTTCGCTGTAGCTAAGACCGATGCTTGGAAAATTTCCTCTTTATGATGTTCAAAGGCTTTTGTTGTTTCTCGAGTCCATGAAAATGATTATTTCTTCAATAATGTTGTTGGAGGTGCCTCTATTCTCCCATAATTCTTAACAAACTTGCGATAATACCCTGTCAACCCGAGAAATCCGTGCAGATGCTTTATGGATGTGGAAATTTTCCATTCCTTAATGGTTTTAATTTTTCTAGGGTCTACCTTAACACCTTCATGAGATACAATATGACCTAGATATTACACCTCTTGTAATCCAAAGAAACATTTGGAGATTTTTGCATATAATTGTTTCTCCTCCAATAGTTTGAACACCCTGTCAACATGTTGAACATGATCCTTCTAAGACTTGTTGTAGATTAGTATATTATTAGAAAATACTAACACAAATTTTCTGAGGAAGGGTTTGAAAATGGAATTCATCAAAACTTGAAATGTAGAAGGTGCATTGGTAAGGCCAAAAGGCATGACCAAAAATTCATAATGACCCTCATGAGTTATAATTGTTGTTTTCGAAATGTCTTTAGTCTTCATTCTAATTTGATGATATCATAAATGAAGATCCAACTTGGTGAAGTAAATTGATCCATGCAATTCATCCAATAATTCATCAATGACATGAATGAGAAATTTATCTTTAATAGTGAGCTTGTTGAGCTCCCTATAATCTAGACACATGTGCCATGATCCATCTTTCTTGTGAACCAATACTACTAGAGAAGAGAAAGAACTTTGACCAGGTTGAATTATACCAACCTCTAGCATTTGTTCAACCATATGTTCAATTTCACTCTTTTGGGAATAGGGATCATATCTATAAGGCCTGATGTTTGGAGGAACACTTCATGGAATTAAATGAATAGCATGATCATAATCATCAATAAGTGGAAGGCCTTTGGGTGTCTCAAATACCTTGGAATGATTTTCCAAGACTTTGTGGAGATCTAGAGAAATAGATTATTTCAATGTGAGAACCTTTAGTGAACATAATTGTGAAATTTTACCTGGTTATTCTTTCTTTAGAAGCTTTGCCATTTCGTTAGAGATTATTATCTTTCCCGGTTTCCCTACGATACCCCTTAATTCAACTTCCTTTCCTTCTGAAGAAAATTTCATGAAGATTTCTTGAAAATTAAAAGCTGTTCTACCCAAGGCTTGTAGCCATTGGACTCCTAGTACAAAATCAGCACCACCCATTGGAATGGAAAGCATTGGGCTATTGAATATATATTCTCCCATGGATAGCTTGATATTATGGCACTTTCATGAGCAATTTATGGTTCCTCCACTTGCAACCATCACTTAACACTCTAGTGCTAGATATATGAAGCAATTCAATTCATTGGCTATCATACAATGAATAAAATTATGGGTACTACCCGAATCAATCAACAGTATTACCCTTTTCTTCTTGATATGCCCTTCTATCTTGATAGTTTGAGGAGTGGTAATTCCACCCAATCCATTACAAGATATGGTCAGATTCATTTATTCTTTCTCTAGGGTTTATTCCTGGTGTATATCCTATTCTTTTGACATTTCCTGTTCTATTTCTTCCTCCTCTTCATAATCTATGTAAAATAATTTCTTCTCAGCACACTTATGACCTTTAGTGTATTTTCTATCATAATTGTAACAAAGCCCTTTTGCTCTTTTTACTTCCAGTTGTTGTAGTGTCAACCTTGTCGGTTGTGGATGGCTCACCCATCATTAAGGATGCTTCGTTATTTTCTCTTGGAATAAGGCCAAGTATGGACTAAGAATATTTGGATATGTCGTACTCTACCTCTTTATGGATAGGTTAGGTGGTCAAGGATTTATACTAGATTCAAGGAATTATTTCATTTTCAAAATAGACAATGACCATGCTTTTGATATGGATATTACAAGAATTTATGTTCATATCAAACCCACCTAGTAGGATGTAGGATTTCAATAAATCATAAATGTGTGGGTCTTTAAGGGCTACTGAGTGTTTGGGATAAAGGGTGGTGGTGAAATGAGTTGGAATAAGTATTTTTTATGCAAGACAAAAGCTTAGGCCTGAATGAAAAATAAAATAAAATCAAAATAACGTTTTCCATCTAAATGTGATCCTCCATAATGTCATGTCTTCACTTCCACCTCTTTATCACAAACAAGAGTATTATGCAACATCCCAATCCACATGTAGCCAGAAAATACACAGGAATTTATGCTTCGAATAGTATTATTACCAAATAGTGAAAGGCTAAGAAAAACATACTTACATTCAAAGGGATAGGAGGTTCTGACGCATAGGGCTTCTTGAAAGTCACAAAAGCAACTTGTGACCAATCTCTAGCCCTGCGAGCACAAAAATAGGAAAGAATAATATTAGGGTTTTTTGCGCATTTTACTAACCCTAACTGTGGATTTTAATCCAAGATCCTTTAAGATTGACATAATTCTATCTAAAGAAATGTTCTCCATTACTAACACCAAAAACTTGAACACCATATGGGTTGCTAATTGGATTGATATTTTTGATCTCACAATTCTAAATTCTAACTACATTCACCACATTTTCAATAATTCATTGCGCTTATTAGAAAAATATCAACCCTTGCATCTGAAAATTTTGACTATCGGTTTTATCTATATAAAAAAAACAATATTAAGACTTGAGTGTGAAACATGTCCATACTCTCCGACCCTGATAAATTCCATGTTGACAATTCATTAACAAATTGGGTAGATATAGAAATAGAAAATAAGCACCTCTAAATACAATTTAAGGATTTCTAATTGGGTTAACTTTTCTTATCTCAATAATATAAATTCTTACTATATTCACCACCTTTTCCATAAATCTTTGTTCTTATTTGAAAACTCATGCATACGAAAATTTCAACTATTAAGTTTTGGATAGATGACTAAAAAAATTTTTAAGAATTCATTGTAAAAATTATAGTTTTATGCTATCTAAGCGTGATAAATTCCATGCCGAAAATCCATTCACAAATTATATAGTTATATAAATAGAGAAAAGAAAATTCAACTTAAAATTCTAGAAAGGAATGGATCACACAGCTTCGTATTTTTTCTTTCTTAATTGTGACAGAATAAGAGAAGAACTTCTTAACATCTTGGACTATTACTTTGGCAGATAAATTACATATATGCAATGTGTAGTCATCCATATTGGAAACCGTTAACACCGGGAAAAAATGCTATGATTGTGAGTGACTAGCAAATATTTCTTTGATATAAATACTATCACATTAGAGATGATGAAGATTAGATGATGAAGATTAGTGCTTCCCTTTGTTGGTTTTTCTAGTAAAATTTCAAGAATGGAAAGAGGGGAGCCTTAGCTGAGCTGAGTAATATGGGAGGAAACAAGGGACTTGACAACGTGAAAATGACTTTGAAATTTCATGAAATTGGATTCATGTTGTTCTACAATTGTGAAAAGATAGAGCCAATTGGTTAGGAAGGCATTAATGGACATCCAATCACATATTCATCGCAACCTACTCGGAACGGTTAGGAAGGCATTAATGGACATCCAATCACATATTCATCGCAACCTACTCGGAACAATTGAATGGGGCAAGGGCCAACAAAGCTCTTGGGTCCAATCATTGAGGTAATGTGAGATCGCCCAAAGATGATTATGTCATGTTCAAAATTTAGAAGATACAAATTATATTTATGGGTTAAATATATATGTATTAAAAAAATTAATAAGATTTATAATCATGAAAATTCAACATGATTTTACCATGGATATTATAAATGTGTAATTCGATTTTATTATAATATCATGGTTTATCAATACCACGATTTATTAATACAACATGCCAAAGAAATTGTAACCCATTTCATGATATTCTTGAATATTCCATAAAGCTTAAACTCCTACCATCTACCTATTAATTATTGATAATTAAATATTCACATCTTAAATTCCCACCACGTTCCTATTAATTATTCAAAATTATATTAAAATTTCAGAAGACTTACTCCAAAACAGATATTCCAAAAGGTGTGTTTATTTTAGAATAAAGCTTCCAAAATTATAATTTAGTTATTAATAATTTTGTCAAGCCCTGTCTATTTTGGAATAGGGATCCATAACTTTAGTTTAATTATCAATGATTATTTGGTGGATGGTTCTAAAATATTTTTAGTAGTAATCATAGATCAAAGGTTTACATTTATGTGAAATGTAGTTATTCCCTTTTTGTTTTTGAAATTAAATTAATTAATTAAAAAAATGTCATATGAACATGAGTTATAGCTTTTTAAACACGTAGTATTCGTAAGTAAAGTGGGGTGAATCTGCATGGTTAATAAACTTGTTATGAGTTTTTTTAAACATTTATATGTTTAACTCATATTAATTTGTTATAATTAATATAATAATAATAATTTAAAATAAAGTTATAATTTAGTTAATTTATTATGATTTTTTCATTTTTCTTAAATTTATTTTGGCAATGTAATATTTATCGCCATTTAGTTTATATGGATGTGTTAGTTATTAGATAGATGGTAGCGATTTTGAACTCCATGGCATATTCTTAAACATTCTTAGTAGTAGTCACAAATCAAAAGTTGAGATTTATCTTAAAAGTAATTATGCCCTTTCATTTAAATTCAATAACTAAGAAAATATAATGGCTTTTTGGACTTGTTCGTAAACCATGATATTGTAACAACGGCTATTTCGTGGTAAAATGTTTTCATATTACATGTTTTTTTGAAATGTATATATGTTTAACTCATATTTATTCTTTTTTTCATTAATAATAATAATAATAAAATGTATATATGTTTAACTAATATTTATTATTTTTCCATTAAAATTAATAATAATAATTCAAAATAAAGTTATAATTTAGTTATTTTGATTTATTGTTTTTAGACATAGGAATCTAAGGTTTATTTTTTTCAAGGAAAATGAGAATTTTGTATTTATATAGAAGTTTGTGTGTGGATGGAAGTTAATCACTCATGTATTACACATCTAGATCTTCACAAAGTATTCTTGAGCCCTCTTATCTACAACAAAAAAGGGATTTTGTAGGTATATTCCTTACAAAACTCACCCAATAAAAAAAAAATTTACATGTCATTTTATAAGTGATTTATAATGCAGTCTTTCATAATTCTGTAATGCCAATCCATTTAGCTATGAGGAATAAGAGAACCTCTCATTTTGTCATTGATTTTTACATCGCCCAATCTTAATTAACACCCTTAATTAGCACATAATTCCATGTTTTATTGAAATCAATCACAACGAACATGGAAATATGCTATTGAAGAGAGACCTTCCATTGTTTTCCTAATTCTTTCCTTAAGGCTTTTAATGTTTTTTTCCTTGACAGGAGATATTCACAAAATGATGATTATGGAGGGAGCCTCCGAAAATAGCGAGAGATGTTTTTCTTTTCCTAACAGAATTTGGTGGCAAGGGCCTAAGCTTCAGCTTTGATTGTTTGTCATGCACCACCCAATGAATACTCTACAACTTTAACCTCCAACAATACAAGACTTATTAATTATTCTGATTTTATCTATGTTTATTGGTCATTAAGGAGATAGGCATGTATATTTTGGAAGAAAGATTCCATAATTTTAATTTAATTATTAATAATTATTAGGTTGGTATGGATTCTACCTCCACAGAATATTTTAGTATTCATAGTAGTATACCAGAATCAAAAGTTTAGATTGATCTCCTAAGGGGTTATGTCCTTTTTTTCCTTTAATTTAATAAAAGTCATATGAACAAATGTCATATGAAGTGAGTTATGGTTTTTTGGCCATGTGGTATTGACAAAGCTATGTTATTGTAACAAAGTCTCTTTACATATTAAGAATCTCCATGGTAAAATAGGAGTAAATCTCCATCATTAAAAATCTTATTTCATAGTTATTTACATGTATATATATTTGACACATATATAAATTAATAATAAGATAGTAGTAATTTATAATAAGGTTATAACTTAGCTACATTTTACTATTTTAATACTTATTGTGCATTCATGCTTATAGACTATTATATGGTTGCACTAATGTAATCATAATTTTTTAATTATAATTGAATAAGAATGATATTAAAATAATAGTTTTCTTTACAAAATGAAATATATCCATTTTATAATGTTAAATTCCAATTCAAGACTATTATATGGTTGCACTAATGTAATCATAATTTCTCAATCATAGTTCACAAAATAAGGAATTTGAATGTAAATCACTCCTAACTTGTAAGATGTGACAAATGTATAATTTTTTAATTATAATTGAATAAGAATGATATTAAAAAAATTGTTTTTTTTACAAAATGAAATACATCCATTTTATAATGTTAAATTCCAATTCAAGTCACTTATATGGTTGCACTAATGTAATCATAATTTTTCAATCATAATTCACAAAATAAGGAATTTGAATATGAATCACTCCTAACTTGTAAGGTGTGACAAATGTATATTTTTTTAATTATAATTGAATAAGAATGATATTAAAAAAATTATTTTCTTTACAAACTGAAATACATCCATTTTATAATGTTAAATTCCAATTCAACGGTGTTAAATGGTTGCACTAATGTAATCATAATTTTTCAATCATAATTCACAAAATAAAGAATTTGAATATAATTCACTCCTAACTTGTAAGATGTGACAAACCCATAATTTTTTAAATGTAATTAAATAAAAATGATATTAAAAAAATATTTTTCTTTACAAAATAAAATACATCCCATTTTATAATGTTAAACTCCAATTAAAGACTCTTATATAGTTGCACTAATGTAATCATAATTCTTCAATCATAATTCACAAAATAAGGGATTCAAATATGAATCACTCCTAACTTGTAAGATGTGACAAATGCATAATTTTTTAATTATAATTAAGTAAAAATGATATTAAAAAATAGTTTCCTTTACAAAATAAAATATATCCATTTTATAATGTTAAATTCCAATCACTGTTATATGGTTACACTAATGTAATAATTTTTCAATCATAATTCATGAAATAAGGAATTTGAATATGAATCACTCTTAACTTCTAAGATGTGACAAATATAATTTTTTAAATGCATAATTTTTTTATTATAATTAAATAAGAATAATATTAAAAAAATATTTTCCTTTACAAAATAAAATATATCCATTTTATAATGTTAAATTCCAATTACGTTATATGATTGCAGTAATATAATTATAATTTTTCAATCATAATTCATGAAATAAAGAATTTGAATATGAATCAAATCTAACTTATAACATGTGAAAAATACATATTTTTTAATTATAATTAAATAAAAAATATTAAAAAAATAATTTCCCTTACAAAATGAAATACATCCGTTAACGTTAAATTCCAAATACAACTAAAATATATTTTAATAATTTTTATTTTTTTAAAATGAAATACAAGAATATTTCTCAAATTTAAATTATGTTTCTTTTCATCAATTTTACAATACTAAAAAACAATCATTATTTCGCATCATCGGTGAGACGTCACAATCATTATGCCATTTCACATCATCGTTGACACGTCACCATCACTATCCGTTAACGGCGATATTGCTCGCTGGTTTAGAAGTTCTTTGGGGTAGCAACTTTTTCTTTATAATAAAGAAATTATTGAGGAGCAATTTGATTTATTTTATTTGCATGAATGAATTTTTTTTATTATTATTATAGCTGTAATGACTTTGAAATACAGATGTAATGAATTTGAAATATAGATAAGTTGATTTGAGTGAGGCTTAATTTTTATTTTTATTTTTTTAAATTTCATAGAGATGAGTTGAATATAACATTGTAAATTTCTTCAAAGCTATATGTATTTTGAGTTATTTAATTATTATCTTAGCATGTTATACAAGTTTTATGTTTATATACCAATCTCATATTATAAGTAGTATCATATATTTTTGTTAATTTAAAATAAATAACAGATTTTTCTAAGACACACTATTATTCACTTCATTAGGTCTTTTGCAATGTCATTTGATTTGGTCTTATGTTTATATACAAATCTCATATTATGTTTACTATGAGATATTTTGTTAATTTAAAATGAATAACAAACTTTTTTGGAGACTACAAATACTATTACTTCATTTTGGATGTGGCAAAGCTATTTGATTATGCGAAGTTAATATCTAGAGTATTATAGACAAAGCTTTATAATGGATTTATGTTAGTTCTTTCTACATATGTGTGTATACACTATATATCAACTTCATGATTGTTATTGAAGAAATTACATACTAGCATAGATCCATCTTAAGTACTCCATATCTACTAAGTGGCCAGAGGGATCAATTCTCTTTTCAATCTATATCAAGAGATTCTCTTGGCACTTGGTGATTTCATGCCTCTTGGCATCTGGAATTAGGATCTACTATAGTTTAATGCCCTCCTTTGAACAAGCTATATTTCACAATTCCATAGGTTCTCATAAACCTGGAGCTCAAATTTTTTATTTATATTTGTAGTTATAGTTTTATTTTATTTTCAGGAACTCACAATGTTTAAAGGACATCACATTACATTATGTTACACATCTCTACCATACTAGACTACAAAGTTCATCTCTATTCAATGATATATTTAATATGTATTAAGAAAAATTGAGAATTGTTCATTCCACATAACCCTCATCAATTACACATCTTTACTATACTAGACTACACAACTCATCTCTATTCGATGATGTGTTTAATATGTATTAAGAAAAATTGAAAATTATTCATTTCACATAATCCTCATCAATTCTTAATTTATATTAAAAAAATATATAATATTTAACGCGATAATATATATATATATATATATATATATATATATATATATATATATATATATATATATATATGCGATCTAATGATTGCGTAAAGAAGCTTAGTCTCCACAAATCTTATAGTATGATTTTAAATAAGACTATATATATATATATATATATATATATATATATATATATATATATATATATATATATATTAAATTTAAATCTCTTACATTAAATTGTATTCATTTATCAATCTTAAATTTTATTAAATATAAATTAAAAAATGATGTAATCTGGCCTTATTAAAATCATAATTACCAAATTCAGCCGAATCCAACTAAAGAATTCGCAGCTGCTTATCCTCCATCACGACAAAATCGAGATTCAAAGCATGCTCTAGTTCGTGAGCAAGACCTTAATTGTAATTCCCTACAGATGTGTGACGCATTTGGACGCCAGGCGGACCAAGCGCGCGCGCGGGTAGGCGTCGAGTTTGTGCGCACGACAGTTGTGCGATGGTAGTGCAACTCGGTTATGCGACGTTACTTGCGACGAAGACATGCGATAATAGAAACGCGATGGAGTATTCATACCCTTTGAGCATGGAGCGATGCACTTGGAGGCCGACGACGATGGAGGGCGGGCCGACTCAAGTGTTGGTCACTTGAACGATGGTCAAGGGTTGTGCGCACGAAGGTTGGGTGGTCAGCTGGGCAAACCCCACCTACATTGGCGATGGCTATATGTGTGTGTGTGTGTGTGTGTGATACACTTGAGCATTTGGAGCATCCTCGCATTCGATCATAGCAACTTCGCAGAAGGGAGTAGTGCGCAGGTTCTAGTGTGCAATAGGGGAAGGAGAAGGCGCAGTTCTCATGCGCCCATCCTTGGGCTAGGCGCATGGTAGAAGAAGTTGCACTTGGTGTTGGGCGAAGGTGCGCCCGGTGATCGGGTGAGGAGTGCACGGTGAACGTATGGCGCCCGTTTGTGCTAAGTCTTGGCGTGGGTGTCTTGGTGGCTCGGGTGAGCACCCGCCCATCGTGCAAGTGTGCACGAAGGTGAACGAAGTTTGGAACTGGAGGTTGTAGAGTTGGGCAGGCGGTATTATGTGCTGTTCACACGATTTGGGCATTTTTCAAGGGTTGGCAAGTGGGACTAGTTGTGGGCAGGTATACACGATTTGGGCATTTGCGACCAAACGAAGAGTGAACCGGAAAAGACGTGCGACGAGGTGAACGACGGGTTGGTGGGTCGTGCGACGACCATGCGGAGGTGCCGACAAGCTGGGCAACCAAGTTTGCCGAAGTTGGAAATTTGGCTAAGTATAAATTTGGGGTTTCCCAAGGACTTAGTCTATACTTTGTAAAAGTGGAAAAATTATATATATTGATATTCGGGTAGACTCATATTGCAGGGAGTTGCCCCTCCCTTTATACTGTTGTGCATTTCTCTTGTTTAATGCTGTTGATAATGAATGTGTATGGGTGTTCATTGGTATAAAGGCACATTAATAATACTTGGTAACGAAAATAAAACTAAGTATGGAATGTTAAGGCGTAGTCCACGAACATAAGTATTGGTGAAAAGAAAGTGTTCGGTGGTGCCGCACCTCGCTATAAGCGGTTGAAAGAATACCGCAGGCGTAGGGGTGTGACAGGTGGTATCAGAGCAAAGTTGGTCGTGACGAAGTGACAGTGGAAGCAGGTACTTGCAAGTGAAGGAAGCTGGTTTCACATACAAGTGGAACAAGGGCTTGTTCATGGTTGCAGGGAAGTTGGTGAAGCTGGTGAATGGTAAAACAGGTTTAGCAGGGGTGAAGCTTAGTGCTTGGGCCAAGATGAACGACAAGACATGGCAGGTTTGGAAGAATGCAAAGGGAAGCACTTGCTTACCTTATACAGGTTGAAGCGGATGAAAGAAGAGAACCCCCGGATTCGAGAGAAGCTTGAAGTCTTAGAAAAGAATGTTGAAGACGAACTTATTCAACTTGGTTGGACAATGGAGCAAGATGAAGTTGCAGATTGTGCTGATAAGGAAGAGGAAGCCGTGATGATTGAAGATGTTGTAGATGTGACAACGATGGAGGATGAACTTGAGATTGATCAAGTTGGACTAGGATCGTGCAGTTTGCAGACATGGATGGATGAGGATACTCACATGGAGGAGCCTCATGATGATGATGTAAGTACTATTGACACTTGTGTTTCACTTGAGCATTTGGTAGATGGACCATATGCAGGGAAAGGCATAGCCAGTTTGCCGATGCTATGGAGGATCTTGCCATGGATGACTATGATGAGACCTTGTATGGAGAAGCAAGGATTGTTGATTGTTGTAGGACTTGTTGGGGTTGTTTGTGACCTTATGGTAGAAAGTGCAAAGGCCCGTGACAAGGAGGAACATGATGATCATTGTGGAGGAATGGGTAATGCTTTAGCCACATGGAAAATTGGCTAAGTGCCTGACATGACTCATGGACAGATTGGAGGAGGGCACACTCTTGAGGTATGAAGATGCTTGGGTGGACTTCTCATGGCTGAGACCAAGAACAAGTCTTGGTGGAACCTTCAGTGGGGGGAGCTATGATGGAAGGGACTCGTGATGATGATGATATGGTTGGGTGACCGAGTTCACTAGACCGAAGATTGCAGACTTGGATAAGGATGACCGATTGTTGTGATGGGTCTACTTGGACTACATGGGCAACTTAGTCATGGACATCAGGTTGGAAACATGGAGCATGGCAGTCTATGCAGGGACATTATGCAGGAGCACTTGTAGAGGTGTCACTTATGGGCATCCAATGAGGAGTGCCAAAGCAGGGATGTTGTGCAGGTAGATTTGGTGGTGACATGGAGATGTTTTACTTATGAGGCGATGGATAGGTTGTGCACTTATGTACAATAAGGCCGTGGACTTGGATGGAGTTATGAGCAGACTATGGGGCATTCCTACTACATGGAGAGCTGAGGAATCTTGCAGAGACCTTTGGGCCGAGACTTGTATGCTTGCTGAGGTGTTGGTTGGGGATGGTTTATGGAGCTCATGATGACATGAGATTGTTATGACTTTTGGAGTTACAACAATGATGATGCCTTGGTGGCAACACTTGGGCATGGGTTGAGCCGAGACTCAACTACTTTTGTCACATGGGAGCTGGTTGATCTATGATCATGGGCAGCACATGGATAGATGAGACAGGTGTATACTTGTTTCTATGGCAGACTTTAGGGATGACACATTGCAGATATAATGGAGGTTGCTTCATGAACCTGAATGTGGCACACCGAGAGTTGGAGATTGATGAGATGATCTCTTCATATTGAGGAGATACACATATGGATGATGTTGGGATAGATGTGGCTGATTTCATGTAGCACATTGACACTAAACATCATGGACAACATGTTGCAGATGAGATGAGGGCTACTTCATGGACCTGAGCATGGCTTACACTTGTATGGAGATGGATTCTTGATCGAGTTGAGGATGTGACGGGATGTCCTGAGAAACGACTGATGGTGGCATGAGGATGTGCATTCCCATGGTTTGGGCATGACAGTTGGATTAGCTACCCAACTAGTTCAGGCATGGGGGAGCTCAGTGTATAGAATGATGTTGCTATTGGGATGAGATGTTGGCACATGGCAGAGATGTGTTAGCATTGTGCTGGAGTATCATGACAATGGTTCACATGATGACACATGAGGAGGTCAACACGATATGTTGCAGTGAGCATGTAGCTTGGATGGAGGGGCAGTCTTCCACGTTGGAGAACAGCATGTGGAGATTGTGACAAGGTGATCGATGATCATGGATTGAGATGATCTCTGATGTATGACATACCGATGGGGTGTATACCTTGGTATGGTTCTCTTGGTGACAGATGGTTGCCGAGACAAGACATGATGGAGATGTGGTTCTACATATGTTGCAGAGATGTTTACAGTATGTGGAGGAGTTTACATCATGGATATTGATGATCTTGGTGGATGGCTACTAGGATGATATGTTGTCGAGGATGACAACGATTTCAGGTGGAGGAGGATGTAAATTCCTACGGATGTGCAACACGTTTGGACGTTGGGCGGAACGGGTGCGCGCACGGGTAGGCGACGAGTTGGTGCGTACGACGGTTGTGTGATGGTAGTGCAACCCGGTTATGTGATGATACTTGCGATGAAGACAGGCGATAATAGAAATGCGATGGAGTATTCATACCCTTTGAGCGTGGAGCGATGCACTTGGAGGTTGACGACGATGGAGGGCGGGCCGACTCAAGTGTTGGGCGCTTGAATGATGGTCAAGGGGTGTGCGCATGAAGGTTGGGTGGTCGGCTGGGCAAGCCCCACCCACACTTGTGATGGATATATATATGTGATACGCTTGAGCATTTGGAGCATCATCGCATTCGATCATAGCAACTTTGCAGAAGGGAGTAGTGTGCAGGTTCTAGTGCGCAATAGGGGAAGGAGAAGGCACAGTTCTCATGCGCCCATCCTTGGGCTAGTCACACGGTAGAAGAAGTCGCACTTGGTGTTGGGCGAAGGTGCGGGTGAAGGTGCACCCGGTGATTGGGTGAGATATGCACGGTGAACGTGTGGTGCCCGTTTGTGCTAAGTCTTCGCGTGGTTGTCTTAGTGGCTCGGGCGAGCACCCGCCCATCGTGCAAGTTGCACAAAGGTGAACGAAGGTTGGAACCGGAGGTCGTAGAGTTAGGCAGGCGGTACTACGTGTTGTTCACACTATTTGGGCATTTGTCAAGTGTTGGCAAGTAGGATTGCGTGTGGGTAGGTATACACGGTTTGGGCGTTTGTGACCAATCGAAGAGCGAACCAGCGAAGACGTGCAATGAGGTGAACGACGGGTTGGTGAGTCTTGCGGCGACCGTGTGGAGGTGCTGACGAGCTAGGCAACCAAGTTTGCCGAAGTTGGAAATTTGGCTAAGTATAAATTTGGGGTTTCCCAAGGACTTAGTCTATACTTTGTAAAAGTGGAAAAATTATATATATTGATATTCGGTCAGACTCATATTGCAGGGAGTTGCCCCTCCCTTTATACTGTTGTGCATTTCTCTTGTTTAATGCTATTGATAATGAATGTGTATGGGTGTTCATTGGTATAAAGGCACATTAATAATACTTGGTAACGAAAATAAAACTAAGTATGGAATGTTAAGGCATAGTCCACGAACATAAGTATTGGTGAAAAGAAAGTGTTCGGTGGTGCCGCACCTTGCTATAAGCGGTTGAAAGACTACCGCACGTGTAGGGGCGTGACATTCATGGTCGGGATCGTGGTGCTAAAGAAAAGGAGTCTACGGGAGCCTTCCCCTTCTAAGAAGATTTATGATCCTCCATCGTGACCTCTGTATAATAGATTAGAGGAAATGAAAAATAACAATAGACCCGTCATTGTAGACTTTCATTATTCCTTATAGATAGGCATTTAAAGATATTCAATGGCCCAAACATAATTTAAAGTGTTAAACAATGTATGGGGTGAGACAAAGTATATTCAATGGCTCTAACATAATTTAAGCTGTTAGACAATGTATGGGGTCAGACAAAGTATATTCAATGGTCCCAACATAATTTCGAGTAGGACAATATTGAAGAATGAAGGGACAAAGGAGTTCAGTATAGAAGTCATGTTCAAAGTGAAATGAAATAAGCAAGGCCAAACGAATATTTTAATTAAAAAAATTAGAAAACAGATTGTAAAAATGAAATAATGTAATTTGATATTTAAATTTTCAATTCACTGAAAAAGTCATCTTCATATCACTGAAAATTTTCTATAAATTATAGTGATTTATTTTGGAATTATTTTATAAATTAGAGTAGTGTTTTTTAAAGTATTTTTTTCTTATTTTTAAAATCTTATTTATTATTGACCAACTAAAAATTCTAAAAGTCATTCTTTTTTGTTCAATTTTGTTCATGTAGAAAGAGTGATTTCTCCTTATTTTATTTTATTCACCTCCATGCATCTCCATTTACTTCTATTGATGATGAGTTTTTTTACAAATCTCCATATCTAATTTTATTTACAACTTCCATAATGTGATTGAAAACGAGTGAGTTTTTGAATATTAAGACTGTTAATTTTTATTTTTTAAAATTTATGAAAAAATAGATTTTTAGTAGTGGTAAGAGGAATACACCTGAATTTCAGTGTTGAATTTTAGATAACCTATATTTTTTTGTATGGAATCCAAATTTAAATTCAAACTCAAACTTAGTAACTATGATATATTAAAATGATATAATCATTCATCAAGTTTTTTTAAACATGAATAAACATTCCAGCATAAACAATGATTAACATGAGTACATAACAATTGATTTTGGGTGCCATAAATTCCACTAATTATTTTCCTTACTTTACAAATATTCCACTTGGGAAACTCTTAACATTGATTTTAGATGTTCCTTACATCTTTAAAGGAAAATTAATAAATATGACTCATTGATTCTAAATTTTCATTTAGAATCAAGGGTAGTCTGAATATTTTTCTTTTAAGGTTAACATAATCTTAATTTTCTATGGCCATGATCAAATTTTTATTTTTTCATTTGATTTAAAAATAAATATATTTTTTTCTAAATCTTTGATATTTTTGATTAGCTGCCATTAACTTCCCAGGATTTCTAGACCTCAATAAAAATTCCCTTTCAACCATCCAAAAATATTCATTCTTATTCTCCCATGACCTCTTTGTCTTCTCATTTGGAAAGGTCAACTTTTCATTTAAAAAATAGCATATGAATTAGTAAATCTTATTCATTAGAATATAGAAATAAACAATATGAAACCACCATATATATGTGCTTAAAAAAACATTTTTAGTTTAGAAAAATGTCTTCAAGATCCATCACATGAAAGTATTATTTGCCTACCTATTTCAAACAAACTAATTTGGTTCATCATCAAGAAGATAAGATGAACCACATTAGTTGGTTCCAAACACGTCAACAAATAATACTTTCATGTGATGGATCGTTAAGACATTTTTATAAACAATTCTACTCACATAAGCCTTATACATTCAGATAAAAATTTTAGTATGATGAATCCATAACATCAGTACACTATCAATTATACTTCATCACTGACATTTAATTAACACTTACATTTACATCATCATCTTCTTAACTCAATGAAATAATGGTAAGAGGTACATTTTCTAAATGTTTTGATTCCCTTAATTCTGCTTCATCACTAACATTTAATTCACACTTGAATTTACATCATCATCTTCTTGACTCAATGAAATAATTGTAAGATGTACATTTTCTAAATGTTTTGATTCCCTTGGTTGTACAAGGAATAAGAAATCTACTATTTTTCTCAACAACATCAAGATGGGAGAGAACTTATTCACAATGTTGTAGAAGCACAAATGGTTTGGCCGAAGATGCTTGCATTTTGTTTTTGCCTTTCAATGGGATAAAACTCATTAACTGGGTTATGTCTAATAGATCTCCTTATATTAAAATTATATGACCAGTGATATTTAAGGATCACTCATCTAAAGGGCCTATAGTCCAACTCAACTATCTATTGAATGGTGCTAACACATTCAAGTTATTCTTCTATTGGGGTTTTATCCATTGAGCTCACACAACTTGTTTGATCAAATGTAGCAAACACTCCATAATCACACGTTTGTTTGACACACTTTCCTCTCTCAACTTTAAAATTATGACCGTGATCAAATGTAGCAAAAAATCCATAATCACAAGTTTGTTTGAGATACTTTCCTCTCTCAAATCTAAAACTAGAATTTCCACTAGATGTTGCAAAGATAACCTCCTAAGGCATATGAAAGAAGAGTATAAATGAAGACAATTGTGATATGTTATCTAAATGTTGCCTAGTTTGGAACTAGTTCCTTTAAGGCATATGATAGAAGAGCATAAATGAAGACAATTGTGATATGTTATCCAAATGTTGCCAAGTTTGGAACTATTTCCTTTAATCAACTATATAGAAATATGCCTGCAATGACTCATAACATTTGAAGATGTCCTTTTTCCCTCCACTTATTTCTATTTTTATACTTAAATAAGTGTAGAGATAACATTTGTGATTTTACATTCACATTCTGATGTATGGCAAAGTCTATGAGGTTCAAATATTCAAGATCCTTTTACCTTGTTGGTACACAAATCCAATCTCTTTTACAAAAAGGCATAACAAAAATAAAACAATAAAAACAAAATATAGAAAATTTTTGGAAGAAATAAATTGCATTTCCAATAAGCCACTAGGAAAAACTATTCAACATCAGCTCTACCAATGCCCTGTTCCACCTTTATGGCCAAAAACAGGAAAAACTATTTGAGTGAGAATAAAGCTGATATCTTTGTGTGTTCTTGATAACGCTAGGAAGGAAGCATCAAGTGCAAATGAACAAACATAGTTCATGAAGCATCAAGTGTAAATGAACAAACATAGTTAATGCATGAAAGGCTCTCAAGTTCCTTTTTGTTGGATTTACAAAATATACATATTTACAATGCAATAAGTAACATGTATAGGGAAATAGGGGGAATTTCTGATTTTTGAACACAAATTTTCTTTACTCGTTTAGGTTGAGCAGCCGATCTTGTAAATTTTCTTTACTCTTTTAGGTTGAGCAGCATATCTTTCAAGATATATATGATAGGAGGTTGGCTTCTATCCTAGTCTTCATTGTAATTTTGCTAGGTACATTGTGTTTGGGGTCAAATAGAATGTTGTAACTTCAAATAGAGGCCAACTCAGATATCTCAATTAAAACTGGTAAGAGGTTGGCTTCCATCCTAGTCTTCATTGTAATTTTGTTGGGTACATTGTGTTTGGGGTCAAATAGAATGTCATAACTTCAAACAGAGGCCAACTCAGATATCTCAATTAAACTTGATTTTATTGAGATCAAATGAAAAGTAGAGATCCATAGAGATATTGTACATATGTTCCTTCTCTTAGATAAACTGATGCAAAGCAAGTCCAATTTAGAATTGAACATAAGCAAGTTACTTCATTACCATAATTTTGACCTCTTCTATTCTAATGCAGATAAATGATTTTTTCATAAATTAGTTTTGTAATTTAAATTGAGAAAATTGCTCATCTATAAATTGATCTTGAAATTTTTTTGAGTTCTTTACTGGATTTGATCATTAACACATGCCTTAGATAAAGTCTTATAAGTGTTTTTTTTTATGTTTTCATAAACTGCTCTTGTGAAAGATCCAGTTGTATCATTGAATTAGAAAACATTGTATCAACGCTCAACCTCTAATGTGATCGTCGAATCCATCATCGTTTTCACAAATCTCTGCACGCCACCATAGAGCCTAGAGAGAAGATGCAAGTTGAATACTTATGAATATTATAATTCACCATAGTCTTCTCATATTCTAGTTGCTTCCTTGCAAGGATCAATCTTTGTTGAAGCAATCAATGGCTTGAGATATGACATACTCACAAATAGAGACATGCATAGAAAAATAGAGAAAGAGCAGATTGCTCTGATACCACTCATCCATATTTATGTATGAACAAAATGAAATACATACCAAATACATATTTAAATAGAAATATAGAGCTACAATGAAAACTAAACTTCAATTCATTGATAACAAAATATTGGAAATTGTTTACATGCAAAATGGAAATAAATTAGCTTGGGATATGGTAGCTTATCTCTGATGGGAGATGGTAGCTTATCTCTGAGAAGACATAGGGAAGGTACATGGCTATGAATAGTGTTACAATGAGGCTCAAAGGCCTATTTATTATTGAGAAACAATGGAAAACCACAAACATCCAAAAACCTAACCCTAGGAGATGAAGTGTGGGCCCCGTTGGGGTAAATTGGTACATAAACTTCTGAGGGTCATAGATTTGACATAGGTTATATGTTTGACGCATACGTACCTCATTATAAATATTTATCTGAGGACTAAAACTTTCAACTTCATATCACTCCAATTAGCCAAGGGTTTATCCACTTTCCAAAAAACGTCGTTTAGGGCCTCAAAACGGGTCTGTAAATTTAATACCTGAAAAACTACCAAAAATATTAAATTGTGCTACAATTAAGGAAAATGAAAGAAACGATTGTGGGGGTCCAAGTGGAATAGGTGGTTGGCCACCAATATCCACCTAGATCATTAATTTGCATAGGAGGAGCTATTTTCCAGAGGAGGTTGAATTTCTAGAGGGAATCTGATTTGTTTCTCAATAGTGTGAGTTTTCAAGTGAGAGGTCACATGTGTGAGCCAGTTCGAGTAGCCAAAGGGGGGATGAGATGTTCAGATGAGGCTGAGTTGATTCCTAAAGGTGATATCAACTTTTATAAGTGCATAAATAATTTTTACTATAGGTTTTCCATCTCACGAGAACTAGTCATAAAATATTGGTTAACAAATTTTAATAATAAAACCCTCATCTGCAGGTTGGTTTTCCCTTCAAGGTTTTCCCAAGGGAATTTATCGGAAAGTACTAGTGTTCTATATTTATGTTTGTGTATAATTTTATTAGTTTATATGGTTATTTATTTTTCATTGAAGTTGAAGTTTTTTTTAATTCAGTATTTTCCATAAGTAATTGCAGTTTACAAATAAACTAAAAAGAGAACGAAATAATAACTACTAATTTCAACACTATTTAAAATTTCACATGGTATCAAAGCGAATCTAAGGGAATAAGGAAGATATGTTCATGCATATAAAGAGAAGCACATAAGGTATTTACCTAGTTTAAATTCTCCATTTTATTTGAGTTCGTAGAATTTTTAGATTTTCTAGATATGGCCGCAGCAGGATTGAAAGATTAGAAAAGGTTGGATTGAGCCTCCAACATTGGTTTCAGAAGTCCAATATGTCATTCTTGTTGTATGAGTATTTTATAAAGGAGTATGTGGAGAACATTATTTCCATACCAATATATCAACAACAGTTGACCACTTACAAGAAATAAAATGCCCAAGCAAAGAGGATGATTCTTGATGGAGTCATGGATTATATTGTTCCACATATTACAGAGAAAGGGGAAGTGAAGGAAATTTGGGGTACCATGATAAAAATGTACCAGGATCCTATGGAAAACAAGAAGTTGATTCTCAAATACAGGTTAAGGACCATCAAGCAGAATAAGAGAGAATACGTGAATTCATATCTAACAGGAGTTCGACTTGCCAGAGATGAACTAGTTGTAGTGGGTGATAAGCCTAGTGATGATGAGATAGTGTGAATTGCACTCAATGGATTTACCAAGGATTACGGTGTTTTCGTCCATGTGATCAATCGGTGAGATAAAGTTCTAGATTTCGAATGCATGTGGAGCAAATTTACTTAGGAAGAGCTTAGGCTTAGTTTGGTTAGTGGGAGTAGTAGTAGTAGCAAGACACGAAAGGTTAAGAGGGAGTAACATTGCCTTAGTAGGGAAAGGAAAGGTGAAGAAGCATCCTAGTAAGGAATAAGTCTCAAAAGGAGAGAAGAAGAAGAAGGAATTTCAAAGGTCAAGTGATATTGTTGTCACAAATTTGGCCATTGTTCTAGCCATTTCTCACAGAGGAAGGAGAAGGGAAAGAAGAAAGTTTCACCTTCAGCAGACATATAAACTAGATCTCCAGCAGAATGGAGCAAGAGTTCACTTTGATAGCTTGTTATGATAGACTTCACAAGGTGTCTATAACATAGAAAGCGGAGCATAATTTCATATGATAGGAGTTAGATCATGTACTTATCTAGTTATAAGGAGGAGGACATCACGTTCCAAATTAATATCGGGAACACATCCAATTGTACTCTTGTAGCATGAGGGAAATTTATATTTCAGAGGGAGAATGAAAAGAAATTTCCTATCCATGATGTGTTGCATTTTCCAAGCTTGGGGTTAACATGATCTCCATATTATTCCTTCGGGACAAAAGACACAATGTCATCTTTGGAGGGGCTATAATGTTGTTACAACACAAGGATTGGAGGTCACCTATAGTTCTTGGCATGAGAAGTAGTTGTTTATACAGTTTGTAGATGGACATGCCCAAGGAACTAGTTAGCAGCAGTAGTAAACTTTTTTATGGAGAGTTATGACATGGATCATGATGATGTATGTAGAGGATGTGTGTTGGGGAAGTTTGCAAAAGAAGTTTTTTTGAGTGATAGTATATCGTAGGGGATAATTTATCTTGTGCATTCAGACATATGTGGGTTGATGTCTATGAAATATCTTAGGGGTTAAGAGTATTATTTTACTTTTATCAATGATTTTTCTAGGATGACATGGATATATTTCTTAAAGAGCAAGGATGAGGTATTTAGCCACTTTCAGGAGTATACGAATCTAGTGGAGAATATGACAACAAAAAATATCTAGAATCCTCAGTTAGAAAATGGAGGTGAGTACACCAGAAAAGAGTTCTAAGAGTTTTGTACCAAGGCAGGCATGAGGAGAGAGTGGAAAATTCATTACAACCCACAATAGAATGGGGTTACTGAGATAAAGAACTAGTTTATTTCAAAGGAAGCGAGAGCTATGTTGTATGATCAGCATCTTCCACACTCTTTATGGGAAGATGTATGCAGTATGATAGTTTATATTTAGAATAGGGTCCCATAGAAAGTGTTTTGTAAGATGACTCTCGAGGAGACACTCATTGGGAAGGGGCCAAACGTTAGTCATTTCAAGATATTTAGTTCCTTAGTGTATTATCAGATTCTCAGAAGGAAACATTTAAAGTTGGATCAGATTCCATGAGATTACTTCGTTCACTACATGAAAACCTAAAAGGAATATAGGATATTCATTCTAGGATATAGGTGGATTATAGTTAGGTGGGATGCCAAGTTCATGGAGGATAAGGTGTACAAAAGGTCTCGATAGTTGGCAACAACTGAATATAAGGGTAAGTAACTAGCAAAAGCTTCCATAATTGAATAACAAAATCTGGGGGAACAACAAAGAATGATTACATTGATTAGTATGAGAATGAGTTTAGGTGCGGATGCTCTTTAAGCTTCACAAAGTATGGATTAGTAGATTCAGCGAATCAAGGAGATGTATCAAGAGGATATGGAGGTGGAAATTCCTAACTCTAATGTTGGCACAAGGAACTGAGAGGTTCAGGATACACTCATGTATGCTGAGTAGTTTGTGGGGACTCTTAGGTTGGGAAAGAGAGAGCAGAGGAAACCAGAGTGGTACACTGGATATATGGTATTAGTCAGTCAATTGGTGGATGGTGAGCCTTCCAACTATCAATATGCCACATAGAAGCAAGTGTGGCAAGATGTGATGGTTGAGGAGTACTAAATTATGCAGAACAATGTGTGGGAGGTTGTACCCAGACTAATAAATAGTGTAGTGGTTGGATCACGTTGGGCCTATAAGATCATGAATCGAAAAGTACAAAGTTAGGTTCATGGCCAAATGGTTATTTCATAAGGAGGAATATATTATGAGTTAAATTGTTCGCCTATGGCTAGGCACACTTTTATAGAAGTTGTGATCTCATAGGAGCACAGATGGGATGGAATATACACCAAATGGATGTCAAGATGGTGTTCCTGAATGGCGAGATGAAGGAGGATCTATATGTAGAACAACCAAAGGGATTTCACAGGGGTTTCACTTAATGAACCTCTGGCATATCACGTGCATTCATGGCATACTAAACAATACCCTTAACTTGAATACATATTGGAAAATACCTCTAAAAGTCAAATTATTTAACCCCTTACCAATATGAACCCAATACATCTTCCCAATTTAAAAAGCCCCTAGTTTCACTAGATATTGCAGGTCACCATTTTTTCATTAACATTTTTTATAGCCCTTTATAATTTTTCATTAACTTTGATCTCCCTTTTTTATACTTGTCAGTATAAAAACCATTTAACCCCTATTATATTATCAAAATATTATGTCATTTTTTCCTAAATACATGGCCTACAATATAAATGTATGTGGCGTAGTATTGTTCCCCAATAAATCCCCGTGAGCGATTTGTAGCACACAAGAGAGAGGCCCACATGTGCAGAATGAAGAGAGATTTATACAAGCTCAAGCAGGCTCGTAGGGCATGATACAAGTGCATAGATAGATACTCGCAAAGCATGGGCTTCATGACGAGTGTGAGGGATGTGAACCTCTACTACTTGGTGGTTGGGGGTGATGTTCTCATTCTTGTCCTATATGTGGATGAATTTTTCTTGAGAGGTTCATTGGGGCTCATTGAGTAGCGCAGGATGTATCTTCCAAAAAAGTTTGAGATTAATTATTTGGGGTTCATGCACTTTTTTCTAGGCATGGAGGCATGGTAGAAAAGTGGAAAAAGTTTCCTTGGGCAAGGGAAATAATGCATCGAGATCTTGAGGAGATTTTGGATGGAGGATTACAGAACCATGTCTACTCCCACGATCACTAATTAGAGGAAGATATATGCATCAAAGGAGGAGGATGTGGACCCCACCTTCTATAGGTAGTTGGTAGGATCTCTCATGTACCTTGTCACCCCAAGGCCACATATATCCTATGCAGTAAACTCTCTTAGTCATTTCACAATGGAATTGAAGAGAGTTTATTGGAAAATGGAAAAACATCTTCTGAGGTATTTGTGTGGAAAATTCAAGTATGGGATTAGATATGATTTAGGTGATAATGTGAGGTTGGTGGGCTATACTCATGTGGACTGGGAAATTAACATGGTGGATCAAAAAATCACTTCAAGGTGTTGCTTCAGCTTGGGATCCGGTGTTGTTTCTTGGTGTATTGTGAAGCATAAGTATTTGTTATTGAGTTCAGTCAAGGCAGAGTACATAGCAGCGACCATGGCTACATGTGAGGCTATATGGCTTTGAAAGCTACTAGTAGCCATCTTTGATTAGAGGGATTGATGCAATGCAAGAATCATAGTTGAATAAGGGTTTTATAGAATCAGATGTTTGAAAACAAGTCAAAAAATATAGACATCAAGTACCATTTCATCAGGGATTGTGTGTAGCATAGGATTTCCCAACTACAACATATACCTATACATGAGTAAGTAGTAGATATTCTAATGAATTCTTTGGGGAAGGTGAGGTTCATCTTCTTTAGAAACAATTTGCATGTTATGTAGAACATCTTCCTTGCTAAGAGAGATTGTTAGTTAGTGTAGCTCGAATAGGTTTTATAGTCTCAGATGGTGTCTATGAGGCTAGGGAACACATTTTCTCCAATATGTAGAATTGAAAACTCCTTGATTAGATTTGATTAAGTAGTTTATTAATTTCACTAAGTCTAAGTTTTGGAAATATGCTTAATTAATCAATATTAATTGGGGTAAATAAATTTTTATCTAGAAACTTCCAGAAAATTCATTTGATGGCGTCAAGAAGATATTAGCCATCAATTGATACTAGATCATGGTAGTTGATCCATCAATGAGAAATTATAGAAGGAAATCAACGGGCATTTGGAGAAACTTTGAGACACAGAGTTGTAGTGGTAGAAAGGGCACAAAAGCAGCATAGGGGAATCAACATCAAGGGTTTCAGTAGAGATTCCCAGAGAGGTTATTCACATTTATTTCTAGGGAGAGTTGGAGATACAATTTTTGATAAAGAGGTTGATTTTCCAATGGTGCAAGTGGATCTGTAAAGGGGTACAAATTTCTCTAGCAAGCAGTGTGATTTGTTTAGTGATTTTGTAGTATCGGAGAAAAATTAAATTCTAAAAATACTAATTTGCATTGGAGGATCGATTTGTAGAGTTTGAATTTCTAGTGGGAATTCGATTTCTTTCTCAAAAATGTGTTTTTTCTAGTGAGAGGTTGCATGTGTGAGCTAGTTTGAGTAGCCAAAGGTAGGTTTAATTGGTCAAGGGAGTCTGAGTTGATTCCTGAAGATGATATAGACTTGTAGAAATCAAGAAAAAAATTTACCAAAGGTTTTCCATCTCATGGCAACTAGTTGTAATATTTTTGCAAGAGAATTTTAATAAAAAACCCTTCTTCTATAGAATGGTTTTCCCTTTAGGGTTGGCCATGGGCATTTTTCCAAAAATACTGGTGTTCCATATTTGTGTGTGTGTGTGTATTTTTCTCAATTCCTGTGGTTATTCATTTTAGTGAAGTTACAGTTGTGTTTCTTTCTGTTTTTGTCACAAGTAATTGCAGTTGACAAATAATATGAAAATATAGGAGAATTAAGCAAAGTCTATCGGTAGAAATCACATAAGAGAGATTTTGGCTCATGGGTTTTGAACCAACTTTGCTTAACCAAAAATTTCTCTTATGTGATTTCTACCAAAAGACTTTGCTTAACCAAAAATTTGTCTTATGTGATTTCTACCAAAAGACTTTGCTTAACCAAAAATTTCTCTTTTGTGATTTCTACCGAAATACTTTTCTTAACCAAAAATTCCTCTTATGTGATTTCCAAAAGACTTTGCTTAACCAAAAATTTCTCTTATGTGATTTCTACCGAAAAACTTTGCTTAACCAAAAATTTCTCTTATGCGATTTATACCGAAAGAATTTTCTTAACCAAAAATTTCTCTTATGTGATTTCTACTAAAAGACTTTGCTTAACCAAAAATTTCTCTTATGTGATTTCTACCGAAAGACTTTGTTTAACCAAAAATTTCTCTTATGTGATTTCTACCGAAAGACTTTGCTTAACCAAAAATTTCTCTTATGTATTTCTATCGAAAGTCTTTGCTTAACAATTTCTATAGAAAGACTTTGCTTGATTCATTATGGATCACAGAAGTATAAATACGAAATATAGGAGAATAATAATCATTAATTGCAAGAGTATGAATATTTCACACATGATGTGTATTAGGAAAACACACCATAAAATGAATTTTACTTAATGAAGTTATATAACCTTAAGATGAATGAGGTTATTTCAGTTGTAAATAATTTAAATGAATTTAATATAATTACCAATTAGTTTGTCTCCATAAAAAATGTTTTGGATGATAAAATTACATGCTTCCTACTCATGTGTTCCATGCCAGATAGTTGTGATAATTTGATAGTAGCTATAATCACTTGAACATCTGTAAAGTCCTTGAATTTTGATGCAATTATGATTAAATTAATGAAGGAGTTGCAACGTAAATTAATTGTGGAAATTGGGAGGAGAAGCTCTAGCCATAACTAATTATGGAAGGAAAATTGAACATAATTAACATAGGTGTTCAAGATTAGGAGGTATATATAAAAAAAAATTAGGAAACCTTACTTGCTTTTACTATGGAAAACTAGGGCACATGATAAGAGAATGACAGGTCTATAAGAAAGAGTAGGAGGAGAAAAAACCAACCAACAAAAATAAATAATCAAGCTACACAAATAAAAGTGATGTTTTATTTACTTTTTAAGCAGGAAAGGCATGCTTATATAATTCTATTGAATAAGAATGATTAGATACTTGACTCTCAGACATCTCACCAAAAATATATATATATATATATCTATCTATATATATATATATATATATATATATATATATATATATATATATATCTATATATATATATATATATATATATATATATATATATATATATATATATATATATAGATATATATATATATATATATATATATATATATATATATATATATAAGGGTAATTAAAGAAATATTAGATGTGGATGTTGTTGCAAAAGAAGAAAATTGAGTTGATTTTTGACATGCACACTTGGTTCACATGAGAAAATAAGGCCTAAAAATCGTTGTTAGAAAATCTCTGCTTCCACGCTTGAAATCCCATGAGCTTGACCTTTCTGAGCATTATATATATGTAGGCAACAAAGACTTCATTTATGAGAGGTGGATATGAAACGAAAACAAATCTATTCATTAGTACAATTTGATGTGTTTGGTCGAGTGAATGTTAAGTCTTTAGGATGAGCCTCATACATTGTCAAATTCATAAATGATGCATCTAGGAAGGTTTGTGCCTATCCCGTGAAAATTAAAGGTGAGGTGTTTGAGATATTTAAAAAATGTCTTGTTTCTATTGAAAGAGAACCTAACAAATTGCTCATGTGTTTGAGGATATATAATGGTGGAGAGTTTTGATCCAATGCATTCAAATATTATTGTAATAGGTTTGTCATAAAGCATCAAAATATTTTCCATGGTACTCCCTGACTAAATGGTAGTAGAAAAATGATGAATCACACTATCATGGAGAAGGTGAGTATGTTGTCAAATTCTAGAGTTGAAAACATTTTTGGGTAGAAATACTAAGGACACGTTGTTACCCCATGAATCAACCACTTATTGTATCCCTTAATGGTGGCATTCCTAAAAAAAATGGACTAGTAAGAAAGTAAACTAATCTCACTTGCATTTTTTTATGTGAAGCAATTATCTATATTCCCAAAGAGCATAGAGTGAAGTTTGATGAGAAATTTATTAAATGTGTTTATTGGGATTTATGGATGGTGAGTTTGGTTTTGTCTATTGCATCTAGTTAAAAACATTTTTTTTAGAAGAAAGGATGTCATATTTAATGACTTACAAATGTTTAAAATGTCTACTATGGAGTACTATTTAGTTTAGTTATTAAATTTTAGCATGAAAGAGATGTGTAATTCCTCCAATAGTTAGTTTAGAATTGATATATCATATTCGAAATAAAAATATTAACAAAAAAATTTTATTTCAATTTACAAAACAAATAATTTTTATATGAAAAATTATGATTATATATATATGGAAGATGTATATTCTCTTTACTATTTAAAATTAGTTCAATATAAACTTTTTCAGTATCAACTTTATGTGTGTGTGGAGAGAGATTGATTTTTTCAAATAATTTTTTATTTTATTTTATTTTATTTTATGATAAGTAATATATTTTAATGTCCTTTAAGCATTCAAATATATCTATGTAGAGATCATATATATGTGTGTATGCATGGAGAGAGATACAAATCTATATGGTATATTAACATCACCTTTAGTTAGAGAATTAAAGTGATGAATTAACATGTTTTGAAAAGATAAATTTAAATGAGAGTGTTTATTTTGGAATAGGCTTCTACAATTTTAATTTAATTATAAATAATTATTAGGTGGATGGTAGGGATTTAACCTCTAGAATATTCTTAGTAGTATACACGAATCAGAAGTTGAGATTTATCTTCAAATTAGTTATGTCATTTTTCTTTTTTAATTAAATTCACTAATTAAAAATATGTCACACAAACAAGCGTCATATAAAATGGGTTGTGCTTTTTTGTCTATATGGTATTTATAAGCCATGGTATTAACTATTAATATTGTGACAAAGCTTATTTATAGATTAAGAACCTCTATGATAAAATAAAATAAATTTTCATATTTAAAAATATTGTTACATACTATATATCTATATATATAAATTCATTTTATCATTATAGGTGTGTTTGGTGGCTTGCTTGTGCTCTACCATTTTCCAATTAATGGTGGGTATGTTTGTTGTGGTTGGGATGATTGTGTGGTACTGATGTGCGAGGTTACTGGAATTTTTTTTTGAAGGTCTCGTTACATGGTGATGATCATGCATGTTTGTGTTGTGGTCGCATTAGTTGGTTGGTTACTCTCTGTCTGCTTACCTCTTTTCTCCATGTTCTAACTTAAAATGACGAAGTTAAAGTTATTGAATATTCTGCATTTATCTTAATTTTCCATCACCTCCTTAGCGGGTAAGTCTCCTTAAATTTTGTTTTACGCGCACAAAACGAATTTTCTAATTTTACTACACCCATTTTCAAAAATAGAAATCCATTCTCTATTTCCTAGGTTCTGTGCTCTTATTCCAAATAAAAAAATTTAATCGATCTCAAGTTTGTTCTTTGTTTCTAAATAGAATTAAAATTAAAAATTCAATTGTATTCAGAAAATATGACTAAATAATTTGAAATTTAGTATGGTTATGGAGTACACTTTAACTTTTGTTTTCCATTTGAAGTGATTGTTCTTATTCCATTTAAGGTAGTCATGGGCATCAACTTATTTTCCTTTCCTTCACCTTTAATGCTACTATTCCTTTGTGTGGGGTGGGCGCACAACTAATTCATGGGTGCGCAACTAATGTCATGTTATATATAAAAAAAAATCTATATGTGATGTTATACAGTCTTTCACAATTGTTTAATGTTAATCTATTTAACCCTAAGGAATAGGAGAAGGTCTAATTCGATCATTGATTTTTAAATCTTTAAATCTCATTTTACACCCTTCATTAACACAAAAGTATGTGTTTTTATTGAGATCACGAAGTTCATAATTGTGTAATGTTAATCTATTTAACTCTAAGGAATAGGAGAAGGTCTAATTCGATCATTGATTTTTAAATCTTTAAATCTCATTTTACACCCTTCATTAACACACAAGTCTGTGTTTTTATTGAGATCACGAAGAACATGAAAATAGGCTATTGAAGTGAACCTTCCATTGCTTTCTTAATTCATTGCATATGACTTTCTAATATCTTTCCCCTTGGAAAGGAACTATTATCTTTCCCCTTGGAAAGGAACCATTCACCAAATGTTGATTAAGAATGAGGGAGTCTCCGAGAACAACAATGAGATATGTTAAATGTTTTTCGTTAGCTACTAAATACCCCGGTAGAGGGCATAATAGAGAAATGTCATTTTTTGTACCCCGGTAAAGGGCATAATAGAGAAATGCCATTTTTTGTCTTTCAATTCAATTGAAGTTTGGAGTAGAGCTTCCATAATTTTAATTTATTTATTAATAATCATTAAGTAAATGATATAGATTTCTAGAATATTTATACACAAATCAAAAGTTTATATTTTTTTTCTATATAGTACTACCTAAGCACTTAGATTTGAACCGGTGTTCACCATCAATCCAAAGCCCCATAGGCACAAAAAGTTTATATTTATCTACAAAATAGTTATGCTATTTTTTGTGTTTAATTAAAATACTTAATTAAGAAAATTGTCATGTCATATGAAGTGAATTATGATTTTTGAGCATATGGTATAGATGAACGAGATATTTACGCACAATATTGTAACAAAATCTCTTTACGAACAGAATATCTCAATAATAAGATGAAAGAAAATCTATATGATTAAAAATATTGTTTTGTAATCTTTTAAATATATAAATGTTTAACATATATCAATTCTATTATATTAATAATAAAATAATAGAAATGTAAAATAAATTGTAATTTTAATGAGCTTTCATTATTTTTATTTTGTTTAAGCCATATGGTGCACATATATGTTAATTTTATAGGTAATAATAAATTAATAATAATTTATAATTTAATTAATTTTTATACTTTGATTTTATGAGTAGTAAGTATTTTACTTAATTTGAATTTGAATAAGAGTGACACCACCATCATCGTGGACCTAGAGAGGTTATGGTATCCACGCCACCATGCTTATAGGTAGTAATAAATTAATAATAATATATATTAATTTTATAGGTAATAATGAATTAATAATAATATATAGTAATTTTATAGGTAATAATAAATTTATAATAATTTATAATTTAATTAATTTTTATATTTTCATTATATTAGTAGTCAGTATTTTAGTTAATTTGAATGTGAATAAGAGTGAAACCGCCATCATGGTTGACCTGAGAGAGGTTATGGTATCCACGCCACCATGTCCTGCAAGGACTATAAAACAGTGGAGAGGCAGGGCGTCCTCGGCAGAGTGATAAGGAGCACAATAACAGTTTGATTGATTGGCATTTGAAGAGATTATTGTTAGAGGTGATATTATTTCATTTGAGGCAGCCATGGCGGCGATGAGGGCATTTGCGTTTGCTTTGGTTGCAACGTTACTGATCGCAGTGGTGGGCGCCCAGACTGGGAACGAAGTGTGGTACTGTAACACCCAGACAATCCCAACTGGAAGTCTTTTCTGGGAGAGTCTGGAATGCCTTTTGGGAGATCTGGTACAAAACACGGTCCCGTCCAGGTACGGGTACCAGACATCGTGTGATGCAGACAACGGGGGCACTGCCTACGGGCAATCACAGTGCGATCCAAGCTTGTCTCAGTCTGATTGCACCAACTGCCTTGATAACGCCTCGAGCAACATCTTGAGCGTTTGCCATGATGCCATCGGTGCTCAGTTTGTATACGTTAACCAATGCGACATTCATTACGAGCAGTACAGCTTTTAGTATGACTTTCATATTGAGTTACTTATTTATATACAAATCTCATACAATGGGTAATATAATATATTTTTCTTAATTTAAAATGAATAATTATTTTTTTACACAACACATATTATCCACCTAATTAGGTTAGGTGGAAAGTCATTTGATTTCTTTTTACGTTTATATACAAATCTCATATCATGGTTAGTATTAGATATTTTGTTAGTTTAAAATGAATAATGAATTTATTTTTGGAGACTAGAGATATTATCACCACATTAGGGGTGTTGCAAAGTCATTTGAACATGAAAAGTGAATTTCTAGAGCATTTTTGGATTAAGAATGAGTGTAAATTCATCTTAACCCTTAGCCACCCAAGAAAAATTAATAAAAATAATAATAATAATTAAAATAACAATAATAAAAATAATTATTTATTTTAATTTTAATTTTATTTTATTTTGACCAAGTTAGAATTTTTACACAACATTACATACATTACATTATGTTACACATTTCTACCATACTGGATTGGAGACATTTTATTATCTTATACATATCTACCATACATGCATCTATACACAATGATATATGATACCATGTTAAAATTATATACTAACACATCCACATTAGTAAATGTGGTTGATATATGTTGAAGGCATCATTTTCCATCATTTATATGTCAATCAACTTTTGTAAATGAGGCCAATCAATCAACATAATTCAATATTAATTATTACTAACACATTTGTAATCCGTTAATTACATGTTTAATAACCTGTGTTTATGAATATGTGTTTCCTATCACAAATTGAAATTCAAAACAATAAAGAACTATGTAGAATTTAAAAGTTGCAAATCCTAGAAAAAGTGAAAGATGATCTACAAAACATATATCATAAATCGTTATTAGTAATAGAGCAATAGAGGAACGGGTCTAAGTTTGCAATCTTAAGAGGGCATGGGAAGGATTGGACCACAACTTAAGCTTGGGAAAAAAAATGGCAAGTTTAATAGGAAAAATTCAATAAGCCACATTGCAGCCATATTAGAAACTACATTCTCTATATTTCTTATAATCTGAAGGAGGATTCGATCCATGCAAGTTTCGTTCCACCAAGTATACAAAGATTACAATAAAATTTTAAAATGAGTATTACCATACAACATTAAAGAATTGGAAGACAATTCCCTCATTTCCAAAAAATCTATCTCTAGAAATTGAAAACCTAGCTTTATAGATACATTTTAGCCACAAAATAAATTCTTATGTTCATACATTTCAAACAAAGGAAATCAATCCAGGAAGTAAAACCCCCAAAATGGGTGAGTTCAACTAATTTTTAAAAAGGATGTTGATAGGAGATATATTTAAGAAAAACTAACCTAACAACACCAATTATAATGAGAGAGAATTTAAGAGGAAACAAGAGATACTTAGATTTAATTTAAAGAAAATATGGAGAGGAAACTACCAAGTACCTAGAATAGGGTGGAGATTTTATTTGTTTAAGGAAGAACCCTAAGAGGGTTTGCAATAGCAACAATCTGAAGCGTAATGTTTCTTTCCTCCATCACAACAAAACATAACAATTTTTCATATTTCAATCTTATGGTTTCCATTATACAGGAAGGTTGAATCATCAAGTCAAGGCTCAAAGGGAGGAATAGATCAAATCTCTAAATAAAACTACACAAAGTTGAAAAGAAGCAGAGCATATAATCTGTAAATAAATTTAAACAAAAAGGTAAAAAGACAAAGTAGATGAAATCTTTTGAAACCAAATTAAAATTAGTCGGTAGATCAAACTAGAAAGATTTACAAGAGTGGGGCATATCATAGAAGTTGTATATATAAATAAAAATAGGTGAGTGACATATACCATTAAGGAAAAAAAACTAGTGATCTCCATTCAAAAAAGTTATTTGAGCAGACCAATAATGACCATTTGGAATCACAACGAAAGTTCAAATCTAGGAAGTTAACATGCCAATACCTCCTAGCATCCCAAATCCCATTTCAGCATCACCAAGAATGAATGGAGCATGTGATTGAAACCCTCAAGATCTCTAGGCGTAGATGACGATGGTTGGAATCAAAACAGAAAGAATCTAGTTTCATAAATAATTGAAATCGATGTTGCTAAAGAAGTTAAAATAATCTATATGTTGGAAGTAATTCTTTCATGACTTCCAACTTGCCTTTAGTTGTATTGTGTGTGTTCCTAGGTCAATACGTATACTAGCTATTTTTAGTAATCTAGATCCACCATTCCCAGATCTAGAGAGATCATGTATTCCTATATATGTAATGTCGGTAAGATCAATAAAATATTGTGTTTGGTGTTGTGCTTAATTTATCTCTCACTCTCTTTCATATTTCTGACATGGTCTCAGACCATGTTCTAGCTTGACTCCCTCAAGGGAGAGACAGGAAGATGAGAGATCCTTAAATTTTATTCCTCTGTAAATAAATTAGGGTATGAGATTATGTTGTGTGAAGTCTTTGTATGGATTTGTAGATCTGTTTGTTTTATTGTTCTAGGTGGCATAAAGTCTTTCATCACGGTCATTTTGGTTACCTTCATCTCTACTCATTGTATCTAGTTGAAGAGATTAATCCGAGATCATAGCCACAGATTTGGAGAAGAAAACTCGCCAAGTGCTGAAGAGTATTTTTGTACACGCAAGATCCCACCGAGACGAGTTTGGTATCCAGTGAACCATTAGATTCGAAGTCCATAGGCTTTAGAACTAGATATAATTTTCAGACATAACTGAAGCATTTCTGATTGAATATTAGAGAGGCACAACATATGTTTCCTTATTCAAGCCAATGATCCCTAAACAGCCATGAGCTAGCACGTGCCATAACTCGATGCATGCAATAAAATTAGTAATCTAATATGTAGTTGCCTGTTTCGCATCATTTTTTTGAAGTCAGAACCCTTAGTGTGTGGATTTTTGTGTTCTAAATAAAGAACCAAAAATAATTGCCGTGTGTGATAGCTTCTTTACAGGGAGAAAGGTGCTTTGCTTAAATTTTTGATAGCCTAAATTTGTAAAGATGTGCGTGATAGCCTTCTTTTTGTTTGTTTATGAAGACTAATGTGTGCATGGATTAAGGAAACATAAGGGATTAAATATTAAAGTCTTTTATGGTAAATTTTCCTGTGGTGAAAAAGTTCTTATGGTGCGTGAAATAAAGTTGTGGTGATTAGTTGGTATGTACAAAAAAAGAAAGGAAAAGAAAAGGTTGTTGGTAAAATTCAAATCATGCAGAACCACAAAGAAAAGGTTAATTATTCAACAGATTAATGTGACCCGTTGTATCTAATATGTCACCAAACACTTAATATTACTCACAAAGAAAATGACTATTTGTTAAAAGGTAGAGTTATAGTTATGGATATATGCCAAGTCAATATATTTCCTCTTTGAGTCTATTTGTCTCTAATTTTTCATGTTTCTCCCATTTTAATGATTTTTTAATGTAATCACCATCAAACATTAATGGAGCTTCTATATTTATTTCAATAACTCAAAATAAAAACAAAAATTATTCATTAGAAAATTATTTTTCAACCATGCACACTGCAAGATGTATTTGTTGCCTTTAAAACTCCTTAAATGTTTTCATGTATCTCTCTAGGAATAAATTCCATCTACAATTTTCCACCCCAACTAATTGAATATGTTCAACCAAATGTATCATAATATGGTATTGAGTATCCAAAAAACTAGTGGGCATATTTTTCAAAAAAATATAACATTTTTTAATATTTCATTGTGTCATATAGGGATGGTCCTAGCATGTATTTCTTTGATGTGATCTATCAAAAGTCAAGATGTCCCTTGATAGTTATTAATTTTAGAAAATTTTCCATACATTTTAATGTAAATCCTTATTGAAGATAAATGAATGGTTTCGATAAAAAATAAATAAATAACCTCAAAAACACAAATAACCATCCAATGGCTTGATACAAATATTGTTTGATACACATTATTCAGCAAGGTTTTCCCACCTTAATGAAATATTATAAAACATATTCATTGTGGCTAGAATTGCTCACTATCTATAGGTCAATTATGGTGAGGTGGGACTCTGAGCCACTTAAAGATCCATCACATTATTGACCTTTCCTCCAGATTGAGATGTCAATATTCATCCAAGTTTTTAAGGTTTTGGATTCAACATATGTTTCTTTAAAACCATTATTGGAGAAGTCAAGTATGGTCATGATGTTCTTACACTTTTGATAAACTTATCCATTATATCATGATGCTAGACATGAAGGACATCGTGACGAAATTATTCAATCACATCTTAAATAAGAAGTTAAATTAAAATATATTGTATTAATTCTTGATCTAATACTATTGTGGTAGTCATCCATGTTTTGGTAGGAAGATAATAAAAAACAAAAGAGGGTTGAAGGTTCATATAAAAATATTTATAATGCATGTTAATAGGCATAAAGAGGAACACATAAACATCTAACATGGTTAATTATGAGACAAAATTCATGTCTTTAGAACTTGCAAAGGGAGTTATAATTCTCAGTTGCTGAATACTCATGCATTTACCATCAAAAAAACATTCATGGTACAACAAGATATTTTTCTTGTTCATTAAATGCCTAGAAGTTTATGGAAATGTTCTATGTGGAATTGTATGGATATTTCCTTGTAAGGCTATAGATGCCTCATCCTCCCATAATATGACCACACCACTATATATGTAAAAAAAAAAATGTATACGAGAAATAGGAAAAGGAATTGGATTGAATATACAAAATTTGTTTCTTTCTATGCTATTAATACCCTATTACTCTATCTCTAAATATTGTAAAATTGTGATCCCTTATCTCTAGGTACCATGGATTGAAATGTCCCTCGTTAGTTGATGTGCTAATATATGGGTTTGAGGTGAAGGAATAATGGAATAGGGTGATCTCCTTGTTCCCCCTAATAACTAGTATTAAAGCACCAAGTTGTTGATTTCTTGTGGTGGGATAGAATTAGAGGAAATTAAGGGAGTTATACCTCCAAAAATATCCATTACTACAAGTGGTGGTGAAGGAAACATTTAGGCTACACCCGTCAACTCCCTTACTTCTACCTTGATTAGTAGTTGAGACCTAAAGATAGAGGGGTACTACATCACTAGGAATTCCCATATTCTCATATATATGGGGATTAATTGAGTAGCACTAGGTTATTTCTTGAGTTGGGTCATGTTGAACATGGATACAATGGTGCTAAGTGACATGGAGAAGATTAATGGGGCCAATTTCACCCTATGGAAATCAAAGATGGATGATATACGGATTTTGAAGGATAAGTATTTGCCAATTGATGGAGTAGAAAATAAATCCTCATCGATGGCATATGAGTATTGGAATAAGTTAGGTAGGAAATCCATTGTTATAATACGGAAATGTCGAGTAAAGAATATCTACTTCAATGCATCTGGTGAGAAGGCATCATAAGGTATTTGGTAAAAGACACATGATGTGTATGGGAAAATGTGTCATCAAACAAATTTTACTTAATGAAGAAGCTCTATAACCTCAAGATGAAGGACGATACTTCAGTTTAAGATAATTTAGATGGATTTAATATAATTACCAATTAGTTTTACTCCAAAAAAAAATGTTATGAATGATGAAATTAGAGCCATCCTACTCATGTGCTCCATCCCAAATAGTTGGGAGAACTCAATAGTAGCTATGAGCACTTCAACATCTATAGAGTCCTTGAAGTTTGATGAAGTTAGGAGTAGATTAATAAATGAGGAGCTTCAATGCCAATCAATTGTGGAAAATTAGCGAGGAGAGGCTCTAGACTTAGCTAATTATGTAAGGAAAACTGAACGCAATTAACATGGGTTTTCAAGATCAATAGGTAGAACAAAAGAAGGAGAGGAAAAATTAATTTATTTTATAGTGGAAAAATAGGGCATGTGTAAAGAGAATCTCAAGTCTAAAAGAGAGAGGAGGAGGAGCAAAAACGAACGAACACAAATAAAAAAACAAGCAACACAAATGAAAGTGATATTGTTACTATAGTTTTAGAAAGGAATGTTTTATTTACTTTTTAAGTAGGAGTAGAATGCTTATATAATTCTAGCAGCAACATTGATTGGATCCTTGACACTTAGACATCTCACCATGTAAGTCATATATATATATATATATATAGACACACACACGCACACATATTGAAGAAGAATCACAAAGGCATATAACCATATGCACAACAAATTAACACATAAAATTAAACTGGCGGAAAAGGCAAAGAGCCATCATGTGGTCTCTCATGCTCATGTAATTCAGATTCTTCAAAAAAATTAATAATACATTTAAATACATGAGTAAGTGGACTTAAGATAGTGAGTCTATTTTAGACTCACTTGGTTGAGATAATTTCTCAACTTACACACTAATTTACGAGAGCTAGTTGGAGAGAATCTCTCATCAAAACTAGACTCCTTAGTTTGAGGAATTCTCATGGTTTTATTTATTTAATTTAATAATTCGATTTATTATTTATTTTTAGCAGAGTGAGGCTAAAATTCCCCCCCTCCCCCAATGATAAATCCAAAATGAACAAGCAACCATCTTCCAAGTTCTCAAATTGATCCTCAAAAAACATTTTTCTGAAAAACCGCCAAAGCTAGATATTGAAGAAACTACAATATGAAGAGACCATGAGTCAACTGCATGACTGATTCATCTTTGAAAGTTGCTTTACAACTCCATCATGTGCCAAGCCGCAAAAGGATCCAACTATCATTTTCTTGAAAACAACATCCGATGTCCACTCACACAAATTAATGAACACCCAATGGCATATTTGTTGATGATGATCGCCCACTGGCTGATGGAGATGCCCATTGGCTGCTTTGCTGATGTTGTCAAGACTTTCAGTTTGACAACCACTTGTCAATTTCATTGACATTTTCCCCCCTTTTTTAGCTAAAAGGAGAGGCAATATTCTCCAAAATATATCTGAACTCCGCCCCTATAGTTGGAGGAGTATTTCACTGGTGTACTCCCCCATTCAACTGCATGAGAGTACCATCTTCATTTGACTGTTGGTTGCAATATGTGTGAGTGAATTCAATTGTAAAACTTGGACAATTTTTTGGCTGTGGATGACCATTTCTAGGGATCAATCCATGAATAATTTATCTTCAATCTAGTTGACTGTCATTGGTTGTAGCCTTTATCTGATGTATGATTTTACTTTCCACAATGGCTACAAGGATGGAGATCAAAACATTGATTTTCCAGATGACCGGTTCTTTGACAATGAGAAAATTGTGGTTTGTCAGCAACATGAGTTTGTGTGCATTTATGCTTGTCTGCAACTTTAGTTTGTGTGCATTGACGTCGGTTTGCAAGTTGCTGAGAACTTGCTGAGGTGATTTGTTCAAGTAATTCGACACTAACGAGCTAAATGGGATTTGAATAATCAGGGATATGTAAGTTGTCGTTATCTTTGACATATCATAAGCCACGTCGATTTCGATTACTTTGAATCTCTTCCCATGGCTTAATGATGGGTTTGGAATAAAGTTGAACTGGAACAAATTCAACACTTGAAGCTGGTTGGATGAATGAAGTTGAATGATTAGTTGTCTCTGGATTGGTCAAAGACTTCGAAGCAGCAAGCTTCTCTTGCAACTCATTTCTCTGTAGTTGTAACTATAGTTGAAGGAACAAAATCGTTTCATGTGCATGTTGAATATGCACTTGAATGTCAGCAAGAGTGGTTTTACTGATGTGCACCATGTCACTAGTTGATGATAACATTAAATTGTTAATAATTTGGGACAAAGGAATGTGTGTCGATGTGTTTTCGTGCTTACTTTGAAGTCAGGCTCGCTTGTCATAGAATTCGTGCTTGAAAAAAATTGCTCACTTGAGTCAAACACTGAAATGACACACTCGCTTGCACTGGTTGTTGATTGCTCGTGCTTTTAAATACTTGCTTGAACTGCTGATTGTACGCTCACTTGATGACGATCGCTTTGCTTGAATGAAACATTGTGAATGATTTAATGAACTTTACATAGGCTCACTTGTTGTGCATTGAACTATTGTACTTGATTTGGTTACTTGACACGCTCGCTTGATCGATTGTTTGAATGACATGCTCACTTGCTTTGTTGTTTGAATGACACACTCGCTTTAAACACTGGCTTGATTTGATGCTCACTTGAACTTTCTTTATTGATTACTAACACTTGTGATTTCTTGAATTTACTCACTGAATGTGATGATTTGTAAAAAAGGAAAGGGTGTCGAAAACTGTCGAAAATGCACCCAAGATAAATGTTCAAGTGACAATTGACTTGACTTAATGTATGCATTGTAACAAATCAAATGAGGGTGTCGGTTACAACTGAAAATGCACCAGTACAATTCAGTTAAAAAATGTTTATCTACAAGTGATACGAAAATTGTTGATGATTTTGATGTCGTCATGGCTTGAAATGCTTGATTTTGTAGTGTCTTTAACTTGGTTGATTTTATTACATGATGTGAAATGTTCTTGCTTAGAAGATCATCATATCAAGTTGATGATGTGACACTTTGTGCTGATGAAATTAATTGATTATGGGAGCTTTGATTTCAGGAGCTTGATCGATGACTTGTATATATAAACTTTCTTATGTGCATGTAGTTGTTTAGTTTAAGCATAATAAAGAGATAATTTGAACAGAAGTCATGCACATGCATTCATTACACACGGTGTACCTAAGATCCCCTTATTCAATTTCAGGTGGATCTAGGACACAAGCACCACAAAAATTATGATTTTATTAATTATTAAAATACATCAATCTTCAATGTCACAACTTTGTCGTGGAAACTTCTCAATGAGAATATCACACTTGCAAATTGTCTTCAAAAATTGGCTGTAATGACTCAATCGCTCTCAAAGTAAAATATTTTGAATTACGATAATAACTTTCACTCAAAAAACTTCACTTATCTCTCCAAATTTACAAAACACTTATCACTCCAATTTGCTTCAAATATTGTTAAAGCACTTTCATATACCCTGAAAATACTTCTTTCCTTAAACTTAAAAAAAAAATTGTGCCACTAAAAATAATTCCATAGGTAGGAAATATACTCCATTAAAAAATGGACGGAAGAGTGTTGTGACAAGTTTGACTTTGGAGATTTCCTTTGCATGACGGAGGCATGAGCATGAATAATTGAAGAAGGGCATGCATTAAAATCAGAATTGAAATAGATGTTGAAGCAAAAGAATACCTTTCAAATCAAGTTTTCATTCAATTCTCTATAGCCTCACATGCCCTGCAGATCCTATTACATCAACGCTACTTCAGTAAGTGACTTCCAACTCGGAGGAACGAGGGAGCTGATATGTGGTTGTATTACTTAGATTGCGAAATCTAGTTAAACGTTGCTATCAATTGGCAAGGAATCGACTTAGGCATAGAATCCTTGGATTCTATTTATTATATATATTGTTATCAATCAACAGAAAGGAGAAACTTAAAAGTGATCTCACAAAATATAATTTTGTTGAAACAAATCTTGAGAAAAGAAAATTTTGCAGGACACAATGACAGAGCCTCCACCATTTCAATAGGTTGCACGTTGTGATGTATGCAAGTGTATTTTCAACGCATTCAGGCGTTGACACCATTGTCGTTCCTATGGTAGGACTTTTTGTTTTGAGCATTTTTTAATGAAAATTCTATTTCCAGAGTTTGGAATACATTCTGTTGTTAAAGTATGCCATGAATGCTTCAACAATGCTACACATTCATCTTAAACAAATACACAAACCAACTCCTATGACATTGATAAAATGGCCTCAGATGACATTGATGCAACAATTTCTAATGGAATTGATGCATCCACTGATAAATTATCTAGAGTTGATTTTAATGAAGTCATTTAACACATTGTTCCTCCAATATTGACTACTCTTTTGCAACAGGTACATACCGCACATTGAAACAAACATTGGACATACCTCATCACAATATTAGTAGCTTGTGGTCTCCACCCAACATATTTACTTGATTATTAGTGGGCACGTAGACATCCTCGTCAATAATGCTGGCGTGCACTATGTTCGGCCTCTTGCCGAGCTGCCCTTGGCTCTCCTCCAGTTGACTTTTGAGACCAATGTATACAGTTTAATGCATGTTATAAAAGAGGTGGCACCTCACATGATATCTTGGGCAAAGGGAAAAATAGCGTATATTGGAATTGTCATGAATTTAACTCCTGGACCTTGGGCTGGTGCCTACGCCACTTCCAAAGAAGCTCTTCATTCTTTATCCGACACTCTGAGAGTTGAATTGAAGCCTTTTGGGATAGATGTTATCACAGTAGCTCTAGGGGCAATCAAATCCAGCTGCAATTGAGTGCCATCATCTTTGACCTCCTCTTTAGAAAACAACAATTGGAAAATATCCAATGATAATAGTCAATTAAAGGCTCAAATTGAAGGCCTCGAGCCCCTCCATTGATCTACAACAACCTCATAGTTGGTTCACTTAATTCGATTTACAGAATCCTTTGTGACGATCCTAGTAGTCCTTCTGCTAGGAGAACTATTAGTCTCTTTGCAAACCCTGACAGAGAATTTCTTGAGCTATTTGTCGAAAAATTTGATCAGAACAATTAGCCAACACGGGCTGATAGCCTTTAAGTGATTTCGTGAGATTCATATTAAACGTAGCTTCATTTCTGGAACACTTTGAAGTGATTTCCTTGAAGTATATGAATTATCATATCACTGGAATATGATAAATTCGAAAAATCAATCGTACATACGATATGCAAGTTTTGTGCCTCTGATGCCATAATTATTTGCATAATTAGTCACATCCTAGAATTAATCACTTCCTCTAATACCACATGAAGAAGAATCACAAAAGCATATAACCATATGCATAGCAAATTAACACACAAAAATTAAACTGGCTGAAAAGGCAAAGAGCCATCATGTTGTCTCTCATGCTCATGTAATTCACATTCTTCAAAAAATTTAATAATACATTTAAATACATGAGTAAGTGGTCTTAAGATAGTGCGTCTATCTTAGACTCACTTGGTTGCACAGTAATTTAGGAGAGCTTGTTGGAGAGAATCTCTCATCCCAACTAGACTCCTTAGTTTGAGGAATTCTCATGATTCTATTTATTTAATTTAATAATTGGATTTATTATTGATTTTTAAGAGAGTGAGGCTGACACACACACACACACACACACACACACACACACACACACACACACACACACACACACACACACACACACACACACACACACACATACATATATATATATATATATATATATATATATATATATATATATATATATATATATATATATATATATATTACATGTGAAACTAGGGATTTTGGTAGGAAAGATTTGGGAAACAAACACTTTTGTCACATTATTGGAGTGGGAGATTGATGAGCCCCAAATTTTGGTAGCAATTTGGGCTCATTTGGCCTACTTACCTTGCTCAACCCTTCATTTTTTATCACTTATGCATCATTTCTTAGTATATTCGTGTTATTTGTAGGAAGAAGGGCACTCATTATGCCTATGTGGCTAATACATGATGATTTCAGGTTTTTTGGCATTAAATGGAGCAAAGACCATGCAAATGGAGACAAGGAGACAACCAAGGTGGCATTACAGGTTTATAGGGAGGTTGTCCACAGCCTTGAATGACCTCCCTCGTGATCTCCACCCCAACTCCGAGCTCCAACAGCTATCACCACCGAGCTAGAAGGCAGCCAATGGATTCTACAGGAACAACAGTTTACTTTCAGTTGGATAGCCAAGCTCCACTAATTGAGGAGGAAAGGCTTGGCCCTCATCATGTATAAATATTGAGGCTATAGCCTTCGTTGAGACTCTTGAACTTTTGATATAGATTTTGGATTACGAGTTGTAGCTCTGTTTTTTCTCTTTGTAAGCCAATTTTGGCATGTTGTTATACTCATGGTTATGATCATTTAATAAAAGGCAGGCAGATTTGGATTCGATTCTGAGTTTTTAGGGGAGCTATAGGTCTCAGGTTAGGGCCCAACCTGAGAGCAATAGACCTCCTTTTCTTTGTATTGTTACTTGTCTTTCTTTTATCATTGCATTTCTTTCCTTTACATGCACTTGAAAAACACAGTTTGCTGAGTTGACTGTTTCAGTTTGGTGATGTAGATTAGTTTCATGAATGCAGTTGTTTCAGTAGTTCAACATTAGCGTAGGGAGATTGAATTTACGTTGAGTTAAAAAAAAAGGTTGACTGCATGCTCACTTTCACCTCTGTTTGGGGACCGGAAGTGTAGACCGTGCCAACTGCCAACAACATTGTTTTAACATATGCATGCAAGTATTGATGTAATGTTTTCGATTGAAGAATTGTCCATCGAATTTTATCTTGAGTAATGACTCTTTGGTTCAGCATCATGCACGAATTCCCTTCAACTTACGTTGCTGATTCTTTGATTTCTAATAAAACAGTTAGAATAGGTTGGTGAACTTTCGTATCACATGCAATATAAGGGTGATTTGTTTCATTTACACTGCGCAGCACCTCTTCCTCATGTTCTTATTCTTCTGAACCATGCCTAAGCCACCTATTCATCCTCTGTTCAGCTCATTTGCCTTCCACCCCTTCTACTGCCCACGTTGCTCAATCTTTTTGACCTTCCACTACTCTACCCTTCTATCGACCAACCAGCTCTATCCACTCCCTCTCCACCTCATCTTTCTATCCATAGGCCATCTCAAGCTCCTCTTTCATCTTACCCATCCATCCATACAGATCCTTCACTCCTCCATCACCCAAAACTCCGACTGTAGAACATCCTGTAGAAGTTAGCAGACTTCCTGTAGAAATCCCGAGTTTCCTGTAGGATCCCCTGCAGACATCCTGTAGAAGCCTGCAAACACGGTTTCCAAGCACCTGAACGTTGTGGACTTCTGTGGAATGATGTGAGGGATCCCCGGGAACCTCTCAGAGCCCTCCTGACCTTTCCCAAGCCTTCCTTCCCTTTGAACTACCCCTGCACAGTCAAGACCCAGTAAGAAGCATAATCATAATAATACCACCCACTTGAGCAAAAATACAAAAACGTGTTTTCTTCAATGGAAGTAGTTTAAATTCATGCATCTCATCTCACTAGAAGTAATGGCATCATTTCTAGAAGTTGCATTCCCACCATTGCATCATAAAGGTTAAGCTAGTCAGATTAGGGTTTACTAGGGTTTCCATGTTTGGTTGGCTTTCAGTTCATTCTTGCAAAGTAGGTTAACTTCCTTTGAGATAGACATCGTTCATCATTTAGAAAGCTTCTTCTGAGAACATATAGAAGTTGGCTTGAGCCCTAGTGGACTTGTGCCAGTTGACCAAGTGACAGCTGCGACAAGAGCTAGTACTTGTGCATACGGCACCGTCGCTTCCAAGTTTGTTACGAACTACCGGGTTGATAAAATTAGAGAAGGAAGCCCCAGGAGTTGTAGCATTATTGCTACAATACTGGAGCTCACCATCTTTTTGGCGATGTTTCCAGGGAAGCGTCAGAGTATTAGTAATTGTTGTTTTTCTTCTATTTTCTTACTCTTGCCTTCTGCCAAGTAGTTTATTTCATTTCCATTCTGCAAAAGTAGCATAGACATTTCCTGCTTTCATAGATTAGCATTTCAATTCCGCAATTTCAATTTTGCAAGCATAGATTAGCCTTTCAATTCTACAAGCGTAGACTAGCATTTCCATTCCTGCAATTCCGTTTGAGCAAAGTAGATTAGTCCTTTCCTGCTTTCATTTCAATTCTGCATTTTTATTTCAGCAAGATTTAGTTGTAGATCAGTCTATTTCAGTTTTGCAGGTACCAAAGAAAAAAAGCAAAAGCAATCAAAAAGTCTTTCCATTTCATGCCTCATAGGAACCGAGATAAAACAGGCAAATTCCTACCCAACACCCCCACCACATCACTGAGTCACCCTTCTCTCTTCTTCGGTGACAATGATCCAGAAGAACCTATATGTGAACCTCCTGAGATATATGAAGATCCCATAGTAGAAGAAGAATTAGAGACCATCCCATCTGAAGCTATGGCTGACAATAGAAGAGAAGATGAGAGAATAGAAGGTGCCTTCCCCATCCGAGAAACCAATGGAGATATGAAAATGAAAAACATTAGCCCCTCCGCTCTGCCTCACTTCCATGGACTGACTACTGAAGATCCTAATACCTTCCTGTTTGAGTTTGTTGTCCTTTGTAGAACCTATGACTATACTGAAGATGAGCAAAAGCTGAAACTCTTCCCTTCCACTCATAAGGATGTAGCATTACGCTGGTTCATGGGCTTACCTGGGAATAGTATCACCACTTGGGCTTAGATGCAGCAAGCTTCCAATACCAAGTACCGGGACTACTGTAGGTCCAAGCAAACCAAGGGAGAAATCTTTCGGATGACCATGGGAAATGATGAGTCCTTAGAGGATTATGAGGAGAGGTTCCAACTTAGCTATAAGCGGGCCAGGTGCACACTTGACCCCGAATCCCTCAAGTTGGTCCTGCTCCGAGGAGTCCCTCAAGACCTTTTAGATACCCTTCACATGTTAGCTGGGGGAGATATTTACCAGCTGCCTTATGAGGACATCAATACTGTGTTCAGAAACGACTCTAGGGCAGCCCAGGAACGAGGTAGAGGAAACCCTCTCTCATCTGGTATTCCTTTCTCCAAGCATGAGTTTGCAAATCAAGTAGAAGATCTTAAGAGTGAGGCGAGACGGACCATTTCCATGCAATTGGACACATTCAAGATCCAGCAGAAGAAGGAAGAAGCTGAGAGGGCCTTGGCTATCTTCTGCCCTAGATGTACAAGGAGACACCCTAAGAACGAATGCCCATTGCATTCGGTTGAAGTGTGCTTCATTTGTGAGGAGGACCATCCCACAAATCAATGCCCAACCTTACTTGGACTTAAAGCTATGTACCAAGGGACAGAAGCTCCCACTGAACCTCTCTATTTCCTCAACCAAAGGAGGCCACAAGGACCTAGACCTTACCAGCAGGGGATGCAAGGGGCACCTCAAGCTTATTACAGCCCAAACCAATCGACTCCTGTGCCTTCCTGGGGTCCCCCTACTCATCCTTCCTGGTCTATGCCTCCTCCATGGTCTTATCCACCTCAGTACCCTACTCAACGCACTACTCATTCTTATCATTCACATGCCTAGCCACAACCTCAGTGGAATGCACCTCAGTCGTGGTGGAGGCCCCAATACAACACTCCTCCCGCCATTTTGCCTCCACCACTAGTTCAACCTCAACCATTACCTCCTGCTCCTCCAAGGCAACCTCAGATGCCTGCTCAACCGAACCCGAACCCCAACAATAGATAGGCCCAACAGGTATACACTGGGGAAACATCATGACCTACCTACGCTGTGGAGATCCAGGAGATCAATCTTCGATCTGGAAAGACTCTTCCAGATCGCCAACCTCCTCCCCCAGAGGACGAGGAGGACAAACAGGAAAGTGAACCAAAAGCTATTCCACACTTTCCTGAGAGACTAACAGCCCCCACACAACCCAACCCAGAGGAGGATGAGCTTCTGGGAGAGCTCAAGCAGTTGTGTGTGAAAATACCACTTCTCCAAGCCATCAAGGATGTGCCAATATACAACAAACTGGTTAAGGAAAAGTGTTTTAAACACCTAGGCAGGCGAAAGAGAGATGTTTCAACCATCAATGTCTTAGGACAACTGTCTGACCTTATGTTAGGACAAGTCATCTGCCCAAAGTACCTAGATCCTGGGAGTCCTGTAGTAGATGTCCACATCAATGGCACCATCATACCTCACACCTTGATTGATTTGGGGGCTGCCATTAATGTGATGACCAGGGATACCATGCTCAAACTCAATCTTCAGGGTTCCTTGAGGAAGACCTCGACAGTACTGCAACTAGAAGATCGTTCCACTGTGACTCTCGAAGGGATTGTGGAGGATGTCTTGGTCTCTGTCGACTCGTGGGAATACCCCGCAAATTTCTTGGTTCCGTAACCCAAGGCAAAGCTTACTGGATATCCTCTCATTTTGGGAAGGCCTTGGTTAGCCACTGCAGATGCTTACATAAGTTGCCGTGCAGGAAACATGACCATCAAAAACGGTCCTATGTCCAAGCAGCTAGTCCTATACCCTCCTGACCAACCCTCCTTAGAGCATGACTTACCACTGTGGTTGGAGGAAGGAGAAGAGGATGAGGTGTACTCAGCACCTTTGTGCACCCTAGATACCACTAGAAGAGACCCCCCAACCGAGGATGACTTGATTGAGACTTTGATCAAGAATCCACTTTCCAGTGCATTATCCTTAGAGAAATTGGTGGAGGACGCCCAAGCCAGCACCTTAGTGGACCTTTGTACCACCAACCCTGTCACTCCCAAAGTCAAGAATGTGGAGTTCGGCCCTGAGAGAACGTTAAAGATCAGCTCCTCCCTATCTCCTTCCCAGGAAAAGGAGCTGTGTAACCTGTTGGCCAGTCACCTAGATGCTTTTGCTTGGAGCTATAAGGAGATGAAAGGAGTCCATCCCTCGGTCTGTACCCATCACATATACATCAAAGAGGGTTGTAAACCAGTTAGGCAACCTCAGAGGAGAATGAATCCAGCCCTTAAGGACATTGTCAAGGAAGAATTGCAAAAACTGTTGGATGCATGATTCATTTACCCCATCTCAGATAGTGAATGGGTGTCCCCTATGGTGTTGGTTCCCAAGAAAAATGGGAAGTGGAGAATCTGTGTGGACTACCGAGAACTGATCAAAGCTACCAAGAAAGACCATTTCCCCTACCTTTCATAGATCAAGTGTTGGATGGACTGGCAGGAAAGAAGTTCTTCTCTTTCCTGGATGGGTTTAGCGGGTACAACCAAATCCAAATCAGCCCGGAAGACCAAGATAAGACCACCTTCACTTGTCCTTGGGGTACCTTTGCCTACCGAGTCCTACCCTTTTGGCTATGCAATGCTCCTGCTACCTTCCAGAGAGCTTTCTTGAGCATCTTCTCGGAGTTGGTCCATGATGCGGTGGAAATCTATATGGATGACTTCACTCCTTATGGGTCCAACTTCCAGGAAGCATTGTCCAATCTAGGAAAGGTCCTAACCAAATGTGTTGAGATGAACCTATCCCTTAGTCCTGAAAAATGTGAATTCTTGATGACTGAAGGGACTGTGCTAGGCCATACCATTTCTTGCCAAGGGTTACAAGTGGATCCCAACAAAATTGCTCTCATCAAGAAGGTTCCACCTCCCCAAAAGGTAAGGGATGTCCGGAGTTTCTTAGGATTAGCAGGGTATTATCGGAGATTCATTAAAGACTTCAGCAAGTTAGCCTCGCCATTGTTTGGTCTGTTGGAAAAAGATGTGGAGTTTAAATGGACTGACGATTGTCAGAGGGCTTTGAATGAATTACCGGACAAGTTGGTGTCAGCCCCAATCTTGAGAGGCCCAAACTGGGCCCTACCTTTCCACATCCACACTGATGCCTCAAACAAAGCCATAGGGGCAGCTTTAAGACAAGTTGAACAAAAACTTCCATATGCCATTTACTTTGTTAGCAAAAACTTGTCCAAAGCCGAACTGAATTACACTATAACCGAGAAAGAATTCTTGGTTGTGGTCCATGCATTGAACAAGTTCCGACATTATATTACTGGCTATCAAACCTTTGTACATACGGATCATGCTGCAATTAGATATTTAATGAATAAACCAGATGTGAATGCTCGTATTATTAGATGGTTACTTTTGTTGCAGCAGTTTGATTTGACCATTGTTGACAAACCAGGTAAAGAAAATGTTGTTGCTGACTTTTTATCTAGATTGGATTTGTCTGCAGATGAGGATGGAACAGTGGATGACCAGATGCCCGATGAACATCTGTTTGCTATCTCAGTACTCTCTCCATGGTTTGCTGATATAGAAAACTACCTTGTTTCAGCACAGTTCCCTCTACACCTATCTTCAAGAGAGAAGAGCAGAATCATCAGAAAAAGTGCCTCATTTACTTGGATAGGGGGCAATCTGTTCAAGCTTGGCCCTGATCAGATCTTAAGGCGTTGTGTAAGGGAGGAGGAAGTCTTTGATATCCTCCTCACCTGTCATGATGGGCCTTGTGGAGGACATTTTGCAGCAAAGAGGACTGCCTTCAAAATCCTGCAGGCAGGCTACTATTGGCCCACACTTCATCAAGATGTCAAAAGATATATCAGCCAATGTGACCGATGCCAAAGAATGGGGAAACCGACTCCAAGGGATGAGATGCCTCTCCAACCTCAAGTGACTCTAGAGCCATTTGAGAAGTGGGGTATGGATTTTGTGGGTCCAATCAACCCTCCTTCGAGGCAAAGGTCTTACATCATTGTGTGCACTGACTACATGACAAAGTGGGCAGAGACTAAAGCAATCAAGGCAGCAACAGAAGAGAAGGTGGCCGAGTTCTTAAGAGAAAACATCTTCTACAAGTTTGGCTACCCAAGAGAGCTGGTCACCGATCAAGGGAGCCAGTTCACATCCAACTTGATTGAAGACCTGCTAGCTCACCACAAAATCAAGCATAGGACTTCCACCCCCTATCATCCACAAGAAAATGGGCAAGTGGAAGTCACCAACAGAGCGTTGGAAGGGATTTTGACTAAGGTGGTGAGCAGTAGTAGGAAAGATTGGGTAGATCGCCTAGTTGAGGCCACATGGGCTTACAGCACCACCTGGAAGACCACCACCGGCTTCACACCTTATGAGCTGGTCTATGGGAAGAAAGCTTTGCTGTCCATTGAGTTTGAATACAACACTTTGAGGATGGCAGCTCAGCTAGATCTAGATCTCAGCCATGCACAACAAGAAAGGTTATTGCAGCTGAATAGACTGGACGACCACCGGATGCAGGCCCTCCTTCACTCAGAAGTGGTTCAACTTCAGAGAAAGGTGTGGCATGACCAACACCTCCATGACAAGCAATTCCAGCCGGGAGATTGGGCCTTGTTGTATGACTCCAAATACAAAGATTCCAAGGGGAAGCTGAGAACCAGATGGCTAGGACCATATGCAGTGGAAAAATGCCATGACAATGGATCTGTTCTTATTCAAACCATTGATAAGGGAGCCCTCCCCATGCTTGTCAATGGGCATCGATTGAAGATCTACAAGAAACCTCTCTCAAGACAAGAGTTCATCAAAACTATGGAGAAATCAGTGTTGGTCATAGAGAAGGGTTCTCCCTCTACTTTGGGCATACCCTGAAAGATCTAAAAAAAAAAAAAAGATAATAAAGATCCTTCGATGAAAACCTTTCTGAGGCACCCCTATTATCTTTCAAAAAAAAAAAAAAGAGATTTGAAAAAGATCCTTGAGTGAAAACCTCTCTGAGGCGCTTAAGGCAGATGGCAAGGGTGAAAACCTCATTGAGGCGCCCCTGTTATCTCTAAAAAAAAAAAAAAAAAAAGCAAAAAGATAGGGACAACAAGTTTGTAATGTGAAAATGCATGAAGGTTGCAGGTGTTCTATGAAGGAGAGGAGGACTCTTAATGCAAAGCCAAATATCCTTATCATGCTGCCAGGAGACCTCACTAGCACCTCCTCCAAGAATATTCATTTCCTCCAAGGTATGTGCACAATTTCATCATGGCTTGAGTCTTCTACAGGAAGATGCAGACTTTCTACAGGAAGATGCAGACATTCTATAGGAAGGTGCAGACTTTCTACAAGAAACGCAACTTTTCTACAGGAAGATCTATATTTCTACAAGAAACTTCCTGTAGAAGTTCGGGATGGCTCAGAATTCATTTTATGAGGAGATCTAACGACCAAGGACCGGTTTGGACGCATGCAAGCTACTGTTGTCACCCTTATACATTGTTGTCACCTCTTTCTACCATCCCTGTCGACATGCAATGAAGTTACCTGCACCATCAAATCAGATCATTGAGTTATCAAGAGAAATCAATTTTTAAGATGAAAAAATGTTGAGATGTCTTACCATATCCATCCCAGTCATCCATGAGCTCTGTGAGCGTGATCGTGGGGCCATTGCCTTCGTCGTGCAGCATGCACCCGAGGAGGAAGAAACTGTTACATGACATCCTGTAGGAGTCCCGTAACAGTTAAGCCCGCTAGTGTGCACACCATATACAAGGAAAACGCGGGCGCATGCAGCTGAAGCCTCAAATCCATCGTCAGCCACCTGTGAATATGAACCTTCGGGCCTGTGCAACTCCACCAGCAGCAAATAAATCCACTCATCGTCGTCCAAGAGCCTGAACAATTGTGTTGCGGCCGCACAGGTAAGTGTCTCGACCCTTTCTTCCGACAAATTGCATGAATTTTACTTTGAAAATGTTTGCAAAGTGTGAAATGGATGGGTTGAGCGGTTGTATGGTCAATCGATTGGCCACGTCGACCAGTCAGTTGGTCGAGCTGGATGTGTGAATGGTGGCCGTGGAAAAAACAGGCAGTGGACACGTGAGAACCATCCACTCGGGGAGAAACGAGTTCTAACGAGAATGGCGACGACAGGTCTGCGGTAAATGATGCGGCAGTAAGGGAACTTGCAGAAGAATGACGGTGTGACGTCGCCCAACGATCTGGCAGGGACAGCTCACCCCCACGCCACAGATTCCGCCGATTCAAATTTAATCGGCTAGATTATCACCCCCATGCATTTATCATTCACCGTTTGAGACTCGAGTGATCATCTGGATCCCTCTGCAGTTCGATACTCCGAGTCTTTGGCCATCAGAATGCCTGTAAAGCAACACCAAGAGCGCAGACCCACTGCAGTATCCCCCGGAAATTGCGCGCTGCTCCTACAGGAAAGTTGTTTCTACAGGAAGTCGGGTTCCTCACGTCAAAAGGTGGTGGATTAAAAAGGTAAGCCTAAACTCTCCATGCAATTGGTTTTTGAAGGTGGCAGAATTGTCATCTACAGTCTGGTCGTCGAAAATTGTTGCATATATTGTCTGTCGTGCATGAACTGTCGTCCTATAGGATGTCAGTGTAATTAAGTGTGTTAAAGGTTCTTAGGGGGTAAGCTTTGTGAATTATGTGCATGACAGAGGCGTAATCCTACGCTCTGTCCCAGTAGACCGAATTTCTTCCCCATTTGCTACCTCCAGCTAACGCAGCAGTTTTTCACCATGCCGATGGGTTCATCACAAGGGAGCCCACTGATTCAATGAAGTTAAGGGAAAATCCTGAGGTGGTGGAGCTCTTCACATGAGCACAATGGATATCCTTCTGTGACAAATTGCAGGGCTATGACGACGAAGTGGCAGAAGAGTTTTTGCAAGCTCTGAGGCCGAAATCTAAAACGTTGGCCACTGTTACCTTCAGGGGTCTGAGCCTCAAACTCACCCCACAATTCATCAGCCGAGTTATGGAGCTCCCAATGGGATTACCATGGGATAAAGAAGAAAAGAAATTGAGCCAACAAGCTAAGAAAGAGTTCTTTCCACCAGAGGAGGAATTTTCAGAAGACAAAACTGGGGTTCGTAGAACCAGTTTACTACCACCATGGAATGAAGTGAGCCTGCAAATTATAAAGTACATCACCTGCGAAGGCCGTTTTAGCATTGTATACGGGTATCATTTTCGGTTACTAACTGAACTACGGCACCAGATGGAGCTACCTATAGAAAACAAGCTCAGTCTCCCTTACTTTCTACTACAGTCTCTGATTGAGTGTGCAACCAAGCTGAAAGAAGGCATACCAGACTAGGTAGCCCACCATGCACTGATCAAACTCCTTGTGGAGGATGCGCTCCACACATAGAAGGTTCCTCTCTCATGGGAAGCCTTCAGAAATTTGACAAAGGACGGGGACATAAAGATGCTAACCGAAGAGCTCGGTTCTTCTAGCAGTGAGGAGAAAGAGTCAGTGGCCGCAGTAAAGAGAGAAAAAGGCCAAAAGACCCCGACCGCAGAGCAAAAGAAAAAGCAAGAAAAGAAACAAGAGAAAAAGGATGACAAGGAGAAAGATGACACACCCATCTTGTCAGCAAGATAGCAAAGGTTGCAAGGTAGAGTGGACAAGGCTGAGAAGGTCCACATCAGCAAGAGTGCCTCGACAGTGACCGCAACCAAGTCAAAAAGTAAAACTCATGCAGCAAAGCAAACCAAGGCAGCGACACCTGTTTCTACAGGAAAGCCGAAACCGGCTTCTACAGGAAAGCCGAAACTGGCTTCTACAGGAAGCCCAAAAATTGCTGAAAAAGGGTCTTCTACAGGAAGCCCGAAATTGACTAAAATAGGGTCTTCTACAGGAAGCCCTGAAAAAGTGAAACCCAAGGAGAAGAAAGCTGACATTCGTGAAAGGGAGGCAGCAGCTGTGCTGGCCGCCCTCAGCACACCTCCTAAGCCAAAGGAGAAGAGAAAGAGGGAGACCCCTCTATACTTTGAAGCTCGAAGAAGTGTGAGAATAAAGACAGGCAAGCCACAACCTCCATCGAGCAACCAAATCACTACAGGGGATGCCCCTACTTCAACCAGTGAGAGGTCCCCCTCGAAGATATCGGTCACCTACGAGAGGGGGAGCCCAAAAACAACTACTTGGAAAGGAAGGTTAGACCAATTGGCTTTAAAAGCTCGGCTCAAGGTCAAGGAAACAGAGAAGAGGGAAGGAGCGGCACCCTCATCACCACAAAGGGCAGAACAGGCAGATCCACCAAGATTAGGAAAGAAAGAGCGTATTCCGGAGCCTAGTTCTCGGCCAAGGACAAGGAGCTGGAGCAAAATTGCTCAAGGATGAGCAAATATTTTAGCTGGGGGGTGATGATGAGCCCCAAATTTTGGTAACAATTTGGGCTCATTTGGCCTACTTACCTTGCTCAACCCTTCATTTTTTATCACTTATGCATCATTTCTTAGTATATTCGTGTTATTTGTAGGAAGAAGGGCAGTCATTATGCCTATGTGGCTAATACATGATGATTTCAGGTTTTTTGGCATTAAATGGAGCAAAGACCATGCAAATGGAGACAAGGAGACAACCAAGGTGGTATTATGGGTTTATAGGGAGGTTGTCCACATCCTTGAATGACCTCCCTCGTGATCTCCACCTCAACTCCGAGCTCCAACAGCTATCACCATCGAGCTAGAAGGCAGCCAACGGATTCTACAGGAACAGCAGTTTACTTTCAGTTGGACAGCCAAGCTCCACTAATTGAGGAGGCCAGCTTGGCCCTCATCATGTATAAATATTGAGGCTGTAGCCTTCGTTGAGACTCTTGAACTTTTCATATAGATTTTGGATTACGAGCTGTAGCTCTGTTTTTTTCTCTTTGTAAGCCAATTTTGGCATGTTGTTAGACTCATGGTTATGATCTTTTAATAAAAGGCATGCAGATTTGGATTTGATTCTGAGTTCTTAGGGGAGCTATATCTCTCAGGTTAGGGCCCAACCTAAGAGCAATAGACCTCCTTTTCTTTGTATTGTTACTTGTCTTTCTTTTATCATTCCATTTCTTTCCTTTACATGCACTTGAAAAACACAGTTTGCTGAGTTGACTATTTCGGTTTGGTGATGTTGATTAGTTTCATGAATGCAGTTGTTTCAGTAGTTCAACATTAGCGTAGGGAGATTGAAGTTACGTTGAGTTAAAAAAAAAGGTTGACTGCATGCTCACTTTCACCTCTCTTTGGGGACCGGAAGTGTAGACCGTGCCAACTGCCAAAAACACTGTTTTAACATATGCATGCAAGTATTGATGTAATGTTTTCGATTGAAGAATTGTCCATGCGATTTTATCTTGAGTAATGACTCTTTGGTTCAGCATCATGCACGAATTCCCTTCAACTTACATTGCTGATTCTTTGATTTCTAATAAAACAGTTAGAATAGGTTGGTGAACTTTCGTATCACATGCAAGATAAGGGTGATTTGTTTCATTTACACTACGCAGCACCTCTTCCTCATGTTCTTTTTCTTTTGAACCGTGCCTAAGCCACCTGTTCATCCTCTTTTCAGCTCATTTTCCTTCCAAACCTTCTACTGCCCACGTTGCTCAATCTTTTTGACCTTCCACTACTCTACCCTTCTATCGGCCAACTAGCTCTATCCACTCTCTCTCCACCTCATCTTTCTGTCCATAGGCCATCTCAAGCTCCTCTTTCATCTTACCCATCCATCCATATAGCTCCTTCACTCCTCCATCACCCAAAACTCCGACTGTAGAACATCCTGTAGAAGTTAGCAGACTTCCTGTAGAAATCCTGAGTTTCCTGTAGGATCCCCTGCAGACATCCTGTAGAAGCCTGAAAACACGGTTGCCAAGCACTTGAACATTGTGGACTTCTGTGGAATGATGTGAGGGATCCCCGGGAACCTCTCAGAGCCCTCCTGACCTTTCCCAAGCCTTCCTTCCCTTCGAACTACCCCTGCACAGTCAAGACCCAGTAAGAAGCACAATCATAATAATACCACCCACTTGAGAAAAAATACAAAAACGTGTTCTCTTCAATGGAAGTAGTTTAAATTCATGCATCTAATCTCACTAGAAGTAATGGCATCATTTCTAGAAGTTGCATTCCCACCATTGCATCATAAAGGTTAAGCTAGTCAGATTAGAGTTTACTAGGGTTTCCATGTTTGGTTGGCTTTCAGTTCATTCTTGCAAAGTAGGTTAACTTCCTTTGAGATAGCCTTCGTTCATCATTTAGAAAGCTTCTTCTGAGAACATATAGAAGTTGGCTTGAGCCCTAGCGGACTTGTGCCAGCTGACCAAGTGACAGCTGCGACAAGAGCTAGTACTTGTGCATACAGCACCGTCGCTTCCAAGTTTGTTACGAACTACCGGGTTGATGAAATTAGAGAAGGAAGCCCCAGGAGTTGTAGCATTATTGCTACAATACTGGAGTTCACCAGAGATCTCCAAATCAAGACACAGGATGGACATGTGATCTTGTTTAAATAGGTTAGTTTTTCTCCAAAGATGAATATGAGTTTGATCTCAGAGGGATGATTGAATAATGAAGGTTACTCCATAAGTTCATGGAAAGGTGGCTAAAAAATTAGTAAAGGGATGTTGGTCATGGGTAGAGGACTCAAAATATGAACCTTATATATGTTAAGGGTAATGATAGAAATATTATATGTGGATGTTGTTTCAAAATAAGGAAACTCAGTGGATTTTTGGCATATGCACTTGGGTCACATGAGAGAAAATGGCCTAATGTCCTTTTTGGAAAATATTTGCTTCTACGCTTGACCTTTGTGAGCATTGTATATATGGTAGGCAATGAAGAGTTTTATTTATGAGAGGTGGCTATGAAAGGAAAGAAAATTTATTAATTAGTACACTTTGATGTGTTTGGTCAAGTCAATATTATGTCTTTAGAGAAAGCCTCATACATTTTCAAATTAATATATGATGCATCTAAGAAGTTTTGAGCCTATCCCATGAAAATTAAAGGCAGGGTGTTTAAGATATTTCAAAGAGTCATGTCTTTTTTGAAAGTGATACTAACAAAATGCTCAAGTGTTTGAAGATAGATAGTGGTGGAGAGCATTGCTCCAATGCATTCAAGTATTATTATAATAGGCCTCACAAAAACCATCAGAATATTTTCCTTAGTACTCAACTAAATGGTAATAAAGAAACAATGAATCACACTACCATGGAGAAGGTGAAGAGTTTATTGTCAAATTGTAGATTTGAAAAACAATTTTGCATAGAATCACTAAGGGAATACCATTATGTAATAAATCATCCACTTACTACAAGCCTAAATAGTGGCCATGCATTCCTAAAGAACTTTGGACTAGTAAGAAGGTAAAATATTCTCACTTGATTTTTTTTGATGTGAAGTGACTAGGTATAATCCCAAACGGAATATAGTGAAGTTTGATGATAAATTCATTGAATGTATTTTTTGGGACATGTGGATGTTGAGTTTTGCTTTTTTCTATGGTATTTGGTTAAACACATCTTTTTAGAAGCAAGGATGTCATATTTAATGGGCTACAAATGTTTAAAAGGTCTACGGGTGATATGGGGGTCAAAATTGTTGGCAAGTTTATAAAAAAGAATCCCACCTTTATAAGTAATTAGTAGTCAATTTAAGAACATGATCGAAAAGAAGTGGAAAATGATGGATAGTAAGAAGAAGAAACTTTTTCATAGCCCTTACAAGAGGTCCAACTAGAAAACCACCAATAGTTAGTTTGTGGATCTATTAGTTCTCATAAGCCCTCACAAAGATATCCTCTTTCACATTATATTTTGCTAACTAATGAAGGTGAACTGGATTATTTTTAGGAGGGTTGTAAAGGTGAAACCAGTAAAGAGTGGAAGAAAGCAGTGGAGGAAAAAATGGACTACTTGTTGGAAAAGAAAACTTGGGAGTTAGTAAAGCTTCAAAAAGGAAGAAAAATCTTATAAAAAAGGGGTATATAGGATTAAAAATTATGGTGAAGCAAAGAATATAACATACAAAGAAAGGTTGGTGGTGAAGGGATTTACCCATAATGAAGGTATTTACTTTACTAAAATATTTTAACCTATTGGTAAAATTTCATCGATAAGAACAATTTTGGTCTTATTGCTACTTTAGATCACGAATGTGAATAGTTACATGTAAAGACAACCTTCCTTGTTGACGACAAACAAGAGGAAATAAGTAAGATTCCTTATGTTTTGGCACTTTACAGCTAGATGTATGCTATGGTATGTACACAATTGGACCTTGAACATTTAGTAGGATTTGTGAGTTAGCTCCTTTCTTATCGAGGGAAACAACATTTGCAAGTGATAAAGTGGAAATTAAGTTATCTTAAGGGTACTAGTCATTATTGTTTATATTTTGATAATAATGAATTTTCATTGAATATTTCATAGATGTATATATGCCTAGAGATGTGGACATAAAAAATTCCACCACTAGTTATTTGTATACATTTGTAGGTGCAATAGTGTCTTGGGTATTTTAATCTTCAGATGACATTAAATATCTTGACACAAGAGGTACAATGCATAGTTTTAGTGGAAGCTGAAAAAGAGATGTTGTGGATGCAACGATTCCTAAGAGAGATAGTAATAAAATAATACAAGTATCTATTCTATTGGGACAGTCAAGGCATGATTATGTTGGTGAAAAACACAATGTATCATATAAATACCAAGCATATTGAACCTAGGTACCATTGGACTTGACATGTATTGGAGGAAAAGTATTTACACAAAAAAAATCATACAACCAATAATCCTACTAATATGTTCACCAAAGTTATTCCAAGATACAAGAAAGTATTTTGTAGAAGTTTTGTTGACCTAGGGGTGAATTGATGAGAAGGCTTGGAACATCGGGAAATTGATCTATTATACTATAACTAAACCATATGAAACATGTTATCACATATGTCATCATGAGGTACAAAATATCCTTCATACCAAGTGCTAAGGCAGTAACTCAATGGAATCATGATTGTCACAAATTCCCGATATAGCAAGATTGTGTAGCACTTATCAGAGTATCATGTCAGTGTCATGGAATTTCATCATCATCAAATAATTTAGCAGAGTCGTCAATATCATGCCTTGACTAGTCATCTATTCATGTGCATCATCTCATAATGTTGCAACTCAACTAGTGCTCTCCTTAGAGACCTACCCCAAAACATATAGAATAGATATCAATGGTGATACCATCAAGGTAATTCTTCCTAGAATAAATCATCCCATGACATCACATATACATGATAATTATACAATATTGTTCATCTTGAGACATAACATCAATGTCAGCTAGATGGCTGCCAAGTACATATACCAGAACTACAATAAAATGTTCAAAGTATCATATGTCACATTGAGCCATGATGCAATGCATTCTACCAATGCAACTATATGCCCTACTCTAAAAAAACAGAGTATCAATATGATGTGGAATAATTATAAGAATACATCCTTAGTATATTCTTCCTCTCAGTTTCTTTGATCTCTTTATTTGCATGGGCTCCATCCTTCCACTTTGTATCTTTCCTTGAATTAGGCTCTTTCACTAGCTTTCAAAAATTTCTTTTGTAGTGTCCCAGCTTGTTATATTTGAAGCACCTTGCATTGTCTTTCTTCCTCGGATTTTGATATCTTCCAAACTTTGCTTTGCCTAATGTGCTCATCCTTGCTGCATATGCCTAATTTTTTCATAGAGGATCATTTTCCTCTTCGACCTTCAAACAGGATGCATTGAGACCATAGATCATCAAAACCGAAGGTCTCTTTCATCTCATAAATGAGCTCCATTCTTGAGGAAGACTATTGAAGATAATTGTTGTTATATTTGCATTGGAGATCATCTCTCCAAGGTCCTGCAACCAATCCTTAGTTCAACTAGATAAGTTGTGATACCTTTATCAAATGAAATCTTGATCTTGTACAACCTATTCTTGCAGTGGCCTTTAATTTTTGGATACCATAGATTTCATCAATTATAGATTTATTTTACTGTGCTTAATTATATATTTTTGTACTCTAAGTATAGTTCACTACTATCGTTTCTCTTGCACATATCTAGGAACAGATGATTGTCATCTTGCTAAGTGCCTCTACTATATTTTCAAGGTCAATGAACCTTTTCTTCTCTCTTTACCAATACAGTCCTCATAAAACGGAGAGCAACAATTTAATCCTCATTTTACTTCTAGGTGTCAGTTTCACAATGATTGCAAACAAACAACACTACCGAGAATTGATATAGTTGTGACCTCACCACTAACTGAAGCTTTCCTTCCTTCTAATGAGATCAAACTTTCACCAATGTCTATACCCTAGGATAAGGTTTTTAATGTAGACCCTTAATCAATAAAAACAATATTAACTATTGCACAGGTGAGCTTCAACACACATGACTAATTCAAGATGTGTATATATGTTAATGTCATTTTTAGGAATAAGCAGTTTTTAACTTAATCAGAAGGTATTGTTTAGGACTGTGAATAAGGGTGTGGTATTTATCTCTAATGCGAAGAGGCTCAGTTCCTTGATATGCCAATGGCCTTACTTAAATTTTCACAAAGTTTTGGATTACAATTTCAATTTCATTAAGCACATGTATACATCTTGATTAAGACCACTTGTATGTTGACTTCCTTAACTCATTGTTTCAAGCTTGAGAGAATAAAATTTTATATATATGGAGACTATAGAGTTTCAGACTCCATGAGCTTAAGATCCATTGTTCAGAGTGATTTAAAACTCAATTTATGCTTGTATAGAGATATAATATCTTGACCTCCCTACCCGAGACATCCATACAATTTTGAGTTGAAACTCAACCGAGAGAAATATACCATGCATTGTTGTGTAGAAGGATAAGCCATAGTGTTGAGACTTAATGCATAGGAAATATATTTAGATATATATTACTCATATTAAAGACTATTTTGCATACATATCGTAGAGATCCGCGAGATAGTATACCATACACATCGTAAAGTAGAGTTGGGACCATACCATAGAGGATACACCCAGAGACCATACATATTGCAGAGATTAATAGACTATGTCGACATCGATACCAATCATACGTATGTATAAACCTCTGTGCCAAGGAACACATATACCAACCATTGTTATTGTACCATATATTAAACAAGGAACGAGATCGAGAGTCTTATTCGAGAGGGAAATATTATTATGCCAAGAGTCCTACAGTAAAGCGAGAGAGAGAGAGAGATCCAAATATATCTGAGATTTTTAAATTTTGATGAGATCTACCTTCCTATTGTTTGAGAATATGCCTCTTAGACCCTTAAGATAGAGCTATAATACTCTCGCTCCCTTTGAGAATACTGTGGTCTTGTCATGGAGAAAAGGGCTAATATGTATACCCGAAAACCTTCTATATATCTATGAAAAGTTGTGGATTTGAAAGAAATATTTGATTAGCATTAATTCATAGGTCACTATAACCTCATCTCCTAGAAAGTGATATTCTTCCCACTCATTGTACAAAACCTAGATTTGAAATGATGTTGAGAAATCAAGCGCAGACAAATGAGGCAAGCAAGAATTTAATTTGATTTCTCTTTATTATTTACATTTACTTGTGATATATTATAGTTACATATAGAATATCATAATCCAAACATAAGAACACCAGAAATAGGCTCCAAACCAAGGGAAAATCCCAAGTGCAGAAAACCCAAAAAATATCTCTTCTTATAGAATCTGTCCAATGAAAAGCTTCCAAGACCAATAGAAGACCAAACCCTAAAGAGTAAGCCACCCAAAACCTTAAACAAATCTCAAGAACATAATCACTCGGGAAACCCTACTTCCTCCAAGTAACTCTCACTATTGAACAACCATAACAGATATATGTTTTTCCTCCTTAATCTCCATAGAAATTCACTCCTCTTGCTTGCTACTTTGTTGAACCAGACAACCTTATATTTTTCACATGGAGAAGATATGTCTTCCTCATGTGTGTATCCAAATGAGGTAAGGCTCCTCTTTAAATAGAATTTTCATGAGAGTGTATTTTCCTTCCTTGAGTCAACATGAGGAGAACTGGCCGACTTATCCTTAAAGACTTCTAGGCACATTATTTTACAATACTAAACTATCTCTTTGATACATGAGCCGTCCAAGGGCTAGCACATCATGACTTTGACCTTATGACTTGGCAATAAGACCCATAGAGCACTTAAAGGGTGCATTGACCTAGGATCACAACATAATGGGCAAGAAACCCGTTTCAATAGTAATTATTTTTCTTTTATAAATAAATTTTCCTTTTTCTTTTCTTTAGATAAGTACATCAATAATTACATCATCTTTTGTCACGTACAATATTAAGTCATGATTAAAGTACAATAAATGAAGACCGATCCTAGTTACTTCTTCAACACTTTTCATATGGACTCTGTACCCAATCTGCATATGTAAAGCATTGGCGTATCACACCAACAATCCTCTTGTACCATAGCCCACAATTTTATGTGCCTCTAAGGTATCTAAGCACATGTTTTTCTACCTTCCAATGAAGTTTGGTAAGCTTCACCAAAAACTGAATCAATTGATTAAATGTATAACATATGATGGGCCTTGTGTTCACAAGATATATCAGTGACTGCACTAGCCATTTGTAAATTGTAGCATCTACTACCTCTCTCATAGAAGCGTCCCCCTTCCTCCAATTGCTAGCTAGAGGAATGTCCATAGATTTGTGATGCTTATGATCATGGTGAAGAATGAATGAAAAACCCTCCTATTTATAACAAAGTATTGACTTAATCTAAAAAGTGGAGAATAATAAAATAATTTTACCCAAATTAAGATCTAACAGCTTGGAATACTTTATTATATTTATTGGAGAGAGAAAATATAATTAAGATGGTTAAATATCTTTATTTAGAAATAATTATCAAATAAAATGATTTATTAATTATTTCGCGAGAAATAAGAAAGGTGTGAAATCAAAATAAGTATTAAATAGTTATTTAATAATGATTCTAATAGCGAAAGTGAGGAAAATTTTTTGGAGCTCTGGAGACCTGAAAGTGGAAAAACCCCAATGGTTAGGTGGCCATGAGGTAGGTGGTGCAAGAACCAAAAAAATACAGTAATAAATAGACACAAAAAACAAGGAACAATAGTAATGACAAAGGAAGAAACGAGGGGAGAGGTCCCCTCCTAATGAGATGCAGCAACAGGGGAAGGTCAGAACAATAGAAACTAGGTGGAAGAAACAAAAAAGCAGGGACCTGTCCTTGGAGCTAGATGGCAGGTAGGAAGTAGAGGCAAGTGTTTACCATGTGCAGTGGAGAAACCAAGATTCATAATCCCCATGAACAAGCTAGAGCAGTATAGAAGCTACATGAAAGATCATGCTTTAATCTGCAAATTCATCAGATTTTGGCCAACCGAAAGGGAACTCACCAGATGGATCCAACAAAAATGGTAACCCCGAGGACACATCGAGCTGAAGCTGAGAGAAAAAGGCTTCTTCACAGTAATTTTTTCAAACCTGTAAGATAAAGAAAAAGTGTTTGAAAATGGTCCATATTTCCATTATAATGCAAGACTATTTAAGAGATACAGGGAAGAATATAATAACCTAGATAAAGAAAAATTCCTAGTAGCTTCGGTGTGCGTAAGACTGTTTGGACTACCAATAGACTTCTGGGATCCTGAAATCTTTGAAGGAATAGGAAATACAATATGCAGCTTTGTTAAAATAGTTGAAACCAAAAAAAAGGAAGATACACCTCATATGCTAGAATTTGTGTTTATATGAATATAGCTGACCCTATTCCATATACAGTCGAACTAGAGTATCAAGAGGAAGTATGGCAACAAACCCTAGACTATGAGCACATACCCTTCCAATGCAGAAGATGTCATGAGTATGGACACATGTTCAAGGAATTCCCACTCATATTAGAAGAGGAGGAGCAGATAAACAAACAATAGAGGAAAAATCAAGAAGATCAGGAAGAGTTCCAAGAAGTAAAAAGAAAAAGAAGATATACAAGAGAGAATCGTAGTGAAGGAAGGAAAGGAAACCAAACCAAACCAAGCAACACTAATAGCTTTGAAATCCTATGAGAAGAAGAAGAAGACAATGAGACCCAAACAATGGATTATCAGGGAGAAAAGGGAAAGGAAAGTAGTACAAGTCAAGGCAAACCACAAACGAAGAGAAAGGCACAATGTGACCCAATCGAAAAGGAGGAAAAGGAAGTGGGAGAGAAAATGGAAAATGTAGTGATGGAAATTGATACAAGCAGAGGAGAAGAACTAAGCACAGAGGAAGAAGTATTGCGGAAACTTCTAGATGAATGGCGACAATTGGATGAAAGATTCATTCCAAAAGAGAAAAAAAGAATCTATAGAGAAACGTTCCAATAGTACAAAGCAAAATAGGACAGGGCAAGCTAGAACTGGTAGAACAACTAGGCATCCATCGAGATAATACTCGAGACCAACATAGTAAAACAAAAGGGGGGGGGGAAAGGTAGGAGGAATATACATGAATCGATTCAGATCATGGGAGAAATGCTAGTGAACATGGGAAGAGTAGTGTCGCTATTGGCAGTATTCCATAAGCTAAATAAAGTAACCTAATGATAATAACATCCTGGAATATAAGAGGCATAAATAGTAAAGGCAGGCAGAGACTCTTAGCGGATAGGCTAAGAAAAGAAAAAACCCAAATAATGTTGGTACAAGAAACAAAAATCTCAGGAAGGAAAATGGAGGAGATCATGAGCAAAATCAAACCGAAGTATGAAAGTATGACCATAGATGCGAAAGGTAGCACGAGAGGTATCACAATACTATGGAACCCCACAGTTATCCTAGCAGGCTATTGGGTAGGAATGAAAAGAATACTCATAGGGAAGTTCAGGTTAATAGGAAATCGAGAGTGGTTCCTAGTGTTGGCAGTGTATGGACAACATACACTAGTGAAAAGAGGAAGCTTCCTCAACCAACTACAACAGCTAGGAAACTTGCATAAAGAAAAGTTGTGGTAGATAGCAGGCGAATTCAATATGAAAACATAAAAAGATGAGAAGAAAGGAGGACTGCAAATAGAAGAGCCAGATATGGAGAAATTTAGAGACCTTTAGATAGAACTGAAGATGGTTGACATACCAACTATAAATGGAAAATATACATGGAACAATCGAAGAGGAGGGATCAGAAAAATTCACATCAACACTAGACATATTCCTGGCATCAAAACACTTAACTGGAATAGATATCTTCTTTGAAGCATCTATTCTTCCATGTCTAGGGTCGGATCATTGACCCATCAAACCATAAATTGCCATGAACCAACAGAACCAAAATAGACCTTTCAAGTTCGAGGCATTCTGGCTGAGAGATCCCAACTTCATAGAAAAAATGAAGAACTGGTTGAAAGAGATGGAGATTGGGAGGGAAGGAAGAAATAAAATTCATACTCTCCGACTAAGATTAAAAGATCTAGAAGGAAAGCTTAAGAAATGGAACAGAGAAGAATTTGGAAATATCCACAAGGAATAAGAATCTCTCCAGACAAAAATGACAAGAATCCAATAGAAAATCATAGATGAAGGGAGAAGTGATGAACTGGTAGAAGAAGAAGGACTGGTGCTAAATAAACTAGAGGAAAGAAGAAAACAAGAGGATATCTTATGGAAACAGAAATCAAGAATTGAATGGCGAAAAGAAGGGGAGAGAAATACAAAATTCTTCCATAAGGAAATGCTGCAACAAAAACAACACAATAGAATATTCTCCCTAAAAGACAAACAGGGTAACAGGATAATACAGAAAGAAGAAATGGAAAACTTGCTGGTACAACATTTCAAAGAGCTCCTCACAAAACCCAATATCAGAAGGGAGGCAGCTATTGAAAGAATCAGTCAACATATCCCTAAATTTGTGAAAAGAGACCAGAACTTGGCACTCCTAAGGGTAATAACGAAAGAAGAAGTGGAAGAGGTAATAGAGAAGATGGCAAAGAGTAAAGCACTAGGGCTGGATGGCTTTACAACAAAATTCTATCAAGCCACGTGGGACTTCATGAGTCAGGATATAGTGAATGGAATAGAAGAATCTTGATGCACCAAAAGGATGCACCCGACATTAAATGCGACCTTCCTAGCTCTGATACAAAAGACAAAGAATTCATAAGAACCATAAGGGCTTATGCTGATAGCACTCTGCAACGTCATATATAAGATCCTAGCCACTATAATGGTGAATAGATTAAAACAAATACTTCCATAATTGATATCCCAGGAACAGATGGGGTTTGCTAAAGGAAAACAGGTAACTGATGGAATAGTAGTAGCACAAGAAGCAATTGATTCTTTGAACAATACAAAAACCAAAGAGATGCTGGAAAAACTTGATCTAGCAAAAGCGTATGATAGACTTAGCTGGGGATACCTATAGCAAATCCTAAAGGCATACAACTTTGAGGAGAGGTGGGTAAATTGAGCAATGTCAATCAGCAACACATTAGTTATGCCAATCCTATTAAGTGGATCACCATCAAAAGCCTTCAATCCATCCAGAGGACTCTGGCAGGGAGACCTGTTATAGTCGTTCTTGTTCATAATTGCAGTAGATGGTCTAGGAAGAATAATAAAAGACAAAGTGCAAAGCAGACAACTACAGGGATTATGAATATGGGGAATGGACTACCTCTCACCCATCAATAATTTGTAGATGATGTTATGTTATATGGCCAGGCAATACTTAAAGAAGCGAAACAATTAATGGGAATTCTCACGGAATTTATGAAGGCATTGGGGACAAAAATAAGTAAAGAGAAATCAGAAATCTACTTCTTCAATACACAAGCTTCTTCCCAAGCTTTCCTGGCAAGAAAAATGGGCTTCAAAGTTGGGAAATTTCCTACAAAATACGTAGGTACGCTGTTAAGCGACCAACAAAACAGAGTGGATAACTGGGGAACATTGATAGGCAAGATGCAAAAGAGAATGAAAAACTAGACATTTAGGGCATTGAACATCCCGAGCCTCATAATCCAGCTTAAGTCAGTGCTACAAGCCATACTGATTTACCAACTGACCAGCCAAGCTACACCTAAAACAATCTGCGAGAAAATGGTCAATATGTTTAAAAATTTCCTTTGGCAAGGGTTGAGCAAGATAAAAAAAATGGGCACTGCTATCCTAGAATTGGTTAAGTAAATCAATAAAAGAAGGATGATTAGGCCTCAGAGACCCATATATCCTAAATCAGGTAATGGGGCTAAGTTGTGGTGGCACTGGATATAGGGAGGTGACAACCTATGGAAAAAACTGTTGGAGAACAAATATGAGATGACCAGGTCTCCAGAAGGTAAATTGAGAAGCCAAACTGAGAGGAAATGTTCGGCAATCTGGAACTTGGGAAGAACCAATAAGGAAGTAATCAGAGCGCACAATTTCTAGGAAGTAAGAGAAGGGGACAAAGAGAAATTCTGGGAAGAGGCATGGCAACGGAGAGGAAAACTAAACCAATATCCCCTACTCCAAGAGATATATCAGTCACCATCTAAACATAGGGTTACAAAGTATGTAATTACTGGAGCACATAGTCGGATGACTACTGGAGGAAGTGGAAACAAAAGGAAAACTAGCAAGAAGCACCAAGAAAAGCTAACTGGGAAATATATAAAAAGGAAATGGAATCAAGGAAAATAGCAGTCAAAGAAGGGACAGACACACTAAGGTTGGGAAACATAATTAAAGGTATGTTCACTATAGCAGAGGAATACTATTTAAAAGTAGGATACAATAAACAAATCAAAACAGAAAAATGGGAAAACATATGGAAAATGAAAACATGGCCGACGGTGACATTCTTTACCTGGATATTAAGCCATGAGAGAGCGCTAACTTGGCACCAACTGAGGAAAAAATTAATGCATGGCCCATCATGATGCACCCTTTATTGTAATGGGTAGAGGAGATACACCTCTTGAGAGTATGGGGGAGGTGACTGGGGTGAATTACAATGAGGAGGGCAGGGCAGAAAGTAGACAGGTGGGTAGAAGCATGACACCAAGTGGCAAAACAAGGATAGTTGTAACACGACAAGAGCAGCCGGGAGAAACTTGAAATTTATGAGAGGAAACAGTAGAAAGGACGGAAGGGTGGCATCTCGAGACAAAGGTGAAGGGATCTATGCCAGTAACAAAGGCCGACAAGTGGTAGTTAAGATAAGGGATAGGCAGAAGAGAGGGATAAAAATAAATGAAAATAAGAAAAAAACAAAGTGCATGCAAACGAAGACGAGGAAAACTGACAAGAAGGAAGGTGGCAAAAGAGACAAGATGCAAGTGGCCAAAAGAAGGAGAAACACATCAACAAGTTCGTATGTTACACTCTCATTCCATATTCTTGTTAAATTCAATAGTATTATCAGTAGGAATATAGGCAGTTTGAGCTTGAAAATGCATCCAACGGACGTAAAGAGAATAAAAAATTCCTATGATAGAGGCAAATCCATCTCCGTTGATCACCAGAATTCCACGAGAATGATGAGTTGGAGGAAGGGTCCTGATGCCAAGATGGCAGAGGTTCACTCGGGGGTAGAAGCCTGTAACTTTCCTAAGAAAATATTTACCCTACTAAGGACTGTAGGGAAGATGGGGAGAGACTGAGAAGAATCATGGGAAGAAACTTGGGTGAGGAAAATCTTAAGGGTTGGTGGGACTCAGGAAATCATGCTCTCTAGGGGGGAGAGTAGGAGATCAACTTTTAGGATATCCATATATAAGCCTGAGAGACTCAAGAGAAGAGGGAAACAATATCGACCTGCAGCCGCAAATGAACCCAGGAGGCTGTTAAATTGGGATGGGTAGAGTACTAATAGAAACCAAGATTGTCAAGGGAGCCGTAATGGAAGAAACCTAAGAAAATTCCCAACCAGGGCTATGATAAGGACAGGCTCAAAGTTTCACCTGACCGAAATCCTGATGGGAGCTATAAACCTAGGAAAAGATAGAAACCTGAACAATTTGGAAATTCCGAGGATTAAGTATTATAAATCTGACAAATGTTGTGATTGTGTGATAGGTATAGTAATAGTCTTAGAAAAAGACTGGGACCAGAATAGAGATTACCAGGAAGCAGAGAGCTACATTCAGATAGAGAACATAATGGCCCTTAGGAAAGGATCGAGAGTTACGAAAATGGAGGAAGGCACAAATGGACTATCGAAGAAAAGAGGTCGGAAACCTGGTGAAGAACAAATGAAGAAAATCATCAATGCCTATATGGTTGGGAATCCATCGGAAATAAGATCCCATATAACGAGCTGGGAGAGAGAATTAAACAACAACATCAAGCAAAAGGATATCCTAATGGGAGAATGGGAAAATATGGTGCAGGACCTAGAAACACATAGGGAAGACAATCCCTATTTCGATAGGCTATTCAACAATATTGGGTAATGAAAAGTGTGGTGGCACGGGATATGACAAAGCATCTAGAGCAAATAGTAGAGGAAAGGGAAGAGGAACGGGAGAAGAACAAGGAAGAGGACCCAGTCAGGGTGGTACTACTCAGGGAGATAGCGACAATCCAAATTCAAACGTACCGAAACAATCTGGACCTAGGTAGAATTGAATAGAGTCTCAAAGACTTGAAGTGGAGGATTGAGCAGAGAAGTGAGATGCCAAGATCAAGCACCAAGGCGTCAACCCCAGTAACATCCTCAGATGAGGATTGAAGCAGAGAACCAGTGGGATTGCAAAATACTTTTTCTTTTTGATGAAGTTCAGTAATACATTTCAGTTTAAAATTACATTCCAGGAACAATAGTATAAATAGTCAAATCTGTGATGTTAGATGGATAGTAATAAACCTCTTTAAGTTTTGGATAGGGTATAATGCTGACAGGTGGCTATATGGTTTCCTTCGGGCAGGTAAGCCACCTGCAGCAAATGGATGACAATTTGTTTTTGAAAAAGTAATACAAGTAGAGACCTGCCATGTTGACAAAAAAAATAATAGAAAGATAAGGAAAATTAGATAAATAGTGATTTATTTAATGTGACAATGAATAATTATTTAAATAATTATTTAATAATTATTCCTAAAGAAAATTGAATAAAATGATTGATCTAATTATTCTCATGGGATTTTTTTTATTTAAATCAGAAAATAATTTAATAAAAGTTGTTTACTAAATTCTTTTCTACAACGAAAGTGGTTTTACTATGGTAAAATAAAATCTACATGCTGCATTTCGATCCACCTAGTAAAATTGGCTAGGTGATCATTTTTTGTGTGATAACAAGAATGATTGACAATGAGCAATGTGATCACTTTATTAAAGGAAAAGGTAAGGAGAATAATTATAGAGGAAACCATTATAAATACCATGAGGCTCTCACCAACCATGGTAGTGAAAATCAATGAATGAAATTCAAAAGGCTAAATTGTTGTTACGATTTTTTCAAACCAGTGTACATTGAAAATAATTTCCATAAGAACACCAAATATTGTGAGAGGGTTAAATACCTTGAAGGTAAATCACAAGAAATATCACCAAGAAGGCAATGGTACTAGTTCTTATTTTGTTACCACTTCCTAAGCATTGTAGTTCTTATGAATCAATCACTCAATGTTAAGGATGCTTCCTTATTTTCTCTTTGAATAAGGCCAAGGAGATGGGCTAAGAATATTTGGATATGTCATACTCTACTAGTGACTTTATGGACGGGTTAGATGGTCAAGGATTTATACTAGATTGAGTGTAGTATTTCATTTTAAAAATAGATAATGACCATGCTTTTGATATGGATATTACAAGAACTTATGTTCATATCAAACCCACCTAGTAGGATGTAGGATTTCAATAAATCATAAATGTGTGGGTCTTTAAGGGCTACTAAGTGTTTGGGGTAAAGGATGGTCATGAAATGAGTTGGAATAAGTATTTTTTATGCAAGATAAAAGCTTAGCCTCAAAGAAAAATAAAATAAAATCAGAATAACATTTTCTTTTTGAATGTGATCTTCCATTATGTTATGTCTTCACTTCCACCTCTTTATCACAAGCAAGAGTTATATGCAACATCCCAATCCACATGTAGCCAAAATATACACAAGAATTTATCTTCCGAATATTATTGTTACGAAATAGTGAAAGGCTAAGAAAATCATACTTACATTCAAAGGAGGAGATTCTGATGCATATGGCTTCTTGAAAGCCACAAAAGCAACTTGTGACCACTCTCTAGCCCTATGACCACAAAAATAGGAACGAATAATATTAGGGTATTTTTCCCATTTTTACTAACCCTAACTGTGGATTCCAATCCAAAATCCTTCAAGATTGACATAATTCTATGTAAAGAAATGTTCTCAAACTCTAACACCAAAAACTTGAACCCCATATGGATTGCTAATTGCGTTGAGATTTCTGATCTCACAATTCTAAATTCTAACTACATTCACCACATTTTCAATAAATCATTGCACTTATTAGAAAACTCTCAACACTTGCATCTAAAAATTTTGACTATTGGTCTTTTTCTATATAAAAAAAAACATTATTAAGACTTGATTGTCAAACATGTCCATGCTCTCCAAGTGTGATAAATCCCATGTTGACAATTCATTAACAAATTGGGTAGATATAGAAATAAAAAATAAGCAGTTCTAAATATAATTTAAGGATTTCTAATTGGGTTAACTTTTCTTATCTCACTAAGGTAAATTCCTACTACATTCACCACCTTTTCCATAAATCATTCTTCTTATTTGAAAACTCCTGCATATGAAAATCCATATTTCAACTATTGGTTTTTAGATACATCACTAAAAACATTATTAAGACTTGATTGTAAAAATTATAGATTTATGCTATCTAAGTCATAAATTCCATGTCGAAAATCCATTCACAAATTATATAGTTATATAAATAGAGAAAAGAAAATTCAACTTGAAATTCTAGAGAGGAATTGATCACACACCTTCATATTTTTTCTTTCTTAATTGTGAAAGAGTAAGAGAAGAACTTCTTAACATCTTGGAAAGTTATTTTGGTAGATAAATTACATATATGCAATGTGTAATAATCCATAATGGAAATTTTTAACACCAGGAAAAAAATGCTATGATGCATAATTTTCTCCTTGCAACTAATATTGTGAGTGACTAGCAAATATTTCTTTTATATAAATGCTATCACATTAGAGATGATGAGGATTAGTGCTTCCATTTGTTGGTTTTTCTTGGAAATTTCAAGAATGGAAAGAGGGGAGCCTTAGCCGAGCTGAGTAATATGGGAGGAAACAAGGGACTTGAGCGCATGAAACTAACTTTGAAATTTCATGAAATTGGGTTCATGTTGTTCTACAATTGTGAAAAGATAGAGTCAATTGGCTAGGAAGGCATTAATGGACATCCAATCACATACGCATTGCAACCTACTTGGAACAAATGAACGGGGCAAACAAAGCTCTTGGGTCCAATCGTTGAGGTAATGGGAGATCGCCCAAAGATGATTATGTGATGTTCAAAATTTAGAAATTTAGAAGAGACAAATTACATTTATGGGTTAAATATATATGCATTAAAAAATGTAATAAGATTCTTAACCATGAAAATTCAACATGACTTTACCATGGATATTATTAATGTGTAATTAGATTTTATTATAATACCATGGTTTATCAATACCACGATTTATTAGTACAACATGCCAAAAAAATTGTAGCCCATTTCATAATATTCTTGAATATTCCATAAAGGTTAAACTCCTACCGTCTACTTATTGATTATTGATAACTCAATATTCACATCTTAAATTCTCACCAAGTTCCTATTAATTATTCAGAATTAAATTAGAATTTCAGAAGACTTACTAAAAAACAGATATTCCAAAAGGTGTGTTTATTTTAGAATAGCTTCCAAAATTATAATTTAGTTATTAATAATTTTGTGAAGGCAGCCCCAAGAGTTAGCTCAATCGGTCAAATCAAGTGCCTCGCCAATGGGAGGTCACAGGGTCGAATCCCGAAAGCTCTTACGGTTAGGTCAGTAAATAGGCCGAGGGGTGTTGATGCCCTTCGGGTGGCGTCCACTCAGTGTTTAAAACCCTGGACGTAGCGGCTACCCACTGACCCGGGTATCCGTGAACCAGTAAGTGAAAAAAAAAAAAATTTGTGAAGGCCGGTCTATTTTGGAATAGGGATTCCATAATTTTAGTTTAATTATCAAGGATTATTTGGTGGGTGGTTCTAAAATATTTTTAGTAGTAATCATAGATCAAAGGTTTACATCTATGTGAAATGTAGTTATTCCCTTTTTGTTTTTTTTTTTTAAATTAAATTAATTAATTAAAAAAATGTGATATGAACATGAGTTATAGTTTTTTAAACATGTGGTATTAGTAAGTAAAGTGTGGTGCATCGTTAATAATCTTGTAATGAATTTTTTTAAACATTTATATGTTTAACTCATATATTAATTATTTTTATAATTAATATAATAATAATAATTTAAAATAAAGTTATAAATTAACTTATAATTTAGTTAATTTATTATGATTTTCTCATATTTCTTAAATTCAATTTTGCAATGTAATATGTATGGCCATTTAGTTTATATAGATGTGTTAATTATTAGATAGATGGTAGTGATTTTGAACTCCATAGCATATTCTTAAACATTCTTAGTAGTAGTCACAAATAAAATGTTGAGATTTCTCTCAAAAGTAATTATGCCCTTTCATTTAAATTCAATAACAAAGAAAATATAATGGCTTTTTGGACATGTTCTTAAACCATGATATTGTAACAATGGCTATTTCATGGTAAAATGTTTTCATATTACATGTTTTTTTAAATGTAAATATATTTAACTCCTATTTATTCTTTTTTCATTAAAAATAATAATAATAAAATGTATATATGTTTAACTAATATTTATTATTATTCCATTAAAATTAATAATAATAATTTAAAACAAAGTTAGAATTTAGTGATTTTGATGTATTTTTTTTAGACATAAGAATCTAAGGTTTCTTTTTTTCCAAGGAGAATGAGAAATTTGTATTTATATAGAAGTTTGTGTGTGGGTGGCATTTAATCACTTGTGTATTACACATCTAGATCTTCAAAAAAATATTCTTGAGTCCTCTTATCTACAACAAAAAAGGGATTTTGTAGGTGTATTCCTTACAAAACTCACCCAATAAAAAACAAATTTTACATGTCATTTTATAAGTGATTTATAATGCAGTCTTTCATAATTCTGTAATGCCAATCCATTTATCTATGAGGAATAAGAGAACCTATGATTTTGTCATTGATTTTTAAATCTCCCAATCTTAATTAACACCCTTCATTAGCACATAATTCCATATTTTATTGAGATCAATCATGAAGAACATGGAAATATGCTATTGAAGAGAGAAATTCCATTGTTTTCCTAATTATTTCTTTAAGGCTTTTAATGTTTTTTTCCTTGAAAGGAGATATTCACAAAATGGTGATTATGGAGGGAGCGTGCCAAAAACTAGAGATGTTTTTCTTTTGCTAACAGAATTTTGTGGCAAGGGCAAAGCTTTAGCTTTGATTGTTTGTCATGCATCACCCCATGGATACTCTACAACTTTAACCTCCAACAATCCAAGGCTTATTAATTATTTTGATTTTATCCATGTTTATTGGTCATTAAGGAGATAGGCATGTCTATTTTGGAACAAAGATTCCATAACTTTAATTTAATTATTAACAATTATTAGGTTGCTATGGATTTTGCCTCCACAGAATATTCTAGTATCCTTAGTAGTATACAGAAATCAAAAGTTTAGATTGATGTGCTAAGGGGTTATGTCCTTTTTTTCCTTTAATTTAAAAAAAGTCTATGAACAAGTGTCATGTGTCATATGAAGTGAGTTATGATTTTTTAGCCATGTGGTATTGACAAAGCTATGCTATTGTAACAAAGTCATGGTAAAATAGGAGTAAATCTCCATTGTTAAAAATCTTATTTCATACTTATTTAAATGTATAAATATTTGACACATATAAATTAATAATAAGATAGTAGTAATTTACAATAATAATTGATTGGCATTTGAGGAGATTATTGTTAGAGGTGATATTATTTGATTTGAGGGAGCCATGGCGACGAGGGCATTTGCGTTTGCTTTACTCTAATGTTACTACTTGGGGTGGTGGGCGCGCAGAGTGGACCAATATCTGGTTCGATGAAATCGGAAACCTGCTCGTAGATCTCCAACAAAACACGCCCTTGAATGGTTACAGCTACGAGACAACGCTCGATGACGGAGACACATTCTCTGTCTTCGGGTCAGCAATGTGCGATTCCGGCACCCAATCTTTCGCTGCCTGCACCGACTGCCTTTTCAGCTTGGGCAACTCCGTCTGGGAATACTGCAACGATGCTGTCGCTGGGAATGTTGCATACAGTGGCCAATGTTCCATCGTCTACACTACTATTCAACAAGGGTAACAAGTACAGCTTTTAGTATCGATACCAAATAATGCATGTAATATCTATATTTAAATATAACCCCAAGAAATCTCTCATATCGCTACGGCGATATTGCTGGCTGGTTTAGAAGTTCTTTGGGGTAGCAACTTTTTCTTTATAAATAAACAAATTACTGAGCAGTGATTTGATTTATTTTATTTGCATGAATGAATTATTTTTGTTTTTATTATAGACAATGACTTCAAAATATAGATAAGTTGATTGGAGTGAGGTTTAATTTTTTTTTTTTTTTTAATCTCATAGAGATGAGTTGAATATAACTTGGTTTGGCTTATGGTTATTTTTGGTTTTTGTTTACCACTATTCCTATTTATATGGAGCAGCCATACTATCTTAAATTTTCTCAAAACTATTTTCATATTGAGTTATTTATTTATTATCTTAGTATGTTATACTAGTTTTATGTTTGCATACAAATCAAATCTCATATCATAGGTAGTATTATATATTTTTGTTAATTTAAAATGAATAATAGATTTTACTAAGACACATTATTATCCACCTCATTAAGCCTCTTGCAAAGTCATTTGATTTGGTCTTATGTTTATATACAAATCTCATATTATATTTACTATGAGATATTTTGTTAATTTAAAATGAATAACAAATTTTTTTTGGAGACTACAAATACTATCACTTCATTCTTGATGGGGCAAAGCCATTTGATTATGCCAAGTTAATTTCTAGAGTATTATATAGAAAGCTTTACAATGGATTTATGTCTGCTCTTTCTATATATGTGTGTATACACTATATATCAATTTCATGATTGTTATTGAAGAAATTACATACTAGCATAGATCCATCTTAAGTACTCCATATCTACCAAGTGGCAGCAAAGATCAATTCTCTTTTCAATCTATATCAAGAGATTCTCTTGGCAGTTGGTGATTTCATGCCTCTTGGCATCCCGAGTTAAAATGGATCTACCCTAGTTTAATGCCCTCCTTTGAACAAGCTATATTTCATAATTCCATGGGTTCTCATGAACCTGGAGCTCAAATTATTTATTTATATTTGTAGTTATAGTTTTATTTTATTTTCAGGAACTCACAATGTTTAAAAAACATTATATTACATTATGTTACATATCTCTACCATACTAGACTACACAGCTCATCTCTATTCAATGATATATTTAATATGTATTAAATTGTTCATTTCAGATAACCCTCATCAATTCTTTATATATATATATATATAGACACACTATACTAGACTACACAACTCATCTCTATTCAATAATGTATTTAATATGTATTAAGAAAAATTGAAAATAATTCATTTCACACAATCTTCATCAATTCTTTATATATATATATATATATATATATATAAAAATATATAATGAGATAATATATAGACTTGATCACATAAAACATTACGCATTTCAAACCAACCAATATGATTGATAAGAAATTTTATGATGCGATTTTAGATAAAATTATATATAAAATAAATTGGAATCTCTTACATTACATTATATTCATTTATCAATCTTAAAATTTATTAAATACAAATTAAAAAATAATGTAATCTGCCCTTATTGAAATCATAATTACCAAATTCAGCCGAGTCCAGCTGAACCATTTGAATATTAAAAAATAATGTAATCTGCCCTTATTGAAATCATAATTACCAAATTCAGCCGAGTCCAGCTGAAGCATTCGGAAATTCAACGGTTCTATTCGATTATGTTACTAATTCGGTAAAATTCAATTAGGTAGAATGGTCGCCGAATAAATTTGTTAAAATTGTCGCAATTTGTAATTTTCATAGCCGGTTATCCTCCATCACGACAAAATCGAGATTCAGAGCATGCTCTACCTCGTGAGCAAGACCTTCATGGTATTCGATGGCCCAAACATAGTTTAAAGATATTCAATGGCCCAAACCTAATTTAAAGTGTTAAACAATGTATGGGGTCACAAAGTATATTCAAGGCCCCAACATAATTTAAACTGTCAGACAATGTATGGGTCAGACAAAGTATATTCAAGGCCCCAACATAATTTAAACTGTTAGACAATGCATGGGTCAGACAAAGTATATTCAATGGCTCCAACATAATTTCGCGTAGGACAACATTGAAGAATGAACGGACAAAGGAGTTTGGTAAAGAACTCATTTTCAAAGTGAAATGAAGTAAGCAAGGGAAAAAGAATATTTTAATTAAAAAATTTGGAAAATAGATTGTAAAAATGAAATAGAGTAATTTGATATTTAAATTTTCACTTCAAAATGAAGGATTGAAAAAGTCATTTTCACACTACTGAAAATTTTCTGTAAATTATTTTATAAATTAAAGTAGTGATTTATTTTGGAATTATTTTATAAATAAGAGTAGTGATTTTTAAAGTATTTTTTTCTTATTTTTAAAATCTTATTTATTATTGACCAACTAAAAATTCTAAAAGATGTAAGACTTGTCATTCTTTTTTGTTCAATTTTTTTCATGTAGAAAGAGTGATTTCTCCTTATTTCATCTTATTCACCTTCATGCATCTCCATTTACTTCTATTGATGATGATTTTTTTTTACGAATATCCATATCTAATTTTATTTCCAACTTCCATAATGTGATTGAAAACAATTTTTATAGGAGTAAGTTTGTATATTAAGATTGTTAATTTTGATTTTTTTAAATTTATTAAAAAATAGATTTTTAGTAGTGGTAAGAGGAATACTCCTGAATTTTTGTGTTGAATTCTAGATAGCTTATTTTTCCTATATGGAATCCAAATTTAAATTCAAACTCAAACTTAGTAACTATGATGTATTAAAATGATATAATCATGTTTTTAAACATGTATAAAATTTTCAAGATGAACAACAATTAACATGAGTACATAACTATTGATTTTGGGTGCCATAAGTTCCACTAATTATTTTCCTTACTTTACAAATATTCCACATGGGAAACTCTTAACATTGATTTTAGATGTTCATTACATGTTTAAAGGGAAAATTAATTAATATGGCTCATTGATTCTAAGGAGTGTGAAGATTTTTCTTTTAAGGTTAAGATAATCTTAATTTTCTATGGACATGATCAAATTTTTATTTGTTCATTTGATTTAAAATTTTTTTTTTTTTTTTTTTCTAAATCTTTGATATTTTTCATTACCTGCCATTAACTTCCCAGGATTTCTAGATCTCAGTAAAAATTCCCTTTCAACCCTCCAAAAATATTCATTCTCATTCTCCCATGACCTCTTTATCTTCCTTCTCATTTAGAAAGGTCAACTTTTCGTTTAAAATATAGCATATGAATTAGTAATTCTTATTCATTAGAATATAGAAATAAAAAATATGAAACCACCATATATATGTGCTTAAAAAAACATTTTTATTTTAGGAAAATGTCTTCAAGATCCATCACATGAAAGTATTATTTGCCTACCTATTTCAAACCAACTAATTTGGTTCATCATCAAGACTATAAGATGAACCACATTAGTTGGTTGGAAACAAGTCAACAAATAGTACTTTCATGTGATGGATTGTTAAGACATTTTTATAAACAATTCTACTCACATAAGCCTTAAAAATTGAGATAAAATTTTTAGTATGATCAATACATGACATGAGTACACTCTCAATTCTACTTCATCACTCACATTTAATTCACACTTACATTTACATCATCATCTTCTTGACTCAATGAAATAATGGTGAGAGGTAAATTTTCTAAATGTTTTGATTCCCTTTGTTGTACAAGGAATAAGAAATCTCCTAGTTTTCTCAACAACACTAAGATGGGAGAGAACCTACTCACAATGTTGTAGAAGCACAAATGGTTTGGCCTAAGATGCTTGCATTTTTTTTTTGCCTTTCAATGGGATGAAACTCATTACCTTGGGTTATGTCTAGTAGATTTCCTTATATTAAAATAATATAACGAGTGATATTAAGGATCAATCATCTAAAAAACCTATAGTCCAACTCAACTATCTCTTGAATGGTGCTAACACATTCAAGTTATCCTTCTATTGGGGTTTTATCCAATTAGCTCACACAACTTGTTTGATCAAATGTAGCAAACACTCCATAATCACACGTTTGTTTTACACAATTTCCTCTCTCAACACTAAAATTATGACCTTGATCAAATGTAGAAAAAACTCCATAATCACAAGTTTGTTTGAGACACTTTCCTCTCAAATCGAAAACTAGCATTTCCACTAGATGTTGCAAAGAGAACCTCCTAAGGCATATGAAAAAAGAGAATAAATGAACACAATTGTGATATGTTATCTAAATTTTTCCTACTTTGGAACTCTTTCCTTTAAGGCATATGAAAGAAGAGCATAAATGAAGACACTTGTGATATGTAATCCTAATGTTGCCAAGTTTGGAACGGTTTTCTTTAATCAGCTATATAGGAACATGCCTGCAATGACTCATGACATTTGAGGATGTCATTTTTCCCTCCACTTATTTCTATTTTTTATACTTAAATAAGTGTAGAGATAACACTTGTGATTTTACATTCACATTCTGATGTATGGCAAAGTCTATGAGGTTCAAATATTGAATATTGAATATCCTTTTACCTTGTGGGTACACAAATCCAATCTCTTTTACAAAAACTCATAACAAAAATAAAACAATAAAAACAAAAATATAGCAAAATCTTGGAAAATGTAAATTGCATTTCCAATAAGTCACTAGGAAAAAACTATTAGACATCACCTCTACCAATGCCATGTTCTGCCTTTATGGCCAAATTCAGGAAAAACTATTTGAGTGAGAATAAAGCTAATATCTTTGTGTGTTCTTGATAAAGCCCGGAAGGAAGCGTCAAGTGAAAATGAACAAACATAGTTCATTTGTGAAAGGCTCTCAAGTTCCTTTTTGCTTGATTTATAAAATATACATATTTAGAATGCAATAAGTAACATGTACAGGGAAACATATTATATTATTATTCAAAGACAAATTTTCTATACTCTTTTAGGTTGAGCAACTATCTTACAAGATAGATATGATAGGAGGTTGGCTTCTATTCTAGTCCTAATTGTAATTTTGTTGGGTACATTGTGTTTGGGGTCAAATAGAATGTTGTAACTTTAAATAGAAACCAACCCAGATATCTTAATTAAAACTGGTAAGAGGTTGGCTTCCATCCTAGTCCTCATTGTAATTTTGTTCGGTACATTGTGTTTGGTGTCAAATAGAATGTTATAACTTCAAATAGAGGCCAATTTAGATATCTCAATTAAAATTGATTTTATTGAGATCAGATGAAAAGTAGAGATCCAAATTTGGCCATGGCCATATCTTTATAACCTATATATATATATATATATATATATATATATATATATATATATATATATATATATATATATATATATATATATATATATACCCTAAACATAGCTCATGGATACATCATTAAGATTGAAGATTATCTATTGTCGCGTCCCCTGATGATGGACTCACTTGGTAGTCCGAAACGTTGGGTTCATAAAACTCTACAACAGGTCATTCCTCCTCTATCTAAAACCATCCTCACCTGTATGGATTCTCTATTTAACATATCTTTATAGTTTGTTACCAAAGTCTCCCATGTTGTCTTTGCTGAACACTTCCTTCTCCACTGGAAATCAAATCCAATTTAAAATTGAACATAAGAAAGTTACTTCATAGCTATAATTTTGACCTCTTCTATTCTAATGCAGATAGATGATTTTTTCATAAATTAGTTCTGTAATTTAAATTGAGAAAATTTCTCATCTATAAATTAATCTTGAAAATATTTTAGAATTCTTTCTTAGATTTTATCATTAACACATGCCTTAGGTAAAGTCTTATACATGTTTTTTTATGTTTTCATAAACTGTTCTTATGAAAAATCAAGTTGTATCAATGAATAAAAGATTAGAAAACTTACATTATCAATTGTATTAGCTCTAAACCTCCAATGTGATCATCTAATCCATAGTTTTCACAAATATTTGCATGCCACCATAGAGCCTAAAGAGAAGATAAGGTTGAATCCTTATGAATATTATAATCTGCCATAGTCCTCCCATCTTCTAGTTGCTTCCTTGCAAAGGTCAATCTTTGTTGAATTAGAGGAATCCCCTCCTTTTCCTAAATCTTTGCCTTCACATTATCAATAGTATCAACTCTTAATGTGTAAATTGAGCGTGATTATCTTGCAGTCTTGGTTTTCACATAAACTTTCTTTTTGCCTCTCATTTTCTGTGAATCACATAAAATAAATACAAAAATAAAATAAAATAAGTCCCATCCATTTTTCTCACATGTAGCTAGGGATATAGGATCACATTTCCACTCAACAACATCAACAAGGATTCAGACAACATACAAGACAATGAATTCACTTAAAAAAAAATTACCATGTAAAATAAAAAATTATTATACTCTCGCTAAACCTTAATATCATCGAATAAATTAAAGAATAAAAAAAATTACAACTATTTTTACTATATAGTAATTTTTAAACCAAAATATTATTAAAAATATTCACATATTTATATTACTAAACTATCTAAAATAATATTCCTTAAACTTTGTTCATTCCTTTTTCATAAAATGATGATTCCTTTCTTGCCCTTCCTTTCTTGCCCTTCGCCACACAGAAACTTTGATGTTATATTATTCTTAATATATAATTCACATGTATATCATTTTTGGACGTTCGTATCTGAGATCAAAAATAAATTATTATATTATAAAATAATATAAAGTATCTATATATTATAAAATAATATAAAGTATCTATATATTATAAAATAATATAAACTGTACAAACATGTACCATAGATTGAGCAGCAGCTCGGCAGACTCGTGGCCGCATCGTCTGTATTCTACTCAAGAATGCGCGCGACGACACCGTGGCAATGTCATTGAGTTGCTTCCGGAGTATAAGAACGTAGGTTTCACTGTGATTGATAGCGTGCTCACTAAAGATTACTAGGATTTGTTTACACTTTTGAATCTAAAGATTACTACGCTTTGTTTAGGCTTTGTTTTATTATGAATGGAACAACTCAAAACAAAAGCGATAAAAACTTCTTCACATCATCAATATGAAAAATACGCAATAATCCAGTTTCACAACATAATATGTAGCCATAACAGAAGAAATAAAGGTGCAAGTTTTGCAGTATTGGAAGCTGAAAGACAATGTTAAAAAGTTAAATCAACGCTTCAAATATGGCAAGAACATGTTTCACATGTGCCTTAATCAAAGCCACACCTAAATGGTCGAGATAGAAACCAGCAAATATCACTGCACAATAGATTAAAGGGATGTAGAACTCGTTCAGAACAAGGGAGCTAAAAAAAGGAGAGGCAGAGGGAGCTAGAGATTGTTATGAAACCAACTCACAAAAAGGTATAAAAGATAGATCAACGAATTAGAAATTAGACTCTTTGATGGGGCAGCCTCCTTTACATTACACAAATGAACATTTATTGGATGATACAAATGACAAAACCTCCTTTCTATATATAGGAGTCTAAGGGGTCACAATATAACCCAAGTCGACCTAACAATAATTATATAGGGGCACAAAAATAACAATAGTGGGCGTCTATGGGGCACAATAATAAAAATATAGGGACAATAGGGGCACAACAATAACAATAAAAGATACAATGAGAATAGTAAATGGGGAATCACTAGTATTACAGGGACCTAACATGCCCCTCTCTTTCAAAAAAGTGTTGTCCTCAATGCTTGAGTAGTTTTGGATGCTTCTGTATAAAATTCTCATCCTCCCATGTGGAATCTTCAGTGGGTAAGTTCTTCTGCTTGATGAGATACTCTAAAATTGATCGATTTCGTAGCTTTCGAGTTCTTTTTTCTTTGATTTCTTCAAGTTCCAATATGGTTTTTCCTTCCTCATCAAGTTCTAGAAATATTGTTTGAATCGGGATCTTGTCCCTTATAATCTTCTTTAAGCATGAAACATGGAAAACTGGGTGCACTCAAGAAGCTACAGGAAGTTCAATTTGTATGCCATAGTACCTATATTTTGCAACACCTTGTACAGACCATAACACTTTGGTGATAGTTTATTATCCTTCTTAGCTTGCTTGAGGGACATTTGTTTATATGGTTGTAGCCGTAGGAATACCCAATCACCTACATCAAAACTTCTTTCGCTACAATGTTGATCTTCTTGATGTTTCATTCTATTCTGTGCCAAGGTGATGTTATCCTTTAAGAGTTGGAGAACTTGTTGTTGATGCTCGATGTGAACTTCCATTGCTTGAACCTTAGAATTTTCTCTTAAATATGATGTGATGGACAGTGGATGATATCCATAAAGTGTCATAAATGGGATCATTTTTGTTGCAATATGGAAGGAAGTGTTACACCACCATTTAGCCAGAGGCAACCATTTGAACCATTGTGTCTATTTATCAGATACAAACCAACGAAGATATCCTTCCAAACATTTGTTTACTATCTCGATTTTCCCATTAGATTGAGGATGCTAATATGAGGTATGAGCTAATTGAGTACGAAGGTAAGAAAATAATTTTGTCAAAAAATTTCCAGTGAAAATGGGATCTCTGTCACTTACAATAATATTTGGGTTTCCATATAGCTTTTGGATTATTTCCATAAATGCAATAGAAACTATACTCGCTTTAAATGGATGAGATAATCCACAAAAGTGTGCATACATGGTAAGACTGTCAATTACCACCATGATAACACTCTTTCCTTCAGACTTGGGTAAACCTGTGATAAAATCCATTGAAGCCTCCTCCCAACATTGGTTTGGAATGGATAAAGGTTGTAATAGACGTGGGTCTTAATTGTTTCAACTTTATTTTGTTGGCAAACAGACATTCTGCCACAAACTTTTGAATATCTGATTTAAGGCCATCCCAAAGAAATTCCTTCTTAATCTTGTGGTAAGTTTTTAGAAATCGTGAGTTCCCTCCTAAGAGAGAGGTGTGCAATTCCGTAAGAATATTTTGTTTGACCTGTGAATTCTTACATAGGTAGAATCGTTATTTGTACCATAGTGAATCATTTTTCCAGCTAAATGTATCAGATGCATTGGGATATTGTTTTATTTTTAGAATGAGTGCCCACACGTCTTCGTCATTCTTCCATTCATCCCTTGCTTCGTTTTTCCAATCTGGTTGGATAATAGAAATGAGGCAACGAAATGCTTCCACATCCTCATCCTTTCTTGAGAGTGCATTTGTCACAAAATTTTGCTTCCCTTTTTTGTAGATGATTTGAAATTCATAACCCGACATCTTTGTGACCCATTTTTGCTGCTCTTCTAAAGATAATCTTTGTTCTAGAAAGTATTTAAGACTATCAAGATCTATTTTTACCTTGAAGTGTCTTCCCATTAGGTAGGGTCGCCATTTCTTCAGTGCATGTAGTATTGCCAACATTTCCTTCTCATAGATAGCTTTGTGTAAATATTTTCCTTTGATTGGATGATTTTCAAAAGCAATGTGTCTTTATTATTGCATTAAAACAACACTAATTCCATTTCTTGAGGCATCACATTCCACAATAAAGGTTTTGTGAAGTCCGATGTAGCTAAGACCAGTGCTTGGAACATTGCCTCTTTATGATGTTCAAAGGATTTCGTTGTTCTGGAGTCCATGAAAATGATTCTTTCTTTAATGATGTTGTTAGAGATGCTTCTATTCTCCCATCATTCTTAACAAACTTGCGATAATACCCTGTCAACCGGAGAAATCCTTGTAGATGCTTTATGGATGTGGGGATTTTCCATTCCTTAATGGTTTTAATTTTTCAAGGGTCTACCTTAACACCTTCATGAGATACAATATGACCGAGATATTACACCTCTTGTAATCCAAAGAACCATTTCGAGATTTTTTCATATAATTGTTTCTCCTCCAATAGTTTGAACACCCTATCAACATGTTGAACATGATCCTTCCAAGACTTGTTGTAGATTAGTATATTATCATAAAATACTAACAAAAATTTTCTGAGGAAGGGTTTGAAAATGGAATTCATCAAACCTTTAAATGTAGAAGGTGCATTGGTAAGGCCAAAAGGCATGACCAAAAATTCATAATGACCCTCATGAGTTCTAAATGTTCTTTCGAAATGTCTTCAGTCTTCATTTTGATTTGATGATATCCTGAATGAAGATCCAACTTGGTGAAGTAAAATTGATCCATGCAATTCATCCAATAATTCATCAATGATAGGAATGGGAAATTTATCTTTAATAGTGAGCTTGTTGAGCTTCCTATAATATGGACATATGCGCCGTGATCCATCCTTATTGTGAACCAATACTACTGGAGAAGAGAAAGAACTTTGACTATGTTGAATTATACCAACCTCTAGAATTTCTACTACCATACGTTCAATTTCACTCTTTTGGGAATAGGGATATCTACAAGTCCTAATGTTTGGAGGAACACTTCGTGGAATTAAATGAAAAGCATGATCATGATCATGAATAGGTGGGAGGCATTTGGGAGTCTCAAATACCTTGGAGTGATTGTCCAAAACTTTGTGGAGATATGGAGAAATAGATGATTTCTATGTGGGAACCTTTAGTGAACATAATTGTGCAATCATGCCTCATTGTTTTTTTCTTTAGAAGGTTTTCCATGTCATTAGAGATGATTATCTGTCACAGTTTCCCTGCAATACCCCTTAATTCAACTTCCTTTCCTTTTGAAGAAAATTTCATGAAGATTTCTTGAAAATTAAAAGCTATTCTACCCAAGGGTTGTAGCCATTAGGCTCCTAGTACAATAGCATCACCAACCATTGGAATGGAAAGCATTGGGCTATTCAATACATATTGTCCCATGGATAGCTTGATCTTATGGAACTTTCGTGAGCAATTTATGGTTCCTCCACTTGCAACCATCACTTGATTCTGTGGTGCTGGATATATGAAGCAATTCAATTCCTTGGCTATCTTACAATGAATAAAATTATGGGTATTGCCCGAATCAATCAACACTATTACCCTTTTCTTCTTGATATGCTCTTCTATCTTGATAGTTTGAGGAGTGGTAATTCCAGCCAATGCATTACAAGATATGGTCAAATTCATTTACTCTTTCTCTAAGGTTTGTTCCTGGTGTATATCCTATTCTTTTGATATTTCTTGTTCCTTTTCTTCCTCCTCTTCATAATCTGTGTAAAATAATTTCTTCTTAGCACACTTATGACCTTTAGTGTATTTTCTATCAGAATTGTAACAAATCCCATTTGCTCTTTTTTCTACCAATTGTTGTGGTGTCAACCTTGTAGGTTGTTGAGGGCTCACCCATTATTAAGGATGCTTCCTAAGCATTGTAGTTCTTAGGAATGGATCACCCATTATTAAGGATGCTTCTTTATTTTCTCTTTGAATAAGGCCAAGGAGATGGGATAAGAATATTTGGATATGTCATACTCTACCACTTTATGGACGGGTTAGGTGGTCAAGGATTTATACTAGATTGAAGGAAGTATTTCATTTTCAAAATAGACAATGACCATGCTTTTGATATGGATATTACAGGAATTTATGTTCATATCAAACCCACCTAGTAGGATGTAAGATATCAATAAATCATCAATATGTGGGTCTTTAAGGGCTACTGAGTGTTTGGGGTAAAGGGTGGTGGTGAAATGAGTTGGAATAAGTATTTTTTATGCAAGATAAAATCTTACCATCAAAGGAAAATAAAAAAAAATCAGAATAACATTTTCTATTTGAATGCGATCCTCCATAATGTTATGTCTTCACTTCCACCTCTTTATCACAAACAAGAGTATTATGCAACATCCCAATCGACATGTAGCCAAAAAATAAACAAGAATTTATCCTTCGAATATTATGATTAACAAATAGTGAGAGGCTAAGAAAAACATACTTACATTCAAAAGGATAGGAGGTTTTGATGCATAAAGCTTCTTGAAAGTCACAAAAGCAAACTGTGAACACTCTCTATCCCTGTGACCACAAAAATAGGAAAGAATAATATTAGGGTTTTTTTCCCATTTTTACTAACCCTAATTGTGGATTTCAATCCAAAATCCTTCAAGATTAACATAATTCTATGTAAAGCAATGTTCTCGAGCTCCAACACCAAATAGGTTGCTATTTGGATGGAGATTTTCGATCTCACGATTCTTAATTCTAAGTACATTCACAACATTTTCAATAAATCATTGCACTTATTAGAAAACTCTCAATACTTGCATCTAAAACTTTTGACTATTGGTTTTTTTTTTATATAAAAAAAAAACATTATGAAGACTTGAACATGAAAAAAAACATTATTAAGACTTGAGTGTGAAACATGTCCATGCTCTCCAACTCTCATAAATCCCATGTTGACAATTCATTAACAAATTGGGTAGATATAGAAATAGAAAATAAGCAGTTCTAATTACAATCTAAGGATTTCTAGTTGGGTTAACTTTTCTTATCTCACTAATGTAAATTCTTGATACATTCACCACCTTTTCCATAAATTGTTGTTCTTATTTGAAAACTCATGCATATGAAAATTCAACTATTGGGTTTTGGATACATCACTAAAAACATTATTAAGACTTCATTGTAAAAATTATAGATTTATGCTATCTAAGTCTGATAAATTCCATGTCGAAAATCCATTCAAAAATTATATAGTTATATAAATAGAGAAAAGAAAATTGAACTTAAAATTCAAGAAAGGAATGGATCCCACACCTTCGTATTTTTTCTTTCTTAATTGTGATAGAATAAGAGAAGAACTTCTAAACATCTTGGATAGTTACTTTGGTAGATAAATTACATATATGCAATGTGTAATCATCCATAATGGAAATTGTTAACACCAGGAAAAAATGTTATGATGCATAATTTTATCCTTACAACTATGATTTTGAGTGACTAGAAAATATTGCTTTCATATAAATACTATGACATTATAGATGATGAAGATTAGTGCTTCCCTTTGTTGGTTTTTCTTGTAAATTTCAAGAATGGAAAGAGGGGAGCCTTAGCTGAGCTGAGTAATATGGGACGAAACAAGGGACTTGAAAGCGTGGAAATGACTTTGAAATTTCATGAAATTGGGTTCATGTTGTTCTACAATTGTGAAAAAATAGAGCCAATTGGCTAGGAATGCATTAATGGACATCCAATCACATACGCATTGCAACCTACTTGGAACAAATGAACGGGGCAAACAAAGCTCTTGGGTCCAATCATTGAGGTAATGTGAGATCACCCAAAGATGATTACGTCATCTTCAAAATTTAGAAGAGTCAAATTACATTTATGGGTTAAATATATATGCATTAAAAAAATGTAATAATATTTTAACCATGAAAATTCAGCATGATTTTAGCATGGATATTATTAATGTGTAATTAGATTTTATTACAATACCATGGTTTATCAATACCACGATTTATTAGTACAACATGCCAAAAAAATTGTAACCCATTTCATAATATTCTTGAATATTCCATAAAGGTTAAACTCCTACTGTCTCCCTATTAATTATTGATAACTAAATATTCACATCTTAATTTCCCACTCCAAAATTAAATTAAAATTTCAGAAGACTTACTCCGAAACAGATATTCCAAAAGGTGTGTTTATTTTAGAATAAAACTTCCAAAATTATAATTTAGTTATTAATAATTTTGTCAAGGGTTGTCTATTTTGGAATAGGGATTCCATAACTTTAGTTTAATTATCAATGATTATTTGGTGGATGATTCTCAAATATTTTTAGTAGTAATCATATATCAAAGGTTTACATTTATGTGAAATGTGGTTATTCCCTTTTTGTTTTTTAAATTTAATTAATTAATTAAAAAAATGTCATATGAACATGAGTTATAGTTTTTTAAACACGTGGTATTACTAAGTAAAGTGGGGGTGAATCTCCATAGTTAATAATCTTGTTATGAGTTTTTTTAAAAATTTATATGTTTAACTCATATATTAATTCTTTTTATAACTAGCACAACCACATTTACCAATGTTATTGATAAATGCCGATAGGTGTATATCAAAACATATGTACAACCACATTTTCCAATGTGGTTGATATATGCCGATAGGCTTATATCAACCACATTAATAATTATTATCGGTATTTAGAATTATTAATAATTATATAAATATTATCAACTAGATTTAGGATTATTAATAGCTATATAAATATTAACAACTAGATTATTTATATATATGTTATTATATAAATATTATAATAATAACATAAACTCCTAATATATATTAATTAATAGTAAGAATAGCTCATAATAATATATTATCATTATATTATTATAATAATATACAAAGATAGTTATTATTATAATGTATCTGAATCAAAAGCTAAAAAAAACATGTGACTCCCTGTTTAATGGAAATGAATGGAAGAGGGGATTGACGAGATGGGGTTAGGGTTGTGAGGCAATTTCCATTCACAGGCTTCAGGGAAAGCATCTCGCCTCCACAGACAACCTCCTTAATAGTCACACCTCCCTGCAACTCCTGTAACCATAATCTCATCTGCTTACGGGCTCTGTCAACTCGTTAGGCGTTTCCCCTTTGATGGTTTCGGTCTTTCTCACCAACATTCCCTATTCTCTTGCATCGAACCTGCAGGCAGCTGTCAGCTAGCTGGATTGACAGTTATGGAGGATCTTCTTGATTATTCTGCGGACCCTTCGGAGGATGTGCCCATTTGGACACATCCCAGGACCACTACGGAGGGTTTTTTCACATTTGACCATGAACTCTCTGAGGAAGTAGAAGCCCTCCCCTCTTTTTCTCAATCCATTTCTCGACCTCTTATTCCTTCCATCTCGCTCCCTGAAGGTGCATCTACTATCCAAGAGTTCATCTCCCACCCCCACTTACTGCATTCTTTGGCTTTGGATGAGCCTTCTCATCATCTGGGGGAGAAAACCCTAGGGGTGGTCTCCGGTCCATATTCCTCTTCGGCTGGATTAAACAAACCCTCGGACATCCAACATTTGAATACTGCACTACAGGTGCCCTCCACATTTGCACCCTCGGCCTTAGTGGCTCCACCAATTGGAAATTTTATGGGCATCGACTCTATTCCTCCTTTTTTTGACTCCATCCTGGCGAAGAACACATTTGTGGCTAGGGTTTCTTCCTCTTAGGTAGCTGCACACCCTATTGGGCTTGTTGAAGTTTCGGGCAACAAAACTAGAGGGGTTTCTAAAAGGTAACAATGCCTTCAACTCTGGAGCAGCGAGACTTTCCTTAAGCTATCAGAGGATATATCACTTCTTGAAACTATGGACTCGGTGGAGAAGGTCCTTGCGGGACAAGTTTGTGGCAGGAACTACAGTGTGGAGCGTCTATAGAAATGGACGATGGAGGTTTGGGGCCAACATATGGCGAAACCCCCTAGAGTACAAACATTTGTCAAGGGATGGTTAGCGCTGAGATTCATCTTCTTGGCCCATACAAACTGGGTTCTCTCTATTGTTTGGCACATAGACCAAGCCCCCTTGCTTCTCCAACAATGGACGCCATTATCTGACCCCGAGCTAGAAAGGGTGGATGCTGGCCCAATCTAGGTACGCCTCCCAGGGTTTCCCTTTCATTTCTGGATGGAATATGTCTTTAAGAAAATTGGGGATGCTATGGGAACTTACCTCACTTACGACACCTCCTTTCAGACTACAGGGCGTATGGAATTTGCTAGAATCTTGGTACATCTAGATCTCACAGATGGATTACTGGAGCACATAAGCATCCAATGGAGGAATGTTACAAGGAGATAGATATTAGATTACAAAGGAGTCCCCTTCAGATGCAGGTGATGCCATAAAGTGGGGCATCTCTTCAAGGATTTCCCACTTAATGGTGGGAAGCTCAAGAGGAAAAATAGAGAGGATCCACAGGAACCATTGGAGCAGGAGACACAAGTGCATGAGGAACTGGTACTGGAGGAACAACCTCAAGTATCTAAGGAACAGCCTTGGAATATAGTACTCTCCATTGAGAGAACTTTTGCATAGCCTGGCACTAAGGAGATGGCTTCAACACTTACACAGACCACCCAGAAGAAGCGAAGCGGGCCTCCTCACCTTCCTCTCCCCCCGCCTCTTGAACAATCCATGGCGGCCTCCAGAGACTCCAATACATTGGGTAAGAATTTAATTCATTCTATACCCTTGCATTGCTTCTCTAATATTCATGATATTTCATTATCTGGACTTTCTTTGGGTTCAGGCTCAGTGGTTTCTTTGGTTGCCATAGCTCAGATTCATTGTGATATAACTCCCCCTCACCCTACCATCTCATTCACCCCCCCCTCTATTGGTTTCCCCCACCCCAGCACCCTCAACCTCCACGCCGACTCCTCCTACAACTGGATATCGCACTCATCCAATGGATAGGAAACAGGCGCTGGATCATGTCAGTCTCGATATTATCCCCTCCCCTCCCCATCCTAAGCTTCATCGAGGTCGACCCTCTTCCCTCTCTATTGCACAATCACAGGCAGATGATGAAATTGCTTTGGGTATACAATCCACTATTCCTAGGGTCCTTAGAGCCAGAGAAACCACCTTTGAACCTTGTGATGAAGATTTTATCCTTCAACTGTAGAGGGCTTGCTAGGCCTGAGAAAAAACTAGCACTCTGTTGGTTAATCTACTTTGATTAGTTGGACCTCATCTTTTTATAGGAAACCCTCCGTCCTGTTGCTGATATTACTCGCACACTTGAGAATATTCTACCTGGGTGGAAATTCACTCGACTGGATGCCCATGGTAGATCTGGGGGACTAGCCTTGGGATATAATTCCTGTTCTATCAATCTACTCAATTATTAGGGAGGGGCTGGTCATATTGGAGCGGATATACATACTGCCAATCTGGGTATGACATTTAGAATCATCAACATATATGGGCCATGCCAAAACAAGTCTGAATTTTTGGAACATCTCCTAGGTTCGGATTTGTTTACTGTTGATCATCTAATTCTTGGAGGAGATCTCAATTTATCCATAGAACACTCAGAGTGCTGGGGTCATCGTGCTCAGAGAGATTCTCTCTCAGATTTTTTCTCTACCACTCTGGAATTACACCACCTGATCTACATTCCTTCTCCCAAGATTCAAGTCATATGGAGAAATAATAAGATAGGAGAGAATGGGTTCGCTAGATGACTGGACCGCTTCTTAGTCAAAGAAAATGTTCTAGATTTGGGTCTTCATATCATACAATGGGTCAGATCAAGGGGGATCTCGGACCATCTGCCTATTTACATGGAAATTGATGGAGGCAGAGCAAAACCCAAGGGACCATAAAATTTTTTCTCTTCCTGGCTCAAGGAAGCCTCATATATCAGCATGGTTACAGAATTCTGGAAAGAAAATCCACCTAGGGCAAGGGGAAATTTCACAGTGGGCTTCATTAATAACCTCATAGAGCTGAAGAAATTGTCAAAAAACTGGGCACATCATAAAAGAACTTAGGATGATCTTAGTTTGCAACAAATTGAACGCAAGTTGGAAAATCCTGAAAATTATCTAGGTGGATTATACACTTTAGAGGAACATAAGGAGAAGATCACATCCCTCTACACTGCTCGAAGTAAAATTCTTAAGGATAGAGAAGAAGCCTAGAGGCTAAGAAGTAGGGCTATTTTGATGCAAGAAGGGGATGCAAACACCAAATTTTACCATAACTTCGCCAATGGGAGGAAGGTGATTAATACTATATGGCAACTATGGGATGAACGGGGACATATTGCTAATACTTTCCCACGACTGGCCACATTAGCCACCTCTCATTTCAAAAGATCATACAGTGTCCCCCGGGACACTAATTTGGCCGAGATCATCAAAGTTTCCCAACGTTTCTCATGATATGTGGGGAATGAAGAGGGTATTGATCTGATGAAAGTGGTCACTCTGGAAGAGCTGGAGACCACATTAAAATGGTTTAAAAAGGATAACAGCCATGGACCAGATGGTTGGACTATTGAGTTCTACCTGGCTTTCTTCGACATCATAGAAGCAAACTTACTACATGTTATTGAAGATTCCAGAACCAGTGGACACTTGGATGCATCCATAACCTCTATTTTTATTGCTCTTATTCCCAGATATAATAACCCATCCTCCTTTGACAAATATCACCCTATTTCTCTTTGCAACTACTTGTACAAGATCATCGCCAAAATTATTGCCAACCGGATGCGGCCCATACTATCCAATCACATTTCACCTGAACAATTTTCCTTCCTACAAGACAGGCATATTCATGAGGCTATTGGCACTGCATAGGAAGTTTTAGATTCTCTCCACACCAAAAAATGCAAAGGTATGATATTGAAGGTAGATTTATTTAAAGCTTTTGAGAGAGTGAATTGGTTGTACATAAGAATGCTTTTAACCCACCTTGGGTTTCCCTTCAATTTCATCAAATGGATCATGTGTTGCATCACTAACATTCTGTTTAGTGTCCTGGTCAATGGAAGTGCATCCCCATTTTTCCTCTCGAAAAGAGGTTTGAGGCAGGGATGTCCTCTTTCACTGCTACTTTTTCTACTGGTCATGGAGGGGCTAAACAGGATCATTAAGGATGAACACAGAAGAGGCAGACTACAGGGTATCAAGATGATAGATGATTGCACACTCACACATCTACTTTTTGTGGATGATGTTCTGATCTTCCTCAATGGAAGTATTAGAGACCTCACCAATATTAGAGCCACTTTTACCTTATTTCAAAAAGCTATGGGCATGATGATCAATGAAAATAAATCTAGACTTACAACAATGACATGCACTTAGCATGATATTCACTTTGTATTACACCACTTCCAGTTTACACAGCTGGGTCTATCTAATGGACCAAAATATTTGGGGTATAAGCTTAAGCCCATAGGATACAAGATTGCTGATTGGACCTGGCTCATTACTAAGTTGGAGAAAAGGCTCAGCATATGGTATCTCAAATACTTATCTTGAGTTGGTGACCTCACACTTATCAAGAGCATCTTGGAAGCCACTCCTATTTACTAGATGTCCCTTGCTTGGATTCCTAGAGGAATACTAACAAGAATTTAAGAGATTTGTTGTAGATTTTTATGGAGGGGAAGCCAACCGGGAAAGATTTTTGCATGGGTCAAATGGGATGCCCTCAATCTACCAAAAAAATGGGGAGGCTGGGGACATAAAAAACTAGATGATTTTTCCTCTACATTGTCTGCAAATCTCAGGTGGCACCTAGTCACATCTGACAGCCTTTGGATGTGAGTGACCTCATCGAAATACATTACCCCTTTAGAGATCTTGCATTGGATCAACACACCGAACCTGAAGACTTCTGGGATTTCAAAGATTTGTAAGGTTGTCATTAAGGCTTTGGACCCCATTCGAGTAGACCTTACATGGAGGATACACTCGGGTCTCGGCATCCGTATTGGTATTGACCCATGGGTTGGGTGCGGGAACACTCACAGATTGCCACCTAAACTGCTATAGCATCTCTGAGAACACAACATCTCTCACATTGCTCATATTGCAGATGGAGCAAACTCTACATTTCTCTACCAGGCCTGGAAATCCGCCCACCAACTAAACATTCCCCCTTAGTGGCAATAGCTTTGGGAGGACTATACACAGGCTCTATCAGCAGCTCATATTCACATATCAAAATGAGAAGAGGATCTCATTTGTGCTTTAGATAAATTGGGCATATTCACCCCAAAGGATGGATACTTGGGCTTGTCAGAAGCAAGGAAACCACAAACCATATATGCATGGTGGAAACATCTATGGAAGCTAAAGGCTCCCCCCAGGACTAGGCTTCTAATGTGGTGCATCTTGAATAATAAAATCCCTACGAGGGATAACCTATTGAAGCGCACCTTCCACGACCCTCACTGGTGTTATTTGTGCAAAAGAGATAGCGAATATGTAAATCACCTGTTTCTTATTTTCCCAGAAGCCCGCAAGCTATGGTCTTTGTTATCATTAGTTGTTTCCCCTCGTTGTGATTGGCTTGTGGACACAATCGATGTAGCATGGAATTTATGGTACTCCACGGTGTCCCCCCACAAGCTATGCAACCTCCCCTTGTTGTATTGATGGGCCATTTGGATTTCCCGCAATCTCCTTATCTTTCAAAACACACCTCCATGTTGGCCTATCATTGTTGCTAAGGTCGTGGCTGATTTTGCATTCATCCTAGATGACCCCCCTCCCTCACGGCCAAGAAACATTACTTCGGAAGTTTTTGATCCCCATATAACAAGAGCATATTTTATGGAGCCACTCAGGATGATGGCTATGGAGGAGGGGCCATATTACATATCTATGCAAAACACTCATACAACATGCTCCTACATTTTAGAAGAGGCACCAACAATTTCGGAGAATTATCAGCAGCAAAACACCTCATACTTCTTTCTTTGGAGAAGAATTGTCGAGCGTTACAATTATTTGGGGATTTTAAAATTGTTTCTGACTAGTTCAATAGAACCACTAGATGTTGTTCTTTCTCTCTGAGACATATTTTAGATGAGACTCTAAGATTGATTAGTCATTTTGATTTTTTTACTTGCAATCACATCTACAGGGAGCGAAACAAAGTTGTTGACCGCCTTTCCAAAGAAGCTGTGCTCTAGGAGTCGGGCATCTGGATGTTGTTGAACAGAATAATGGTGCCCATTATCAATACTATCATCGGCCTTTTATGCATATTACTGCATAGATTGCAGGGCACCTGGTTTTTAAATTTTGTATATATATCGCTCTTCTCGACAGTTATGTTGCTATTATGTCATGTTTGTCTTAGTATTTTTTGGACTATTACCTCCCTACATGGATCAAAGGTAAAAAAATTCTTTTGAACTCTGCTACTCTAGATGATGACAGCTATGTCAATGAACAATTTCTGAATATGCATAAGCATAACAATGTAAATTTTGAAACGGGAACTCATACTGTTACCCATTTTGTAGAGATAGAAAAAAAGTGACCCGATTTTGAAAAGGGGTGATGCAGAACACACATGTTTTTTAGAGCATAGTTTTTGGCACTATAATTTTTTTTAGGTACATTGCGTTTTAGAATGGTAGTGTTTTTTATGCTGATTTAAAAACGTGGTAATTCTACACCAGGCCCTTTTTTTAAAAGGATTTTCTTTTATTTTTTTTATTTTCTAATGTATGAAATGTAAATAATTATTTTGTAAATTTAATAATTTATGAAGTGGTCTTTTTCCATATTTTCTTGTTTTTATTTTTATTCTAATTTTTTTGTAGTGAGGTTTTTATTGTTTTGCATATTTAAAGAGGAAGGTCGATATTTTAAATTCGATATTCTACATATTTATACATCGTTAATTAATTTTTCAATCCACAAGAAATAATTGTTTCTAAAAAACAATATTTTTTAACAATGGACATAAAAATAGCCATTTTTAACATAAATATAACTAAAAAACTACACGTTTTGACAATTTGTTGCTACGATTGACATGCGAAAATCACAATTTTTATACAAAACATTTAACTAAAAATCATTAAATAATAGTTTTTTCATGAATTTCATGTCAAAAAAATAATCATAATCACTTTTTTTTCAAAAAATAATGATTAACTTAAAAATTAATGCAAAAGTCACATATTACAAATATTGAACGCATAACAACCTTAATTGAGTGTATATTCTTCTCATAAAATGTCAAAGTCAAAACATTACAAGTATAACTACTTAATAGTTACAAACAACGAGCTTGGTTTCCAAGCATAACTTAAATTTAATCAACAATGTCACGTAATCCAAACTCTTCGCCCTCTACAGTTTCATCATTGTCTTCTTCCACAATATTTTCTGCTTCTTTTTTCTCATTTTCGTCTTCTAATGGATCTTTGATGTCTACGAATCTCCCAATGTATGTCTTTCCAAACATCCCATGTAATGGTGGTTGAGGTTCCTTTGCCTTTTTCCACACGTGATTCACTAAAGTCCCCTTTCAATTGCTAGGCCACCTCGGGCAAGCTAGTGCGCCGCCAGGGTGGCATGGGGTTGGGTGCCGCCCCTCACCGCGTGCCACCCCAACGGACCGCCCGCACGCTTGGGGTGGATGGGTGATTCTCGGAATCATCGGCCACCCCAGGCGGGCCTCTAGGGTGGTGTGGGGTAGGGTGTCCCCCCTCACCCCGCGCCACCCCGACAGCCCTCCCGATCGCCTAAGAGTGGCCGGGCAATTCTTAGAATCGCCCGGCCACCTCGGGTGGCCAGGCGGGCCGCCGGGGTGGTGCGGGGTGGGGCGCTGCTGCCCACCACTTGCCACCCTGGTGGCCCGCCCACTTGCCTAGGATGGCTCGGTGATTCTAGGAATTGCCTTGCCACTCTGCGCCACCCCGCCGGTTCGCCCATCCGCCCGGGGTGGTCGGGGGATTCTCAGAATCGCCCGGCCACCTCGAGCGGGCCGCCGGGCCGCCAGGGTGGTGTAGGGTAGAGTGCTCAGCTTTACTGCGCCCACCATGCTCATGATAGATGTATTGGTTAATTTGGCTCACAAAAAGTATTAATTAAAATAAATAAAGATAAATAAAAATAAATAAAAATAAAAAAAATCTACTTCATTAAACTAATTTAATATGAAAATTTTCAAGGAAAAAAAATTAACTAACGTTTTAATTATGTGAATTCTTCGTTGAATATGTTGTTCACAGTAATGTGGCTGCTCCACAAATTCGCTCCAAGTCTTTCAACGAACCTCAGAAAACTTTGATGTAATGTGAGTAACAGTGATAATGGAATTTATTTTATAGGTGAAATTACGAAGATGTTTTACCGTACAGTGAATGCGGGATTAATTAGTTTTAAGAAAATTTAACATGTTAATTTTTTTATGGCAATGAAGGAAAAGATGATAAAGCAAAGGGTGAATGTGGGATCAATTTGTTTCAGAATGTATTATAAAAAAGAAAAAAAACATTCAATTGTTTAGTAAATATTATATACTTTGACTATTAAGATAATTTAGGTAGAAGTTGTAGTTTACAATTTTAACTTTAATGATTTATTTCATTAAAAAAATTAGATTACATTTTTCATTAAATTGTAGAATAAAATAACGAAGAGAAATAAATCTCACAAAATTTTAGGAGGGAAATATTTTTGCGAAACTTTTTCGGGGGGGGAATTTTTGGAGGGAAAATTTCATTCTCTAAGCTATATAATATCTTTAGGAGACTCTTCATTTGTATCATTCAACATCTTCTATTTGAAAGGGATGGATTTTCTTGATAGTGAAGTTTCGATTTATACAACATCAACATCTTCATCGCGTAACAACTCTATTCATATGGATGAATATAGTGGGAATTCTTCAACTATGAATAGAAAGTCAATTCTTCCACTTAGTCCTGATCCTAAGGACTATGAGAGTAGCACTGATGAAAGAGGGATGGAGAATTTCAAATAAATAAAGAGTCACAGATTCCACTCAGTCTGAACTCGAAGGACTATGAAAGTAGAAGTGATGATGAGCTTGATGACAAATTTCAAAAGAATGGAGTGACACGGTGTCCACTTAGTCCTAATCCTAAGGACTATGAGAGCAACAGTGATGAAGAGCATGATGGTGAAGTTCAAAAGAATGGAGTGTCACAGTGTCCACTTAGTCCTAATTCTAAGGACTATGACAGCAGCAGTGTTGAAGAGCATGATGATGAATTTGAAAAGAATGGAGTGTCACGGTGTCCACTTAGTCCTAATTCTAAGGACTATGAGAGTAACAATGATGAACAGCGTGATAACGAATTTCAAAAGAATGGAGTGTCAAAGTGTCCACTTAGTCCTAATTCTAAGGACTGTGAGCGTAGCAGTGATGAAGAGCATGATGATGAATTTCAAAATTATGGAGTGTCATGGTGTCCAGTTAATTTTAAGGACTATGAGAGCAACAATGATGAAGAGCGGGATGATGAATTTCAAAAGTATGGAGTTTCACGGTGTCCAGTTAGTCCTAATTCTAAGGACTACGAGAGCAGCAATGATGAAGAGTAAGATGATGAATTTCAAAAGAATGGACTTTCATGGTGTCCACTTAGTCCTTATTCTAATGACTATGAGAGCAACAGTGATGAAGAGTGTGATAATGAATTTCAATAGAATGGAGTGTCACAATGTCCTCTTAGTCCTAATTCTAAGGACTAGAAGAGCAGCAGTGATGAAGGATGAGATGATGCACTTAGTCCTAATTCTAATGAGTATAAAGGTAGAAGTGATGAAGGATAGGATCATGCACTTAGTCCTAATTCTATGGACTATGAAAGCAACACTGAAAATGCACATGAGGAAGAATATCCAATAAACATCGAGTCAATTTTTTGATTGACTCCGAATTCTAAGGACTATGACAATAGCACTGAAGAAAGGCAAGATGAAGAATATCCTCCAAGTAAGTATTCGAAAAGCATAGCTGATCATAGTGTGGATAACATTCCTCTTAATTATAATGAAAATCCTTATAGAAATGATGATCCAATGATGGAGATGTTGCCAAGAAATATTGTATCGAGAAGTAGGAGCAGAACTTTTCGTATCAATGCAAGATGTTCTAGTTATACAAGGGGTAGAGCAGAATATCTGATGAGAAGAAGTTCTATCGGTGCACTCATTTCAAGTGAACGTTTCCGAAAATTTTTCTTGAAACATATGGATTTCAAATTTGCATTAGAGAGAAGGAAGAGATATTTTTCAATGAATAATAGCATGCAAAATTCATATTTAGTTGGGTGCATGCAATCTACATTTTCAGGTTATGATTATAATATTAGGACATTATTTATTTGTAGAATAGCTTTCAAAATGTTTCATTCGATTGGGAATTTTCATCTCTCGAGAATTCAAGAAAATTTGGAAACGGATCCCACATTTTATTCAGAAGTATGTCATAAAAGACAGTTTGGGCCATTATAAAATACTGTAATGTCATGGATGAAAGATTTCTTTTCAAAGCATGGAGAGTGTATGCCAAATAGACAGACAATACATATTCTAGATAATTTTTCAAGACGAGAAATCTACAACTTATGCAAAGAATATGCAGAAGGTGCTGAGGGACATGGCCGGTTTATTACATATCAATATTTTGTGAAGGTATGGAAGAAAGAATTCAACAATGTCCATATTCCTAAGAAGAAAAGGATGTGGATTTACAGTACATGTGCTTCTCTTAAATAAAAAAGGGACAAATGTGAAGGGTCGGAAAGTGGTAAGCATTCATAACTTTAAATTTTAAAATTGTAAATTCATCAAGTATGAAAACATATTTATTAATGGCTTTCTTTTATGTTGTGTAGATTCAATTGTCAAAGAACTTTAGGAGCATCGCGAACAACACACAAATGAAATGAAAAAGTTGTACAAGCATCGAAAAGGTGTTATGATAATCTGAATAAATATTTCGGTTTGATAATTGATGGTATGGACTAGAACAAAACACTTTTACCACATTTTGTTCACACACCCAAAAATTTACAGGAGGAAAATTTTATTCAATATCACTTGGTTGGTTGTATGGTCTTCAATGGGAAAATGTTTCCAAAGGTGTATTTCACAGCTCCAAATATTCATAATGATGCAAATCTAACCATAACCATAATTCAGGATGTGCTTTCTCATTGGTCTGGTAATCTTCCTGAAGTTTTGCATCTACAATTGGACAACACTTGCTGTGAAAACAAAAATCAGGTTGTTTTTTGATATCGAAACATGGTTGTTGAATTGAGAATTTTTCAGAAGGTAAAGGTTGGTTTCTCTCTTGTTGGGCACACTCATGACCATATTGATCAGATGTTCAGTCGTTTTTCTGTTGAGGTGGAAGGAAGTTGGGAGCTTGCCATCATTGATGGAATGTATTAAGAAATCATACATGCCAGAGCCTACTTTTGATTGTTGGAAGAAACTGTTGACATGTGAAGGTTTATTCTGGGTTCATATGGTGAGGGGAAATGCATTGAACAACTTAATGACATTAGCTTCCAACATCAATTTCGTATCAAATAAATTGATGGGAAAACACTAATATGGGGCAAGACGTATTCAACTACTGCAGAATGGGCACCATCATCAGGTTTTCAATTTTTGAAGTTCATTCCAGATCATCCAATATTTGCATCAAAAATATTGTTATTATAATCAGTTGGTGAAGTTCATAATGCACGCAAGCAAAATAGAGATATAAATTATTCTGATTTCCTAGAAGAAATTAAAAAATATATTAGATATACATATGAGTACTTTGACATTGCTGATTCAGTTTGGTGGGAGCCATTTTTTAATAATCAAAGTGATATCATTTCAACAACAAAAAATGAAGATATACCTTTGAAAAATCCATTTATTTGGCCACAAAATGTGTCGGATGAACATGAGGAAATAAACATTGTTGAATAGCAACAATCTCAAGGTATTATTAATTCTTCACAGGCAAAGGAAAGGGAGATGTATATTGGTTCCAGAAGATCTTGTGCACAATGTGAAGCCATGGAAGTCCATTACAGGGGTTCAGTACAGGATACTAAGGAGGGTTGCATGATTGCAGTGCTAGCAGATGGAGATTCCAATGGCTATCCATTATGGGTTGCTAAAGTTATAAAGGTCTTTAAAGAAAACGAGGATGTTACAAGTGTTGAAGTACATTCGTATGCCACAAATACACACCCATTCAATGGTGTGTATAAGCCAGAGATGGTAATTGACAAAAAAAATGGTGAAAAGAGAAAAGGAAAGGGTACGAATATAAATCATCACCTCATAGACATACTAAAATTGGAGGATGTTGACATACTTGTTTATGACTTCAGTTTAACAAAGAGAGGAACTCTCTGCTTCAAGATGATAGACATTCTGAAAAGGTTGTTACCAGAAGGAACAATGTTGACATGGGAGTCTACTGAAACCAGTCGTAGATCTAGAAGAATTTTGAAACCTGAAATGGTGAGCATGCATGTGGACTCAGAAGGGGCACTAGTTGATGAAAGAGAAGAATATGGAGCATCTTTTCAACATCCAATCAATCATCTGAAGATGTGAATTCTGATGGTGTGCATGAAAATATGAGTGATTTTGAATAATTGTTTAAGACGATTTATATAACTGATGTATGCATCGTATCTTGAAATAAAACTTTTGATTTCCATATAGTGTTAAATGAGAAGTTATGAGTCATTTTTATGTTGTTGGATTATATGTCTTAATTATGATAATTTTTATTGTTTAGAATATCTACAATGAAACATTAAATTGGAGATATAATGTATGTTTTATTCAATATATGAATAATGACTTTTGAATTCATTTGGTGATGTAATTTGTTCATAATGTCATGGTTTTTTTTATTTTATGGTTGAAAAAAGTTCAATTTCTTTTGTATCTAGCATGTTATAGTTGAGAACATGTTGAATTTATACTTAGGAAAGAAAAATGTTATTCTACCAAAAACATTAGTGTGCTTTTTTCCTCATAAACAACTTTGTTATCCACACTAAAAATTTGGTTTTACTAGCATTTTGTTAAAATTTTGAAGATTGACCCTAAAAAAAGATCATCGTTCCAGTATCATCACTTTTTCATTTTCAAGTTGTATTTTGCACGAAAATTTTGTTTTCACTTCCATTTTTAAAACATGTTCAAAAATGTCCCTAAAAAAAACCATCGTTCCAGTATACACACTTTTTGTTTTTATCACTGTTTCTTATGTTTTTTCGGTCTTTTTTTGCTAGAGTTCCTATTTTGAGTTTATAGTTCATGTTTCAAAGTTTACATTGTTGCATCTACAAAATGTAATTTCTTATATTAATGAAATTACGAATTTTTCAAAGGGAAAAAAATATTATTATTATAATAATAATATAATCAATATTATTATAATAATAACAATAAAGACCAATTATTTATTATTTATGATAATTAATAACCATACAAATAATAGCAACTATATTCTTATATGTTTATATATTTATGATTATTATATTAATATTATTATAATAACATAAACTCATAATAATATTAATGTTATTAATTATTTATTTTATTCTATTTTATTTTAATTTTTGGTAGGTAAGTGCCCACGGGGATTTGAACCAGTGACATATCATAAGGAGTCCCTTAACAATGCACCTATTCACCGTCAATCCAAAGCCTCGTGGGCATTATTATTATTATTATTATTATTATTATTATTATTATTATTATTATTATTATTATTAGGCTTTAGTATTTTTAATATTTATCTTAGGTTTTGTATACGTTAACTTAATTATTATCGGTATTTAGGATTATTAATAACAATATAAATATTAACAACGAAATTATCTATATATATTATTATATAAATATTATATTAATATTATAATAATAATATGAACTCCTAATATATATTAATTAATAATAAGAATAGCTCATAATAATATTAGATTATCGTCATATTATTAAAATAATATAAAATTATAAAAAAATAATAACAATTATATTGTATTATTACTATAATAATGGAATATAAGAATAATAATAATATTTCATTATAATATATAATAATATTATATTATTATTATTATATTATAATAATATACAAATATAACTATTATTATAATAATAATATAATCAATATTATTATAATAATAGTAGTAAAGACCAATTATTTATGATAATTGATAACTATATAAATAATAGCAACTATATTCTTATATATTTATATATTTATGATTATTATATGAATATAAATTCATAATAATAATAATAATATTATTATTATTATTATTATTATTCTTAGGCTTTAGTATTTTTAATATTTATCTTAGGGTTTGTATACATTGGGTTTATAATATTAGTCCCTTTTGTTTATTATTACCTAAGGGTTTAATACTAAAATCCCAAGGGATTATGAACCAACGGGAATAATATTAAACAAAAAGGACTAATATTATAAACCCAAGGAACTAATAAACCCAACTCTTTAATATTATAAACCTAAGGAATTAGTGAACCCAATGGATAAATATTAAAAACCTAAGGGATCAAGAAGCACAAGGAATTGATATTACTGATGCAAGAGCATCTGACCCCCCTTAATCAAAAGAGGAATCCAAAGCGGAGAAGAGGATGACATGGACCATCGGAGCTGAACAAGGGACAAATTTGTTTAAAACAGAGTAAATGATGGAATGGATAAAGTTTCTCAAGACTTTATTAATGTAATTTGCCACATATGTATGCATATAGAGAGATTTAGGGGTTGTTAGAGGATTGATCGGATCCTTTCATTGATCCGATCCAATATTCCTCTAAACGATGAACCTACGTGTTCTATATATATCATGAGACAATGATAGATAGATATAGTGCGATTGTAAATGATTTGTAAGACGAGAGAGTGTTCACAATGTAGTTGAGAGGAAGCTTGTTTCTAAGGCTGAAATGCCTTAGGGTGTAACTCAATTCTATGTAGAATATAATACATGTGTGTTTGTGGATTTCTGCATGTATGTGTAATTATAATTTTCGAGTGATTCTATAAATATATGAATTGAGGAGTTAAATCTTGTTTGTAGAGTGTTGATCGACCATCAATGGCTGTAGGACCGATGATGATCCAATACTATGTAAATACGTCGATATATGAGTGTTCTGTGTGTTAAAAGAGTATGGCATAAAACCATGTTTATAATGCAGCGTCCATCAAAAGCAAGTGAATCAAACTAAGGAAGAACAGATGAGAGAATGCACAAGAGTCGTCGGATCTGTGAGATCAATGGTCCAGATCAAGTCTCATGGGGCAGAACCTTTATATCGCATCGGCGAAAATCCCTTGGGTGATATCAGAACCGGTCCTTAAAGAAATGCGATTGTGATTATGTGATGAAGTGACAACCATCAGATCGAGAGTCAGAATTTACCTTGTGATGTAATCACTTATCGCAAATTGAAGAGGTCAAGGGCTGGCAAACAGAGGACCACCAATGTGCCGATATGCGATTTACCACTAATCATCAGATCCGAAGGAATAATGGATGGTGGAGATCAGCTGGTCAGAGATCGGAGATCAGAGACGACATAGGTCGGAGAGTGTTGTATAAAGGAGTGGATGAGCAGACCAGCCAATATTTATATATGCGGGTGTAATCCTTTTGAACTCCGGCCAAGTGTTTAGGGCACAGTTTCTTGTGCTTCCCATGTATTCCTTTGTTTTTCCATAAATTGTTATGGTCCTGGTTTTTAAAGAAAAATCCGAATAAGTGTATGGTCCCAGGTTCTAAGGCTTAAGCGCTATAAGAACTCTTTCGATATGTATTGTGAGCCATAACGCATAGGCCTCAACATCTAATATTGATATGAATGGGGTTTGGGCCTTACCCCATATCTCTTTTTGTCAAGTGGTATCAGAGCAGGGAAAGGATTTCCTGCAGGAAGGGAGAAGAGTGAAAGTAGAAGGAGAAGGAGGTATAGTTGTGGTGAGGACCGAAGAGTTTATGATCTTACTGTCATGCAGAGAATGACAACAGAAGGTGAGAAGACTTGCAGCAACCTAGGGCAAGGAGTGCTCAATTGTTTCTAGAGAAGAGAACAAGAAGGATGCCAAAAGATTGAGTGAGGAGATCTTGGTGAGGGATTGTGTAGCAGAGGAAGACTGTTACTACAAAGTTTGGTTGCAGCCCACAGAAGATCATGAAGGAAATTCCACTGAGAAGTGGGTAGAATTGCTAAGGACAAGGAGAAGCATATGACCAGGACGCCAATTTTTTTTTCCTCAGGAGTCTGATGAGGGAGCATCTGACCCCCCTTAATCAAAAGAGGAATCCAAATTGGAGAAGATGACGACATGGATCATCAGAGCTAAACCAAGGACAAATATATTTAAAACAGAGTAAATGATAGAACAAATAAAGTCTCTCAAGACATTATTAAATGTAATCTGCCACATATGTACAAATATAGAGAGATTTAGGGGTTGTTAGAGGACTGATCTGATCCTTTCAGTGATCCAATCTAATATTCTTGTAAACGATGAACCTGTGTGTTCTATATATATCGTGAGATAGTGATAGATAGATATAGTGCGATTGTAAAAGATTTGTAAGTGGAGAGAGTGTTCACAATGTAGTCGAGAGGAAGCTTGTTTCTAACACTGAAATGCCTTAGGTTATAAATAAATTTTGTGTATAATATAATACATGTGTGTTTGTGGATTTCTGTGTATCTATGTAATTATACGTTTCGAGTGATTCTATAAATATATGCATTGAGGACTTAAATCTCGTTTGTAGAGTATTGATCGACCATCGATCGTTGTAGGATTAATGCTAATCCAATATTAAGTAAATACATAGATATATGAGTTTCCTGTGTGTTAACGGAGTATGGCAGAAAGCCATGTTTACAATGTAGAGTCCATCAAAAGAAAGTGAATCAAGCTAAGGAAGAACAAATGAGAGACTGCATAAGAGCCATCCGATCTGTGAGACCAATGGTCCAGATCAAGTCTCATGGGGCATAACCTTTATATTGCATCGTTGAAAATCCCTTGGGAAATATTGGAACCGGTCCTTAAAGAAATGTGATTGCAATTATGTGATGAAGCAACAATCGTTGGATTGAGAGTCAGAATCAACGGTTACAATCTAATCAGTTATCACATGTCGGAGAGGTCAAGGGTTGGCAGAAGGAGGATCGCCGATGTGCTAATATGCGATTTAGCACAGACCGTCAAATCCGAAGGAATAATGGATTGCAGAGATCAGCCAATCCGAGATCGAAGATTAGAGAAGGCAGAGGTCGGAGAGCAGTGTATAAAGGAGTGGAGGAGTGGATCTGTCAATATTTATATATGTAGGTGTAATCCTTTTGAAGTCTGGCCAAGTGTTCCGAGCAAAGTTTCTTATGTTTCCCGTGTATTCCTTTGTTTTGCGATAGAGTGTTATGGTCTCGATTTTTAAAGAAAAATGCGAATAAGTGTATGGTTTCAGTTTAAAGGCTTAGAGCCTCAAATACAATTCCGATAGGGTTCGTGGGCCATAACCCACAGGCCTCGAGATCAAATATTGATATGAAAGTGGTTTTGGCCTTACCCCAAAATTGCTTTTCATCAATTACGAAGACAAGAGAACATAAATATAAATATGATTGATATTATAAACCCAAGTTAATAATAAATCCAAAGGATTAATACTAGAACCCCAAGGGATTATGAACTGAAGGAAATAATGTTAAACCCAAGGGATTAATATTATAAACCCAACATTGGTAAACCCTAAAATAAATATTAGAAAGACTAAAATAAACATGGTTTATTTTCATGGTTAAATGAATCCTTGTCACAATGTGACATTCAACCATGGTTGGCCATTGTTGTTTATGATTGACAATGGTTGACCATGATCGATATTATAAACCTAATGGAATAATAAACCCAAGGTATTGATATTATAAACCCCAAGGAATAATAAAACTAAGTGATTAATACAAAAACCCCAAGGGATTATGAACCCAAGGGAATAATATTAAACCCATGGGATTAATATTATAAACCCAACATTGTTAAACCCAAATATAAATAGTACAAACACTAAAATAAACATGGTTTATTTTCATGGTGAGTCAATCTTTCTCAAAATGTGACATTCGACCAAGGGATTAATATTATAAAACCAACATTGGTAACACCAAATATAAATACTACAAATACTAAAATAAACATGGTTTATTTTGACGGTGAGATAATTCTTGTCACAATGTGACATTCAACAATGGTTGATGATGTTTGGCTATGATTGACAATGGTTTACCATGATTTATATTATCAACCAAAGGGAATAATAAACCCAAGGGATTGATATTATAAACCCAAATGAATAATAAACCCAAGGGATTAATAATAAAACGTAAGGGATTATGAACCCAAGGGAATAATATTAAACCCATGGGACTAATATTATAAACTTCACATCGAGTAAAGGCAAATATCAATAGTACAAACACTAAAATAAACATAGTTTATTTTGATGGTGAGACAATCCTTGTCACAATGCGACATTCAAACATGCTTCACCATGTTTGGGTACAATTTATATTATAATCCTAAGGGAATAAAATAACCCAAATTTTGATATTATAAACCCAAATGAATAATAAACCAAAGGGAGTAGTACTAAAACCCCAAGGGATTATGAACCCAAGGGAACAATATTAAGCCCAAGGGACTAATATTATAAACCCAATATTCGTAAACCCAAATATAAATATTACAACCACTAAAATAAACATGGTTTGTTTTCATGGTGAGTCAATCTTTGTCAAAATGTGACAATCAACCAAGGGACTAATATTATAAAACCAACATTGGTAAACCCAAATATAAATGCTACAAATACTAAAATAAACATGGTTTATTTTGACGGTGAGACAATTCTTGTCACAATGCGACATTCAACCATGGTTGACGATGTTTGGCTATGATTTAGAATGGTTTACCATGATTTATATTATCAGCCAAAGGGAATAATAAACCCAAGGGATTGATATTATAAACCCAAATGAATAATAAACCCAAGGGATAAATACTAAAACCCAAGGGATTATGAAGCCAAGGGAATAATATTAAACCCATGGGACTAATATTATAAACTTCACATCGAGTAAAGGCAAATATCAATACTACAAACACTAAAATAAACATAGTTTATTTTGATGGTGAGACAATCCTTGTCACAATGCGACATTCAAACATGCTTCACCATGTTTGGCTATGATTTATATTATAAAACTAAGGGAATTAAAAAACCCAAATTTTGATATTATAAACCTAAGGGAATAAAAAAGCCCAAAATTTGATATTATAAACCCAAATGAATAATAAACCAAAGGGAGTAATACTAAAAACCCAAGGGAATGTGAACCCAAGGGAACAATATTAAGCCCAACGGACTAATATTATAAACCCGATATTCGTAAACCCAAATATAAATATTACAAACACTAAAATAAACATGTTATTTTCATGGTGAGACAATCTCTGTCAAAATGTGACATTCAATCATGGGACTAATATTATAAATCCAACATTGGTAAACCTAAATATAAATACTACAAACACTAAAATAAACATAGTTTATTTTGATGGTGAAACAATTCTTGTCACAATGCGACATTCAACCATGATTGACCATATTTGGCTATGATTTACAATGGTTTACAATGATTGATATTATAAACCAAAGGGAATAATAAACCCAAGGGATTGATATTATAAACCCAAATGAACGAAAAACCCAAGGGATTAATACTAAAACCCCAATGAACAATAAACCCAAGGGATTAATACTAAAACCCCAAGGGATTATAAACCCAATGGAATAATATTAAATGTAAGGGTCTAATACTATAGACCCAACAATCGTAAACCCAAATGTAAATATTACAAAGAAGAAAATAAACATGATTTATTTTCATGGTGAGACAATATTTGTCAAAATGGGACATTCAACAATGGGACTAATATGTTAAACCCAAATATAAATATTACAAACACTAAAATAAACATGGTTTATTTTCATGGTCAGACAATCTTTGTCATAATGTGATATTCAACCATGGGACTAATATTATAAACCCAAATTTGGTAAACCTAAATATAGATACTAGAAACACTAAAATAAACATGATTTATTTTGAAGGTGAGACAATCCTTGTCACAATGCGAGAATCAACCATGGTTGACCATGATTGATATTATAAACCTAAGGGAATAATAAACCCAAGGGATTGATATTATAAACCCAAAGGAATAATAAAATTAAGGGATTAATACTAAAACCCCAAGGGATTATGAACCGAAGGGAATAATATTAAACCCATGGGACTAATATTATAAGCCCAATATTGATAAACCCAAATATAAAAACTACAAACACTAAAATAAACATGGTTTATTTTGATGGTGAGATAATCCTTGTCACAATGCAACATTCAAACATGATTGACCATGGTTGGTTATGATTGACAATGGTTGACCGTGATTGATATTATAAACCTAAGGAAATAGTAAACCCAACTTATTTACATTATAAAACCAAATTAATAATGAACCCAGGTTATTAATACTAAAACCCCAAGGGATTATGAACCCAAGGGAATAATATTAAGCCCAAGGGATTAATACTAAAACCCCAAGGGATTATGAAACCAAGGGAATAATATTAAGCCCAAGGGACTAATATTATAAACCCAACATTTGTAAACCCAAATATAAATATTACAAAAACTAAAATAAACATGATTTATTCATGGTGGGACAATCCTTGTGACAATGTGACATTCAACCATGGTTGACCATGATTGATATTATAAACATGAGGTAATAATAAACCCAAGGGATAAATACCAAACCCAAGCGACTGATATTATAAACCTAACATTCGTAAACCCAAATATAAATATTACAAACACTATATAAACATCATTTATTTTCATGGTTAGAAAATCCTTGTGACAATTTGACATTCAAGCATGGTCGACCATGGTTGGCTATGATTGAAAATGGTTTACCATGATCGATATTATAAACCTAAGGGAATAATAAACCCAAGGGATTAATATGAGAAACCAAAAGGAATAATAAAATGAAGGAATTAGTACTAAAACCCCAAGGGGTTATGAACCCAAAGGGAATAATATTAAACCCAAGGGAATAATATTAAACCCAAGGGACTAATATTATAAACCCAACGTATATAAACCCTAAGACAAATATTATAAACATTGAAATAAACATGATCGACCATCATTCATTTTCATATTGAGACAATCCTTATGACAATTCCATGTTGGACCATGGTCAACATCATAATAAACCATGGTTGACTCAGGAATAATAAACCAAAGCGATTGATATTATAAACCCAAGGGATTATTATTTATTTTCATGGTGAGACAATCCTTGTCACAATGTGACATTCAAGCATGGTTGGCTATGATTGACAATGGTTTACCATGGTTGATATTATAAACCTAAGGGAATAATAAACCCAAGGGATTAATATGAGAAACCCAAAGGAATAATAAAATGAAGGGATTAATACTAAGACCCCAAGGGATTATGAACCCAAGGGAATAATATTAAATCCAAGGGACTAATATTATAAACATTAAAATAAACATGATCGACCATCATTGATTTACATATTGAGACAATTCCTATCACAATTCCATGTTGGGCCATGGTCGACATTATAATAAACCCAAGCGATTGATATTATAAACCCAAGGGATTAATACTAAAACCCCAAGGGATTATGAACCTAAGGAAATATTATTAAACAAAAGGGACTAATAATATAAACCCAAGGGAATAATGAACCCAAGGGATTGATATAATAAACCCAAAGGAATAATAAACCCAAGGGATTAACACTAAAACCTCAAGGGATTATGAACCCAAGGAATTATTAATATTAAAAAGTTGAAGAACAAAGAAAACCAATAATTTGATATCATAAACCATCGGGAATTAATAAACTGAAGGGAAAAATATTAGAAACCAAAGGGATCAAAAATGGCAAGGGATTAATAGGAATTAATTTTTTAAACCCAACAGATTGATCAACCCACGTGACTATGAATATTATAAACCTAATGGATAAATAAACCCTAGGGATTGTTAATATTATGAAAGTAGCACATGAATCAATTGGAGGAATAAACATTTTAAATGTAAGGGATTAATATTAAACCTTAGGACTATTATTTAAACCTTAATATTGGGGATTAATAAAACAAAGGGAATAAATGATAAACCAAAGGAATTATTAATATTACAAACTTAAATAACAAATAAATCTAATCATTTAATATTATAAACCCAAGGAAATAGTAAATTTAACCTAAGCCCTAAATCCATGGCATCAACATATAAACATAAATAATGCTATAACACAAAAAATAATAAAAAGCATAAACCAGAACCACTATAAGAACCACATTGCAAACCATAAAGCACTAAAACATGATAAATCATCATTACATTAATAATAACACATTTATATCACTACATTATAAAGAATAAATAGAATTTAAGCCATAAATACATTGATATCAATACATGAATGTATTAATAGTATAAATCTCAAGAATATTGATATAAACACCTAGAACACAAAATCCCAACAATAATATTATAAATGTAAACAATATTTTCATTTATGAAAGATCTGAACAAAGTGAAGGAATCTACACAAAAGACCACAACAATTAGAAATGCAAGAGAAAGATATAAAATAGTAACACTCCCGTTGGAGCAAAGCAACATAATTGAAAAAAACACATCTAACTTGCACACATTGGACTTAAAGAAGAATAGCATAATAAGACATTTTAAGACCAGAGATATACAATTTTGTACATAAAAACAACATTAGTGTTTAAAATAATAAATTTAACCAACATTGCAACCATAGAAAGAACATTGAGTCTTAACATATATTTTTTGTTTTCTTTACATCAAATAATTCCACTACAAAATTGAAGTTCAAACAATGTTTCAAAAGTCATCTATGGAGCGGCCTCTTCTAAAACACAACCATACTGATGAAAAAAGCAGCACCAATTCAAATCAACAGGATAATGATCATGATACTTAACACTTTCCAACCAATTCCTTCTTGTTCTCCTCCCAAACTCCCTCTGGTGCACATGTTTCAAGTATTCTATGTGTGTTTTTGTTTAACCTAGCTCATGAATATGATCATCAAGAAATGCAGGGTGGAACCTGTTGGCATTATGAGAAAAGTGTTGTCCGTGATGGCAAATCACACTGATGACAAATCATAGTGCAGAAGGATAGCAGCAAGGAACTGATGATCAGAATACAAGTATGAAAAGAAAATATATACACGCTGGTTCACTATATACCAAGTCACGTATACAAGCAGGTTCACTATATACCAAGTTGCGTATACGCAGGTTCGCTATATACCAAGTATCGTGTCCACGCAGGTTGGCTTCAGTAAAAGAGCGTGTATGCGGAAAACTTATCTTTGGTTTGTGGCGGTTATTCCTTGGAAGTTGTGCCTATGGTTTTGGACCATGGTGTCTCGACAGACGTGTTGATCCCTAGTTTTGAAGTTGATGGTATTGGATTTGTATGGTTTTGGCCCGTGGTATTGAGCAAGGCCTAAGGCTATATAAGGAGAAGAAGATCATTAGGCAAATGTAACTGAAATGTCTTGAATATCTGATGAAGTATTAGATCCAGTATGCAGGTTATGGGTTAATGATGCATTGCTTGATATGAGCTAAGGAGAGATCTCACCAGTTGATAGAGAACAAGATCTAAGGAGAGATCGGGATCAAATGGTTTGAAATGAACTATCTTTATATGGTTGATTATGCTTATTCTAGATCAGTTGCATACTGACTCAAATAATGTTCTATAATTGTTATAGTATGATTGATGTCTGGTACGGCTGCTAAGTTATAAGGAAATATTTTTAGATCTGTACGCGGGTTGACCTTGGAAAAAGAGCATATACATGCAGGTTGGGTTAATCCAAGTTGCGTGTACATTGTAAAGCTTGATATTTGAAGTTGTAGATGGGTCTGATGGTTATTGCAGAGTTCTATGTCTGCTCTGTGTTCTGGTGACTGTGTTGTTGACAGAGTTTCAGTGTTTCAGTGATTAATGATGCAGGTTGTACTACAAGGTGATTGTCTTATGGATCCAGTATGAAAATGTATGAAACGTGGTCCCGGGTAGATCGTAGGCCAGCACCTACGTACTGGTAAACATATCAGCCAGTACAAGAGCAAGGGGAGTAAAGGTTGGAGCATTCTGTAGGTAGGCACCTACGTACTAGTAAATGGATCGGCTAGTACAAGAGCTAAGAGGATTGTAGCCCTCTGCAGGTTGTAGCCTGCGTTCTGGTAAAGGACTGCACCAGTACATTGTAAAAGAAGTTTCTGATTAAAGAAGAAAGAGACGAATTGCAGCAGGTGGTTTTCACCCACATTAGGTTTCCACCTTATATCATGGTGTTCATGTGTGTGGCTTTTGTGTGATGATCTGTTCTGTTATACTGCACCTATTTACTGTTAATATGGTTAATAATGTTCTGATGCATATACTGAAGATAAGCTAACTGAATCATAAGATCTCTTGATATACGCTAGTTGCAATAAACACAGTAGCGTGTACACGCGGGTTCACTTAACTGAAGTAGCGTATATGTTTCTAAGTATGAAATGAAAAAGTTTTATTGATCTGATAATACTGATTCACCCCCCCCCCTCTCAGTATTATTTCCAACAATTGGTATCAGAGCAGGTCCTTTGTTAGAAGCTTGATCACTTGAAGGAGATCCGTGGAAGAATGGGAAAGAAGCTTAAGAATAAAGCTCATAAGAAGAAGAAGACATCTCAGAAGATCTATGACGGTGGGAGAGTCGATTGGGGATTAGGTATAAGAAGTTCTTCAGATTCAGAATCATTATCAGGTATGAACGTGTTATCCTCTGATGTTCCTGCTATATTTCCTTGTGAAAGTTATGGAAGTGATAGTGAAACTACTGAACATGCTTTTATGGGTGAGCAAGAAAAGTGTCAAATAGAGGCAGTATTTGGAAGGCTTACAGACAAAGCTAAAGATCAACAAGATCTATTGAACAAAAGGGAATGTGCTTTCAAAGAAGAAGTTACCAAACTAAAAGCTCAATCAGAGGAAGGAAACAAGGTAAGAAAGTTACTCAAGGACAAGGAAAATCAATGTCAAAAGTTGCAGGGTGAAGTGACATCATTAACAGATGAAGTCAATGAAAGAAGCACAACCATCAAGAAACTCAGAGATAGATTCAGTTACTATGAAAGTCTTGAAGCCACAATCCGCTCGCTAAAGAAAGATCTTGAAGAATCAAAGAAGCAGAATAAAGATCTACTCCAAGCTATTGAAAAACAGTAGGATTTGAATGAAGAACAAGAAAACGAGATTCTCAAACTAAGGCATCAGTTGGAAGAAGGAAGGAAAGATGGAGAAGACATGAAGAAGCAATGACTAGAAAAGGAGGAACAACTTCAAGTTGAGGTAAATATCTTGAAAGGTAAATTAGAAGAAAAGGATAAACTTTTGAGATTTCAAGATAGTACTAAAGCATTGGATGATATTCTTAGTAGTCAAAGGTCTCCTGCTATCAAGACTGGTCTTGGTTTTCATGAATCTGTTGAAGGTGAATCTAGCTCACAAGGTGAGGCAAGGAACTCTAAAGAGAAAACTAAAATGATCAACAAGGAGATGAAAGGTCAACCCCATCAACAATCAAGGAAAAAGACTCCTCAAAGAAAATATTTTACTCCTCCTATGAATAATGTTGAATGTTATGTATGTCATAATCTTCGACATGTTGCAGCTAGATGTGGAAGAAGAAGGGTTCAAGACCATCATGTAGAAAGATCATCACATTCAAGGTACTTTAATGGATATTGTTTTTCTTGCAATATGTTTGGTCACAAAGCTGCTGATTGCTACAGGAGGAATATGAAACATGTAAGATGCTATGCATGTAACAAGCTTGGACATATAGCAAAGGAATGCAGGAACAAAGGATGGACATCACACCAAAAGGAGAAAACCTTATCACACTTGAAGATATGGAGGAAGAAGGAAGTACAGTCAGCACAATGTACTGAGACACAGCACAGCACAGACATATCAGACTCAGGGGGAGCTGAAAGTGTAAAACTTCAGTGTTATGAATCTCATACGCAAGTTCCTTAAAGGGAAGTCGCGTACATACGCGAGTTAGACACTGCAAAGTCGCGTATATGTCAGTCTGAGGAAAAGCAGTGGGGACAAGATCAAAAAAAGGATCTGATATGATTCAGTCTATTATTTTCTCTATTGGTTACAGTCTGTTGAGGATGTGTGGAAATGTTTTGTTACTTGTATGATGTCTAGAAGTGTTTTGATCCTAACTTGAGGATGATGATGTTTTGATGCTTATTGCTGATATATGCATGATCAGATTTAACAGATGGCACTGGTTGAGGGGCAGCATATGCCTTTAGTAATTCATTGTTGGCATTATGGTTAATAATCCTTGGTGATGATTCTTATATGGCTAAATGATATATCTTGCTATGATGTGGTTGTGAGTTGTCTATGATAAACTCTCATATGATTCTTGAAGTTACATAGAAGATGTTCAGATCAGATTTATGGTTGATTCTGTGATGATGCATATATGGTGCTTACATGGTGATCTTCATAAGGACAAGGAGGAGTACAAAGCTTGAATACACATCTTCCTCACTTGATGATGAGTCACTTATACACTGTTGTTGTCATATGCATAAATATCATACAGTTATGATGCAGGCATTCATGTGGATAAGGATTGTTGCTGATGATGATATCAAGAAGCTTTGTCAAAAGAGTTTGAGCTCAAGATACATAGTGTTGATACATGGATGACTCCTCAAAGTCACTTTGTTGGAGACATGATGATGAGTTCGTATCTATATGATGATAGGTTTATACTTACATATGTTGGTTGATGCAGATGTTCCCAAGTAATGATACTTGGATCATGTAGAGCTTGATGAAATTGCTATGGTGGTTTCACACATGATATAATGTGAATGACTCTGAATTCTGTTGAAAGGGATGAATTGATGCAGACATACCTTGTTATAGGTTGATGACTTATTCTCTACAGGACATTTACAGGTTGCTGATATGGAAATTGGTGTACGCGTGTTGTTTAAAGGATATTCGCGTACATACACAGCTTTATGCGGGGATAGTCGCGTATATGGTGTACGCGTGTTGCGTAAGGGATATTCGCGTATATACGCTGATTGATGCAGGTGAAGTCGCGTATATGGAGTTCTGAACAGCAAGGGCAAACTATGAATGAAAATATTCTGAAATGGGTATAACAGAGACAATCTCGTACAGTCAGAGGGATCAGATAATGATGCAGTGTTGGCATTACCTTAGATGCAGAGGGAGAACAAAAAGAAAATATAATTGCTGGACTAGATGCTTATGGAACAAATCATACATTGTGTATGATAGCTGTTGATGACTATCGTGGTCTTACTTAGATGTCTGGTCTCTTGACTCATGAAGTAATTGAGTGTCTCTATCTATTGTAATCATTTGATGAAATCTCTTCTGGTCATTTGATGAATGTTGAAATATTTCAGTCATGTATTTTCATCAAGGTCATGTAACGGCCTATCTTGGTTTCCCCACTATGCCTGGGATGAATGATGTTATACTCTTGAATTATCATGTGTAAACGTTTGGTATATCCCCACTTAATTGGGAGATGGATGTATGTATGAGTCTTTGGTGCTAGGAAGGTCACTTATGATGTATAGAGTCGTGTTCTTTCTTGTAGAACATTTTTTTGTAGACCTTGCTTACATTCAGGGAGAGCATGATCAGCACACTTCAGCAAGAACAGAGATTCAGCATGTACTCAGAGGGAGCATGGACAGATTGGTACACCTTAACATATACAAAGGGGGAGATTATTCAGAGATTTCAGCAGGTACTCAAGGGGAGTATGGACAGTGGAATGATTCAGCAAAGGAAGAGAATATCTTGGTCCACCCTTTGCCCTTGATGTCAAAGGGGGAGAATGATTTGGTGTTGTTGCCATCAAGTCCAAAGGGGGAGATTGTTGGCATTATGATGCATGTGTTGTACTTGCTGGAAACCCTCTCATAGAAGAACATCTCACTTATGTATAACTGGATGAATCCTCAGAAAAGATGTCAGATGTGACTGATGGAGGACAGCTCAAAGGAATCAGATGATAGTTTTAAGTGTAACAAGTTAGCTTTGCCATGAAGTCCAAAGGGGGAGATTGTTGGCATTATGAGACAAGTGTTGTCCTTGATGGCAAATCACACTGATGAAAAATCATAGTGCAGAAGGATAGCAGCAAGGAATTGATGATCAGAATACAAGTATGAAAATAAAATATATACACGCTGGTTCACTATATACCAAGTCGCGTATACAAGCAGGTTCACTATATACCAAGTCGCGTATACGCAAGTTCGCTATATACCAAGTCGCGTGTACACGCAGGTTGGCTTCAGTAAAAGAGCGTGTATGTGGAAAACTTATCTTTGGTTCGTGGTGGTTATTCCTTGGAAGTTGTGCCTATGGTTTTGGACCATGGTGTCTCGACGGACGTGTTGATCCCTAGTTTTGAAGTTGATGGTATTGGATTTCTATGGTTTTGGCCCGTGGTATTGAGCAAGGCCTAAGGCTATATAAGGAGAAGAAGATCATTAGGCAAATGTATCTGAAATGTCATGAATATCTGATGAAGTATTAGATCCAGTATCCAGGTTATGGGTTAATGATGCATTTCTTGATCTGAGCTAAGGAGAGATCTCACCAGTTGATAGAGAACAAGATCTAAGGAGAGATCGAGATCAAATGGTTTGAAATGAACTATCTTTATATGGTTGATTATGCTTATTCTAGATCTACACACTGACGCAAATAATGTTCTATAAGTGTTATAGTATGATTGATGTCTGATACGTCTGCTAAGTTATAAGGAAATATTTTTAGATCTGTACGCGGGCTGACCTTGGAAAAAGAGCGTATACACGTAGGTTGGGTTCATCTAAGTTGCGTGTACATTGTAAAGCTTGATATTTAAGGTTGCAGATAGGTCTGATGGTTATTTCAGAGTTCTGTGTCTGCTCTGTTTTCTGGTGACTGTGTTGTTGACAAAGTTTCAGTGTTTCAGTGATTAATGATGCAGGTTGTACTACAAGGTGATTGTCTTATGGATCCAGTATGAAAATGTATGAAACGTGGTCCCGAGTAGATCGTAGGCCAGCACCTACGTACTGGTAAACATATCAGCCAGTACAAGAGCAAGGGGAGTAAAGGTTGGAGCATTCTGTAGGTAGGCACCTACGTACTAGTAAATGGATCGGCTAGTACAAGAGCTAAGAGGATTGTATCCCTCTGCAGGTTGTAGCCTGCGTGCTGGTAAAGGACTGCACTAGTACATTGTAAAAGAAGTTTCTGATTAAAGAAGAAAGAGACGAATTGCAGCAGGTGGTTTTCACCCACATTGGGTTTCCACCTTATATCATGGTGTTCATGTGTGTGGCTTTTGTGTGATTATCTATTCTGTTATACTGCACCTGTTTACTGTTAATATGGTTAATAATGTTCTGATGCATATACTGAAGATAAGCTAACTGAATCATAAGATCTCCTTATATACGCTAGTTGCAATAAACACAGTAGCGTGTACACGCGGGTTCACTTAACTGAAGTAGCGTATATGTTTCTAAGTATGAAATGAAAAAGTTTTATTGATCTTATAATACTGATTCACCCCCCCTCTCAGTATTATTTCCAACAGAACCGATGTTTTCTATCAAACTTGTTACGAAGATAGGAAAGAAAGCTTATAGCTCCAACAATATCTCGTATTCTTTTGGAATAATATATGACATCGTCATTGTCCATATCTGCATTTGAAAGACATAAAAACAAAAGCAAAATCAATAAAGACATTCATAAATAAATAAGAATATCTATATATATATATATATATATATATATATATATATATATATATCTATATATATATATATATATATATATATATATATATATATATAGACACATAACACCCCATTTTTATTTATGTTAAAAAAATTAATGTTATAGTGTTATACGAAAGAAAACAATCTAGTGTTGCATGAACCAAACGATATAAAAATTTCTACAAATATAAGCTTCATTTCAAAATGCAATACAAAAGACTGTAGAAATAGAATAAAACCATGGCGAATATTCAAAAAATGAATATTGGCCATGGTGATGGCCAGTATTCAAAACCTCCATTTTTTCATTTCATGATGTAATATGAATCCACAATATTAATATCAATACGAACTAGTTTAGAAATGATTTGGAATGATTGGTTCATATAACTCATTGTTTATGTTTGAATGGTCTGTTGCAAAGAAAAGTGCAATAGGCACTTAAAAAATTAAATAAGTAAAATGAACAACATTAAAAACGATGTAAATGACTTTCTCAAATATTACTATGAATATGATGAATTTATTAATCTAATAAATATATGAAAATGATTATTGTATTAAAAGTAAATCAAGAGAATAATAAAAGCAATTCTTTCATATGAGTGAAACCAAATACAAAATACAGAAAGTGGTTTGATAGTATAATCACGGGTTCTTTTTTTCTTGATTAAGTAAGAGTGGGACCTTCCATTAATCTATAAAAATACATAATGTACAAAGAGCAACACTAGCTCTGTGAAAATTTAACAGGCAGCTAGGCTGGCAAAACCCAAACCTAACTCCAAAATCTGTGAAAAGCCCGAAAAAGACTGTAAAGGAGTTGTAAACAAAACATCTGCCTACGGGTTATGGCCCACTATACCAATCGGAAGTATTCAAATGAGGCATTAAGCCTTAAAACCCCACCACAACACTTTGTCGGGTTTCCTTTTAAAAACCGAGACCTTTCAAGATATTGGAATACAAAGGAAAACACGGGAATTCCCGCTCAACACCCAAAAGGTCAAACTTCAAATCTTTTACACCCACGATAATAAATATCGGCAGGTCCACACTCCCAATCCAAAGGTGTTCTGCTGGGCACTCCAGTCACCGATCCCCGATCAACCCAAACTCTGCCATCGATTCCAGATTTTGATCCAATGGCTAATGGCGCATCGCTAAATTTCCCATCAGCATATCGCAATTCTATCTCTGCTATCCCTTGACCACTCTCTAATGCGATTTGCGATTAGATCTTGGATGTTGATCTGGTGCTTGATCTGACGGTTGTCACCAGCGTGATCAACCAACATGCACGACAAACCACAACTGTTGATCTGCTTGCGCTAGATCCAACGACTATAAGGGATTTTGAGTGGACAAGAAGTGCGAGGATTAACCACTTGAAAAGTGGTTTCCTTTCTCCTCCTCGCTGCTATGTGTTTCTCGATGAGTGGCATTGGGTGCTCACCCTTCAATACCGCTTAAGGGTTATAGGGCACTTGAAATACCACTTTTACTGTTGAAAAACCATTTCCCCGCAAATTGACTCCACGCTCTTTCACCATTACTGTCCTTTGATCTGCAAGATCTGATGGTTCCAGGTCCTTTCCATCTACGTCGTTGATCTTCTACTTATCGACGGAACTACACTAAAATCCTAGTTTCTCTGCCATACACTGTCTCTTTGCTTATTTGATTGTTGAGATTTCTTAAGCCACTATTTTCGCCTGCATCAGTGACATTAATGACAGAGTGAATGGATCAGTAACTACCTCGTAAATAAATGTCGAGATACACTACAGCTAGACTTATGGTCCACTAAGAGAAACTTAAACGCTTGCAGCTTTAGGGATTCTAATAACAATGAAAGACAAAAATACCATGAAAGTTTGATGGTAAAACATATATCAAATAATGATTCGTAATCCCTAAAACATATTTTCCTAATTAAAGAGTCAAGACATTAATGACAGAGTGAATGGATCAACAACTGCCTCAAAAATAAATGTCGAGACACACTACAGCTAGACTTATGGTCCACTAAGCAAAACTTAAACACTTACAACTTAGGGATTTTAAATGAAAGACCAAAAGACCATGAAAGTTTGATGGTAAACCCTATATCAAATAACCAATCTGTAGTTTTCCATCGTGAAACATCCAAATTTTCATGGGTTAAAAAGAAGACAATGCTTTCATATGAGTGAAACCAAATACAAAATGCATTCATATGAGTGAAACAAAATACAAAATGCAAAAAGTGGTTTGATAGTATAATCAAAATTTCTTTTGTTTTTTTGATCAAGTAAGAGTGGGACCTTGCATTAATATATAAAAATACATAATGTATAAAGAGCAGCACCAGCTCTGTGAAAATTTAACAGGCAGCTGGGCTGGCAAAACCCAAACCTAACTCCAAAAACTGTGAAAAGCCCGAAAAAAACTGCAAAGGAGATGTACACAAAACATCCTCCTATGGGTTATGGCCCTCTAAACCAATCAGAAGCATTAAAATGAGGCATTAAGCCTTAAAATCTGACCACAACACTTTGTCGGGTATCTTTTTAAAAATTGGGACCTTTCAAGATATCGGAATACAAAGGAAAACATGGGAATTCCTCCTCAACACCCAAAAGGCTAGACTTCAATTTTTTTACACCCGCGATAATAAATATTAAGGGGTTCGCACTCCTAGTCCAAAGGCATTCCATTGTGAACTCCAATCACCGATCCCCGATAGGCCCAAACTCTGCTATCGATTCCAGATTTTGATCCAATGGCTAACGGCACGTCGCTAAATCGCCCATCAGCGTATCACAATTCTATCTCTATCGTCCCTTGACCGCTCTCTAATGCAATTTTCGATTAGATCCTAGCCATTGATTTGGCATTCGATCTGATAGCTATCGCTGGCCTGATCAACCAACTTACATGGCAAACCACAATCGTTGAACTGCTCGCGCTAGATCCAATGACTATAAGGGATTTCGGGTGGACCAGAAGCGAGAGGATTAACCGCCCGAAAAGCGGTTTCCTCTCTCCTCCTCACTGCTACGTGTTGCTCGATGAGTGGCATCAGTTGCTCACCCTTCAAAGCCACTTAAGGGTTAGAGGGCACCCAAAACACCACTTTTATTGTTGCAAAACCATTTCCCCATGAATTGGCTCCGTGCTCTTTCACCATTGTTGTCTATCGATTTGCAAGATCTGATGGTTCCAGGTCCTTTCCATCTACGTCGTTGATATTCTGCTTATCAATGGAATACACTAAAATCCTAGTTTCTCTTCAATACAATGTCTCTCTACTTATTTCCCATTAGTCGTCTCTCTGCTTATTTCTCATGCTTTGAAAGTATTCCTTGTCTTTGGTAGCCTGTCTGTGACAATAATCATAGGTTCTATTATAACGTTCCTTTATTACTTTAACCTAAACCTAAACTATGCACCCATTGTAACTGGGTAATTAAATTCCTATAATAATTAAAGTCTTATAATAATTTACGGTTGGATGGAGTCTCAATAACATCGACTTCTTGCAGTGATTCTTCATCCGCCATCAACAGAAACTTTGAGACTTTGAGAGTGTAAATGCGATGCATGGCAGAGTATATATAAAATTATTAAACAATAGCGTTTAGAAAAAAACCACAACCTAAATTGTGTCTTTTAAGATCTGTAGTTCATAAACTACGCCCATGAAATTAAATACAAAATTATTAAACTATTAAAAATTTTGGGAGAGCGTTTAAAAAAAGACCAGAACCTTCTTTTTTCTACGGGCTAGTCATATCATGGAGAATTTACACAATTTATTCCCTTCTTTTTTCTACGAGCTAGTCATCTCATTTGAATCAAAGTGGAAAAATATCGTGGAAGGAAAATGTGTAAATACCTGTAAGATGAGACGATGGCTCTTATTGCCTATCCATTATGAATCCTTCGATCATACTTGATTCTTTGCACCTTCTCCATAGCTACTTCATTTCCCAAACTTTTGCATTCCTTCTTTCCTTCATGTAATGAAATTTAGTATCAGAATTTAGGAAATAATTCAATCAGACACCAACAACACCAAATTATCAGAGACAGCCAGGAGAGGATGGGAACAATTAAAAATGCAATCACTAAGAAATGGTTTCTCCAATTCTGAAACCTGAAAAAATAGTAGGTAGAGAAAAGAAAGGCTATGAAATATTTGTCACCTTTTTACCAAATAGAAGCTGAGAGAAGCCCTTCAAATCTTTAGAGTAATCCTTATAGCATTCCAATAATCCTTCAACAATTCCAACAGCCCTAAGTGCTAACAAATAAATGCATGCATCCACGGAGTGTTTCATTATAATATATGGAATGGTAATGAATAATAAGTACAATAAATAATTAATGACAATTTGAAATTCTCAAGATGGAGTGGTAGTGTTATTCTATCGGGCATGGAGTGGGGGAGTTATATCCATTGCGGATTAATGGAACGATGGGTGGAATGGTGAAATTGATGGACACCTGTTCTTTGGAAAAAAAACACTTGGAAAATGGTTGAAGGGGCATAAGTTTAAGAATGTGAATAAACATATGTTTCATAATCAAGTTTGAATATATGTTTTATAATTTGTTTTAAATATATTTCTTAGTGGTGAAAAAACACTTGGCAAATGGTTGAAGAGGCATATGTTTAAGAATGTAAACAGACATATGTTTTAGAACCAATGATGGTTTGAATATATATTTGATAATTTTTTAAATACATTTCTCACTAATGAACATACGTGGTTATCAACAAGAGGTACAATAAATTTTAAATCATTCTTTGTAAAAAAAATAATTTAAGCATGCTTTAAACATGTGATTTAGACATCAAAATAAGTCCGTGGTGTGAATTCTATCCATTGATATAGTGGAAATCACTATAATATACTATCATCTCTCAATTTAGATCATCCAATCAAAAATATTAATTAAGAAAATGATTAAAGTTCCCAAATCCAATAGGAGGGACGCCTATCGGCATAATTAATATAATAATAATAGTTTAAAATAAAGTTATAATTTAGTTAATTTATTATGATTTTATCATTTTTCTTAAATTTATTTTGGAAATGTAATATGTATCACCATTTAGTTTATATGGATGTGTTAGTTATTAGATAGATGGTAGCGATTTTGAAATCCATCACATACTCTTAAACATTCTTAGTAGTAGTCACAAATAAAAAGTTGAGATTTATCTTAAAAATAATCATGCCCTTTCATTTAAATTCAATAACTAAGAAAATATAATGGATTTTTGGACATGTTCGTAAACCATGATATTGTAACCATTGCTATTTCATGGTAAAATGTTTTCATATTACATGTTTATTTTTAAATGTATATATGTTTAACTCATATTTGTTCTTTTTTTCATTAAAAATAATAATAATAAAATGTATATATGTTTAACTAATATTTATTATTTTTCCATTAAAATTAATAATAATAATTTAAAATAAAGTTATAATTTAGTTATTTTTATGTCTTTTTTTAGACATAGGAATCGAAGGTTTATTTTTTTCCAAGGAGAATGATAATTTTGTATTTATATAAAAGTTTGTGTGTGGATGGCAGTTAATCCCTCATGTATTATACATCTAGACCTTCCAAAAATATTCTTGGGCCCTCTTATCTACAACAAAAAAGGGATTTTGTAGGTATATTCCTTACAAAACTCACCCAATAAAAAAAAATGTCATGTCATTTTATAAGTGATTTGTAATGCAGTCTTTCATAATTTTGTAATGCCAATCCATTTAGCTACGAGGAATAAGAGAACCTCTGATTTTGTCATTGATTTTTGAATCTCCCAATATTAATTAACACCCTTCATTAGCACATAATTCCATGTTTTATTGAGATCAATCACGACGAACATGGAAATATGCTATTGAAGAGATAACTTCCATTATTTTCTGAATTCTTTCATTAAGGCTTTTAATGGTTTTTTCCTTGAAAGTATATATTCAAAAAATGACGATTAAGGAGGGAGCCTCCCAAAATAGTGAGAGACATTTTTCTTTTCCTAACAGAATTTGGTGGTAGGGGCCTAAGCTTTAGCTTTGATTGTTTGTCATGCATCACCCCATGGATACTCTACAACTTTAACCTCCAACAATCAAAGGCTTATTAATTATTTTGATTTTATCCATGTTTATTGGTCATTTAGGAGATAGGCATGTCTATTTTGGAACAAATATTCCATAATTTTAATTTAATTATTAATAATTATTAGGTTGGTATGGATTTTGCCTCCACAAAATATTCTAGTATATTCATAGTAGTATACAAAAATCAAAAGTTTAGATTGATCTCCTAAGGGGTTATGTCCTTTTTTTCCTTTAATTTAAAAAAATTCATATGAACAAGTGTCATATGAAGTGAGTTATGGTTTTTTGGTAAAGTAGGAGTAAATCTCCATCGTCAAGAATCTTATTTCATAGTTATTTAAATGTATAAATATTTGACACATATATAAATTAATAATAAGATAGTAGTAATTTATAATAAAGTTATAATTTAGCTAGATTTTACTATTTTAATACTTATTATGGATTCATGCTTATAGATTGTTATATGGTTGCACTAATGTAATCATAATTTTTCAATCATAATTCACAAAATAAGGAATTTGAATATGAATCACACCTAACTTGTAAGGTGTGACAAATGTATAATTTTTTAATTATAATTGAATAAGAATGATATACTTTACAAAATGAAATACATCCATTTTATAATGTTAAATTCCAATTCAAGACTGTTATATGGTTGCACTAATGCAATCATAATTTTTCAATCGTAATTCACAAAATAAGGAATTTGAATATGAATCACACCTAACTTGTAAGGTGTGACAAATGTATAATTTTTTAATTATATTTGAATAAGAATGATATGAAAAAATAGTTTTCTTTACCAAATGAAATACATCCATTTTATAATGTTAAATTCGAATTCAAGACTGTTATATGGTTGCACTAATGTAATCATAATTTTTCAATCATAATTCACAAAATAAGGAATTTGAATATAATTCACTCCTTACTTGTAAGATGTTACAAGTGCATAATTTTTTAATTATAATTAAATAAAAATGATATTAAAAAAACTGTTTTCTTTACAAAATAAAATACATCCATTTTATAATGTTAGATTTCAATTCAAGAGTGTTATATGGTTGCAGTACTGCAATTATAAATTTTTAATCATAATTCACAAAATAAGGAATTTTAATATGAATCACTCCTAACTTGTAAGATGTGACAAATGCATAATTTTTTAATTATAATTAAATAAAAATGATATTAAAAAAATAGTTTTCTTTACAAAATAAAATATATCTATTTTATAATGTTAAATTCCAATTACTGTTATATGGTTGCACTAATGTAATCATAATTTTTCAATCATAATTCACGCAATAAGGAATTTGAATATGAATCACTCGTAACTTATAAGATGTGACAAATGCATAATTTTTTAAATGCATAATTTTTTAACTATAATTAAATAAAAATGATATTAAAAAATATTTTTTTTTACAAAATAAAATACATCCATTTTATAATGTTAAATTCCAATTACTGTTATATGGTTACACTAATGTAATCATAATTTTTCAATCATAATTCACAAAATAAAAAATTTGAATATAAATCACATTGAAAAATACATATTTTTTTAATTATAATTAAATAAAAAATATTAAAAAATTAATTTTCATTCCAAATTGAAATACATTCATTAACGTTAAATTCCAATTCAACTAAACATACAACTAAAATATATTTTAATAATTAATTTTATTTTTTAAATGAAATAGAAGAATATTTCTCAAATTTAAATTATGTTTCATTAAACCAATTTTAAACTAGCATTTGCACCTAATGTTGCAAAGAAAACGTTGTAAGGCAAGCCAATAGAAAATGAACTAGTAGCTTGAAGTGTCTTGTAAAATCAATGCAATCTCTGCACAACATTATAACGTTTCAAAATGATATATTTACAATGTTCAAGGGCATTTAGTCAACATTTATTACCACGAAAATAACAATATAAAGGCCTAGGAAATAGGCTTTTGATCACCCTATGAGGACACAAATAATAATGTTGAAGGTACATTTGAGATAATTTCACAAAATGGCTACTGAAGATGCAATATCCACTTGCAAAAATTAAATTAACCTGAATAAGCATAGAGGAAGAGTGGGCTATGTAGGTGGAAAAATAGAGAAGAAGCCCAAGATCATAAAATGAAGGAGAAATAAACTTCAAATAACAATGTTAAATTGACCCTGATTTTCTTAATACAACCATGACCATGAACAACAATGGTGTGATACACTCCATTCCTAGATCTCAACTATACTATTCTATACAGAACCTTTGTGCCCATTTTCACTGAAGAAAAAACCATTACATATAATAAGGTGACAATAAGACAAAGATATGATAGATATGACATGGGAAATAACCAATAATTGGCGACAAGACTGAAATAGCTATGACATTAAATTTGACAAATAAATTTCTAACTATAATAACAGTTCAATGAATGGAAAAGGAGCTCTACAAAATCTAGAAATAGATTTTGACTTATGAACTTCCGTTTAATAAAAATATCCTATTTATGTTAAGAACTTGTAAAAGTACAGAATCAAGTTGTAGGTGGAAATTACCTGCATTGCTTCCCCCTCCTTATCAGTATATTTTGGGCCTTTCATTGGTCCTTCTTCACCAAAAATATTTCCTTCATCCATAGCAATTTTTTGATTTGTTTCTTTCTTTGTTCTCACTTTAGCCTTTTCTAATAGATACAAAACAACCGTTGGCATTTTTACTGTAGAAGTTGTTTTTGGAGGTGTTGTAGGATGAGGATACTCAAATAATGAGGGTGTGGCGTGTGAGAGAACCTTAAATTTTCGCTAAAGAAACTTTGTGCCCATTTTCGTTGAAGAAAAAACCATCACATATAATAAGGCAACAATAAGACAAAGATATCATAGATATGAAATGGGAAACAAGCAATAGGTTGTGACAAGACTTAAATAGCTATGATATGAAATTTTACAATTAACCTTATAACTATAATAACAGGTCAATTAAAGTTAAAGAAGCTCTACAACAGGTAGAAAGAGATGTTGACTTGTGAACAACTATTTAATAAAAAATTACCATTTATGTTAAGCACTTGTAAAAATATGGAATCAAGTTGCAGTGGAAATTACCTGCATTGCTTCCCCTCCTTATCACTAGATTTTGGGCCACTTTTTTTGGATTTTTACCCCGACAAACTTCATGTCCATTTGAATCTGTTCAAAAAATGCAAAAATACAGAAGATGATCTAAACATTATACTATCATATAATATTCGGTGTGCACCCTGCATTTAATTTCAGTCTCCTTTTATAGTATGGGTATTAACCTATTTGTGATAACATAGTTTCTTGAGCTCCCCCAACCGTGTTTTAAATTTATTTCTTTTGTTTCCAAGCATGCATCTTGCCACCTGAGTTGTCTCATCTTCGTGGGATTTCCCAACTGTTTATTGCAAAAAGTACGCAAGGCACAAAATTCTGGAGCAACTTTAAGAAGTATTTCATAACAGTAACATTATTACTTCAAAATGAATGTCTGTCAGTAGTTAGTGGCTTCTGAGATTTATTATATTTGACATGAAATACATCTACGATGTAAAATAAGAATTCAAAAGGCTAGAATACCAACACTATGCGAGCCCTATTATGACGAGCGTTTGCAACAAATATTAAGGGCAACTCGTAAAAGTAACAAAATTTGATCTCTATTGTAGTAAGATTACATGATTAATTTCCTTGATAATTTGATTGGTCTTAGCTGAGAACCATGGATGAATTCCAATCTAAAATCAGGATTTGAAGCGATAAGCACAAAAGGATGATATTTTAAATGTTGACGATTTAGAAAATTGCAAATCGAGTGGGATAAACATATATTCTATATAATGAAAGCGATTTAACAATGATAGTTCCCTTTTAGCATATCATATATAACACTTATCTTTCATCTTCGGTAGTTCCCTTTTAGCACATTATATATAACACCTACATTTCATCTTTGTCATATCCCCGTCAGTCATGGGTCAGTGGTCATTCAATACACTTCTTCAAGTATAACAATAAGTATTCTCTTACATTGAGAATGTCTGAAGATCGTTTGAGATGAAACGGTAATGGATCTCGCAATTATCAAAACATTCCTTTTTCTCCATCTTGGAATGATCATGAAAAGAAGTGGACGGAAATGGAGGGCGCAACCCCTCTTTTCCATTGTTCATAATCTACATAAATGGAAAGGAAATCGCCACAAATAAGAACCAGATATGAGATAAATAAAAAAAACACTATCTCTTGTGGACTAAGACGTGTACCAACGTCACAAGTTGCCTCAAAATCAATCACAACTAAGTACTGAAAATCTTGGAGTTGAAGTTCCTTGGCATTCCCTTGAGGATTCAGTTTGAAAGGTAGTTGCAGTTCCGGGGCATTCCCTTGAGGTTGCGGTTTAAAAGGTACATTCTGAAGACTTCTTCCTCGTGGCACCATGTAGTCCCAATTCCTTTGACTAATAATTCCCTGCTTCAATGTATGTGTTGGGTACATATGAAAACTGAAAGCTTGTGGAAATGGTTGCTGAGTGTTTGTGATAAAGGGTGGTGGTGAAATGAGTTGGAATAAGTATTTTTTATGCAAGATAAAAGCTTAGCCTCAAAGAAAAATAAAATAAAATCAAAATAACATTTTCCATATGAATGTGATCCTCCATAATGTTATGTTTTCACTTCCACCTCTTTATCACAAACAAGAGTATTATGAAACATCCTCATCCACTTGTAGCCAAAAAATACACAAGAATTTATCCTTCGAATATTATTGTTACCAAATAGTGAAAGGCTAAGAAAATCATACTTACATTCAAAAGGATAGGAGTTTCTGATGCATATGGCTTCTTGAAAGTCACAAAAGCAACCTGTGACCACTCTCTAGACTTGTGACCACAAAAATAGGAAAGAATAATATTAGGATTTTTTTGCCCATTTTTACTAACCCTAATTGTGGACTTCAATTCAAGATCCTTCAAGATTGACATAATTCTATGTAAAGAAATGTTCTCAAACTCTAACATGAAACACTTGAACACCATATGGATTGCTAATTGGATTGATATTTCTGACCTCACAATTCTAAATTCTAACTACATTCACCACATTTTCAATAAATCATTGCACTTATTAGAAAACTCTCAACACTTGCATCTGAAAATTTTGACTACTGGTTTTTTTCTATATATAAAAAAAAACATTATTAAGACCTGAGTGTGAAACGTGTCCATGCTCTCCAACTCTGATAAATCCCATGTTAACAATTCATTAACAAATTAGGTAGATATAGAAATAGAAAATAAGCAGTTCTAAATATAATTTAAGGATTTCTAATTGGGTTAACTTTTCTTATCTCACTAATGTAAATTCTTACTACATTCACCACCTTTTCCATAAATCATTGTTCTTATTTGAAAACTCATACATATGAAAATTTCAACTATTGCGTTTTGGATACATCACTGAAAACATTGTTAAGAATTCATTGCAAAAATTATATATTTATGCTATCTGAGTCTGATAAATTCCATGTCAAAAAACCATTCACAAATTATATAGTATATAAATAGAGAAGAAAATTCAACTTAAAATTCAAGAAAGGAATGGATCACACACCTGCGTATTTTTTCTTTCTTAAGTGTAACAGAGTAAAAGAAGAACTTCTTAACATCTTGGACAGTTACTTTGGTAGATAAAGGAATGGATCACACACCTGCGTATTTCTTCTTTCTTAATTGTAACAGAGTAAAAGAAGAACTTCTTAACATCTTGGACAATTACTTTGGTAGATAAATTACATATATGCAATGTGTAATCATCCATAATGGAAATTGTTAACACCAAGAAAAAATGCTATGATGCACAATTTTCTCCTTGCAACTATGATTGTGAGTAACTAGAAAATATTTATTTGATATAAATACTATCACATTAGAGATGATGAATATTAGTGCTTCCCTTTGTTGGTTTTTCTTGTAAATTTCAAGAATGGAAAGAGGGGAGCCATAGCCGAGCTCAGTAATATGGGAGGAAACAAGGAACTTGAGCGCGAGAAAATGACTTTGAAATTTCATGAAATTGGTTTCATGTTTTTCTACAATTGTGAAAAGATAGAGCCAATTAATGCACATCCCATCACATACGCATTGCAACCTACTCGGAACAAATGAACGGGGCAAACAAAGCTCTTGGGTCCAATCGTTGAGGTAATGGGAGATCGCCCAAAGATGATTACGTCATGTGAAAAATTTAGAAATTTAGAAGAGACAAATTACATTCACGGGTTAAACATATATGCATTAAAAAATGCAATAAGATTCTTAACTACGAAAATTCAACATGATTTTACCATGGATATTATTAATGTTTAATTAGATTTTATTATAATACTATGGTTTATCAATACCAGGATTTATTAGTACAACATGCCAAAAAATTGTAACCCATTTCATAATATTCTTGAATATTCCATAAAGGTTAAACTCCTACCATCTACCTATTCATTGTTGATAACTAAATATTCACATCTTAAATTCCCGCCATGTTCCTATTAATTATTCAAAATTAAATTAGAATTTCAGAGGACTTACTCAAAAACAGATATTCCAAAATGTGTGTTTATTTTAGAATAAAGCTTCCAAAATTATAATTTAGTTATTAATAATTTTGTCAAGGCCTGTCTATTTTGGAATAGGGATTCCATACTTTTAGTTTAATTATCAATGATTTTTTGGTGGGTGGTTCTAAAATATTTTTAGTAGTAATCATAGATCAAAGTTTTACATTTATGTGAAATGTATTTATTCCCTTTTTGTTTTTTAACTTAAATTAATTAATTAAAAAAATGTCATATAAATATGAGTTATAGTTTTTTAAACACGTGGTATTAGTAAGTAAAGTGGGGTGAACCTCCATGGTTAATAATCTTGTTATGAGTTTTTTTAAACATTTATATGTTTAACTCATGTATTAATTCTTTTTATAATTAATATAATAATAATAATTTAAAATAAAGTTATAATTTAGTTAATTTATTATGATTTTTTCATATTTCTTAAATTTATTTTGGCAATGTAATATGTATCGCCATTTAGCTTATATGGATGTCTTAATTATTAGATAGATGGTAGTGATTTTGAACTCCATGGCATATTCTTAAACATTCTTAGTAGTAGTCACAAATCAAATGTTGAGATTTATCTTAAAAGTAATTATGCCCTTTCATTTAAATTCAATAACTAAGAAAATATAATGGCTTTTTGGACATGTTCGTAAACCATGATATTGTAACAATCACTATTTCATGGTAAAATGTTTTCATATTACATGTTTTTTTGAAATGTATATATGTTTAACTCATATTTATTCTTTTTTTCATTAAAAATAATAATAATAAAATGTATATATGTTTAACTAATATTTATTATTTTTCCATTAAAATTAATAATAACAATTTAAAATAAAGTTATAATTTAGTTATTTTGATGTATTTTTTTTTAGACATAGGAATCTAAGGTTTATTTTTTTCCAAAAAGAATGAGAATTTTGTATTTATATAGAAGTTTGTGTGTGGATGGGAGTGAATCACTCGTGTATTACACATCTAGATCTTCAAAAAATATTCTTGAGCCCTCTTATCTACAACAAAAAAGGGATTTTGTAGGTATATTCCTTACAAAACTCACCCAATAAAAAACAGATTTTACATGTCATTTTATAAGTGATTTATAATGCAATCTTTCATAATTGTGTAATGTCAATCCATTTAGCTAAGAGGAATAAGAGAACCTATGATTTTGTCATTGATTTTAAAATCTCCCAATCTGTTGGGTCCCTATAATACTGGTGATTACCCCATTACTATTGTATTTATACCCCTTATTAATATTGTTGTGCCCCTATTGCCCCCATATTTTTATTACTGTGCCCCATAGAATCCCTCTATTGTTATTTTTGTGGCTTTATATTATTATTGTTAGGTCGGCTGGATTATATTGTGACTCCTTAGACTCCTATATATAGAAAGGAGGTTTTGTCATTTGAATCATCCAAGAATTGTTCATTTATGTAATGTAAAGGAGGTTGCCCCCTCGAAGAGGATGAATTCTAAGGCGTTGATCTCACTTTTCTATCTTTTCTTGAGTTGATTTTATAACATTTGGTATCAGAGCTTTGGATTCTAGGGTTTCACTGCTGCAAATAGGTCATCATGGCATTTTCACTATAACTTTTGTTCTGCGATGTTTCAGAAGTTGAAAAAAAAAACCATTTGAGAAAAAATCGCGTTAAACCTCAGGTCTGAATTTCAGAGCCTTTCGCACTATATTTGTTGAGATATGATCTCAGGAAGTTGGTCTTTTTGCAGACTCCTGAATTACATTCCAAACAGGTGACCTGGGGAAAATCGTCATAACTTTCTCTCTGTGGATCCGATTGAAATTTCGTAAGAAGGTACAGAAAGGGTATGGAATTTAGTTTCTTGTATGCATTTTTCAGATCCAAAGGTCGAAACAGTGACTCATGGAGCATCGTACAAATTCGCTCTACTGAACTAGTCTATAATCAAGTCATTGTGGGAGATTTCGCGTAACTCTTCCTTGGAGAATCCAATTTGGGTCAGACTTGTGGCATTGGAATGAGGACACAAAGGGCTACTGCAGGTCAAAAATTCAGAACTATATGGTTGGAAAGTATAAAGATACATCAGAGGCAATATCGAGCTCCTACAAAGTGAAAAATGGTGTGTAGATTTTCTTAAATTTTTGCTTAAGCTTGGTTTGAAAATTTATTTTGAAGGAATTCAAAGGGCATAATAGAGCATTATTATTGATAATTGATGCCCCGAGGAAAGAAAATAAAAACATATAGTAAGGAACCTGAAAGCTCTAGCATGACTCATGAAGAAGAAGAAGAAATGCTATATGATATATCAAAATTACAAGAACAAGTGCAACAAGTGTCACTTACACAAAAAGCAACAGAATCTAAGATGGATGGTTTAAAGAAAGATGTAGAAGCTAAGATGGATGGTTTAAAGAAAGGTGTAGAGGATAAGATGGATTGTTTAAAGAAAGGCGTAGAAGCTAAAATTGATGGCATGGATGATAAGATGGAAGAATTGAAGATAAATATGAATAAGTTGCTACAAGAAATCGTCACTAAGGGTGAAAGGGTACTAAAGGAAACTCATGATGAGAACAAAAGAAATGTTAATCATGATTCCATAGACTTTAATGTTGGATCGAAGACTCACCATATTCCAAAAATTGATATGAGGAAGTTTGATGGCAAGGATCCCGCCACATTGATATTACAGATGGAGCAATTCTTCGATCTCAATAATGTGCAAAACACACAAAAGGTACGTATGGAAACTTTATATTTGGAACCAAATCAGTTTGTATGGTATCGATGGCTTTCCTCTCGTAAACAATTTATCACTTGGGCAATTTTTACGGAAGAATTCATAGGACATTATGAGGATACAAAAAGCAACACTTTTTTTAGCCAATTGGTAAGTCTCAAACAAAAGGTTTCAATAATGGAGCACATTGAGGAGTTCCAAAAATTGAACATAAGGGTAAAAGATATTCCAGAGTAGCATAGGATTGCTGTGTTCATAGGGTCTTTAAAGGATAATATCCAACATGATGTTCGCCTTTGGGAACCTGATTCATTAGAGAAGGAATTCAGGTTAGCAAGAAAAATGGAAAGCAAAATTATGGCAACCAGGAAGCATACCACTCACAACTATAAAGACGGAAGTGTTGTTGCCCCTAGTCTTCCACAACATATAAGGTTGACACCACAACAATTGGAAGAAAAAAGAGCAAAAGGGCTTTGTTACAGTTGTGATAGAAAATACACTAAAGGTCATAAGTGTGCTCAGAAGAAATTATTCAACATAGATTGTGAAGAGGAAGAAGAAGAGGAGCAAGAAAGGTGAAAAGAAGAGGATATACTCCAGGAACAAAGCCTAGATGAAGAACAAATAAATCCGACCATATCTTGCAATGCATTGGTGGGAATTACCACTCCTCAAACCATCAAGATAGAAGGACAAATCAAGAAGAAAAAGGTAATAGTGTTGGTTGATTCAGGAAGCACCCACAATTTTATTCATTGTAAGGTAGCAAAAGAATTGAATTTCTTCCTATATCCAGCACCAGAGTGTCAAGTGATGATTGCAAATGGAGGAAAAATAAATTGCTCTGGAAAGTGCCATAATATCAATCTATCCATGGGAGAATATGTATTGACTAGCCCAATTCTTTCCATTCTAATGGGCGGTGCTGATGTTGTACTAGGAGTCCAATGGCTGCAATCCTTGGGTACAATAGCTTTTAATTTTCTTGAACTTTTCATCAAATTTTCTATGGAAGGAAAGGAATTTGAATTAAGGGGTATTGCAGGGAAACCAAGAAAGATAATTAGCTCTAATGGTATGATAAAGCTTCTAAAAAAAGAGCAAAGAGGTGTAATTGCACAATTATGTTCGCTAGATGATTCCACATTAGAATCATCTATTTCTCCAAATCTCGAAAAAGTCCTAGATAATCATTACAAGGTATTTGAAACTCCCAAAGGTCTCCCACCTATGCTTGATCATGATCATGCTATTCATCTAATTCCAGGAAGTGTTCCTCCAAACATCAGGCCGTACAGATATCCCTATTTCCAAAAGAGTGAAATTGAACGTATGGTTGCAGAAATGTTAGAGGATGGTATAATTCAACCGAGTCAAAGTTCTTTCTCTGCTCCAGTAGTATTGGTGCATAAGAAGGATAGATCATGGCGCATGTGTCCAGATTATAGGGAGCTCAACAAGCTCACTATTAAAGATAAGTTCCCTATTCCTGTCATTGATGAATTACTTGATGAATTGCATGGATCAATTTACTTCACCAAGTTGGATCTTCATTAAGGATATCATCAAATCAGAATGAAGACTGAAGAGATTCCGAAAACAACATTTAGAACTCATGAGGGTCATTATGAATTTTTGGTCATGCCTTTTGGCCTTACCAATGCACCTTGAACATTTCAAGGTTTGATGAATTCAATTTTCAAACCATTCCTTAGAATTTGTGTTAGTATTTTTTGATGATATATTAATCTATAGCAAGCCTTGGAAGGATCATGTTGAACATGTTGACAGGGTGCTACAACTATTGGAGGAGAAACAATTATATGCAAAAAGATCCAAATGTTTCTTTGGAGTCCAGGACGTGGAATATCTGGGTCATATTGTATCTCATGAAGGAGTTAAGGTAGACCCTATCAAAATTAAATCCATTAAGGAATGGAAAATCCCCACATCCATAAAGCATCTGTGAGGATTTCTCAGGTTGATAGGGTAATATCGCTAGTTTGTTAAGAATTATGGGAGAATAGGAGCACCTCTAACAACATTATTGAAGAAAGATGCATTTTCATGGACTCCAGAAGCAACAAAGGCCTTTGAACATCTTAAAGAGGCAATGTGCCAAGCACCGGTCTTAGCTACACCGGACTTCACAAAAACCTTTATTGTGGAATGTGATGCTTTAGGAAATGGAATTGGTTCTATTCTAATGCAAGATGAAAGACCCATTTCTTTTGAAAGTCGTCCAATCAAGGGAAAGTTTTTAAGCAAAGTTATTTATGAGAAGGAAATGTTGGCAATACTCCATGCAATTAAGAAATGGCAACCCTACCTAATGGGAAGACACTTCAAGGTAAAAACGGATGATGATAGCTTTAAATACTTTTTAGAACAAAGATTATCCTCTGAAGAGCAACAAAAGTGGGTCACATAGATGTTGGGTTATGACTTTGAAATCATCTACAAAAAAGGGAAGCAAAATGTGGTGGCGGATGCACTCTCAAGAAAGGATGAGGATGTGGAAGCATTGTTGTGCGCCATTTCTATTATCCAACCAGATTGGATAAACGAAGCAAGGAAGGAATGGAAGAATGACGAAGAAGTGTGGGCACTTATTTGAAAGTTACAACAAGATTCCAGTACGTCTGATACATTTAGCTGGCAAAATGATTCATTATGGTACAAAGATCACTTATACCTCTGTAAGAATTCCCAGCTAAAACAAAATATTCTTATGGAATTGCACACTTCTCCCTTAGGAGGGCACACAGGATTTTTAAAAACTTACCACAGGGTTAAGAAGGAATATTTTGGGATGGCCTTAAATCAGATATTCGAAAGTTTGTGGAGGAATGTTTGGTTTGCCAACAAAACAAAGTTGAAACAATTAAGACACCGGGTCTATTACAACCTTTATCCATTCCAAGCCAACGTTGGGAGGAGGTTTCAATGGATTTTATCACAGGTTTACCCAAGTCTGAGGGAAAGAGTGTCATCATGGTGGTAGTTGACAGACTTACCATGTATGCACACTTTTGTGCATTATCACATCCATTTCAAGCTAGTACAGTTTCTACTGCGTCTATGGAAACAATTCAAAAGCTACATGGGAACGCAAAGATTATTGTAAGTGACGAAGATCCCATTTTCACTGGAAATTTTTGGACAGAATTATTTTCTTGTCTTGGTACTCAGTTAGCTAATAGCTCATCTTATCATCCTCAATCTGATGGGAAAACTGAGATAGTAAAAAAATTTTTGGAAGGATATCTTCGTTGCTTTGTATCTGATAAACAGACACAATGGGTCAAATGGTTGCCTCTGGCTGAATGGTGGTATAACACTTCCTTCCATACAGCAACAAAAGTGACCCCATTTATGGCACTTTATGGGTATCAACCACCATCCATCACATCATATTTAAGAGAAAATTCTAAGGTTCACGCAGTGGAACATCACATCAAACATGAACAACAAGTCCTCCAACTCTTAAAGGATAACCTCGTGTTGGCACAGAATAGAATGAAACAACAGACATATCAACATCGCAGTAAAGGAAGCTTTGATGTAGGTGATTGGGTATTCCTATGGCTACAACCATATAAGAAAATGTCCCTGAAGCAAGCTAAGAAGGATAATAAATTATCACCAATGTATTATGGTCCGTACAAGGTGTTGCAAAGATTGGTACTATGGCATACAAATTGGAGCTTCCTGCAACTTCTCGATTGCACCCAATTTTCCATGTTTCATGTTTAAGGAAGGTTATAGGCGACAAGCTCCTAGTTCAAACAATATTTCCAGAACTTGACGAGGAAGGTAAAATTATATTGGAACCGGAAGCAGTCATAGAAACAAGAACTCGACAGCTACGAAATCGATCAATTTCAGAGTATCTTATCAACTGGAAGAACTTATCCGCTGAAGATTCCACATGGGAGAATGATAATTTTATGCAAAAGTATCCAGAACTACTCAAGCGTTGAGGACAACACTTTTTTGAAGGAGAGGGGCATGTTGGGTCCTTATAATACTAGTGATTACCCCATTACTATTGTAGTTATACACCTTATTAATATTGTTGTGCCCCTATTGCCCCCATATTGTTATTACTGTGCCCCATAGAATCCCTCTATTGCTATTTTTGTGGCTTTATATTATTATTGTTAGGTCGGCTGGATTATATTGTGACTCCTTAGACTCCTATATATAGAAAGGAGGTTTTGTCATTTGAATCGTCCAAGAATTGTTCATTTATGTAATGTAAAGGAGGTTGCCCCCTCGAAGAGGCTGAATTCTAAGGCATTGATCTATCTTTTCTATCATTTCTTGAGCTGGTTTCATAACACAATCTTAATTAACACCCTTCATTAGCACATAGTTCCATGTTTTATTGAGATCAATCACGACGAACGTGGAAATATGCTATTGAACAGAGAACTTCCATTGTTTTCCTAATTCTTTCCTTAAGGCTTTTAATGTTTCTTTCCTTGAAAGGAGATATTCACAAAATGATGATTATGGAGGGAGCCTCCCAAAATAGCAAAAGATGTTTTTCTTTTCCTAACAAAATTTGGTGGCAGGGGCCTAAGCTTCAGCTTTGATTGTTTGTCATGCATCACCCCATGGATACTCTACAACTTTAACCTCCAACAATCCAAGGCTTATTAATTATTTTGATTTTATCCATGTTTATTGGTCATTAAGGAGATAGGCATGACTATTTTGGAACAAAGATTCCATAATTTTAATTTAAATATTAATAATTATTAGGTTGGAATGGATTTTGCCTCAATATTCTAGTATTCATAGTAGTATACAAAAATCAAAAGTTTAGATTGATCTCCTAAGGGGTTATGCATTTTTTTCCTTTAATTTAAAAAAAGTCATATGAACAAGTATCATATGAAGTGAGTTATGGTTTTTTGGTCATGTGGTATTGACAAAGCTATGCTATTGTAACAAAGTCTCTTTACATATCAAGAATCTCCATGGTAAAATAGGAGCAAATCTCCATCGTTAAAAATCCTATTTCATAGTTATTTAAATGTATAAATATTTGACACATATAAATTAATAATAAGATAGTAGTAATTTATAATAAAGTTATAATTCAGCTAGATTTTACTATTTTAATACTTATTATGGATTCATGCTTATACACTGTTATATGGTTTCACTAATGTAATCATAATTTTTCAATCATAAGTCACAAAATAAGGAATTTGAATATGAATCACTCCTAACTTGTAAGGTGTGACAAATGTATAATTTTTTTAATTATAATTGAATAAGAATGATATTAAAAAAGTAGATTTCTTTACAAAATGAAATACATCCATTTTATAATGTTAAATTCCAATTCAATGCTGTTATATGGTTGGACCGATGTAATCATAATTTTTCAATCATAGTTCAAAAAATAAGGAATTTGAATATAAATCACTTCTAACTTGTAAGATGTGACAAATGTATAATTTTTAAATTATAATTGAATAAGAATGATATTAAAAAAGTAGCTTTCTTTACAAAATGAAGTACATCCATTTTATAATGTTAAATTCCAATTCAAGACTCTTATATGGTTGCACTAATGTAATCATAATTTTTCAATCATAATTCACAAAATAAGGAAATCACTCCTAACTTGTAAGGTGTGACAAATATATAATTTTTTAATTATAATTGAATAAGAATGATATTAAAAAATTAGTTTTCTTTACAAACTGAAATACATCCATTTTATAATGTTAGATTCCAATTCAACGCTATTAAATGGTTGCACTAATGTAATCATAATTCACAAAATAAGGAATTTGACTATAAATCACTCCTAACTTGTAAGATGTGACAAATGCATAATTTTTTAGTTATAGGTAAATAAAAATGATATTAAAAAAATAGTTTTGTTTACAAAATAAAATGTATCAATTTTATAATGTTAAATTCCAATTCAAGACTTTTATATGGTTGCACTAATGTAATCATAATTCACAAAATAAGAAATTTGAATATGAATCATTCCTAACTTATAAAATGTGAGAAATGCATACTTTTTTAATTATAATTAAATAAAAATGATAATAAATAAATAATTTTCTTACAAAATAAAATGCATCCATGGTATAACGTTAAATTCCAATTACCGTTATATGGTTGCACTAACGATCATAAATTTCCAATCAGAAATTTGAATATTAATCATTCTAACTTGTAAAATGGGAAACCAGCATCATCATTGACGCGTCACAATTATTGTTTCATTTCACATAATCGGTGAGACGTCACAATCATTATGCCATTTCACATCATCGTTGACACGTCGCAATCATTTCTGGCGCGAAACCACCATCGTCGTCGAGCGAGAGGGCTATAAAACGGGGGCGATTCAGCAGATTGATCAAGAGCACAATAACAGATTGATTGGCATTTGAGGAGATTATTGTTAGAGGAGATATTATTTGATTTGAGGCAGCCATGGCGAGGAGGGCATTTGCGTTTGCTTTACTCTAATGTTACTGGTGGGCGCGCAGTGTGGACCAATATCTGGCTCCTGTAACCCCGCGCAAATCCCAAGCGGAAGTCCTCACTTCGATGATATCGGAAACCTGCTCGTAGATCTCCAACAAAACAACTACGAGACAACGCTCGATAACGGAGACAGACGCGCAGTCTTCGGGTCAGCAATGTGCGATTCCGGCAGCGACTGCCTTGTTAGCTTGGGCAACTCCGTCTGGGAATACTGCAACGATGCTGTCGCTGGGAATGTTGCACACAGTGGCCAATTATATCATTACATCATGTTACACATCTCTACTATAGTAGAGTACACAATTCATTTCTAGTATACTAGACTACACAATTCATCCTTATTCAATAATGTATTCATCTTTATTCAATAATGTATTTAATATGTATTAAGAAAAATTAAAAAAAAATTCATTTCACATAATCTTCACCAATCCTTAAGTTTTATATATATATATATAATAAAATATCCCCTGGAAAAATAATATTTAATGAAATGATATATATAGATGTGATCTAATGATTAGTCAAAGTTTAGTCTACACAAATTTTATGGTGCGACTTTGAATAAGACTATATATGGAATAAATTTAAATCTCTTACATTACATTATATTCATTTATCAATCTTAAAATTTATTAAATAGAAACTAAAAAAAATAATGTAATCCGCTTTTATTAAAATCATAATTACCAAATTCAGCCGAGTCCAGCTAAAGAATTCGGAAATTCAACGGTTCTATTCAATTATGTTACTAAAATCATAATTACTAACTCGCTAAAATTCAATTCGGTACAATGGTCGCCGAATAAATTTGTTAAAAATTTTTACAATTTGTAATTTTCACAGCCGGTCATCCTCCATCATGACAAAATCGAGTTTCATGGTATTCAGTGGTATTCAAAATCGTGAGCAAAACCTTCATGGTATTCAATGGCCGAAACATAATTTAAAGATATTCAATGGCCAAAACATAATTTAAAGTGTTAAACAATGTATTGGGTCAGACAAAGTATATTCAAGGCGCCCAACATAATTTAAATTGTTAGACAATGTATGAGTCAGACAAAGTATATTCAATGGCCCCTACATAATTTAAACGGTTAGACAATGTATGGGGTCACAAAAAGTATATTCAATAGCCCCAACATAATTTAGATTAGGACAATATTGAAGAATGAAGGGACAAAGAAGTTCTGTGAAGAAGTCATTTTCAAAGTGAAATCAAATAAACAAGACCAAAGGAATATTTTAATAAAAAAAATTGGAAACCAGATTGTAAAAACAAAATAGAGTAATTTGATATTTAAATTTTCACTTCAAAGTGAAGGATTGAAAAAGTCATTCTCATATTACTGAAAATTTTCTCTAAATTATTTTATAAATTAGAGTAGTGATTTATTTTGGATTTACTTTATAAAGTAGAGTAGCGATTTTTAAAGTAATTTTTTCTTATTTTTAAAATCTTATTTATTATTGACCAACTAAAAATTCTAAAAGATGTAAGACTTGTCATTCTTTTTTTGTTCATTTTTGTTCATGTAGAAAGAGTGATTTCTCCTTATTTCATCTTATTCACCTCCATGAATCTCCATTTACTTCTATTGATGATGATTTCTTCCACAAATCTCCGTATCTAATGTTATATATAACTTCCATAATGTGATTGAAAAGAATTTTTTTTAGGAGTGAGTTTGAAAATTAAGATTGTTGATTTTGATTGTTCGAAATTTATTAAAAAATAGATTTTTGGTAGTGGTAAGAGGAATACCCCTGAATTTTTGTGTTGAATTTTAGATAGCCTATTTTTCGTGTATGGAATCCAAATTTATATTCAAACTCAAACTTAGTAACTACGATGTATTAAAATGATATAATCATTTTTTTAAACATGCATAAACTTTCCAAGATGAACAACAATTAACATTGATTTTAGATGTTCATTACATCTTTAAAGGGAAAATTAATTAATATGGCTCATTGATTCTAAATTTTCATTTAGAATCAAGGGCAGTCTGAAGATTTTTCTTTAAAGGTTAAGTTAATCTTAATTTTCTATGGCCATGATCAAATTTTTATTTGTTCATTTGATTAAAAAATAAATATTTTTTTCCTAAATCTTTGATATTTTCCATTACCTGCCATTAACTTCCCAGGATTTCTAGATCTCAATAAAAATTCCCTTTTAACCATCCAAAAATATTCATTCTGATTCTCCCATGACCTCTTTATCTTCCTTCTCATTTGGAAAGGTCAAATTTTCGTTTAAAATATAGCATATGAATTAGTAAATCTTATTCATTAGAATATAGAAAAAAAAACAATATGAAACCACCATATATATGTGCATAAAAATACATCTTTAGTTTAGAAAAATGTCTTCAAGATCCATCACATGAAAGTATTATTTGCCTACCTATTTCAAACCAACTAATTTGGTTCATCATCAAGACTATAAGATGAATCACATTAGTTGGTTGGAAACACGTCAACAAATAATACTTTCATGTGATGGATCGTTAAGACATTTTTATAAACAATTCTACTCACATAAGCCTTATAGATTGAGATAAAATTTTTAGTATGATGAATACATGACATTAGTACACTCTCAATTCTACTTCATCACTCACATTTAATTCACACTTACATTTACATGATCATCTTCTTGACTCAATGAAATAATTGTAAGAGGTACATTTTCTAAATGTTTTGATTCCCTTAATTCTGCTTCATCACTGACATTTAATTCACACTTACATTTACATCATCATCTTCTTGATTCAATGAAATAATTGTAAGAGGTACATTTTCTAAATGTTTTGATTCCCTTAATTCTGCTTCATCACTGACATTTAATTCACACTTACATTTACATCGTGATCTTCTTGACTCAATGAAATAATGGTAAGAGGTACATTTTCTAAATGTTTAAATTTCGTTGGTTGTACAAGGAATAAGAAATCTACTATTTTTCTCAACAACATTAAGATGGGAGAGAACCTATTCACAATGTTGTAGAAGCACAAGTGGTTTGGCCTAAGATGCTTGCATTTTGTTTTTTCCTTTCAATGGGATAAAACTCATTAGCTGGGTTATGTCTAGTAGATTTCCTTATATTAAAATAATATAACCAGTGATATTAAGGATCACTTATCTAAAAGACTTATAGTCCAAATCAATTATCTCTTGAATGGTGCTAACACATCCAAGTTATCCTTCTATTGGGGTTTTATCCAATGAGCCCACACAACTTGTTTGATCAAATGTGGCAAACACTCCAAAATCACACGTTTGTTTGACACAATTTCCTCTCTCAGCTGTAAAATTATAACCGTGATCCATAATCACAAGTTTTTTTGAGAGACTTTCCTCTCTCAAATCTAAAACTAGCATTTCCACTAGATGTTGCAAAGAGAACCTCCTAAGGCATATGAAAGAAGAGCATAAATGAAGACAATTGTGATATGTTATCTAAATGTTTCCTACTTTGGAACTGTTTCCTTCAAGGCATATGAAAGAAGAGCAAAAATGAAGACACTTGTGATATGTTATCCAAATGCTGCCAAGTTTGGAACTGTTTCCTTTAATCAACTATATAGGAACATGCCTACAATGAATCATGACATTTGAGGATGTCATTTCTCCCTCCACTTGTTTCTATTTTTATACTTAAATAAGTGTAGAGATAACACTTGTGATTTTACATTCACATTCTGATGTATGGAAAAGTCCATGAGGTTCAAATATTGAAGATCCTTTTACCTTGTGGGTACACAAATCCAATCTCTTTTACAAAAAATCATAACAAAAATAAAACAATAAAAACAAAATATACCAAAATTTTGGAAAAAATAAGCTACATTTCCAATAAGCCACTAGGAAAAAACTATTAAACATCACCTCTACCGATGCCCTCTTCTGCCTTTATGGCCAAAATCAGGAAAACCTATTTGAGTGAGAATAAAGCTGATATTTTTGTGTGTTTTTGAAAAATCTCGGAACGAAGCATCAATTGAAAATGAATAAACATAGTTCATTCATAAAAGACTCTCAAGTTCCTTTTTGTTGGATTTACAAAATATACATATTTACAATGCAATAAGTAACATGTATAGGGAAACAAATTATATTATTATTCGAAGACAAATTTTCTTTACTCTTTCAGGTTGAGCAGTGATCTTACAAGATAGATATGATAGGAGGTTGGCTTCTATTCTAGTCCTCATTGTAATTTTGTTGGGTACATTGTGTTTGGGGTCAAATAGAATGTTGTAACTTCAAACCAACTCAGATATCTAAATTAAAACTGATAAGAGGTTGGCTTCCATCCTAGTCCTCATTGTGAGGTTGGCTTCTATTCTAGTCCTCATTGTAATTTTGATAGGGACATTGTCTTTCGGGTCAAATAGAATGTTGTAACTTCAAATAGAAGCCAACTTAGATATCTCAATTAAAACTAATAAGAGGTTGGCTTCCATCCTAGTCCTCATTGTAATTTTGTTCGGTATATTGTGTTTCGGGTCAAATAGAATTTTGTAACTTCAAACAGAGGCCAACTCAAATATCTCAATTAAAATTGATTTTATAGAGATCAGATGAAAAGTATAGATCCGAATTTGGCCATGGCCATACCTTTATAGTTTGTTGCCAAAATCTCCCATGTTGTCTTTGTTGAAGACTTCCTTCTCTTAGATAAACCGCTGGAAAGAGAATCCAATTTCAAATTGAACATAAGAAAGTTACTTCATAACCATAATTTTGACCTCTTCTATTCTAATGCAGATAGACGATTTTTTCATAAATTATTTTTGTAATTTAAACTGAGAAAAATTCTCATCTATAAATTTATCTTGAAATATTTTAGAGTTCTTTACTAGATTTTATCATTAACACATGCCTTAGTTAAAGTTTTATAAGTGTTTTTTTTATGTTTTCATAAACTTCTTGTATGAAAAATCAAGTTGTATCAGTGAATCCAAGATTAGAAAACTTACATTATCAATTGTATTAGCTCTCAACCTCCAATGTGATCATCTAATCCATCATCATTTTCACAAATCTCTGCATGCCACCATAGAGCCTAAAGAGAAGATGCAAGGTTGAATCCTTATGAATATTATAATTAGCCATTATCCTCCCATCTTCTAGTTGATTCCTTGCAAAGATCAGTCTTTTTTGAACCAGAGGACTTGTCCTGAATCTTTACCTTCACATTATTAATAGTATCAACTCTTTGCCTTCACATTATCAATAGTATCAACTCTCAGTGTGTAAATGGAGCGTGATTATCTTGAGGTCTGGGTTTTCACACATATTTTCTTTTTGCCTCTCATTTTCTATGAATCACATAAAATAAATACAAAAATAAAATAAAATAAGTGCCATCCATTTTTCTCACATGTAGCTAGGGGTATAGGATAGGAGAATTTTCTCATTTGCACTCAACAACATCAACAAGGATTCAGACAACATACAGGACAATGAATTCACTTAAAAAAAATTACCATGTAAAATAAAGAATTGTTGTACTATTACTAAACATTAATATCATCTAATAAAGTAAAAGAATAATAATGATAAAAAATGCAAGTCTTTTTATTATATAGTAATTTTTAAACCAAAATAATATTAAAAATATTTACATATTTATCTTACTAAACTATCTAAAATAATATTCCTTAAACTTTGTTCATTCCTTTTTCATAAAATGATGATTTCTTTCTTGCCCTTCTCCACATAGAAACTTTGATGTTATATGATACCAAATTTTAGCAGGGGCTCCTGTCACGAGCTTGCTACTCGTTGCGTCTCTTCATTCGACCCTAATAGCCAACTCCTTGTGAACCAGTGGTGAACCTACTCAGAACTTTCACGCTCTTATGGCCACAACCACGGCCTTGGTGTCCCTTTGTTCCTTTAGCGAACTTCCTGCGAACTTCGGATGAAAGCATAGAGACAACTACTACCGCAGCAAAAAATGCTAAAGCACAGACAAGGTATTCAGATGCAAAATGGTATACTCATTTTATTTCAGAATGGATAAATTGATTACAAAAAGATTCTTTACAAAGATAGACTATCTTCGCATTTATCGAACTTTATGTTGTTGTCAAGGAACAAGAATTACCGGAAGGCTACCTGGCGATAGATAGGCTCTGCCTCAGAATATAACACAACTCATTTACAGACTCGGTGACTCTCTAAATGATTCGGCCACTTTAGGTTCTCACCAGTGCCGAGCACACTGATGTGCAGGCTCCCAAATCACCTAAGGACTTGAGTTCTTCTCATGTTGCAAGCAGATCAGACAAAATGTCCGTAGATGTAGAGTAGGAGAGGCACTCGACTCAAAACAAACAAAGACTCTAACCGACTCCAAATGTGAATGCCTTAACAATGAGCCTTACCCTCCTTATATAGGAAGAGAGGGAGGAACAAACATTAATATAGGCCATCTGTGAATAATTGGATGGAATCATAACTTTTGGATAGTGCTAGGGCGATGTCCGTAGAAGGATTCCAATCCGATGGATGGAATGATTACTTTCGGGTAAGGCCAAAGCAAATCTGATAGTAGATTCTCGTCCGAAAAGTAAATCTTATGGAAAATGGGTTTTACAGAACACCGTGGATACTTTTATCAAAGCCCACGAGAAAAGATAGACCTGACAAGACAAAGTGGATGCTTTTTGTAAAAGCCTACGGGAAAATAGTGCATGAATCATTTACATAGTGAAGGCTTTAGTACAGAAAATCCCACGAGAAATCTGGTCACAATTTAACCCTTGTGACTGGTTCTTGTGTTTAAAATATGGATACTTTTATCGGAACGCCCATGAGAACCGTCAAAATACTATTAGATCAAGGAATCTACCTCTTTTATACAACATTTCGTCCCAGGATTTTATGTAAATCCTGCGGACAATCATCAGTTTTCCTAGTACAATCTGGTATTGGACTTTAGTTAATACAAGCCACTCCATATGTTCTCTCATATATTGTTCTAGGGAATTATTATAGGGAGATGACCTATAGGTCGTTCATTCCCTTTCTGTCATTTCTTTGACAGTATTATAGGCAGGATGCATACATTCTATATTTTGATGATTACATGTATCACAATGGGTCTTACAATATTTTTCATGCCATACTGGGTCCATTGCGGTCCTACTTACACCATAATCAGTCCACCAGTCTCTGAGCCACTTACATTGTTGATATCCTTGATAATGGCCAATGGCACTAAATTTTAGTTTGGTGTAGTGGGTTCCCACCGTATCATCAAGATTTAGGAAATCCCACCAGAGTTTCTTGTATTCTGTAAAATTGTACACTATGTCTAGAAAAATGATCTTGGGATCATCTCTTGGCCATCTAGCAGCAGGTTGTGTTCTGATATGTCCTGTCTCATGCTAGAGATCTCTTGTCCTATATATGCAGACATATCTTTCAGGAATGCTTGTGTTGGGTCCACCATGGTACCAAATAGTGGCAATGTCATGAAAATTTTGCTCCAATGCCCGTTGTGCAATGTTAGCATCTCGTCTCACCTTGTCATATATCATATCATGAATCCACTTGCCTCCTTTAGGGCACACCTTCCTTTCGGGTACAAAATGTTGAATGTGAGTATGAGGCTATAAGTGGGCATCTAGGACCTTAGTATTCCTCAACTGCCAGGTGGGTCTCTAGTTCCTTTTATATGTCTCCCAGTCTTCGTTGTCTGGGATGGTCCTTAAGACTTCTTGTTTCTGGTGCTGGTCCCACTCGGTGATGATTATCATGACATGATCTTTTGATTCAATGTATTCTCTGCTTAAAAAAATCAAGGAGATTGTTGTCTTTTCCTTTAATATGTTCCACCTGAAAATTAAATTTTTCAAATAAAGCTTTCCATCTGGCAAACTTGGCTTCTCCAGCTTTCTTGATGTCTTTTGTTAACAAATTCTGCAGAGTAGATGCATCAGTCCTTAATAAAAAAGGTTTATTAATAAGATAAACTTCAAACTTACTGATGCAATTCCATGATGCCACGACTTCTTTCTCTATTGTGGAGTAATTTAATTCGGTTGGGTTCCATACTCCAGAAGCAAACTGAACAACTTTTTCATCCTTTCCAACTTTTTATTCCAAGACTCCATCCCATCCAATATTACTTGCATTTGCTTCAACAATTTTGTAAGAAAGATCATCAGCAACATACAAGATAGGCAAGGATTTTACCTTTTCTTTGGTATTATGGAATGCTCTTGTATGGACTTTTATCCATTCTGGAGGATTCTTCTTTAGCCTTTTGTTTAATATCCTTTTGTCACTGGCACAGTCCTGGTAAAAATTGTTGACATAGCTGAGGCAGCCTAAGAACCTTTGGAGTTGGTTCTTATCTGATATGACATCTGGAAACTTGTCTGCAAACTCTAAAGCATGTTTCCACAGAGATATCTGCCCATTGCAGATTGTATGACCCAAAAATTTGATAGTGATCTGAAAGACCTCTATATTCTTCTTGCTAAGCACCAAGCCATTCTGCTTAACTAGGTTCTTAAATATATTTATATGTTTAAAATGTTCCTGAATGTTCTTGGAAAATATTACTACATCATCGATATATACAATCATCCAATCAAAGTATGGCTTAAAAATGCCATCCATTACCTTTTGAGATTTTGATGGAGCATTCTTGAGTCCAAAAGGCATAACGTTCCACTCATAATGTCCTATTGGAATGCTGAAGGCAATCTTGAATTTATCTTTTTCAGCAATGGCCACTTGCGAGAATCCCACTTTTAGGTCAAATTTGGAAAAGATCTTGGCACCTGCTATCCTCCTGATTAAGTCTCCTTTATGTGGGATTGGATAGGTGTCATTAGCTAGGACTGAATTGAGAGGCTTATAATCGATAACTAGTCTTAGGATGCCTCTGATTTTCTCAGATCTTTTGTTTACATAGAACCCATAACAACTCTGAAGACTATCATATTCTCTAATTAATCTTCTATTAAGGAGCTGTTGAATTTCTTTCTGGCAAAGATCTCTATATTCTTTGCTCATCAGAATAGCTCGACTCTTACAAGGTTTACCAGCATATCTTTCCTTATAGGGGAGCTCCACTGTGTGTTGCTTCCTATGCCATAATGCATTAGGTTCCTCTGAGTAGAAATCATCTTCTATTTGTTTCTTTATTTCTCCAATTTTGGTTTTGATCTGGGGTGATTTGAGATGTTCTTTGATTCTAAAAGTAGATTTCAGTTCTTTTAGATCTAACAATCTAGCTTCGGCTCTATCCAGATCTTGCACATTGTGTACCATTGTAGAAATTCTAGGATTGGAGATATATGGAAGTTCAATTTTCTTTCTTGTCCCTTTCGAAGTGGGGACAGAAATAAAATATCCATCTTTGCCTCCTTTAAGTCTGAGTGACCCATGAGGTTCTACTGCTGCAAGAAAGACATTACCAAGTATGCAGTCTACTGGAATGTTAGCTACTGTAAATTTCAAATAAATACAGTGGCTATCAAAACAAACAGATGCTTTGAGTACTTCATATCTGAGTTTTTTATTACCCAATCCTACCACTTCTCTTTCCGTAGTCACCAAATATTTTGCTGGAATATTTTCATATTCAAAATGTTTATATCTGATCCTGAGTCAATAAGAGCAATCATTTCAAACATTTGCCCTTTTATGCAGATATTTATCAGGACATGATGTTGTTGGTATGTGACAGTTAATAATCTCATATCACTGAATCCAAAATTTGGATCTTTCATACTTTCAGCAATTTGAACTTCTTGATTATTGTTGTGTGAAGCAGTATTCCATGGATGATCATCATCTTCTTCTTTTTCCATTTGCCCAGTGTTCTGGAAATGTCAAGTCTTCCTAATGGATGGTCTGATGCTCAATCTTCTGGTTTCTGGCATCTGTGAGGACAACTATGCTTGACTTTGAGTCTCTGTTGGGTGTATGACGGATGGCTGGCCAGAGGGTATTGGTGTGACGAAAACAACCTTTGGTCTCGATGGTGATATTATTTCTCTTCTTTTTCATATCAAAACCAGTAGTGTGAATTTGGAGTTACAGAATCTAGTCTATGGTCTCATCAAAGGTATAAATAGAAAACTATGGATAACAGTCGAAATAGACTGGGCCATCAGAGAGAGGAGCAACAATCCCACCTATTAAGGAATCTGTATACTTATTGTGCGTCATATCTCTGACAGTTGCTAACACAAAATTATTTAGACCTTTATGAGTTAAGGCATTGATTCCTACTCGAATACATCCTAAATGAAAATAATTTGTCTTTAATTTCTTTTCCTCTACCTGTAATTCTTTAGCTTTTAACAGAGATATAGTCTGTATATTGTTTGAATTTTCCTGTATTTGGCTTACGGACTCTTTGATGCTTATTCTAGTAGCGCCTATTAAATGAGAATCAGATCATCTGTTGGGAAGACTTGAAATTTCCAGAACACTGGGTTGTAAATAATCCTAAGCCTCTCATTCCGAAAAATATTACCTCCGCTGATATTACAGAAAACCCATCTTCTGCAGTTATTTCTTTTCCCAGAAGATCTACCATTTACCGGAGATGTATAGAGTTGGCCTGTAAACAATCGAAGTATTACAGAGATCCTTCCACTGTAGATACTACTTGTTCTACCTCATCTTCTTGTAGACATAATCCTTTGTATGAATTAGCCTAGCTTGTAAATTATTGTTCTTTAGAGGTCAAACGTCCACATTGTCAAGAACATATAAATCTGCTTACTCTAGTCGAGTCTGAAATCCATAAAAATCATAATCCCAAGACTCGTATTGCTCCTCCTTCCACATCTGTAAATTCATGCCCAAATCCCAAGTGCTTCGATATACCTTTCCCACATGAGCAAGATCCAGATCATGTACTCATGATGCATGAAATTGTAACATTAGAAGGAGAAGACCCAAGGTTGACTGAGATGATATGTCAAATGAGACCAGCCAAGCCCAGATATGGTCTGGGATATCTTGAGCAGGCCAAAGGCCTGATACCAGAGTGCAGATTTCACACTGTTCCTTATGACTGTAAAAAGCCTGCAGTAATGGAAATGCATAAATTCTTCTCTCTTATGGATGGATGCTTGAAATCTAAAATTAGTGCCCAATGGATGAAAGCTATGTTAAATTGGGACTTATTCACTAATCCTCAGGCTGGTGAGTTTGATCAAAATTATACACCCATAGAGAAGAAGCAGTTTACTGAAGATTGGAAGCACTATATGGAGATGAATAACACTTGGATATCTTTCTATTGATGGAAAAATAATATAGCTCCATTAAATTTCTTTACTGGTTCTACTAGTGCTACATCGAGCAAACATGCTTGGACTGCATTAGATGGATCCAAGGTTGAAACTCCTACAACCTTTCCTCCTTACAAAGGAATCATTATAGGCGAAAATCAAAATGCAGCCAAAGCCATCCCACTGATACAAAAAGATGACAATGCTTTAGGCATTGATGGCCGCATACAGAAAGCCAATGAACAAATAAATTGGACAAATACTGCAGTAAAAGGCTTAGAAATGAATGTTGCAAAATAAGTAGAAGTCAAGGAACAAATTAATACTGTCCAAGTGTCAATTAATGATGTAAATAGGTGTTTGAACAATGTACAGTTTGAATCTAGTATGATTTGTTCTTATGCTAGAGATTCCTTGAATAAAATAGGAGGAGTGGAAGAAAATTTAGTTGATCATTTGGATACAACTAAACAATTTATAGCTGGTTTAATAGACAATGTTGAAAATTTGAATCTGTCTAAAGCTGAAAAACCAGTTCCAAACTCCTTTTTGGTAAAAAGAAGCATAAGAATCCAAGATCGAGTAAAATATGTAGATAAATTTCCAACATTATTTCCAAAAGAAATAGCCACATCTTTAGATTCAGAAGCTACAAATAAAATCACTATTGCATCCTTGTTTAAGGATGAAGAATCAGATACAGGGAAAGAACAGAAATGGCAAGATACCCAGATCTTTCCCATATATGAACCTCTTGAACATAGGTTCACCAAATATCCAGCACCTGACATAGAAGGAAAAGGAAACTTCCTGAAGCACACACATTTTTTGCAGATTCCCATAGAGAATGGAATATATATAGCATGAGTGTTGGACAAATATGCCAAATAATTGACATGATGTATACAGAATATAAACTCATGTGTCTCAGGGGGAAATCCGAAATAGATGCTTGCAGCACTATTATTTAGTGTTTTACAGGAACACTCCTCAGGTGGTGGGAGACAGAATCATCTCCAAAGCTCATAGAAACAATGGAATCAGAAGTACTCAAAGTTGAGAAAGGAGATGTAATACATAATCTTGATGGAACAATTATCAGCAACATGATAGGAGCATTGACATCAATGATTCTGGAACATTGGTGTGGAAGTGAAACATAAATTGCTGATAAAAATGAAGTTTTTTTTATGAATCTAAAGTGCCATAAAATGTCCCAATATGAAGACTTCCATAGAGATTGGGTGCAGAGAATATGTGAAGTAAAAGACTCAAAGAACCTGTTATGGAAATAGGTATATCTTGCAACTCTGCCATCTAAATTTGTTGATTATATAAGAATGCAAGAATTCTTTCAATTACCTTTTGAGTCACATACATGGGGAGAGATTTATGCTCTCATTACAAAAACATTGGTCAGTCTCTATACTAGCTCAAAGGTAAATAAGTCTTTGGAAAAACTTTCGAGATTGCCTGATAGAGAATCCATCTATAGTAAGTATGGATTAACATTGATGATCCTTTTATAAAATGAAATAAGGCTAAGAAAAGAGCCAAAAGAGAGTTTAAAGAAACTTTGTACAAAAACCAAAGAAATTATCCAAAAACCAAAAGAAGATATTCAAAGTCGATGCAAATTCAAGCCTCCAGACCAAAAAGAGGGTATTATAAATACGTTCCCAGAACACATTATTATAATCCCTCATATATTCACCTACACACCAATAAGCACGAAAAATGGAACAAAATTACTTGTTGGCTATGGGAAAAATTGGACACACTTCCTCCCGATGTCCAGAGGGTGAAGAGTCAAAGCTAAAAAAAGGAAAGAAATCCCAAATCTTTACCCAAAGAAACAAACAAGTAAAACAAGAAGGAAGAAAACCAATCGTGTTCATGAAATGTGGTTCTCATGCTCACAGCACAGAACGCTGCCCGAATGTCACAATTAGAGATATAGCTCAACAGCATCAAATAGAAGAATCTTCTTATGATTCTTTCAGTTCTTCATCTGCAGAAGAACTCCATGCTTATATGGAAAAATACTCAGACTCTGGTTCTTCAGATTGTTTATGTTCTGACTCTGAAGAATGTCCTTGTCAAATTCAATATAATTCTGATTCTGAATATATCAATGAATCTAGTTATGAAGAAGGGGAAAAGCCTAAGCCCCAAAAAGAAAAAGTCCTTATGGCCGCAGCAGAAGAAGAAGAATTGAAGATCTTGTCCAATATCTAAGCCATGGAGGATGGAGCGATGAAAAATTGTCTGACTGAAGCTTTTATGGATCAGCTCAAAACAAAAGCTTCTAACAGCACAGGTAAGAAACCTCTATTTGTTGATGCTTCATATGAACAAATACAAAATCATTCTAGAGGCATCAGCAAAAGCCTGATAGAGTAACATCACTTACTCTAGGAGAAGTTAGTCGAGAGATTCATAATCTCAAGACAGAAATTTCTGCAATAAAAGCTCAAGTTGCAGAAATACAGAAAGGGAAACAAATGGAAAAAGAAGAAGATGATGATTAGCCATGGAATATTGCTTCACACAGCAATAATCAAGAAGTTAAAATTGCTGAAGGTATGAAAGATCCAAATTTTGGATTCAGAGGTATGATATTATTAACTCTCTCATACCAACAACATCATGTCCTAATAAATATCTGCATAAAAGGGAAAATGTTTGAAATGATTGCTCTTATTGACTCAGGAGCAGATATAAACATTTTGAATATGAAAAATATTCCAGCAAAATATTTGGTGATTGCAGAAAGAGAAGTGGTAGGATTGGGTAATAAAAAACTCAGATATGAAGTACCCAAAGCATCTGTTTGTTTCGATAGCCACTGTATTTATTTGAAATTTGCAGTAGCTGACATTCCAGTAGACTGCATACTTGGTAATGTCTTTCTTGTAGCAGTAGAACCTCATGGGTCACTCAGAATTAAAGGAGGCAAAGCTGGATATTTTATTTATGTCCCCACTTAAATAGCGATAAGAAATAAAATTGAACTTCCATATATCTCCAATCCTAGAATTTCTACAATGGTACACACTGTGCAAGATCTGGATAGAGATGAAGCTAGATTGTTAGATATAAAAGATCTGAAATCTACTTTGAGAATCGAAGAACAACTCAAATCACCCCAGATCAAAACCAGAATTGGAGAAATAAAGAAACAAATAGAAGATGGTTACTACTCAGAGGAACCTAATGCATTCTGGCATAGGAAGCAGCACACAGTCGAGCTCCCCTACAAGGAAGGATATGCTGGTAAACCTTGTAAGAGCTGAGCAGCAAAGAATACAAAGATCTTTGCTAGAAAGAAATTTAGCAGCTCCTTAATAGAAGATTAATCAAAGAATCCGACAGTGCCTGGAACTGTTATGGGTTCTATGTAAACAAAAGAGCTAAGCAAATCAGAGGCATCCCGAGACTAGTTATCAATTATAAGCCTCTCAATTCAGTCCTAGCTGATGACACCTATTTGATCCCACATAAAGGAGACTTAATTAGGAGGATAGCAGCTGCCAAGATATTTTCCAAATTTGACCTGAAAGCGGGATTCTGGCAAGTGGCAATTGATGAAAAAGATAAATTCAAGACTCCCTTCAGCATTCCAATAGGACATTATGAATGGAACGTTATGCCTTTTGGACTCAAGAATGCTCCATCAAAATTTCAAAAGGTAGTGGATGGCATTTTTAAGCCATACTTTGATTAGCTGATTGTATATATTGATGATGTATTAATATTTATCAAGAACATTCAAGAACATTTTAAACATATAAATATATTTAAGAATCTATTTAAGCACAATGCCTTGGTTCTTAGCAAGAAGGAGATAGAGGTCTTTTAGACCACTATCAAATTTTTGGGTCATACAATCTGCAATGGGTAGATATCTCTGCAGAAATGTGCTTTAGAGTTTGCAGAGAAGTTTCGAAATGTCATATCAGATAAGAACCAACTATAAAGGTTCTTAGGCTGCCTCAACTATGTTAGCAATTTTTACCAGGACTGTGCCAATGACAGAAGGATAGTGAACAAAAGGCTAAAGAAGAATCCTCCAGAATGGACAGAAGTCGATACAAGAGTAGTCCAGAATATCAAAGCAAAGGTAAAATCCTTGCGTATCTTGTATGTTGCTGATGATCTTGCTTACAAAATTTTTGAATCAGATGTAAGTAATATTGGATGGGGTGGAGTCTTGAAACAAAAAGTTGGAAAGGATGAACAAGTTGTTCAATTTGCTTCTAGAGTATGCAACCCAACCGAATTAAATTACTCCACAATAGAGAAAGATGTCAAGGCATCATGGAACTGCATCAGTAAGTTTGAAGTTTATCTTATTAATAAACCCTTTTTATTAAGGACTGATGCATCTACTTTGCAGAAGGTGTTAAAAAAAGACATCAAGAAAGCTGGAGAAGCCAAGTTTTCCAGATGGCAAGCTTTATTTGCAAACATTGGTTTTCAAGTGGAACATATTAAAGGAAAAGACAATAATATCCCTGATTTTTTAAGAAGAGAATGCATTGAATCAAAAGATCATGTCATGATGATCATCACTGAGTGGGACTAGCACGAGAAACAAGAAGTCTTAAGGACCATCCTGAACAGCCAAGACTGGGAGACATATAAAAGAAACTCGAGACCCACCTGGTAGTTGAGGAATACTAAGGTCCTAGATGCCCACTTACAGCCTCATACTGACATTCAACATTTTGTACCCAAAAGGAAAGTGTACCCTAAAGGAGGCAAGTGGATTCATGATATGATATATGACAAGGCGAGACGAGATGCTAACATTGCACAACCGGCATTGGAGCAAAATTTTCATGACATTGCCACTATTTGGTACCATGGTGGACCTAGCACAGGCATTCATGAAAGATATGTCTGCATATACAGGACAAGAGATCTCTGGAATGAGCCGGGACATATTAAAACACAACCTACTGCTAGATGGCCAAGAAATGATCCGAAGAACATTTTTACAGACACAGTGTACAATTTTGTAGAATACAAGCAACTCTGGTGGGATTTCCTGAATGTCGATGATAAGGTGGGAACCCACTACACCAAACTAAAATTCAGTGCCATTGGCCATTATCAAGGATATCAACAATGTAAGTGGCTCAGAGACTGGTGGACTGATTATGGTGTAAGTAGGACCGCAATGGATCCAGTATAGCATGAAAAATATTGTAAGACCCATTGTGATACATGTAATCATCAAAATATAGAATGTATGCATCCTACCTATAATACTGTCAAAGAAATGAGAGAAAGAGAATGGACGACCTACAGTTCATCTCCCTATAATAATTCCCTAGAAGAATATATGAGAGAACATATGGAGTGGCTTGTATTAACTAAAGTCCAATACCAAATTGTATTAGGAAAACCGATGATTGTCCGCAGGATTTACACAAAATCCTGAGATGAAATGTTGTATAAAAGAGGTAGATTCCCTGATCTAATAGTATTTTGATGGTTCTCATGGGCTTTCCGATAAAAGTATCCATATTGTAAACACAAAAACCAGTCACAAGGGCTAAATTGTGACCAGATTTCCCGTGGGCTTCGCTGTACTAAAGCCTCCACTATGTAAATAATTCATGCAATATTTCCCTGTGGGCTTTTACGAAAAGCATCCACTTTGTCTTGTCAGGTCTATCTTTTCTCGTGGGCTTTGATAAAAGTATCCACCGTGTTCTGTCAAACCCATTTTCCATAAGATTTACTTTTCGGACGAGAATCTACTATCAGATTTGCTTTGGCGTTACCCGAAAGCAATCATTCCATCCATCAGATTGGAATCCTTGTGCATACGTCGCCCTAGCACTATCCGAAAGTTATGATTCCATCCACCTATTCACGGATGGCCTACAGTAATGTTTGTTCCCCCCTCTCTTCCTATATAAGGAGGGTAAGGCTCATTGTTGAGGCATTTGCATTTGGAGTCAGTTAGAGTCTTTGTGTGTTTTGAGTCGAGTGCCTCTCCTGCTCTGGATCCGCGGACATTCTGTCTGATCTGCTTGCAACACGAGAAGAACTCAAGTCCTTAGGTGATTTGAGAGCCTGCGCATTAGTGTGCAGCACTGGTGAGAACCTAAAGTGGCCGAATCATTTATAGAGTCACCTAGTCTGTAAATGAGTTGTGTTATATTCTGAGGCAGAGCCTATCTATCGCCACGTAGCCTTCGGTAATGCTTGTTCCTTGAGAACGACATAAAGTCCGATAAATGCAAAGATAGTCTATCTCTATAAAGAATCTCTTTGTAATCAGTTTATCCATTCTTAAATAAAATGAGTACACCATTCTGCATCTGAATACCTTGTCTGTGCTTTAGCATTTTCTGCTACAGTAGTAGTTGTCTCTGTGCTTTCATCCGAAGTTCACAGGAAGTTCGCCAAAGGAACGAAGGGACACTAAGGCCGTTGTTAGGTGAGGAAGACGTTGTTGAGGCCATAAGAGTGTGAAAGTTCTGAGTAGGTTCACCACTGGTTCACAAGGAGTTGGCTATTAGGGCCGAACAAAGAGACGCAGTGAGTAGCAAGCTCGTGACAGGAGCCCCTGCTACTGACATCAAAAGTAAATTATTATATTATAAAATAACATAAATTGTCTATATGTATTATAAAATAATATAAACTGACTGAATATATATATATATATATATATATATATATATATATATATGACTTAGAGGAAATTATTTATGGTAGCTGGTGTGAAATTAAATTCCTTTCATATGGCCAACCAATTCCTATATATTAAACCACATTTACTTATTTTCCCACGCGGATTTTCATTCAGAATGCAAGAAAAGGGTATATGTATATGGACGAATCTAATTAAAGCATTTTTAAGTTCCTATGGTAGAAGCACATTATCATACAAGATAAATTTTCCTTGCGTAGAATCTTGCACTATTTGTCATACCAGTTAATATTGTTTTTATTTATTTTTATCAATTTCTGTGGAGAACCATGGTGGATTTTATTTCTCTCTTAATCAATCCTATAAAGAGTACTAATAAAAAGTTTAATCAACACATTACCTCTGAGTTAGTTGGCCTGTGGTTGTCCATCATCATCCCAAAGTGAATATGACGATAATGTGGCCACTACAATAAATATATGGAATATACTCATTAGAATAAAATATTTCGACAAGGTATCATTATCTTACAGTTTTGGCAGCGGCTACAAAGAAAAACTGAAAATCACAATGAAGAAGATCCAGGGTAACTGAGTTAGCTTGCCCGCGCTTGTCCATTGTCATCCCAAAGTGAATATGAGGATAATGTGCCCACTGCAATAAAGATATGGAATAAATATTAAAAATATAATGTGTCATTATCTTAGTTTGTACCGTCCATGATTAGTATAGAATTGGCTAAATATTACATGAGTGCAAGTTTTTAATTTTTTTATATTTTTTAACCATAAATATATATAATTTTTTAATTAGTTATATATTATTTAAACTAATTATTTACTGGTGGTATATATTTATTTTCTTAATAATTATGAAAAAAATTCGAAAATTAAGAAATATTAGAAAATTGAAAATTGTTGTTTTATAATAATACTAATAATTATAAATCAATCCCCGGATGCAGGTGGAAATGGAGGTCAGTGAGGTGGCTGCCAACTGGGTTGGCGTGCGGAGAACGCACATGGCCTCCCACAAGGCAGCAAAAAAATTCAAAGATGGCTTAACTACAACAATGAATGCGCCTTGAATGAATACTGCCGCCACCATGATAACCGACCCCATCCTCAGCTCAAAGGAATGATGGGATCTTGGGAAAATACCTCTCCCACTCCTGTAATTCCTCCTCTGCAACCTCAGCACCTGCAATGCCTCTGCCCTTATGCAGTGGCGATGCCAAACTCCCACACAACCACTATTAGACGATGTTATGTTTATTGCTGCATCGACTTTGGTTCGGGCATCCATTTTACCCACATATTGAATCTGCAAATTCGCATCCCCTTGGCCCTGGTAGCTCATCCTTCTGTTGATTTGCATGTTAGCTTCTCTGCAATGCTGCAACCCTCTGAGCCCAATTCGGACCACAACCCACCTTGTAGTGCCGAAAGCATCGTGCGCCATAGGATGTGTAGCCGTAGAGGTTGGAATAGAGGTAGCCTCACCTGCTCTAGGCACTCGCCAGCTTCGGAGACCACCTCCTCCCTGGTTGAGCAGCACACGAGCCGCTACCCCAATACTCGTAGTGGCAGAGGACGCTTCCATTCAGGGCCTCTACTACGCCACCCTCCACCTCTGACCCTTCTCCCAGCAGCACTTTGACAACTCCTCTGCCACACTCCCAGAATGCTCAATTTACCTTTGCTCTTCCTTGAACCAGCCCCTCATCACTGCAACCATTACCATCAGTTTTCATGAGGAGAAGAAAAATCTAGAGGCTCAGGACTCTAAGGTTTTTTCTCGAATTGTAGCACCTGAGGATCACAAAGCAATGGGTGAGGACCACACAGAAGCCATAAGGCTCTCTAGCATTGTAGTGGGAGGCTGCACCACTTCGGGGAGCAACCAATCCAAGGCCAAAATAGAATTGGCTCAGTCTAATCTTCAGGGTGCAGGAAAACGAAGCTCAGAACTGCCAACCAGACGCACGTGGAGGGAAATGGAACCGGCTCAGAAGATGAATTACGTCGTTAACGATTACTGTTGCATCATCGAGGAAGAGCAACTGGAAATGCATGGAGGTGACACAGAAGCTCAGCCACTGACAAGTGGCGCCATGGAAGATTACAGATGTTCAATTGTGGAGGAGCAGCTTCCGTCACCGCCACATCCCTAACTACCACGTCGACGACTTGTGCTCGCCGACTAGACTGCCACCTTGCGGACTTTCAACGTGCCACGTGTCCGCCTAGTAAACTGCCACTCAGCCACCACGTGTCTCAGGTTCATTAGGGCTTGTTTTTCAGTTTGTGCGTTTTAACGGTTTTTTGGGGGAACACTACAATTTTAAGCTCTTCAGTTGGGTTTTCCTTTTTCAGTTTTTTCAGATACAACAATGCAAAACTTGTTAATTCGCTAGTTTCCCCTACGTGGGCAGCAAAACTATATTTTTGAACACCTTGGGTTAAGAAATGGTTTCCCTTCTCGGCAGTTCAATTATAGTTTTTTTGCTGGTTGATGCCTCTCTTATGGCATAGCTAAGTACAGGCTCCGTCCTCTGTGTATGATAATTTTCTTACTTAATAGAATTAGCCTAATCTAGAAAAAAAAATTATAAATCAAATTTTTATTACAACATTTTTTTTTACATCAATTAAAACATGATAGAATTACTAACCAAATTTACTAAATCATACTAACTAAATTTACTAAATCACTATATAATTACGAAGTATAAACCATAGAATTACAAACTAAATTTATTAAATCACTATAGAATTATGACATATTACAACTTTATGCCAATTTGTAAATTATTACTGTCAGTAATTTTTGGAGTAAATTTAATTATGAGACTTTTTTTTATCATGATGATATGAATTAGGTAATAAATATTTTAATGAAATTTTTTAGTTTTTAGGTTTAAATTGTATTTTTTACTATATAAATGAATTTAATGCCTTAAAAATGTCAAAGATACTAGAATTATGTAGCTTATAGAGTTCCAAGAAATTTGCCAAAATATATTATTAAAAAAATAAAAAACTTCTTATAATTAAATAAGTAAATGTAATTTTTTTAAAGATTAAGAAAAATCTTAATTTTATTTATTTGAATAAACCTCAAAACCTATTACATATAAACATTTAATGACCTAAAACATAAATATGTACAATATATATATTATTCTTTTATATAATTTTTTTTTTATTATTCCTAATGATTTCTTATTTCTTTGGTGAGGGAAGGAATCATTGTTTTAACTTCCTTTCATTTTAATTAATTATAAATTAATGGTAAAATATATTTAAGACATTTTTTGAATTTCTAAATAAAATTAATATTTACTTATGATGTGTAGACTAATTAATTTGAATAAAATTTTTCATTCTTAAAAAATATTTTAAGAACATAAACCACATGTAAGAGAATTAAACTATACCAAAAAAATGTCTAAACTTAATCTAACTTCTCTCACTTCCCACCATCTAATACACAACTTAATAAAGCTTATGTTCAACTTAGTTCCCAAAAAAATTAGACATTGATCCGATGGATAGATCAATACTCAATTGAATGGGTTTGTTTGGCACGAGTAAATACCAGGCTAATCTTGGCCAAGTGGAGAGCACCAAGTGGTGACCAATCAGGTATGAGCCTGTCCATCTTCTATCCAATGTTCATTGATCAGAGACCTTATATGATCCATTAGTCTGGCTTGGACGTGGGCTGTTTCATGAGATGATACGTGCTCGCCTTCCACACGCCCTGCTGCATTTTCTCCCAATCAGCTAGACGCTTGGAATTCCGTCCAAAGAGATGATACATGCTCGCTTTCCCTATGTCTTTCTGCTATCCTTCTAGTTGGGTAGACGCTTGGCATTCTGTCCATAGACGTGTCCACTTCATAGATTAAGATTTTCTATTTTGTCTATCATTGTATATGCTCTCATTTTTTTTTCCTGTCTTCGGCTCCCGATGAATTTCACTGAATGGTTCGCGGTGCTCTTCACTCGAAGAACCCTCGAGGTACAAGAAAAATGATCCGATGGGGAATTGGATTCAGGAAACCATTATACATAATAATTTTGTTGACATCGTGCCTACTTGTCTGGGTCCCACTTGGGATACTGGGCGATCAAATAGTTCATTTATGGCTAAAAGACTTGTCAGATTCCTCTTACATGAAACACTGATTGAAAGATTTGGCTCCCCAATAGTAAACATCATTCCTACTTTCATATCAGATCACTGTCTCATTTCTATCCATTGGAATATGTTGGTCGCAGATTTGGATATCCATTCAAATTCAATCGTACATGGTTGGCCGATGAACAATTGAACAAATTTATATATGATACTTGGAAGCTCTCACCCATGCACCACAATGATCTTACTCTGGATTTTCTAGAACGCCTGTCTTCTCTTCAAAATGGAGTCAAAAGATGGCAAAAGGAGAAATCAACCTCCAATAGAAAGAAACTGAAGGATATATGTAGAAAATTGGAGAATTTAGCATCTCTATTTAAAAATCCTTATATGTCGTCCACTATCAGAAAACAAATATGGGACTTGGAAAAAAGAAAACAAAAGCTATTAAAAATAGAAGAGGCCACTTGGAGGATTAAGAGTTGAGCGTTATGGATCAAAGAGGGAGACAAAAATATGATTTTTTTCACAGGTACTCAAATAAGAGGAAGGAAGCAAACACTATTTTGGAAATCAAAGATGAGGAAGGTAACTCACATTCCTCACAAGAGACCATTTCTAGAGAAGCTGTGAAATATGTCAAAAGGGCTTACACCAGGAATTCTGATTACGACATAGAGGATATTCTATGGGGCATTGACCCATATTCCACTATGTTTGATGAAAATCAAAATAGTGCTCTATTTGCTGAAGTTTCAGAAGAGGCATTATTGGCAACAATGAAATCATTTCATAAAGACAATTGCCTAGGTCCGAACGGATGGACCATTGATTTCTTCATCTATTTCTTTGAATTATTTAAGACAGATATTCTAAATATGGTTGAGGAATCGAGATGTCAAGGATACATAAGCCAATATATTTCCTCAACATATATTGCTCTAATTCCAAAGAAGAATCTCTCCTCCTCTTTTTCAGATTATAGGCCTATTTCATTGTGTAACATTCTATACAAGATCATATCGAAGATTATTGCTATCCGAATTAGGAACATCCTATCTCTTCGTCTGTCCCTTGAGCAACGTGGATTTCTAAAGGAAAGGAATATTTTGGATGTGGTGGCCCTCACCTAAGAATTCTTACATTCAATGCATTGTAGAAATATAGAAGCTACTCTTCTAAAAATTGACCTTAAAAAGGCATATGATTGCGTGAACTAGGGTTTTATTCGATGCCTACTGACTAGGATTGGCCTAGATGTCACGTGCTCGAGATGGATCATGGCCTGTGTGGTGGAAATCAATTATGCAGTCCTTATAAACGGAGTCCCTACTCCTTTTTTCAAAGCGGCTTGGGGTTTACAACAGGGCTACTCCCTGTCTCCACTCCTCTTCATTCTAGTAATGGACTCACTGAGCCTCCATATAAAGAAATCGATTCAACAAAACAAATGTAGGCCTCTCCCTATTTGCAGGGGCATCTACATTTCGCATAATTTTTTTGTTGATGATATCCTTTTGTCAGCATTGTTGTGCAGGACATCTTGAATATGTCTTCACGAAATCTTGGGGAGATTTCAAAAAGCCACTAGCATGTATGTAAACGATATAAAATCATCTTTTCATGTCTAAAATGTAAATGGAGATCTTATCTCTTTCCTATCATGTCTTTTCAATATTAAAGTTTTTCCTATTCGGAATGGGTTAAAATACTTGGGTTTCAATTTGGAACCTTTGGGATACCATGTGGCCGATTGGTCGTGGATTCCGGATTGTTTCTAAAAGAAAATAGTTGTGTGGGAATTCAAATGTTTATCCATTGGGGGTCACTCGATTCCAACTCAGTCTGTGCTGGTACAAATCATGGTTTATTGGGCACATCTCCTCTATATCCATACATCTATAATCAACAGTCTTAACAAAATGATTGCGAATTTCATATGGGCACGATAGAAGGAACATAAAAAATATCATTTGTCAAAGCTTTTGATGCTGGCTCGGCCTAAAAAAATGGGAGGTTGGGGTATATTGGATCTACATATATTTAGGAGAGCCCGCTTTGTAGAACTATGTGGAAAGAAATTATGGGAGAATCTATTTGGAGTAAGGCCATTAGAGCCAAGTACATGGACAATCATGATATGTCTTACTGGTATAGATAGCAGTTTACTGGATCCTCCAACGGTTCATCTATATGGAGAGGATTCCAAAGAATGGAGCCTTTCTTCAGAAAAAACTTGATCTGGAAATTTCAGTTAGGCTCTAATATTATTATTTCAGTTAGGATCTAATATTATTATTGGTTTAGATGATTTTGCAGGCGCTGAAGAAAAGATCCATATTTCCACCCAGCTTTTGAGAGCATTACACAACAGGGGTTATTTCTATTGGGCCAGTGCCATTCAAAAATGGGATGGTGCAATTCCCATTTGGAAATCTGTAGCAAAATGCAACTAAATGGTGTAATGGAATTATATCATAACTACATTGCGAGCGTGTGGAATATTTCACTCTTTGAACAAAGATTACCTCATTTGGAAGGGTCTCGGTGGCTCTACGAATGTATATGCAAAGCATATATATTTTCAATTACTATTATCAGAATATGAACTATGTGATAACATCTTTCCAACAACATTTTGGAAATTAGGCTATCCCATAAAAATCATTATATTTACCTGGTTGGTTTTTCATAACAGGAACCTCACATGGGGGAATCTCCAAAAGCGAATTGGTGTGGGCCAGCCATAGGAACCTCACATGGGGGAATCTCCAAAAGCGAATTGGTGTGGGCCAGCCATATTCCCCCTATGTAGATCAAATTCTGAGAACATATTACACATTTTCCTACAATGTCCTCAAGCACATTTGATATGGTAGAATCTTGCTGCACATTTTGGTTTCACTAATGTCACTGCACCTTCCATTAATGAGGCTTTCAAAGGATGGCATAACATGTTCATCGAGTGGAGGCCGATTCCATTGTTAACTATCTGGGCCATATGGAAATGGTGATGATTTTCAATTCCAAAAGAGAACCCCTATCAACAGTTTATGAATCTATCTTTTGCTTATACAATGTGCTTGGACAGCCTCACCAATCCAAAGTCAGGCATGGAAGGTATCCTCAGTCCAACGATGCCTCTGGATATCCTCATGCTTATTTTGACGGAGATGCTCAACATGGTACTTGCACCTGCCAAGTTTTCATTAATCCAAAGGATGGACAAGCTTTTGACATACATTGGAATGGAGGATGGACAAGCTTTTGACATACATTGGAATGGAGGAGCCGGATCAAACAACAAAGCAGAAGCCATGGCCCTAGCTGGACTTCTATCTTTTTGTACACAATTTCCCACATTGCTAGGGATAATATCCTGGCTTTATCAAAACAGGGGCTATCATCTCCACATGGTATGTGGAGGATGCAAATAACAGTGGACAAGATCTCTCATGAGATCCAAGACTTTTGCATACGGGGTATATAGTTTTCCATATATTGAAGTCTATCTTGTATGTTTTTCTATTTCCCCAACATTTTGATTCTTGTTTTGTATTTTCCATATATATTTTTGGCTTATTTATGAACTATATTTTTTGCTTTTAGCGTTTTCTCTCTTATGATCTATATGTAGCAGATCTGAAAAGACTCCTTGAATCTTTTTTCTCTATGTGGCTTCGATCCACCTTATACTGCCATATCTGATGGTTCCCATATGAATATTGTTGTACATATACGTTTCATGTATATAATACAATATATAGCCTTTTTCTGTGCTGCAAAAAAAAAATACTAGGTTAATCTGGCAGAAACTGCAATTTGCCCAGAGGTTTTTTAAATACGGGACACACATTTGCATGTTGAAAGTTTTATACAAAATATACTCAATAAGCAATTCATATCATATTGCAATGTAAAATGGAGCAAGAGAGAAAGCAGATAGAACCAGAGAGTACAAAATTCATATCAGCTCTTGGAGCGGGCATGAACACGGTTTTTTTTGTAGAGGCACGCTCAGGCGCAGCACAAACGTGTACCATAGATTGAGCAGCAGCAGACTGGCAGCCGCATCGTCTCTATTCTACCCAAGAATGCGCGGGATGACACCGTGGCAATGTCATTGAGTTGCTTCCGGAGTATAAGAACGTAGGTTTCTCTGTGATTGATAGCAAGCTCACTAAAGATTACTAGGATTACTAGGCTTTGTTTACGCTTTTGAATCTAAATTCTTCTCGAGCGGTGATGGTTGCCAACAATTTGTTTGATACGAAGCCCACGACTACCTATGTGAGGATGTTTAAGGGGAAGTCTGGTGTCAAAAATGTACCGCTTGCTTTAAAAAAAACCTAGAAAGAGGATAATACGGCCAAAACAGTTTCGAGAATGGAACTTTTTTTTAGGAATGGATGATGTTGTAAACTATAACTACAATATGAAAAAATACGCAATAATCCAGTTTCACAACATAATATAAGAAATAAAGGTGAAGTTTTGCAGTATTGGAAGCTGAAAAACAATGTTAAAAGGTTAAATCAACGCTTCAAATATGGCAAGAACATGATTCACATGCGCCTTAAACTTGCACAGTTTACCAGAATCAAAGCCAGACCTAAATGATCGAGACAGAAACCAGCAAATATCGCTGCACAATGGATTAAAGGGATGTAGAACTGGTTCAAAACAAAAATACTTATTGACAACATAATGCAGGTGAAATATGCAGGATCAAGATTTTCTCAATATCGTCTTGTCAGTTTTGTTTTCGTATATGAATCTAAAAAATTATCAAGAAAACCAGATGCTTTTAACGGAAAAGAATGAAATGTAAGTTAAGTAGCCTAAATCAAGAGTCAGTGGACAATTTAAGCAGTGGAATCCAACCATTGAGAAATTTTCAATCGTCTAACCATAAATCCGATGATGCAAATTTTTCCACAGGAAAGGCTTAATTATGACCATATATTCACATCCCACATTGCAGATTCTAGATGTGGTTGTACCTTCATGTGTAGATAAATTTTCATATTAAAATTGATAATTATTTTTACTTGTAACAATTCATAAATATGTTTAATTTAAATTTATGCATTTAATTTCATGGTCCCTTTCACATATAGTTATGTTTAATTAATCAAGTTCACGTTCATCATTAGTTAGTCCCAATCAGTCCCAATTTATTGGGACGAAACCCACATTCTACTGTGGTTATGACACACCTGTGTAAGTATTTGTCACATCCTTTCAAGAATAAAAATATTTTTTACTGATCTCCACCAAAATATTAGTTTGAATCTTAAATTATATTTAATTTTTTTTACTGATCTTCACCAAAATATTAGTTTGAATCTTAAATTATATCTAATTTTTTAATATCATTAATGGTCTAAGATTAAATATAAAAATATAAAATATTGTATATAATTCTAATAGATAATAATATTAAATTATATATAATTTTTTAATATTATGAATGGTATAAGATTAAATATTAAAATATAATTATGTAATATTGTATATAATTGTAATGGATAATTATCTCATGCATTTACTATTTCCTTTATCATATACTTGAATGGATCATAAATTTATATTTAACAACCATTTTTACTACATTAAAATTCCAAATTAGGTAAAATAATAAACATCTTTACTGAGATTTACTAAAGCTAATAACATCTCTTAAATCAAAGGAAAAAGATAAATTCAACGCAAAGAATTTAAAATACCACACCAAAATATTTTCATATTTGTTTTGATTAAATATTTGTAAAATAAATCTTTAAAGGGAAAATCCATATCCTATGGATATACTAAATTCTTCAAAGACATAAATATTTCCACATCAAAGTTCGAATATTCGAAAATATTAATTTAATGTAGTTTTATTATAATTTTTGTTATCATGCCATAAAAAACATTATTAAATGTAATATTAATAGTATTAAATTTAATAACATTGGATTAATAAAATATTAAATTTAATATGATATTAAATTTGTTATATTATAATATATATTAATATATCATGATATAGTTAACTCTAGATATATATATATGGTGGGAAGAGCAAAGTGATAGACGTGGAAAGATAGAGGGAGTGATAAGGGAGATATGGAGATAAAATAAAGAAGAAAGTCATAGAGAGAGAGAGGGAGTGACAAGTGAGATAGAGAGTGTGTGTATGTTTTGGGGTTGAGATACAGAGACAAAGAAGGAGAGGTGGAAGGAAGGGGGAAGATAAGGAGAGAGAAGGAAAAGGGAGGAAGATAGTAATATGGTTGAAGGGTGAATAGAGAGAGAGGGGGGAGACAGATAGAGGGAGGTGAGAGAGAGAGGGAGGAAGAGAGAGAGAATGTGGAAGAGAGAAGGAGAGAGGGAGGGAGAGAGAGACGGAGTTGGAGGGAAAGAGAGAGGGAGGTAAGAATAAATACATAGAGAGAGAAAGGTGGAGAGAGAGAGAGAGGGAGTGATAAGGGAGATAAAGAGAGAGGGAGGAGAGTAGGGGTGAGAGAGATAGATGAAGGGGAGAGAGAGTGAAGTAGAAGATAGAGGGAGAGGAAGAGGAAGGGAGAGATATATAGATATGGAGAAAGAGTGTGTATGTTTTGGGGATGATATGGAGAGAAAAATGAGAGGCAGAGGGAGCTAGATATTGTTATGAAACCAAGTCACAAAAAGATAGAAAAGATAGATAAATGACTTAGAGATCAGCCTCTTTGATGGGGCAACCTCCTTTGCATTACACAAATGAACATTTATTGGATGATACAAATGACAAAACCTCCTTTCTATAAATAGGAGTCTAATGGATCACAATATAACCCAAGCCAACCTAGCAATAATAATATAGGGGCACTAAAATAACAGTAGTGGGTTTCTATGGGGTACAATAATAACAATATAGGGACAATAGGGGCACAAAAATAACAATAAGGGATACTATGACAATAGTAATGGGGGAATCACTAGTATTATAGGGACCTAACATGCCCCTCTCTTTCAAAAAATTGTTGTCCTCAATGCTTGAGTAGTTCTTGATGCTTCTGTATAAAATTCTCATCCTCCCATGTGGAATCTTCAGTGGATAAGTTCTTCGGCTTGATGAGATGCCGTAAAATTGATCAATTTCGTAGCTGTCGAGTTCTTTTTTCTTTGACTGCTTCAGGTTCCAATATGATTTTTCCTTCCTCATCAAGTTCTAGAAATATTTTTTGAACTCGGATCTTGTCACCTATAACCTTCTTTAAGCATGAAACATGGAAAACTAGGTGCACTCAAGAAGCTACAGGAAGTTTCAATTTGTATGCCATAGAACCTATCTTTTGCAACACCTTGTATGGACCATAATACTTTGTTGATAATTTATTATCCTTCTTAGCTTGCTTGAGGGACATTTGTTTATATGGTTGTAACCGTTGGAATACCCAATCACCTACATCAAAACTTCTTTCGCTGCGATGTTGATCTTCTTGTTGTTTCAATCTATTCTGCACTGTTGAAAAGTGTGCAACAAGAAATGCTTGTTGAGAATGCAACAAGATGATGGAGCTTAGTGGAAAGGAGTTGCCTTCACTAAGTGGTCCCGCGGGCAAATTATGGCGCAAAGTCTATTTTTGGATCACAACAGGAGTGATCATAGTCTATTTTTAGATTGCTAGTCAAAAATAGAAAAGTCTAATATTATTGTCTCATAATAATATTTAACTATAAACTTTATCTTATTCTCTTGGAGCACTTTAGTTTGAGCTACAGACGTGGCACATGCAGTTGTCAAAAGGAAATACGCTTTCTTTATGAGTCAGTTGAGCTATTTCATGTAGGAAATCAGTTACAACTCATGTGGTTGACTTCTGTGGAGTTGGATGATCAGTTAATGGAGTTGTATTCAGTTTGACTTAGTTGAACTAGTTTTATTTAGTCTAACTGATCAATAGACTAAGTGATGTATTGTGTGAATTAGTTATTAATTAATTCATTAATTATTAACTCATAATGCAACTGAAGAATACATCAGTTAACTCAGTGCATGTGCAGTTCACTGGAGATAGGTGTTAGAGGTAGAGATTGTTATCAGTTGTGCATGAGATTTTACACATGCATGGGATTGAGTTATGCCAATGATCTCTGCGTAGTGTGGGCTAATACCAAGTGAAATATAGCTTGTGCTCATGTGATTTATAGTGTGGGTGATTTTCACAAGGTAAATAGGAGTTTGGATCAGCCATTCTCATTCATTCTCTTGAAGGATTGTGCAGTGGAGGCAGGCAAAGCAGCGGGGGAGATTTACAGATCAAATTTGAGCTAGTTTTGTGTGTAACAGGTGGAGATAGTACTGAGTACTTGTGAGGAGTATTGTACTATGTTTGTTACATGTTCTCAATCAATATAATATACAGATAGTTGGGGTTTTTATCGAGATGCTTTCCCCGGGAAAATACTGTGTTGATATGTGTGATTGATGCTTCTATGTGCGCATGTTATTGTTTCTGCTTCTGTAAATTGACGATCAACGTAGAAGTGGTTATGTATTATGCATGTTTTCCGCAATAGTGTCTAATCGGGATAACCTCTCTTGAATAAGTTTCATATTATTCAAAATTTGTACATGGTATCAAAGCTGTTGATCATCAGATCTACTATTCAGGAAGAGTTTACATTCTGTTTCTTCAGGCAGACTGTAATCGGGCCAGGTATCCTCTAGATTCATCCTTTTTTTGGAAGGTGAGATATCCGGTGAATTCCCATACAATCGATCTCTGTATAAGAAATACTTTCATATTTCATATTTCTAAGTTTCTCGTAATTATAACTAACTAACCTACCTTATATATATTTTATATATATATATATGGTCTATAATATAACTATTTCCCGCTTAATTTTCTTTTTTAAATTATACCTTTCAACTAACTTCTATATATATATATATATATATATATATATTATTTAATTTAACTTTCTAGTAATATATTGATGCAGGAGCATCAAGACAATTTTCTTCATTTTTTTCATTTGTAAATATGTGATAAAAGGGGGTGTGAGAATCTTAATATTTTATTAATTATTTTGTCATTAAAATAGGAGATAATTATGAGAAGTGAGGATTATGTAAATATTCTTTTAATAAATAAAAGGATATAAGAGAAATAGTTTAGGAGCAAGGTTTGGGATTAGGACTTCTATGTATGGGATTAGTTGAGGATTAGGTGGAGAGATATTTTGAGTGAATTAAATGCATTATTTTTGTGTAAATAAGAGTGGGTTTTGTGAAGAAAACTAGACATTGAGATTGTGAGTGAATGTGAGATTGAGAGTAGGCTTGAACATCAAGGCTGTAAGCCTTCACCAATTGTAAAGGGCCACAAAAATGAAATATCTGGCCAGCGAAAGTTTGTAATTCATTGGTTTGTTTCAGATTATACATACTTTGATTGATTGAGAAACTGTTTATTTGATTTCTGAAGTTCATGGTATTATTGAATTTATGAAGAAATGATCAATATATGTGTTGAATTCACATCGACTTGTGTGAGAATCGCTGTGCATAACCATTCAATGTACAAGACATTAATCTCTGCGTAAGAGGGTTGTATTTTAATCCTCGGTTTGTATCGAACCTTGGTATAAGATTGTTCTTTTGGATTGGTTTGCTATTAATATAAACTTCTGTCAAGAATCCCTGTGAATCCATGTCGATTTCATATTTTAAAGCCAGTTCAAATTGTAAGTTGAATGCTGAAGGCGCTGCGTAAATTGGTTCAATAGGCAAAGCAACAGTAGATTGATATCAAACTGTGGGTGAATATTGGCCTGTTTGATGAATTCATAATACACTAGATGGAGGAGACAGGGTTTCAAACTTTGGGTTTGTATATCCTCCGACGAATTTACAATTGCAATTATATAAAATGAATACAAGTCATTAAATTCCCAAACCTGGCAAAGTAATTAAGCAATGAAGGATTGCAGTCTAAATGAAATCGCTATGTTAAAAGCAGAGATAGCATTTTGAACTTATATGTTGAGAAATTGCAGGTTTAATCCACTGATATAGGATACGGAGAACATTTCAGATATTATATAGTATGCGTTGACATTATTATGTTAAATGCAGATGTGCAGACGGGAGTTTTAAAAGGTTGATTTGTAGTGTTGAAGTTACATTTGAATGGTTAATGTGTGTCTACAGCGCAGGTTTGAAATTGATTTGTGGAAGCGAGGAACCATAATCAAAAGTGGAATGGTGAGTCAATTTTAATAATGGAATGAGAAATGCTTAAATGGAATCAGAACGTATGGTTTGAAATGAAATGGTAGCAGTATTTGCAGCGTAAATGTATTAATGTATGGCTTTTAAATGCTGCAAGAACAGTAATGCACTGAATTCATATTGTCTAAAGTCCAAATGGGTTGTAGAAGCATGAATACAGTGTTAATGAATGCGGAAGGGCATTTTAAAGGAATTCAACGGCGTGGAAGGTCTAATCGAATGAAATTTGATTGGCAGACTTTTAAATTTGCAGATAATCTGTAGAACTGAAAAACGATTTCCTTGTTTCATTAAGAAGAACAGATTTTGTTGGTGTTGAAGTAATTGTGTTAAGTGACTTGTGGACGGAGTGATAACTGAATACGTGGATCACCTTATGGTAAATGTGTTCTGGTGTGTCAAAGCATAGAGGATTGCAAAATTAGCCAGTGTTTGGTATACAAGACTGCATTTTAAATGTTTGAATGTTTATTAAGTTTGCAGGTGAAAATCGATTGGTGGGAGAATCGTGAGCAGTAAGGTGAGTTCACAGTAATTTTGATCAGATGTTTAAATAGAGAATTGACTCAAGCTGTGGTTATAATGAGCAATGTTTTGAAAACAAATAGAACGCACATTAATAGGAAGCGTAGAGCTTCATAAGGGCGCAAAGCATTTTTTTATTGGAATCTGTTCAGAATTTAATTGAATTTGCATTCTATGAATGAAGTTTGGGGTTGAGTAAATGAAAATGATTTGAAGCATGAGTGCTTTCTAACACATAGTATTTTGTGAACAAGATATTGAAAAGCTTCTGCAGATTTAAGTGTAAATTTGTCATGTATTGAAGTTGGGAAAGTTTTTGAGGAGCATGTTTTATATGCACGGGCATCAGAGGGAAAAGATTCTGGGTTTTGTAGGCTAGCCCTGCATAATTTTTGGTATCAGAGCTAGAATGCTCTGTTGAAGATATTTGTTTTTTTTTTTTCTGAATGAAAACAGAAAGATTTGTTGAAAACTAAAGTGTGTTTTTGAATGTGTAATGAATGATGGAAATGAAGATCAGATTTTAAATCTGATATGCAGCATACACAATTTCAAGTGAACGGGATTGTAGGGAGGAAAAGATAATGTAAGATCTTAAGAGGTGAGATGATTTTTCTGATTTGAAATTTGTAAATGCAGTTTATGGTTGCAGAGAAGATGATGGCAGTGATCCTGGCATTCAGCTAAAGGCTGAATAAGGAGGACAATTGCAGTGTCCTGAAGAAGAAGGTGAGTTGAAGAGATAGCCTGAAGAGAGCAGAGAGAGTGCTCTAAAGGTTCTAGAGGCAGTGAACCAAGTACTTACCAAAAGACTGAGTGAGGAGAGCTTGGTGAGGTAAGTGGCAGCAGAAGAGATTGTTGTTGTAGAGGCTAGTATAACTCATGGTGAGTGAGAAACTCATGGAGAAGATGATCATGGAGGATCAAAGAAGAGGTTCAGAGGAATGCCATAAAGGTGAGATGACTGATGAGGTCAGAAGAAGAGAAATTGCAGTAATGAAGGTACAATTGCAGGTACTAGAAGAATGGCTGCAAGAGCGGGAAAACCAGAATAGAGGATGGATCTTTCCACTGAAGGGAAAGAGAGTGATTTGGCGACAATTGTAGAGGAGGTTGAGGCAAATTGTGATTGCCTTGTTGAAAAAGGAACTTAGAGTTCTTGAGCCAGATATGGAATTGGAGGAAGCAGTTAAGACTGAAAAGTCTTGTGATTTAAAAACTAATGAGTTGTGTATGTTTGCAGGTACAGTACAGGGAGATGAACAAGCTTTAGAGTTTGTTCAAGAAAATTTGAATCTGAAGGCTGTTCAGATTGATGCTGAGATAGCAAGATCTCAGAAGGAGATGAAGACGAAGGAGTCTAATCAGGATGTTGATGCAGAAAGAGAAGGACCTGCTAATGATTGGTCAAGCACTAGGGAAGGTATGGGAAATCGTGTGAAGTTTCCAAGTTCTACTCCTAATAAGTTGTTGAATTGTATAGGAAACTAGATCTCCAGAGAAGAGAGTTGGAGAGACAGAGGACTTATGTGCAGGATAATTTGCTGAAGAAGCAAGGGAAGAGAGTTTTTATGAATGAAAGTCATGGAGCAGATGATGGTAAGAAGGGGAGACTAGCTAATAGTCTCATGGAGAATGCAAATCAGCATACTGATGTGTTGATAGAGGAGTCGGGAAAGAACTCAGAGCAGCATACTGAAGTGTTGCCAGAGAAAGTTGAGGAGAAAGCCAGTGAATATTTTTCAGTCCTAAAAAAGACTTGGAGCTACGGATGACTGAATCAACAAGTGAGACCATTGGGTCTTGTGATTTTGAAGCTGACAATTTGATTGTGTTTACAGGTGATGTAGAAGACAGTCCATCATTTGGAATTGTCTTGGAAGGAGGAGAACAATTGCAGAAAGAAGATGAGACAATCATGTCTCATAAACAGAGGCTTGTTACCATGGGTGACAAGAAAGAGTTGGCTTGTTTGTATAGCCAAGAGAAGATTGGTGTAAGAAATTTTGGAGCTGCTACAATGTTAGAAGATGAGGCTACAATGTTTGAAGGACTTGATTTGATTGACATAATCAATCAAGAGGATGATGGACAATTTTTGAAGATTGTCGAAGAGAAAGATGGAGATTATGCTAGAGTTAATTTGCAACATGTTGATGAAATGCTGAAATGTTTGCTGGAGACATTTGAACCAGAGAAAGAAGTTGCAGATGAAATTGCAGGTGACGAGCAAAGGAATGTTGCAGAGGGACAGGAAGTTTGGGAGGTAGCAACATCCATAGTGATAGCTAGAGCAACATGTGGGGTGACATTTATGGTGATAGTTGAGGCAACACTAACAACAGTAACATCTATGGGGGCGCTGAAGCCTTATGGTTTATATTCTAACAATTGTTTTGTGAATACAGGTTTTATTGAAGATGCTGGAGAAAGTCTGTTAGATAGAGAAATTGAACTGATGAGGTGGATGATGATGAAAGAATCCCGGAAGAGGCCAGTAGCAGTAAAACAAAGGAGAAGCAGCAAAAGAAAGACAACAAAAGATTGTGAGAGCACAGCCAGTGGAGTGATGCAACATAAAGTGTGGAAACCTGGAGAAGAACATCAGGAAGAAGCAATGGCAAGTGGAAAGTTACAACACAAGATATGGGATCTAGGCATACAGAGATCCGAACACATGATCAAGCAATCATGTTTAATTTCAATGTTGGGAGTCTGATGTAGGAGCATCAAGACAATTTTTTTCATTTGTAAATATGTGATAAAAGGGGGTGTGACAATTTTAATATTTTATTAATTAATTTGTTATTAGAATAGGACATAATTATGAGAAGTAAGGATTATGTAAATATTCTTTTAATAAATAAAAGGATATGAGAGAAATAGTTTAGGAGCAAGGTTTGGGATTAGGATTTCTATGTATGGGATTAGTTGAGGATTAGGTGGAGAGATATTTTGAGTGAATTAAATGCATTATTTATGTATAAATAGGAGTGGGTTTTATGAAGAAAACTAGACATTGAGATTGTGAGTGAATGTGAGATTGAGAGTAGGCTTGAACAGCAAGGCTGTAAGCCTTCACCAATTGTAAAGGGCCACAAAAATGAAATATCTTGCCAGCGAAAGTTTGTAAGTCATTGGTTTATTTCAGATTATACATACATTGATTGATTGAGAAACTGTTTATTTGATTTCTGAAGTTCATGGTATTATTGAATTTATGAAGAAATGATCAATATATGTGTTGAATTCACATCGACTTGTGTGAGAATCGCTATGCATAACCATTGAATGTACAAGACATTAATCTCTGCGTAAGAGGGTTGTATTTTAATCCTCGGTTTGTATCGAACCTTGGTATAAGATTGTTCTTTTGGATTGGTTTGCTATTAATATAAACTTCTGTCAAGAATCCCTGTGAATCCATGTCGATTTCATATTTTAAAACCAGTTCAAATTGTAAGTTGAATGCTGAAGGCGCTGCGTAAATTGGTTCAATAGGAAAAGCAGCAGTAGATTGATATCAAACTGTGGGTGAGTATTGGCCTGTTTGATGAATTCATAATAAACCAGACGGAGGAGACAGGGTTTCAAAGTTTGGGTTTGTATATCCTCCGGCAAATTTACAATTATAATTATATAAAATGATTACAAGTCATTAAATCCCAAACCTGGCAAAGTAATTAAGCAATGAAGGATTGCGGTTTGAATGAAATCGCTATGTTAAAAGCAGAGATAGCGTTCGGAACTTATATGTTGAGAAATTGCAGGTTGAATCCACAGATATAGGATACAGAGAACATTTCAGATATTGTATAGTATGCATTGACATTATTGTGTTAAATGCAGATGTGCAGACGAGAGTTTTAAAAAGTCAATTTGCAGTGTTGAAATTACATTTGAATGGTTAATGTGTGTCTACAGCGCAGGTTTGAAATCGATCTGTGGAAGCGAGGAACCATAATCAAAACTGGAATGGTGAGTCAATTTTAATAATGGAATGAGAAATGTTTAAATGGAATCAGAACGTATGGTTTGAAATGAAACGGTAACAGTATTTGCAACGTAAATGTATTAATGTCTGGCTTTTAAATGCTGCAAGAATAGTAATGCACTGAATTCATATTGTCTAAAGTCCAAATGAGCTGCAGAAGCATGAATATAGTGTTAATGAATGCAGAAGGGCGTTTTAAGGGAATTCAACGGTGTGAAAGGTCTGATCGAATGAAATTCGATTGGTAGACTTTTAAATTTGCAGATAATCTATAGAACTAAAAAACGATTTCCTTGTTTAATTAAGAAGAACAGATTTTTTTGGCGTTTAAGTAATTGTGTTAAGTGACTTGCAGACAGAGTGATAACTGAATACTGTGATCACCTTATGGTAAATGTGTTCTGGTGTGTCAAAGCATGGAGGATTGCAAAATTAGCCAACGTTTGGTATCAAAAACTGCGTTTTAAATGTTTGAATGTTTATTAAGTTTGCAGGTGAAAATCAATTGGTGGGAGAATCGTGAGCAGTAAGGTGAGTTCTCAATAATTTTGATTAGATGTTGAAATAGAGAATTGACTCAAGCTATGGTTATAATGAGCAGTGTTTTGAAAACAAATAGAACGCACAGTAATAGGAAGCGTAGAGCTTCATAAGGGCACAACGCATTTTTTTATTGGAATCTGTTCAGAATTTAATTGAATTTGCATTCTATGAATGAAGTTTGGGGTTAAGTAAATGAAAATGATTTGAAGCATGAGTTTTTTCTAACACATAGTATTTTGTGAACAAGATATTGAAAAGCTTCCACAGATTTAAGTGTCAATTTGCCGTGTATTAAAGTTGGGAAATTGTTTGAGGAGCATGTTTTATATGCACAGGCATCAGAGGGAAAAGATTTTGGGTTTTGCAGGCTAGCGCTGCATCATATATAGTTATTATAACTAACTATCATCCTAAAATCACCTTATATATATATATATATATATATATATAGATATAAGTTAGGGCCTTGATCTAACTAATTCTCATATAAGTAAATTTTTTTTAATAAACTAATAACATAATCACCATCTATAACTATTTATTTTATATAATCTAAGGTATGATAACTAACTCCCATTATATTATCATTTTGACTTTTTGACTGCAGTCCCTAAGTCAAAATTAGCGATTGTTCAAGATAGCCGTTGGAGGCTCTGCTCAGACTATTTAGCATGCAAAGCTGGATCTGTTTCTTCAACTTGTCCTGATGATGAACCACACTGGTTGGTTCCAAACGCGTCGACAAATGTCTCTCTTTATGTGATTTACGCCGAAGTTCTACTTATAAGAAATACTTTTTTCTCACGAATTTTAGATCAGAAGCGGTTGAGTTTTTTGAGCTGGTGGAATTCGAATTTGCAGTAGTGTTTTCTTGGTGTCAAAGTTGAAATGTCTTTCAATGAATTGCTGTTGGAGTATGCCCTTGAGGGCAGCTCGAACTATATTGCATGGAAGGAGAGGATGGAGGCGATGTTAGATGATAATGGGTTGAAGGAGTTCATAGATGCGGATTTCCCAAAACCTGCTGATGTTGCTCAAGTCGGGGATTGGCAAAAGAAGACAGCAAAGTGTCGAAGGATTTTGTTGGAGGGCATGAGGGATCACATTGTATCCAGCCTCCGTGGAAAGGCTTCTCCATATTTGATGTGGAAAACGTTGACAGAATTATTCCAAAGAAAGAGCGACTAGAGGAAGTTCGCGCTCAAGGATAAACTCAGAAACATTAGGTGTGAGAATGGAGACAATATGCCCCAGTATCTCACAAAGTTCGCCCAATGTCGGGATGAGCTGGGAAGTGTGGGGGTAACTATTGAGGATGAGGATATGGTGAGTCTAGCACTCCTTGGCCTTCCTAAGAGTTGGCATAGCTACCAGGACTCGGTGAATGGAAGGGAGAAATTGCCAGGATGGGAGAGACTTTGGTTGGATCTTGTACAAGAGGAGATTAGACGGCGCACCAGAGGCAGTTCTTCATCTATGCATGACGAGGTGAACTGTGCCTTAGCGAGTAAGGTGAAGAAGGGGAAGGGGAAGGTTTCTCTTTCCAAATCCAGTTCTTCCAATGATGGGAAGAAGGTTGACAAGTCGAAGGCGATATGCTTTCGTTGTCATGAGTTGGGCCATTATGCTACTAATTGCCCAAAGAATAAGTCCAAGAAGGGATCTGGGGAAGGATCTGAGGGTGAGGCAGCCTCACTTGCTTCACAGTTTGAGTTGGACTTCACACTCCTCACATGCATGGTTTCATCCATGGTGGGAAGTGGTTGGTTTCTGTTGTGGTCAACAACAACCCCCCTCTTTGTTTAGTATTAGCAATAATATCAAGCAAAGGGGGACCCTTAACAAAAATCCCAAAAATATTTTTATCCAAATTTTTGTATTTTAACTCCCTAAAAGCTATATCGCATCGCAGAGAGAGAGAGAGTGAAGAGTTTTCCTATGCTCATAAATAAGCTGCAAAGAAGCGATGCGAAATTCATCACATCGCATATTCTGAAAGCGCCCTTAAAAGAAAATGAGAAGGAATCGCCGACAGCCAATGTTCGACGTCGTATATCGCAAACGTCGCAAAAGAAGCACACAACGAGCAAATAAAAATTGCGATATTGCGATTTGCGATCCGCGATCCTACAAACTGCGATTTTGCGATTTGCGATTTGCGATGAATGAAACTATTAACTGCTGCAATACAAATTGCAGAAACCACTCATCGCAAAGTTTCTTCGGTATGATCTGTAAACCCAAAATCGAGCGCTCACCTTAAGCGAAATTAATGATGGCACGCCTGAGTATCCAAAGATGATCATGTTGCGTTTTTCGAAGAGTCAAATCCTTATGAGTGTCATGATTACTCATTCATTAGAGTTTAAAGCTTTCATGTCAATCTTTTCATATCTCTTTTCCTTTGCGTAAATTGTAAGGCAGCAACTAATATAAATCTATATGCAGGAAACATCCAAGGAAAAGGGGAAAGCGCCCATACTTGAAGAACAGAGAGGAGATGCCTTCGCAAATGAATGCCGCATGCAGCAGAGCCGTGGAGTCTAGAGTATCACTCCACAGACACTGATGAAAATAGACTATCCAAGACTCAGAATCAAAGGCGCACAAAAGCAACATGTTTGCAAAAGATCCTGAAGCTCAGATTGGGTAAAGCAAAAAGAAAAACGCTGAAAAGGGATGATGCTTCAGAAAAGCCTGGAACAAAGAATGGAAGCAATTTTCAATACGTAAGATTGTTCAGGAAATGAAATTCCTAACTCATTGAGTCTTTCACACGGCCGGAAACCGAAATAGCAACAGCACAATCAGTTTGGAAGAAATCTGGGTTATACTAAGTATACACACAGCAAAAAACACCCAGTCAGAGGGAGATTTTCAAAAATATCTTCTGAGTTCTCAGAAAGAGGTGCCAGCTTTTGTTATTTCTACTTTCATCGCCCGAGCAAAAGGAAAAGACAACCAGCCGACTCTTTCCAGACGAACCTCACATTGCTTACAGCACTAAGGAGCAGATAGAGAAACGGTTAGAAATTAGATTCAATTTTTAGAAATAAATTTGCTTTAGTAAAAGGGCAGTCATTTGAAGACGTTCCCTAAATTTGTGTAATTAAGATTAGTTAGTTAGTAGTATTTAACCCTTCTCATGGCATTTGGAAAAGGGTCCGGAAATTTGTCAAAAAACTTGTCCTCAGAACATGCACTTTTGCACCCTCGGAGGGGGTTTTTGATGAATGGATGGATCGAGATTTATTTATGTTTGCATTTTAATGTCTGCTACTGATGTTGCACTTCTGTACTCTTAGTAGATGTTAGAAGTAAGTAGAGATAAATCGTTATTTCTTGAAGTTTGTGAGTGAAATCAGTCATAAATGGTACTTTTATCTCTTGATTAATTTCTGCTCATATTCTTAGAGTGATATACAGCTGATTTGTTTATATGTTAATGTATGAATGTCTGGATTACCATTTGGCACTTTTGTACGGTGGAATCATTTGTTTGTGCTTGACATATGAATAATTGATTATGCGATATGCTGTTCACAATTGTTTTGCCTAACTTCTTATGTAGAACGGTTCATATTAAATTGATTTATATTCTTATGATAGCTGAATGATCTTTATTACCAGTTATTGTATGAAATCTTTTTAGATTGCATAATGAAAGAATTTAACCCCGGGTTAGTATAGATTAGATGTGCTGTTTTTGTTAGATTACAGTAGCATAGAGTCAGTTTAGAGTCTAGAATTAAATTAGTTTAAAATTGCCTTTAGATTAGTGTCTTCAAAATCTACACACACACACATCTTTTAGATTGGGAAGCTGGTCCCATCATCCCCAGTCGGACCCGCTACACCAAACGGGCAAGGAGTCGCCAACCAGGTTCCCGACCGGGTGGGTATCCCCCTTGTTGTTGACCCAATTTCGGGGCCCTCAACATATTTGGCGCTAGAAGGAGGGCACGAACTATGAATGGCAACTAAGTCAAAATCTAAATGCCATTCTGAGAGTAAATCACCCTCACCAACTCCCCCGACTTCTCCACTACGGTTAAACCCGAAGTTACAAGTTGCTCGAGTATCCACCGCTGCTACCTACTCCAATATATCAGACCAACTCATTATTGAACCCCCTGAAATTCAAACTTTGATTCGTAAACTCCAGGGATTCTCTATTTTTTCTCATAGGTCTGATAAATCTAACAGCAGCGTGACTTCGCAGTACAATCCTGCTCACCCTCTGACCATATTGAAGAGTGAAAAAATTGGTATTCAACCAAGTGAACTCCCTCTTCCTACTAGGAAAAGAGCAAGGAAAGCACCACCAGAGTCTGACCGTGAGACTCTTTCATCCACTTCGTCCATTTCAACACCCTCACCGCGAAGTCAACCACCCACATCCTCATCCCAAATCACTCATCCATCTTCCACACTTCCTCTTCAATCATCAACGATCATAATACCTTCATCTTCTCAGCATCAGGGACCGTCTTCTGCACTCTCATTAACTAGCGTCTCAACGATGGCCCAGTCTCCATGGAACAATCCTGGGGCGGTTTTAATGCCTCCACCCCTGAGCCCAATACCGGCCCATCCTGAGAAGTGGCTACCTAAATTCAATCCAGAAACAGGCATGCTAGCTGAAGAGCATATCAATAATTTCATGCTTTCTTTTAATCTCAACGGAGTTACCAACGAAGATGCTGTCGTCCGACTTTTTCCTTACACAATGCAAGGAACAGCCGGGTCATGGTACTTTTCGTTACCGTCCGGGTCCATCACAAGTTGGGACATTTTTCAAAGTCAATTCCTCACCAAGTTCGGCGATGACAGATCAACAGCGACTTTGATCAATGACCTATCTAATCTTAAAGCTGAGGCTAGAGAGCCCATTAAAGATTTCAACTTACGGTTCAATAAGATCCTCAACAAGATTCCCGCTGCTTCTCAACCCAGCGAGGAAGTAATATGTGAATGGTACATCACGGCCTTACCATCTAACTTGGCTATCTTCGTAGATAGGGCAAGCAAGGCGACCTTAGTTGAAAACTTAATTGAGGCGCTAGCAGTAGAAAAACGCGTAGTTGCCCTAGAAAATAGATCTGCAATAGAAGAACGCAAATCTAAGAAGATCTCTTTCAAAGAAGACACCAAGAAGAAGCAAATGAAAGATCCTTTCGATATGGAAGGATTACAGTAGGTGTTAAAGGCCATGTCCAACAAGATGATTGACATAAGAAAGCAAGTAGCAGAAACTTCTTCAAAGAAGCCCTACAGATCTTTTGAAAGAAACCTTCCCATGGAGGTGAAACCACCCAATGCTGTCTCAAACGTTGAATCTGAAGAAGAAGAAGAAGAAGAGAATACCACTGAAGGGCAGACCGATGATGAAGAAGTTGTGGAACTACAAGGAATGTGGGATTTCATCCTCCCACAAGAAGAGGATCAAGAAGCATTTCTGGTTAGCACACGAAGAAAAAATCAACTTGATCCTCCCCAAACTACCCCTAAACAGAAGGGCGCAAGCCCTGCAACAAAAGATAAGGTCGCAACAAAGAAAACAACCACTAGAGCGACCCAACTTAGCCCAGTCCAATCAGATCAAGCACCTCCATCAAGAACACTGATAGTGTCGGATGAAATGGAGTATAACATTATCGATGACATGAAAAAGACTAGGGCTAATATCACTCTTTACGAATTGAGCAAATTGAAACATCAACAGAAAATAATGATGAAAGAACTACATGCCGTGCCTACTACATCTTTACCTACAGTTGTAGCTTCTCACAACATGGGAAGACCTCCGACCAACATGATCAATAAGATTGATCCGAATGACATTGCCTTGATTGGAGGAAGGTCAAGATCCCATACCCCTCCTTTTCTCCTCACTTATGAAATTTTCAATAAAAATGTGCACAATTGCCTGATTGATTCTGGTGCTTCAACGAATATTCTACCCAGATGAATATGTGCCAAATTGAATGTTCAACCTCAGAAATCTGCAGTGCGCATAGTTCAACTTGATCGATCTCAAGTCGAAGTGATTGGTGAACTTAACCAGGTGACCATAAGATTGTCGTCTAGCCCGAAAGTCTGTCAGGTTATCGACATTCTAGTAGCTGATATCCCTAAATTCTATGCTTTAATTCTTAGCAGGGATTGGTCCGAGAAACTCTACGGATATTTCTCAACCGACTGGTCGCACATGTGGTTACCCTACAACGGCAAACCCAATCAAATAAAGTTTGAACGAGAATTGCACCAAAAGTACATAGTGACAGAATTGGAAGGAGAAAACGAAGCAATAGCATACAACAGCAGTATCATAGGCAATTACTCGGTAGATTCTTTCCTCGGCAATTTCAATGCTCACACTTCACCTTACTTAGAAAATCCAGTTGTATCCCAAATTGAAAATTTTTCCAAAACTGATGATTCAAAGTGTTTTAATTTTTTAGATAGTTCTGTAAATACATCTTTATTTTGGAAATTATATTTTGATGGCTCTAAATCTAACGAGGGAGCAGGAGCAGGATGCGTTCTGGTTAACCCAGATGGGAACAAGACCATGCTTACATGCAGACTTGAGTTCGATTGCACAAACAATACAGCAGAATACGAAGCCTTGGTGCAAGGCCTATACAAAGCAATCGGCTTGAATGTTAAGTATCTTCAAGTCTTTGGAGATTCCGAAATTGTCTTCAAACTGGTACGTAACACCATACATTGCCTGTCAAGTCATTTAAAGCACTATCAATCTTTAGTACAAGATCTGACTTCACATTTCATAGCATTCAATATTTCGTCAATCCCAAGACTCCAAAATGTGAGCGCATACCTGTTAGCTAACGTAGCCTCTAGACTGATTTCCTCCGAAGATTTTAGTCCCGATAAGTTTTCAATAGAGTTGATCTTTAAACCATCCATCCCTGACAACATCACCAACTGGAGAGTATTCAATGACGACCCAGACATCGTAAATTTCCTCACTTCTGAAGGATCCTACTCAAATCAAATAATTGACGAAGACCATCATGATCACCAAATTCAGCAAAATAGCATTGATAACGCTATACCTAAATCGGTGGTTAAGTTAGAAGATTTATATGATTTAAAAAGTCGGTTTAAAAGGTCTGCCAATTCTAAACTCTACAATTCAACTCTGAACTATGAATTAGTGAACCTAGGAACCAATCAGAAGCCGCAAAACGTTAATCTGGGCCACGGCCTAGCTCTTGAAGAAAAATCAGCATATATCCATCTTCTCAGACAATTCAAAAACGTTTTTGCGTGGAATTACGATGAGCTGAAAACATACAACACTTCTATCATTCAACACACTATCCCTATGATTGACAATGAAAAACCTGTCCAGCAGAAGCTCAGAAAAATCCACCCCAACTTAGAAAATCAGATAAAGACTGAGCTAAATAAATTGTTGGGAGCCAGAATAATTTTTCCCGTCAGACACTCTAAATGGGTATCCAATATGGTGCCTGTTAGGAAGAAAAACGGAGATATTAGAATCTGTATTGATTTCCGGAATCTCAACAAAGCTTGTCAGAAAGACAATTTTCCCCTCCCACCTATGGAGAAAATACTACAGGCAGTCGCGGGCTCAGAATTAATGTCTTTCCTGGATGGATTTTCAGGATACAATCAAGTGCTGGTGCATCCCGATGATCAGTTGAAAACCACATTCCAAACCAAGTGGGGCACATACGCATATCAGAAGATGCCATTTGGTCTGATCAATGCCAGCGCTACCTTTCAGAGAGCCATGGACATCGCATTTAAAGGTTTGGTCAATAAATCGGTAGTGATTTACCTGGATGATATAACAGTGTACTCCAAGAAGCGAAGCGACCATCTCAAAGATTTGAAACAGATATTTCAAAGATGCTTAAGGTATGGAATTTCACTTAGCCCAAAGAAATATTTTTTCGCATTAAGTGAAGGGAAATTGCTCGGATTCATAGTGTCAAAATCTGGTATTCACATTGAACCTGACAGAATCAAAGAAATTTCCGAAATATCCATACCCCATAACAAAAAAGCCATGCAATCTTTCCTCGGACAAATCAATTTTGTAAAAAGATTTGTCCCCGATTTTTCACGTATTATTTCTCCTTTACAAAATATGATAAAAAAGAATTCAAGTTTTAAATGGGGCATAGATGAGCACGAAGCATTCAACTTGATCAAACAAGCTATCATCAACACTCCATCTTTAGCTACCCCAAATTTTTCAGAATCCTTCATCTTATACACTTTTGCCTCAGACAAATCTTATGCCGCGATTTTGACTCAATTAAATCAAGAAAAGGCGGAAGCTCCAATCGCATTCTCTAGCTTGAACTTACAAGGTGCTGAACTCAATTACTCAGACGTGGAGAAACAGGCTTATGCTGTTTTCAAAGCGATCAAATATTTCAGACCTTTCTTACTTAAAGCCCATACCAAAGCCGTAGTACCGTTTCCAGCGGTAAGAAACCTTTTGGTACAAAAGGATGTGGGCGAAAAGAGAGCAAATTGGATTACTACGCTACAAGAATCTGATCTTGAGATCAAACCAGCAAGCATCGTAAGAGGTCAAGGCTTCTGCAAGATGTTAGCTGGAGCATCGCAAATTCCAGAGAACTCATCTGAAGAGGTACACACATATGAGGTAAGCCTAAACGACGCAGAATCATTATATGCGGACACCATTTATTATCTTAAGAACGGGTATGCTCCGTCACACCTGGATCACACCAAGAAAAGAGCTCTGAGGTTGAAAGCTAAACAATACCAGCTCGTAAATGATGTTCTGTTTAAAAGGAATTATGATTCTGTACTTCTTAGGTGTCTTGAGAAAACTGAAGCCGAAAAGGTTTTGCAGGAACTCCACGATGGACCAGCAGGTGGACACTATGCTGGAGAGACTACTGCGCATAAGATCTTACGTGCAGGATATTATTGGCCCACGCTGTTCAAAGACTCATACAATTACGTAAGGAAATGCCAAATCTGCCAGACTGCCGCGAGGAAACAAAGGAAATCGTCCATTCCACTACAGCCGGTCAACATCGAGCAACCATTCAACCAATGGGGCTTGGACATAATAGGTGAGATCGTTCCTCACTCTTCTAAGCAGCATAGGTATATCCTCACTGCAACAGACTATTTTACTAAATGGGTAGAAGCAATTCCTCTCAAGACAGTTAACTCTGAAAACATTATTCAATTCATAGATCAATTTATCATCACTAGGTTTGGATTGTCAACGACCTTAATGTTTGATAATGCATCATACTTTTCTGGAAATGCAATGACTGAGTTTGCATTAAAAAGAGGGTTCAAATTGAAATATTCTGCTAATTACTATCCGCAAGGTAATGGGTTGGCTGAATCAACACACAAAAACCTAATCAGGATTATCAAAAGAACAGTCGACCAAAACCAAAAGAATTGGCACAAAGCGCTGGTAAATGCTTTATGGGCAAATAGAATCAGGAAGAAAGCTTCAATCGACACTTCTCCCTTTAATTTAGTTTATGGGAAAGAAGTGGTTCTTCCAACTCACTTAGTCATTCCCTCTTTGTCTCTAGTACAACACATCGATGAAGTATCTACTTCCTCTTTGCAATTAAGACAAATGGAAATAATCAAACTAGAAGAATGCCGAGAACAAGCTAAGAAAACCCATGCTCACCGCCAAGCGCTAATAAAATCCTCTTTTGACTCAGCCATCATAACCAGAAAGAACTTTCAGATGGGAGATTTAGTTTTGAAATGGGATAACGCTCATGAAGAAAAGGGCAAACATACAAAATTTTAGAAGCTGTGGCTTGGTCCTTTTCAGATTCTAGAAGTCATAGGCCCATCAACGTTTGTGTTGCAGGATTTGGCAGGTAGAAGAGATTCTTTGCCTGTGAATGGACAGATTCTTAAAATGTATTTTCCATAGAAGATCACTCTTCTATTTTTTGTAGGATTGTTTTAGTTTCTTTTATTTTTGTTTTATCTTTCTTATAAATAAAACCGGTTGTAAATAATCATTGAATAAGATTCATGAAAGAGCACACTAACTCTCTATCATATTTTGATTTCACTTGTACAAATAGCAAAACTTTTCGAAAAATCTGATTTTTATTATTGACAAATAGAGTTAACTTTAGCCTGAATAATGATATTAGTTTCAACCTTTCGAAAGACTTTGATGAAATCAACCTTTGGTTAAAAATTGTTTTATCCCAGCACAATGAAAGGTATCATCAATAATAAAATAAATATTCTCTACAAAGCTGTGATTTTTCAAAGCTCTATTATTGTCGTCCAGAGATTTCTTAAGGAAAAACATTGACTTCCTCCCTGCCAAAGGAAACCATAGCATTCAGAGAAACAATCCGAGAAAGCACTATATCTCAAAGAATAAGAGGTCTCATCACGAGCCGGCTTATCATGATCACAAATATTATAACTTGCTGACTTTGCCAATACTGGCTATCAAAACAGGGCAACGACTCAAGATTGTTGCAATCAAAAGACAAGGGGTCTCATCATGAGCCAGCTTGTTCAGCAAAAGTGTAAATCAAGTGAATGACTGTGTCATAATTTGGCCACCAAACCAAGACATTGTTCTTTAGAGAGTAAAAAAGGAAAAAGTGCCAAAAAAGGATTTTTCTCTGAAATGTTGTAAATAACCTTAAGTAGGAAAAAGGATCATTGCTGGATAACATGGTAACCTTGTCGAGGCTATGGACGCTTGCGGGCAGCAGAGGATCTACCTATGACAAATGAGCATATTTTAAAGCCAGCACGCAGAGAAGACCTTATTTTATCTTTTAAAAAGGACCGAGTAATGTCTGGTATGAATGCAAGAACTAAGCCTAGGGAAGCAGACAATTGGAAATAAAAGAAGGGTTGAAACAAAGTATCATTGATAGGATGAGGGGTAATCTACTCTATCTGTCCATAACAAAATTTAGACATATGAAAACTTTTCTGTTTCGGAAGTGGAAATGTCAATAGAAAATGCAGAGATAACTGGTTCTCCACAGTGAATCGCCATTGTTGTGGTCAACAACAACCCCCCTCTTTGTCTAGTATTAGCAATAATATCAAGCAAAGGGGGACGCTTAACAAAAATCCCAAAAAAATTTTTATCCAAATTTTTGTATTTTAACTCCCTATAAGCTATATCACATCGCAGAGAGAGAGTGAAGAGTTTTCCTATGCGCATAAATAAGCTGCAAAGAAGCGATGCGAAATTCATCGCATCGCATATTCTGAAAGCGCCCTTAAAAGAAAATGAGAAGGAATCGCCGACGGCCAATGTGCGGCGTCGCATATCGCAAACATCGCAAAAGCAGCACACAATGAGCAAATAAAAATTGCGATATTGCGATTTGCGATCCGCGATCCTACAAACTGCGATTTTGCGATTTGCAATCTGCGACGAATGAAACTATTAATTGTTGCAATACAAATCACAGAAACCACTCATCGCAAAGTTTCTTCGGCATGATCTGTAAACCCAAAATCGAGCACTCACCTTAAGCGAAATTAATGATGGCACGCCTGAGTATCCAAAGATGATCATGTTGCATTTTTCGAAGAGTCAAATCCTTATGAGTGTCATGATTACGCATTCATTAGAGTTTAAAGCTTTCATGTCAATCTTTTCATATCTCTTTTCCTTTGCGTAAACTGTAACGCAGCAACTAATATAAATCTATATGCAGGAAACATCCAAGGAAAAGGGGAAAGCGCCCATACCTGAAGAACAGAGAGGAGATGCCTTCGCAAATGAATGCCGCATGCAGTAGAGCCGTGGAGTCTAGAGTATCACTCCACAGACACTGATGAAAATAGACTATCCAAGACTCAGAATCAAAGGCGCACAAAAGTAGCATGTTTGCAAAAGATCCTGAAGCTCAGATTGGGTAAAGCAAAAAGAAAAACTCTGAAAAGGGATGATGCTTCAGAAAAGCCTGGAACAAAGAATGGAAGCAATTTTCAATACGTAAGATTGTTCAGGCAATGAAATCCCTAACTCATTGAGTCATTCACACGGCCGGAAACCGAAATAGCAACAACACAATCAGTTTGAAAGAAATCCGGGTTATACTAAGTATACACACAGTAAAAAACACCCAGTCAGAGGGAGATTTTCAAAAATATCTTCTGAGTTGTCAGAAAGAGGTGCCAGCTTTTGTTATTTCTACTTTCATCGCCCGAGCAAAAGGAAAATACAACCAGCCGACTCTTTCCAGGCGAACCTCACATTTCTTACAACACTAAGGAGCAGATACAGAAACGGTTAGAAATTAGATTCAATTTTTAGAAATAAATTAGCTTTAGTAAAAGGGCGGTCATTTGAAGTCGTTCCCTAAATTTGTGTAATTAAGATTATTTAGTTAGTAGTATTTAACCCTTCTCATGGCATTTGGAGAAGGGTTCGGAAATTTGTTAAAAAACTTGTCCTCAGAACATGCAATTTTGCACCCTCGGAGGGGGTTTTTGATGAATGGATGGATCGAGATTTATTTATGTTTGCATTTTAATGTCTGCTACTGATGTTGCAATTCTGTACTCTTAGTAGATGTTAGAAGTAAGTAGAGATAAATCGTTATTGCTTGAAGTTTGTGAGTGAAATCAGTCATAAATGGTACTTTTATCTCTTGATTAATTTCTGCTCATATTCTTAGAGTGATATACAGCTGATTTGTTTATATGTTAATGTATGAATGTCTGGATTACCATTTGGCACTTTTGTACGGTGGAATCATTTGTTTGTGCTTGACTTATGAATAACTGATTATGCGATATGCTGTTCACAACTGTTTTGCCTAACTTCTTATGTAGAATGGTTCATCTTAAATTGATTCATATTCTTATGATAGCTGAATGATCTTTATTACCAGTTATTGTATGAAATATTTTTAGATCGCATAATGAAAGAATTTTACCCCGGGTTAGTATAGATTAGATGTGCTGTTTTTGTTAGATTACAGTAGCATAGAGTCAGTTTAAAGTCTAGAATTAAATTAGTTTAAAATTACCTTTAGATTAGTGTCTTCAAAATCTACACACACACACACACACATCTTTTAGATTGGGAAGCTGGTCCCATCATCCCCAGTCGGACCCGCTACACCAAACGGGCATGGAGCCGCCAACCAGGTTCCCGACCGGGTGGGTATCCCCCTTGTTGTCGACCCGATTTCGGGGCCCTCAACAGTTTCTGCACAGTGGAGCTTATTTCCACATGACCGGTGACAAAAGTTTGTTCAGTACTTTGGAGGAGAAAGATCTCCAGATACTCATAGGGATGGGTAATGATGAGAAGTATAGTGTCTCAGGTGTAGGCATGGTTATTTTTCAGAGGGAGCATGGAGCTCTCCTTAACTTGACTGATGCCAAGTATGTACCACGACTGAAGAGAAACTTGGTGTCGATCGTGATGCTGGAAAACAAAGGCTATGATGTAGTCTTCAGTAAGGGAATGGTTTTTCTTAGACACATCATCACTAGACAGGTGAAGCAGATTGGTTCGCGGGTCAAGAACTTGTATGCTCTTGAGGTTCATGATGCATGCAAAGCCTTGAGCAGTGAGGCAACTGATGGAGACTTGGTGGTTGAGAGGGAGCATATATTACCGCTCAACATGAAGAGCCAAAAGAAGTCTCATACAATTGTGGAGGAGCCACAATTGGTGCATCAGCTTTAGGAGGTTGTGGAGCAGCCACAACAAGGGAAGCTGAGTGGAGATCGAGGAGAGACATCTACTCATGTAGAGACCTCCAATAGGGGGAAACTTCGAGCCAGGTGGGCTGAGAGATCGCATGCAGACATACCTCCAGTAGGCAGTGGGGTGATGTGGATTGATCGTCCCAAGGAGGAGGGGCAGGATCCTTGATGTACCCAACCTCTTGGATGAGACATTGCTACGGGAGCCCCGATGTGGAGTAGTAGGAACTGATCGATTGGGTAGAGACAGATGCAGATGGAGCAGCAGAGAGAGCGACAATGCACGAAATGCCAAGATAGCGCATAGCATGCATGCTCAAGCAATGCGAGAGGCACAAGTGTTTTGCACAGTGCTAGGTGGCACAGAGAGGTGTGCAATGGTGCGAGATGCATGAAGATGTTGTAGTAGTGCAGATGTCAGAGAGGGAGCACTTGTCAGCAGTAGGTAGAGCTTCAGCATTAGAGTATGTTCCTAGCCCAACAGAGTGGTCAGTTGGGAGTGTTTTTGTTCCAAGTGTTGTTGGAGCAAAGTGGACTAGGCAGATGTGTTGCATGTAGAACATTCCAGAGTTTCAGGATCGGGTTTGAGAGGAAGCCTTTATTGTTGAGAGGGAGTGTTGAAAAGTGTGCAACAAGACATGATTGTTGAGAATGCAACAAGATGATGGAGCTTAGTGGAAAGGAGTCGCCTTCACTAAGTGGTCCTGCAGGAAAATTATGGCGCAAAGTCTATTTTTGGATCACAGCAAGAGTGATCACAGCATGGGTGATCATAGTAGGAGTGATCATAGTCTATTTTTAGATTGCTAGTCAGAAATAGAAAAGTCTAATATTATTGTCTCATAATAATATTTGACTATAAACTTTATCTTATTCTCTTGGAGCACTTCAGTTTGAGCTACAGATTTGGCACATGCAGCTATCAGAAGGAAATACACTTTATTTATGAGTCAATTGAACTATTGCATGTAGGACATCAGTTAGAACTCATGTGGTTGAGTTCTGTGGAGTTGGATGAGCAGTTAATGGAGTTGTGTTCAGTTTGACATACTTGAACTAGCTGTATTTAGTCTAATTGATCAATAGACTAAGTGATGAGTTGTGTGAATTAGTTATTAATTAATTCACTAATTATTAACTCACAATGCAACTGAAGAATACATCAGTTAACTCAGTGCATGTACAGTTCAGTGGAGACAGGTGTTAGAAGTTGAGATTGCTATCAATTGTGCATGAGATTGTGCACATGCATGCGATTGAGTTATGCCAATGATCTCTGTGTAGTGTGGGCCAATACCAAGTTAAATATAGCTTGTTCTCACGTGATTTACAGTGTGGGTGATTTTCACAAGGTAAATAGGAGTTTGGATCAGCCATTCTCATTCATTCTCTTACAGGATTGTGCAGTGGAGGCAAGAAAAGCAGCGGGGGAGATTTGGATATCAAATTTGAGCTAGTTTTGTGTGTAACTGGTGGAGATAGTACTGAGTACTTGTGAGGAGTATTGTACTATGTTTGTTATATGTTCTCAATCAATATAATATACAGATAGTTTGGGTTTTTAGCGAGATGCTTTCCCCGGGAAAATACTGTGTTGATATGTCTGATTGATGCTTCTATGTGCACATGTTATTTTTTTTGCTCCTGTAAATTGATGATCAATGTAGAGGAGGTTATGTATTATGCATGTTTTCCACAATAGTGTATAATCAGGATAATATCTATTGAATAAGTGTCACATTATTCAAAATTTCTACATGCACCAAGGTGAGGTTATCCTTTAGGATTTGGAGAGCTTGTTGTTGATGCTCGATGTGATCTTCCACTGCTTGAACCTTAGAAGTTTCTCTTAAATATGATGTGATGGACAATGGATGATATCCATAAAGTGCCACAAATGGGATCACTTTTGTTGCAATATGGAAGGAAGTGTTATACCACCATTCGGCCAGAGGCAACCATTTGAACCTTTGTATCTATTTATCAGATACAAAGCAACGAAGATATCCTTCTAAACATTTGTTTACTATCTCAATTTTCCCATCAGATTGAGGATGCTAATATGATGTATGAGCTAATTGAGTACGAAGATAAGAAAATAATTGTGTCGAAAAATTTCCAGTGAAAATTGGATCTCTATCGCTTACAATAATCTTTGGGTTTCCATGTAGCTTTTATATTATTTCCATAAATGCAATAGAAACTATACTCGCTTTAAATGGATGAGATAATCAACAAAAGTGTGAATACTTGGTAAGTCTATCAACTAACACCATGATAACACTCTTTCCTTTAGAATTTGGTAAACCTGTGATAAAATCCATTGAAACCTCCTCCCAGCATTGGTTTGGAATGGATAAAGGTTGTAATAGACTTGGGTCTCAAATGTTTCAACTTTGTTTTGTTGGCAAACCAAATATTCCGCCACAAACTTTTGAATATATGATTTAAGGCCATCCCAAAGAAATTCCTTCTTAACCTTGTGGTAAGTTTTTAGAAATTGTGAGTTCCCTCCTAAGAGAGAGGTGTGCAATTCCCTAAGAATATTTTGTTTGACTTGGGAATTGTTACATACGTAGAACCGGTATTTGTACCATAGTGAATCATTTTTCCAGCTAAATGTATAAGATGCATTAGGATATTGTTGTATCTTTTGAATGAGTGCCCACACATCTTCGTCATTCTTCCATTCATCCCTTGCTTCTTTTATCCAATCTGGTTGGATAATAGAAATGGCACAAAGAAATGCTTCCACATCCTCATCCTTTCTTGAGAGTGCATCTGTCACAACATTTTGCTTCCCTTTTTTTTAGATGATTTCAAAGTAATAACTCAACATCTCTGTGACCCATTTTTGTTGCTCTTATAAAGATAATCCTTTTTCTAGAATGTATTTAAGACTATCACGATCTATTTTTACCTTGAAGTGTCTTCCCATAAAGTAGGGTCGCCATTTCTTAAGTGCATGTAGTATTGCCAATAGTTCCTTCTCATAAATAGCTTTGTGTAAATATTTTCTTTTGATTGGACGATTTTCGAAATCAATGGGTCTTTCTTCTTGCATTAAAACAACATGAATTCCATTTCCTGAGGCATCACATTCCACAATAAGTGTTTTTGTGAAGTTCAGTGTAGCTAAGACCAATGCTTGGAACATTTCCCCTTTATGATGTTCAAAGGCTTTTGTTGTTTCTCGAGTCCATGAAAATGATTCTTTCTTCAATAATGTTGTTGTAGGTGCTTCTATTCTCCCATAATTCTTAACAAACTTGTGATAATACCCTGTCAACCCGAGAAATCCGCGCAGATGCTTTATGGATGTGGAAATTTTCCATTCCTTAATGGTTTTAATTTTTCTAGGGTCTACCCTAACACCTTCATGAGATACAATATGACCCAGATATTACACCTCTTGTAATCTAAAGAAACATTTGGAGATTTTTGCATATAATTGTTTCTCCTCCGATAGTTTGAACACCCTGTCAACATGTTGAACATGATCCTTCCAAGACTTGTTGTAGATTAGTATATTATTAGAAAATACTAACACAAATTTTCTGAGGAAGGGTTTGAAAATGGAATTCATCAAACCTTGAAATGTAGAAGGTGCATTGGTAAGGCCAAAAGGCATGACCAAAAATTCATAATAACCCTCATGAGTTATAATTGTTGTTTTCGAAATGTCTTTAGTCTTCATTCTGATTTGATGATATCCTGAATGAAGATCCAACTTGGTGAAGTAAATTGATCCATGCAATTCATCCAATAATTCATCAATGACATGAATGGGAAATTTATCTTTAATAGTGAGATTGTTGAGCTCCCTATAATCTAGACACGTGCCATGATCCATCCTTCTTGTGAACCAATACTACTAGAGAAGAGAAAGAACTTTGACCAGGTTGAATTATACCAACCTCTAGCATTTGTTCAACCATACGTTCAATTTCACTCTTTTAAGAATAGGGATATCTATAAGGCCTGATGTTTGGAGGAACACTTCATGGAACTAAATGAATAGCATGATCATAATCATGAATAAGTGGGAGGCCTTTGGGTGTCTCAAACACCTTGGAATGATTTTCCAAGACTTTGTGGAGATCTAGAGAAATAGATTATTTCAATGTGAGAACCTTTAGTGAACATAATTGTGAAATTTTACCTCGTTGTTCTTTCTTTAGAATCTTTTCCATTCCGTTAGAGATTATTATCTTTCCTGGTTTCCCTATGATACTCCTTAATTCAACTTCCTTTCCTTCTGAAGAAAATTTCATGAAGATTTCTTGAAAATTATAAGTCGTTCTACCCAAGGATTGTAGCCATTGGACTACTAGTACAAAATCAGCACCACCTATTGGAATGGAAAGCATTGGGCTATTGAATATATATTCTCCCGTGGATATCTTGATATTATGGCACTTTCATGAGCAATTTATGGTTCCTCCACTTGCAACCATCACTTGACACTCTAGTGCTGGATATATGAAGCAAATCAATTCGTTGGCTATCATACAATGAATAAGGGTACTACCCGAATCAATCAACAATATTACCCTTTTCTTCTTGATATGCCCTTCTATCTTGATAGTTTCAGGAGTGGTAATTCCAGCCAATCTATTACAAGATATGGTCAGATTCATTTATTCTTTCTCTAGGGTTTATTCCTGGTGTATATCCTATTCTTTTGACATTTCCTGTTCTATTTCTTCCTCCTCTTCATAATCTATGTAAAATAATTTCTTCTCACCACACTTATGACCTTTAGTGTATTTTCTATCATAATTGTAACAAAGCCCTTTTGCTCTTTTTACTTCCACTTGTTGTAGTGTCAACCTTGTAGGTTGTGGATGGCTCACCCATCATTAAGAATGCTTCTTTATTTTCTCTTTGAATAAGGCCAAGGATATGGGCTAAGAATATTTGGATATGTCGTACTCTACCTCTTTATGGATAGGTTAGGTGGTCAAGGATTTATACTAGATTGAAGGAATTATTTCATTTTCAAAATAGACAATGACCATGCTTTTGATATGGATATTACAAGAATTTATGTTCATATCAAACCCACCTAGTAGGATGTAGGATTTCAATAAATCATAAATGTGTGGGTCTTTAAGGGCTACTGAGTGTTTGGGATAAAGGGTGGTGGTGAAATGAGTTGGAATAAGTATTTTTTATGCAAGAAAAAAGCTTAGGCCTGAATGAAAAATAAAATAAAATCAAAATAACATTTTCCATCTAAATGTGATCCTCCATAATGTTATATCTTGACTTCCACCTCTTTATCACAAACAAGAGTATTATGCAACATCCCAATCCACATATAGCCAGAAAATAAATAGGAATTTATGCTTCGAATAGTATTATTACCAAATAGTGAAAGGCTAAGAAAAACATACTTACATTCAAAAGGATAGGAGGTTCCGACGCATAGGGCTTCTTGAAAGTCACAAAAGCAACTTGTGACCAATCTCTAGCCCTGCGAGCACAAAAATAGGAAAGAATAATATTAGGGTTTTTTGCCCATTTTACTAACCCTAACTGTGGATTTTAATCCAAAATCCTTTAAGATTGACATAATTCTATCTAAAGAAATGTTCTCCATTACTAACACCAAAAACTTGAACACCATATGGGTTGCTAATTGGATTGATATTTTTGATCTCACAATTCTAAATTTTAACTACATTCACCACATTTTCAATAAATCATTGCACTTATTAGAAAAATCTCAACACTTGCATCTAAAAATTTTGACTATCGGTTTTTTCTATATAAAAAAAAAAACATTATTAAGGATTGAACGTGAGAAAAAACATTATTAAGACTTCAGTGTGAAACATGTCCATGCTCTCCAACTCTGGTAAATCCCATGTTGACAATTCATTAACAAATTGGGTAGATATAGAAATAGAAAATAAGCACTTCTAAATACAATTTAAGGATTTCTAATTGGGTTAACTTTTCTTATCTCACTAATATAAATTCTTACTATATTCACCACCTTTTCCATAAATCTTTGCTCTTATTTGAAAACTCATGCATATGAAAATTTCAACTATTAAGTTTTGGATAGATGACTAGAAACATTTTTAAGAATTCATTGTAAAAATTATAGTTTTATGCTATCTAAGCCTGATAAATTCCATGTCGAAAATCCATTCACAAATTATATAGTTATATAAATGGAGAAAAGAAAATTCAACTTAAAATTCTAGAAAGGAATGGATCACACAACTTCGTATTTTTTCTTTCTTAATTGTGACAGAATAAGAGAAGAACTTCTTAACATCTTGGACTATTACTTTGGCAGATAAATTACATATATGCAATGTGTAGCCATCCATATTGGAAACCGTTAACACCGGGAAAAGATGCTATGATTGTGAGTGACTATCAAATATTGCTTTGATATAAATACTATCACATTAGAGATGATGAAGATTAGTTCTTCCCTTTGTTGGTTTTTCTTGTAAAATTTCAAGAATGGAAAGAGGGGAACCTTAGCTGAGCTGAGTAATATGGGAGGAAACAAGGGACTTGAGAGCGTGAAAATGACTTTGAAATTTCATGAAATTGGATTCATGTTGTTCTAAAATTGTGAAAAGATAGAGCCAATTGGTTAGGAAGGCATTAATGGACATCTAATCACATATTCATCGCAACCTACTGGAAACAATTGAATGGGGCAAGGGCCAACAAAGCTCTTGGGTCAAATCGTTGAGGTAATGTGAGATCGCCCAAAGATGATTACGTCATGTTCATAATTTAGAAGATACAAATTATATTTATGGGTTAAATATATATGTATTAAAAAAATGTTATAAGATTTATAACCATGAAAATTCAACATGATTTTACCATGGATATTATTAATGTGTAAATAGATTTTATTATAATATCATGGTTTATCAATACCATGATTTATTAGTACAACATGCCAAAGAAATTGTAACCCATTTCATGATATTCTTGAATATTCCATAAAGGTTAAACTCCTACCATATACCTATTAATTATTGATAATTAAATATTCACATCTTAAATTCCCACCACGTTCATATTAATTATTCAAAATTATATTAAAATTTGAGAAGACTTACTCCAAAACAGATATTCCAAAAGGTGTGTTTATTTTAGAATAAAGCTTCCAAAATTATAATTTAGTTAGTAATAATTTTGTCAAGCCCTGTCTATTTTGGAATAGGGATTCCATAACTTTAGTTTAATTATCAATGATTATTTGGTGGATGGTTCTAAAATATTTTTAGTAGTAATCATAGATCAAAGGTTTACATTTATGTGAAATGTAGTTATTCCCTTTTTGTTTTTTAAATTAAATTAGTTAATTAAAAAAATGTCATATGAACATGATTTATAGCTTTTTAAACACGTAGTATTCGTAAGTAAAGTGGGGTGAATCTGCATGGTTAATAAACTTGTTATGAGTTTTTTTAAACATTTATATGTTTAACTCATATTAATTTTTTATAATTAATATAATAATAATAATTTAAAATAAAGTTACAATTTAGTTAATTTATTATGATTTTTTCATTTTTCTTAAATTTATTTTGGCAATGTAATATTTATCACCATTTAGTTTATATGGATCTGTTAGTTATTAGATAGATGGTAGCGATTTTGAACTCCATGGCATATTCTTAAACATTCTTAGTAGTAGTCACAAATCAAAAGTTGAGATTTATCTTAAAAGTAATTATGCCCTTTCATTTAAATTCAATAACTAAGAAAATATAATGGCTTTTTGGACATGTTCGTAAACCATGATATTGTAACAATGGCTATTTCATGGTAAAATGTTTTCGTATTACATGTTTTTTTGAAATGTATATATGTTTAACTCATATATATTATTTTTTTCATTAAAAATAATAATAATAAAATGTATATATGTTTAACTAATATTTATTATTTTTCCATTAAAATTAATAATAATAATTCAAATAAAGTTATAATTTAGTTATTTTGATGTATTGTTTTTAGACATAGGAATCTAAGGTTTATTTTTTTCCAAGGAAAATGAGAATTTTGTATTTATATAGAAGTTTGTGTGTGGATGGAAGTTAATCAATCGTGTATTACACATCTAGATCTTCAAAAAGTATTCTTGAGCCCTCTTATCTACAACAAAAAAGGGATTTTGTAGGTATATTCCTTACAAAACTCACCCAATAAAAAACAAATTTTACATGTCATTTTATAAGTGATTTATAATGCAGTCTTTCATAATTGTGTAATGCCAATCCATTTAGCTATGAGGAATAAGAGAACCTCTGATTTTGTCATTGATTTTTAAATCGCCCAATCTTAATTAACACCCTTAATTAGCACATAATTCCATGTTTTATTGAGATCAATCACAACGAACATGGAAATATGCTATTGAAGAGAGACCTTCCATTGTTTTCCTAATTCTTTCCTTAAGGCTTTTAATGTTTTTTTCCTTGAAAGGAGATATTCACAAAATGATGATTATGGAGGGAGCCTCCCAAAATTGCGAGAGATGTTTTTCTTTTCCTAACAGAATTTGGTGGCAAGGGCCTAAGCTTCAGCTTTTATTGTTTGTCATGCATCACCCAATGAATACTCTACAACTTTAACCTCCAACAATACAAGACTTATTAATTATTTTGATTTTATCTATGTTTATTGGTCATTAAGGAGATAGGTATGTATATTTTGGAAGAAAGATTCCATAATTTTATTTTAATTATTAATAATTATTAGGTTGGTATGGATTCTACCTCCAAAGAATATTCTAGTATTCATAGTAGTATACCAAAATCAAAAGTTTAGATTGATCTCCTAAGGGGTTATGTCCTTTTTTTCCTTTAATTTAATAAAGGTCATATGAACAAATGTCATATGAAGTGAGTTATGGTTTTTTGGCCATGTGGTATTGACAAAGCTATGTTATTGTAACAAAGTCTCTTTACATATTAAGAATCTCCATGGTAAAATAGGAGTAAATCTCCATCATTAAAAATCTTATTTCATAGTTATTTAAATGTATAAATATTTGACACATATATAAATTAATAATAAGATAGTAGTAATTTATAATAAAGTTATAATTTAGTTACATTTTACTATTTTAATAATTATTATGCATTCATGCTTATAGACTGTTATATGGTTGCACTAATGTAATCATAATTTTTCAATCATAATTCACAAAATAAGGAATTTGAATATGAATTACTCCTAACTTGTAAGGTGTGACAAATGTATAATTTTTTAATTATAATTGAATAAGAATGATATTAAAATAATAGTTTTCTTTACAAAATGAAATATATCCATTTTATAATGTTAAATTCCAATTCAAGGCTATTATATGGTTGCACTAATGTAATCATAATTTCTCAATCATAGTTCACAAAATAAGGAATTTGAATGTAAATCACTCCTAACTTGTAAGATGTGACAAATGTATAATTTTTTAATTATAATTGAATAAGAATGATATTAAAAAAATTGTTTTCTTTACAAAATGAAATATATCCATTTTATAATGTTAAATTCCAATTCAAGACACTTATATGGTTGCACTAATGTAATCATAATTTTTCAATCATAATTCACAAAATAAGGAATTTGAATATGAATCACTCCTAACTTGTAAGGTGTGACAAATGTATATTTTTTAATTATAATTGAATAAGAATGATATTAAAAGAATTGTTTTCTTTACAAACTGAAATACATCCATTTTATAATGTTAAATTCCAATTCAACGTTGTTAAATGGTTGCACTAATGTAATCATAATTTTTCAATCATAATTCACAAAATAAAGAATTTGAATATAATTCACTCCTAACTTGTAAGATGTGACAAATGCATAATTTTTTAAATGTAATTAAATAAAAATGATATTAAAAAAATAGTTTTCTTTACAAAATAAAATACATCCCATTTTATAATGTTAAACTCCAATTAAAGAATGTTATATGGTTGCACTAATGTAATCATAATTCTTCAATCATAATTCACAAAATAAGGGATTCAAATATGAATCACTCCTAACTTGTAAGATGCGACAAATGCATAATTTTTTAATTATAATTAAGTAAAAATGATATTAAAAAATAGTTTTCTTTACAAAATAAAATATATCCATTTTATAATGTTAAATTCCAATCACTGTTATATGATTGCACTAATGTAATAATTTTTCAATCATAATTCATGAAATAAGGAATTTGAATATGAATCACTCTTAACTTCTAAGATGTGACAAATGTATAATTTTTTAAAAGCATAATTCTTTTATTATAATTAAATAAAAATGATATTAAAAAAATATTTTCCTTTACAAAATAAAATATATTCATTTTATAATGTTAAATTCCAATCACTTTATATGATTGCAGTAATATAATTATAATTTTTCAATCATAATTCATGAAATAAAGAATTTGAATATGAATCAAATCTAACTTATAAGATGTGAAAAATACATATTTTTTAATTATAATTAAACAAAAAATATTAAAAAATAATTTCCGTTACAAAATGAAATACATTCGTTAACGTTAAATTCCAATTCAATTAAACATACAACTAAAATATATTTTAATAATTATTTTTTTTAAATGAAATACAAGAATATTTCTCAAATTTAAATTAGGTTTCTTTTCACCAATTTTAAAATACTAAAAAACAATCATTATTTCGCATCATCGGTGAGACGTCACAATCATTATGCCATTTCACATCATCGTTGACACGTCACCATCACCATCCGTTAACGGCGATATTGCTTGCTGGTTTAGAAGTTCTTTGGGGTAGCAACTTTTTCTTTATAATAAAGAAATTATTGAGGAGTAATTCGATTTATTTTATTTGCATGAATGAATTATTTTTGTTTTTATTATAGCTGTAATGACTTTGAAATACAGATGTAATGAATTTGAAATATAGATAAGTTGATTTGAGTGAGGCTTAATTTTTATTTTTATTTTTTTAAATTTCTTCAAAGTTATATCTATTTTGAGTTATTTGATTATTATCTTAGCATGTTATACAAGTTTTATGTTCATATACAAATCTCATATCATAAGTAGTATCATATATTTTTGTTAATTTAAAATGAATAACAGATTTTTCTAGGACACACCATTATTCACTTCATTAGGTCTTTTGCAAAGTCATTTGATTTGGTCTTATGTTTATATAAAAATCTCATATTATGTTTACTATGAGATATTTTGTTAATTTAAAATGAATAACAAATTTTTTTGGAGACTACAAATACTATTACTTCATTTTGGATGTGGCAAAGCTATTTGATTATGCGAAGTTAATATCTAGAGTATTATAGACAAAGCTTTATAATGGATTTATGTTAGTTCTTTCTACATATGTGTGTATACACTATATATCAACTTCATGATTGTTATTGAAGAAATGACATACTAGCATAAATCCATCTTAAGTACTCCATATCTACTAAGTGGCCAGAGGGATCAATACTCTTTTCAATCTATATCAAGAGATTCTCTTGACAGTTGGTGATTTCATGCCTCTTGGCATCCGGAATTAAAATGGATCTACTATAGTTTAATGCCCTCCTTTGAACAAGCTATATTTCACAATTCCATAGGTTCTCATAAACCTGGAGCTCAAATTTTTTATTTATATTTGTAGTTATAGTTTTATTTTATTTTTAGGAACTCACAATGTTTAAAGGACATCACATTACATTATGTTACACATCTCTACCATACTAGACTACAAAGCTCATCTCTATTCAGTGATATATTTAATATGTATTAAGAAAAATTGAGAATTGTTCATTCCACATAACCCTCATCAATTACACATCTTTACTATACTAGACTACACAACTCATCTCTATTCGATGATGTGTTTAATATGTATTAAGAAAAATTGAAAATTATTCATTTCACATAATCCTCATCAATTCTTAATTTATATAAAAAAATATATATATAATATTTAATGTGATAATTATTATATATATATATATATATATATATAAAGATGCGATCTAATGATTACGTAAAGAAGTTTAGTCTCCACAAATATTATAGTATGATTTTAAATAAGACTATATATATATATATATATATATATATATATATATATATATATATATATATATATATATATATATAATAAATTTAAATCTCTTACATTAAATTATATTCATTTATCAATCTTAAAATTTATTAAATATAAATTAAAAAAATGATGTAATCTGGCCTTATTAAAATGATAATTACCAAATTCAGCCGAATCCAACTAAAGAATTCGCAGCTGCTTATCCTCCATCACGACAAAATCGAGATTCAAACCATGCTCTAGTTCGTGAGCAAGACCTTCATTGTAATTCCCTACAGATGTGCGACGCGTTTGGACGCCAGGTGTACCCGGCGCGCGTGCGGGTAGGCGTCAAGTTGGTGCGCACGACGGTTGTGCGACGGTAGTGCAACCCGGTTATGCGACGATACTTGCGACGAAGACATGCGATAATAGAAACGCGATGGAGTATTCATACCCTTTGAGCGTGGAGCGATGCACTTGGAGGCCGACGACGATGGAGGGTGGGCCGACTCAAGTGTTGGGCAGTTGAACGATGGTCAAGGGGTGTGCGCACGAAGGTTGGGTTGTCAGCTGGGCAAACCCCACCTACATTTGCAATGGCTATATATGTGTGTGTGTGTGTGTGTGTGTGTGTGTGTGTGTGTGTGTGTGATATGCCTGAGCATTTGGAGCATCATCGCATTCGATCATAGCAACTTCGCACAAGGGAGTAGTGCGCAGGTTCTAGTGTGCAATAGGGGAAGGAGAAGGCGCAGTTCTCATGCGCCCATCCTTCGGCTAGTCGCATGGTAGAAGAAGTTGCACTTGGTGTTGGGCGAAGGTGCGGGCGAAGGTGCGCCCAGTGATCGGGTGAGGAGTGCACGGTGAACGTATGGCGCCCGTTTGTGCTAAGTCTTGGCATGGGTGTCTTGGTGGCTTGGGTGAGCACCCACCCATCATGCAAGTGTGCACGAAGGTGATCGAAGGTTGGAACTGGAGGTTGTAGAGTTGGGCAGGCGGTAGTATGTGTTGTTCACACGATTTGGGCATTTTTCAAGAGTTGGCAAGTGGGACTGCTTGTGGGCAGGTATACATGATTTGGGCATTTGCGACCAAACGAAGAGTGAACCGGCGAAGACGTGCGACGAGGTGAACGACGGGTTGGTGAGTCGTGCGGCGACCGTGCAAAGGTGCCGACAAGCTGGGCAACCAAGTTTGCCAAAGTTGGAAATCTGGCTAAGTATAAATTTGGGGTTTCCCAAGGACTTAGTCTATACTTTGTAAAAGTGGAAAAATTATATATATTGATATTTGGGATGACTCATATTGCAGGGAGTTGCCCCTCCCTTTATAATGTTGTGCATTTCTCTTGTTTAATGTTGTTGATAATGAATGTGTATGGGTGTTCATTGGTATAAAGGCACATTAATAATACTTGGTAACGAAAATAAAACTAAGTATGGAATGTTAAGGCGTAGTCCACGAACATAAGTATTGGTGAAAATGAAGTGTTCGATGGTGCCGCACCTCGCTATAAGCAGTTGAAAGAATACCGCAGGCGTAGGGGTGTGACAGGTGGTATCAGAGCAAAGTTGGTCGTGACGAAGTGACAGTGGAAGTAGGTACTTGCAAGTGAAGGAAGCTGGTTTCACATACAAGTGGAACAAGGGCCTGTTCATGGTTGCAGGGAAGTTGGTGAAGCTGGTGAATGGTAAAACAGGTTTAGCAGGGGTGAAGCTTAGTGATTGGGCCAAGATGAACGACAAGAAATGGCAGGTTTGGAAGAATGCAATGGGAAGTGCTTGCTTACCTTATACAGGTTGAAGCGGATGAAAGAAGAGAACCCTTGGATTCGAGAGAAGCTTGAAGTCTTAGAAAATAATGTTGAAGACGAACTTATTCAACTTGGTTGGACAATGGAGCAAGATGAAGTTGCAGATTGTGCTGATAAGGAAGAGGAAGCCGTGATGATTGAATATGTTGTAGATGTGACAACGATGGAGGATGAACTTGAGATTGATCAAGTTGGACCCGGATCGTGCAGTTTGCAGACATGGATGGATGAGGACACTCACATGGAGGAGCCTCATGATGATGATGTAAGTACTATTGACACTTGTGTTTCACTTGAGCATTTGGTAGATGGACCATATGCAGGGAAAGGCATAGCCAATTTGTCGATGCTATGGAGGATCTTGCCATGGATGACTATGATGAGACCTTGTATGGAGAAGCAAGGATTGTTGATTGTTGCAGGACTTGTTGGGGTTGTTTGTGACCTTATGGTAGAAAGTGCAAAGGCCCATGACAAGGGAGGAACATGATGATCATTGTGGAGGAATGGGTAATGCTTTAGCCACATGGAGAATTGGCTAAGTGCCCGACATGACCCATGGACAGATTGGAGGAGGGCACACTCTTGAGCTATGAAGATGCTTGGGTGGACTTCTCATGGCTGAGACCAAGAACATGTCTTGGTGGAAACTTCAGTGGGGGGAGCTATGATGGAAGGGAATCGTGATGATGATGATATGGTTGGGTGACCGAGTTCACTAGATCGAAGATTGCAGACTTGGATAAGGATGACCGAGTGTTGTGATGGGTCTACTTGGTCTACATGGGAAACTTAGTCATGGACATCAGGTTGGAAACATGGAGCATGGCAGTCTATGCAGGGACATTATGCAAGAGCACTTGTAGAGGTGTCACTTATGGGCATCCAATGAGCAGTGCCAAAGCAGGGATGTTGTGCAGGTAGATTTGGTGGTGACATGGAGATGTTTTACTTATGAGCCGATGGATAGGTTGTGCACTTATGTACAATAAGGCCGTTGACTTGGATGGAGTTATGAGCAGACTATGGGGCATTCCTACTACATGGAGAGCTGAGGAATCTTGCAGAGACCTTTGGGCCGAGACTTGTATTCTTGCTGAGGTATTGGTTGGGGATGGTTTATGGAGCTCATGATGACATGAGATTGTTGTGACTTTTGGAGTTACAACAATGATGATGCCTTGGTGGCAACACTGGGGCATGGGCTGAGCCGAGACTCAACTAATTTTGTCACATGAGAGCTGGTTGATCTATGATCATGGGCAGCACATGGATAGATGAGACAGGTGTATACTTGTTTCTATGGCAGACTTTAGGGATGACACATTGCAGATATAATGGAGGTTGCTTCATGAACCTGAATGTGGCACACCGAGAGTTTGAGATTGATGAGATGATCTCTTCATATTGAGGAGATACACATATGGATGATGTTGGGATAGATGTGGCTGATTTCAGTAGCACATTGACACTAAACATCACGGACAACATGTTGCAGATGAGATGAGGGCTACTTCATGGACCTGAGCATGGCTTACACTTGTATGGAGATGGATTCTTGATCGAGTTGAGGATGTGACGGGATGTCCTGAGAAACGACTGATGGTGGCATGAGGATGTGCATTCCCATGGTTTGGGCGTGATAGTTGGATTAGCTACCCAACTAGTTCAGGCATGGGGGAGCTCAGTGTATAGAATGATGTTGTTATTGGGATGAGATGTTGGCACATGCCAGAGATGTGTTAGCATTGTGCTGGAGTATCATGACAATGGTTCACATGATGACACATGAGGAGGTCGACACGATATGTTGCAGTGAGCATGTAGCTTGGATGGAGGGGCCAGTCTTCCACGTTGGAGAACAGCATGTGGAGATTGTGACAAGGTGATCGATGATCATGGATTGAGATGATCTCTGATGTTTGACATACTGATGGGGTGTATACCTTGGTATGGTTCTCTTGGTGCCAGATGGTTGCCGAGATGAGACATGATGGAGATGTGGTTCTACATATGTTGCAGAGATGTTTACAGTATGTGGAGGAGTTTACATCATGGATATTGATGATCTTGGTGGATGGCTACCAGGATGATATGTTGTCGAGGATGACAACGATTTCAGGTGGAGGAGGATGTAACGTCCTACGGATGTGCGACGTGTTTGGACGTCGGGCGGAACGGGCGCGCGCGCGGGTAGGCGACGAGTTGGTGCGCACGACGGTTATGCAACAGTAGTGCAACCCGGTTATGTGATGATACTTGCGACGAAGGCACGCGATAATAGAAATGCGATGGAGTATTCATACCCTTTGAGCGTGGAGCGATGCACTTGGAGGTTGACGACAATGGAGGGCGGGCCGAATCAAGTGTTGGGCACTTGAATGATGGTCAAGGGATGTGCGCATGAAGGTTGGGTGGTTGGCTGGGCAAGCCCCACCCACACTTGTGATGGATATATATATGTGATACGCTTGAGCATTTGGAGCATCATCGCATTCTATCATAGCAACTTTGCAGAAGGGAGTAGTGTGCAGGTTCTAATGCGCAATAGGGGAAGGAGAAGGCACAGTTCTCATGCGCCCATCCTTGGGCTAGTCACACGGTAGAAGAAGTCGCACTTCGTGTTGGGCGAAGGTGCGGGCGAAGGTGCACTGGGTGACCAGGTGAGATATGCACAGTGAAAGTGTGGTGCCCATTTGTGCTAAGTCTTCGCGTGGGTGTCTTAGTGGCTCGGCCGAGCACCCGCCCATCATGCAAGTGTGCACAAAGGTGAACGAAGGTTGGAACCAGAGGTCGCAGAGTTAGGCAGGCGGTACTACATGTTGTTCACACAATTTGGGCATTTATCAAGGGTTGGCAAGTAGGATTGCGTGTGGGTAGGTATACATGGTTTGGGCATTTGTGACCAATCGAAGAGCAAACAGGCGAAGATGTGCAACGAGGTGAACGACGGGTTGGTGAGTCTTGCGGCAACCGTGCAGAGGTACTGACGAGCTAGGCAACCAAGTTTTTCGAAGTTGGAAATTTGGCTAAGTATAAATTTGGGGTTTCCCAAGGACTTAGTCTATACTTTGTAAAAGTGGAAAAATTATATATATTGATATTCGGTCAGACTCATATTGCAGGGAGTTGCCCCTCCCTTTATACTGTTGTGCATTTCTCTTGTTTAATGCTATTGATAATGAATGTGTATGGGTGTTCATTGGTATAAAGGCACATTAATAATACTTGGTAACGAAAATAAAACTAAGTATGGAATGTTAAGGCGTAGTCCACAAACATAAGTATTGGTGAAAAGAAAGTGTTCGGTGGTGCCGCACCTCGCTATAAGCGGTTGAAAGACTACCATAGGTGTAGGGGCATGACATTCATGGTTGGGATCGTGGTGCTAAAGAAAAGGAGTCTACAGGATCCTTCCCCTTCTAAGAAGATTTATGATGCTCCATCGTGACCTGTGTATAATAGATTAGAGGAAATGAAAAATAACAATAGACCCGTCATTGTAGACTTTCATTATTCCTTATAGATAGGCACTTAAAGATATTCAATGGCCCAAACATAATTTAAAGTGTTAAACAATGTATGGGGTGAGACAAAGTATATTCAATGGCTCTAACATAATTTAAGCTGTTAGACAATGTATGGGGTCAGACAAAGTATATTCAATGGTCCCAACATAATTTCAAGTAGGACAATATTGAAGAATGAAGGGACAAAGGAGTTCAATATAGAAGTCATGTTCAAAGTGAAATGAAATAAGCAAGGCCAAACGAATATTTTAATTAAAAAAATTAGAAAACAAATTGTAAAAATGAAATAACGTAATTTGATATTTAAATTTTCAATTCACTGAAAAAGTCATCTTCATATCACTGAAAATTTTATATAAATTATAGTGATTTATTTTGGAATTATTTTATAAATTAGAGTAGTGTTTTTTAAAGTATTTTTTTCTTATTTTTAAAATCTTATTTGTTATTGACCAACTAAAAATTCTAAAAGTCATTCTTTTTTGTTCAATTTTGTTCATGTAGAAAGAGTGATTTCTCCTTATTTTATTTTATTCACCTCCATGCATCTCCATTTACTTCTATTGATGATGAGTTTTTTTTACAAATCTCCATATCTAATTTTATTTACAACTTCCATATCTAATTTTATTTACAACTTCCATATCTAGTTTTATTTACAACTTCCATAATGTGATTGAAAACGAGTGAGTTTTTGAATATTAAGACTGTTAATCTTTATTTTTTAAAATTTATTAAAAATAGATTTTTAGTAGTGGTAAGAGGAATACGCCTGAATTTCAGTGTTGAATCCAAATTTAAATTCAAACTCAAACTAGTAACTATGATATATTAAAATGATAAAATCATTCATCAAGTTTTTTTAAACATGAACAAACATTCCAGCATAAACAACGATTAACATGAGTAAATAACAATTGATTTTGGGTGCCATAAATTCCACTAATTATTTTCCTTACTTTACAAATATTCCACTTGGGAAACTCTTAACATTGATTTTAGATGTTCCTTACATCTTTAAAGGGAAAATTAATAAATATGACTCATTGATTCTAAATTTTCATTTAGAATCAAGGGTAGTCTGAATATTTTTCTTTTAAGGTTAACATAATCTTAATTTTCTATGGCCATGATCAAATTTTTATTTTTTCATTTGATTTAAAAATAAATATATGTTTTTCTAAATCTTTGATATTTTTTATTACCTGCCATTAACTTCCCAGGATTTCTTCCCAGGATTTCTAGACCTCAATAAAAATTCCCTTTCAACCGTCCAAAAATATTCATTCTTATTCTCCCATGACCTCTCTATCTTCCTTCTCATTTGGAAAGGTCAACTTTTCATTTAAAATATAGCATATGAATTAGTAAATCTTATTCATTAGAATATAGAAATAAACAATATGAAACCACCATATATATGTGCTTAAAAAGACATTTTTAGTTTAGAAAAATGTCTTCAAGATCCATCACATGAAAGTATTATTTTCCTACCTATTTCAAACAAACTAATTTGGTTCATCATCAAGAAGATAAGATGAACCACATTAGTTGGTTCCAAACACACCAACAAATAATACTTTCATGTGATGGATCATTAAGACATTTTTATAAACAATTCTACTCACATAAGCCTTATACATTCAGATAAAAATTTTAGTATGATGAAATCCATAACATCAGTACACTATCAATTATACTTCATCACTGACATTTAATTAACACTTACATTTACATCATCATCTTCTTAACTCAATGAAATAATGGTAAGAGGTACATTTTCTAAATGTTTTGATTCCCTTAATTCTGCTTCATCACTAACATTTAATTCACACTTGCATTTACATCATCATCTTCTTGACTCAATGAAATAATTGTAAGATGTACATTTTCTAAATGTTTTGATTCCCCTGGTTGTACAAGGAATAAGAAATCTACTATTTTTCTCAACAACATCAAGATGGGAGAGAACTTATTCACAATGTTGTAGAAGCACAAATGGTTTGGCCGAAGATGCTTGCATTTTGTTTTTGCCTTTCAATGGGATAAAACTCATTAACTGGGTTATGTCTAATAGATCTCCTTATATTAAAATAATATAACCAGTGATATTTAAGGATCACTCATCTAAAGGGCCTATAGTCCAACTCAACTATCTATTGAATGGTGCTAACACATTCAAGTTATTCTTCTATTGGGGTTTTATCCATTGAGCTCACACAACTTGTTGCAAACATTCCATAATCACACATTTGTTTGACACACTTTCCTCTCTCAACTTTAAAATTATGACCGTGATCAAATGTAGCAAAAAATCCATAATCACAAGTTTGTTTGAGATACTTTCCTCTCTCAAATCTAAAACTAGAATTTCCACTAGATGTTGCAAAGATAACCTCTTAAGGCATATGAAAGAAGAGTATAAATGAAGACAATTGTGATATGTTATCTAAATGTTGCCTAGTTTGGAACTGTTTCCTTTAAGGCATATGATAGAAGAGCATAAATGAAGACAATTGTGATATGTTATCCAAATGTTGCCAAGTTTGGAACTATTTCCTTTAATCAACTATATAGAAATATGCCTGCAATGACTCATAACATTTGAAGATGTTCTTTTTCCCTCCACTTATTTCTATTTTTATACTTAAATAAGTGTAGAGATAACATTTGTGATTTTACATTCACATTCTGATGTATGGCAAAGTCTATGAGGTTCAAATATTCAAAATCCTTTTACCTTGTTGGTACACAAATCCAATCTCTTTTACAAAAAGGCATAACAAAAATAAAACAATAAAAACAAAATATAGAAAAATTTTGGAAGAAATAAACCACATTTCCAATAAGCCACTAGGAAAAACTATTCAACATCAGCTCTACCAATGCCCTGTTCCACCTTTATGGCCAAAAACAGGAAAAACTATTTGAGTGAGAATAAAGCTGATATCTTTGTGTGTTCTTGATAACACTAGGAAGGAAGCATCAAGTGCAAATGAACAAACATAGTTCATGAAGCATCAAGTGTAAATGAACAAACATAGTTAATGCATGGAAGGCTCTCAAGTTCCTTTTCGTTGGATTTACAAAATATACATATTTACAATGCAATAAGTAACATGTATAGGTAAACAAGGGGAATTTCTGATTTTGAACACAAATTTTCTTTACTCGTTTAGGTTGAGCAACCGATCTTGTAAATTTTCTTTACTCTTTTAGGTTGAGCAGCATATCTTACAAGATATATATGATAGGAGGTTGGGTCAAATAGAATGTTGTAACTTCAAATAGAGGCCAACTCAAATATCTCAATTAAAACTGGTAAGAGGTTGGCTTCCATCCTAGTCTTCATTGTAATTTTGTTGGGTACATTGTGTTTGGGGTCAAATAGAATGTCGTAACTTCAAACAGAGGCCAACTCAGATATCTCAATTAAACTTGATTTTATTGAGATCAAATGAAAAGTAGAGATCCATAGAGATATTGTACATCTGTTCCTTCTCTTAGATAAACTGATGCAAAGCAAGTCCAATTTCAAATTGAACATAAGCAAGTTACTTCATTACCATAATTTTGACCTCTTCTATTCTAATGCAGATAAATGATTTTTTCATAAATTAGTTTTGTAATTTAAGTTGAGAAAATTGCTCATCTATAAATTGATCTTGAAAATATTTTTGAGTTCTTTACTGGATTTGATCATTAACACATGCCTTAGATAAAGTCTTATAAGTGTTTTTTTTTTTATGTTTTCATAAACTACTCTTGTGAAAGATCCAGTTGTATCATTGAATTAGAAAACATTGTATCAACGCTCAACCTCTAATGTGATCGTCGCATCCATCATCGTTTTCACAAATCTCTGCATGCCACCATAGAGCCTAGAGAGAAGATGCAAGGTTGAATACTTATGAATATTATAATTCACCATAGTCTTCTCATATTCTAGTTGCTTCCTTGCAAGGACCAATCTTTGTTGAAGCAATCAATGGCTTGAGATATGACATACTCACAGAGACATGCATAGAAAAATAGAGAAAGAGCAGATTGCTTTGATACCACTCATCCATATTTATGTACAAACAAAATGAAATACAGACCAAATACATATTTAAATAGAAATATAGAGCTACAATGAAAACTAAACTTCAATTCATTGATAACAAAATATTGGAAATTGTTTACATGCAAGATGGAAATAAATTAGATTGGGATATGGTAGCTTATCTCTGAGAAGACATAGGGAAGGTACATGGCTATGAATAGTGTTACAATGAGGCTCAAAGGCCTATTTATTATTGAGAAACAATGGAAAACCACAAACATCCAAAAACCTAACCCTAGGAGATGAAGTGTGGGCCCCGTTGGGGTAAATTGGTACATAAACTTCTGAGGGTCATAGATTTGACATAGTTTATATGTTTGACGCATACGTACCTCATTATAAATATTTATCTGAGGACTACAAATTTCAACTTCATATCACTCCAATTAGCCAAGGGTTTATCCATTTTCCAAAAAACGTCATTTAGGGCCTCAAAACAGGTTTGTAAATTTAATACCTGAAAAACTACCAAAAATATTAAATTGTGCTACAATTAAGGAAAATGAAAGAAACGATTGTGGGGGTCCAAGTGGAATAGGTGGTTGGCCACCAATATCCACCTAGATCATTAATTTGCATAGGAGGAGCTATTTTCCAAAGGAGGTTGAATTTCTAGAGGGAATCTGATTTGTTTCTCAATAGTGTGAGTTTTCAAGTGAGAGGTCACATGTGTGAGCCAATTCGAGTAGCCAAAGGGGGGATGAGATGTTCAGATGAGGCTGAGTTGATTCCTAAAGGTGATATCGACTTTTATAAGTGCATAAATTTTTTTACTATAGGTTTTCCATCTCACGAGAACTAGTCATAAAATATTGGTTAACAAATTTTAATAATAAAACCCTCATCTGCAGGTTGGTTTTCCCTTCAAGGTTTTCCCAAGGGAATTTATCGGAAAGTACTAGTGTTCTATATTTATGTTTGTGTATAATTTTATTAGTTTATATGGTTATTTATTTTTCATTGAAGTTGAAGTTTTTTTTAATTCAGTATTTTCCATAAGTAATTGCAGTTTACAAATAAACTAAAAAGAGAACGAAATAATAACTACTAATTTCAACACTATTTAAAATTTCACATGGTATCAAAGCGAGTCTAAGGGAATAAGGAAGATATGTTCATGCATATAAAGAGAAGCATATAAGGTATTTACCTAGTTTAAATTCTCCATTTTATTTGAGTTCGTAGAATTTTTAGATTTTCTAGATATGGCCGCAGCAGGATTGAAAGATTAAAAAAGGTTGGATTGAGCCTCCAACATTGGTTTCAGAAGTCCAATATGTCATTCTTGTTGTATGAGTATTTTATAAAGGAGTATGTGGAGAACATTATTTCCATACCAATATATCAACAACAATTGACCACTTACAAGAAATAAAATGCCCAAGCAAAGAGGATGATTCTTGATGGAGTCACGGATTATATTGTTCCACATATTACAGAGAAAGGGGAAGTGAAGGAAATTTGGGGTACCATGATAAAAATGTACCAGGATCCTATGGAAAAAAAGAAGTTGATTCTCAAATACAGGTTAAGGACCATCAAGCAGAATAAGAGAGAATACGTGAATTCATATCTAACAGGAGTTCGACTTGCCAGAGATGAACTAGTTGTAGTGGGTGATAAGCCTAGTGATGATGAGATAGTGTGAATTGCACTCATTGGATTTACCAAGGATTACGGTGTTTTCGTCCATGTGATCAATCAGTGAGATAAGTTCTAGATTTCGAATGCATGTGGAGAAAATTTACTTAGGAAGAGCTTAGGCTTAGTTTGGTTAGTGGGAGTAGTAGTAGTAGCAAGACACGAAAGGTTAAGAGGGAGTAACATTGCCTTAGTAGGGAAAGGAAAGGTGAAGAAGCGTCCTAGTAAGGGATAAGTCTCAAAAGGAAAGAAGAAGAAGAAGGATTTTCAAAGGTCAAGTGATATTGTTGTCACAAATTTGGCCATTGTTCTAGCCATTTCTCACAGAGGAAGGAGAAGGGAAAGAAGAAAGTTTCACCTTCAGCAGACATATAAACTAGATCTCCAGCAGAATGGAGCAAGAGTTCACTTTGATAGCTTGTTTAGATAGACTTCACAAGGTGTCTATAACATAGAAAGTGGAGCATAATTTCATATGATAGGAGTTAGATCATACTTATCTAGTTATAAGGAGGAGGACATCAGGTTCCAAATTAATATGGGGAACACATCAAACTGTACTCTTGTAGCATGAGGGAAATTTCTATTTCAGAGGGAGAATGAAAAGAAATTTCCTATCCATGATTTGTTGCATTTTCCAAGCTTGGGGATGAACATGATCTCCATATTATTCCTTCAGGACAAAGGACACAATGTCATCTTTGGAGGGGCTATAATGTTGTTACAACACAAGGATTGGAGGTCACCTATAGTTCTTGGCATGAGAAGTAGTTGTTTATATAGTTTGTAGATGGACATGCCCAAGGAACTAGTTAGCAGCAGTAGTAATTTTTTTTATGGAGAGTTATGACATGGAGCATGATGATGTATGTAGAGGATGTGTGTTGGGGAAGTTTGCAAAAGAATCTTTTTTGAGTGATAGTATATCGTAGGGGATAATTTATCTTGTGCATTCAGACATATGTGCGTTGATGTCTATGAAATATCTTAGGGGTTAAGAGTATTATTTTACTTTTATCAATGATTTTTCTAGGATGACATGGATATATTTCTTAAAGAGCAAGGATGAGGTATTTAGCCACTTTCAGGAGTATACGAATCTAGTGGAGAATATGACAACAAAAAATATCTAGAATCCTCAGTTAGAAAATGGAGGTGAGTACACCAGAAAAGAGTTATAAGAGTTTTGTACCAAGGCAGGCATGAGGAGAGAGTGGAAAATTCATTACAACCCAAAATAGAATGGGGTTACTGAGATAAAGAACTAGTTTATTTCAAAGGAAGCGAGAGCTATGTTGTATGATCAGGATCTTCCACACTCTTTATGGGAAGATGTATGCAGTATGATAGTTTATATTTAGAATAGGGTCCCACAGAAAGTGTTTGGTAAGATGACTCTCGAGGAGACTCTCATCGGGAAGGGGCCAAACGTTAGTCATTTCAAGATATTTAGTTGCCTAGTGTATTATCAGATTCTAAGAAGGAAACATTTAAAGTTGGATCAGATTCCATGAGATTACTTCGTTCGCTACATGAAAACCTAAAAGGAATATAGGATATTCATTCTAGGATATAGGTGGATTATAGTCAGGTGGGATGTCAAGTTCATGGAGGATAAGGTGTACAAAAGGTCTCGATAGTTGGCAGCAACTGAATATCAGGGTAAGTAACCAGCAAAGCTTCCATAATTGAATAACAGAATCAGGGGGAACAACAAAGAATGATTACATTGATTAGTATGAGAATGAGTTTAGGTGCGGATGCTCTTTAAGCTTCACAAAGTATGGATTAGTAGATTCAGCGAATCAAGGAGATGTATCAAGAGGATATGGAGGTGGAAGTTCCTAACTCTAATGTTGGCACAAGGAACTGAGAGGTTCAGGATACACTCATGTATGCTGAGTAGTTTGTGGGGACTCTTAGGTTGGGAAAGAGAGAGCAGAGGCAACCAGAGTGGTACACTAGATATATGGTATTAGTCAGTCAATTGGTGGATGGTGAGTCTTCCAACTATCAATATGCCACATAGAAGCAAGTGTGGCAAGATGTGATGGTTGAGGAGTACTATATTATGAAGAACAATGTGTGGGAGGTTGTACCCAGACTAATAAATAGAGTAGTGGTTGGATCACGTTGGGCCTATAAGATCATGAATCGAAAAGTACAAAGTTAGGTTCATGGCCAAATGGTTCTTTCATAAGGAGGGAATATATTATGAGTTAAATTGTTCGCCTATGGCTAGGCACACTTTTATACAAGTTGTGATATCATAGGAGCACAGATGGGATGGAATATACATCAAATGGATGTCAAGATGGTGTTCCTGAATGGCGAGATGAAGGAGGATGTGTATGTAGAACAACCAAAGGGATTTCATAGGGGTTTCACTTAATGAACCTCTGGCATATCACGTGCATTCATGGCATACTAAACAATACCCTTAACTTGAATACATATTGGAAAATACCTCTAAGATTCAAATTATTTAACCCCCTACCAATATGAACCAAATACATCTTACCAATTTAGAAAGCCCCTACTTTCACTAGATATTGTAGGTCACCATTTTTTCATTAACATTTTTTATAGCCATTTATAATTTTTCATTAACTTTGATCTCCCTTTTTTATACTTGTCAGTATAAAAACCCTTTACCCCCTATTATATTATGAAAATATTATGTCATTTTTTCCTCAATACATGGCCTGCAATATAAATGTATGTGGCGTAGTATTGTTCCCAAATAAATCCCCGTGAGTGATTTGTAGCACACAAGAGAGAGGCCCACATGTGCAGAATGAAGAGAGATTTACACAAGCTCAAGCAGGCTCGTAGGGCATGGTACAAGTGCATAGATAGATACTCGCAAAGCATGGGCTTCATGACGAGTGTGAGTGATGTGAACCTCTACTACTTGGTGGTTGGGGGTGATGCTCTCATTCTTGTCCTATATGTGGATGAATTTTTCTTGAGAGGTTCATTGGGGCTCATTGAGTAGTGCAGGAGGGATCTTCCAAAAAAGTTTGAGATTAATTATTTGGGCTTCATGCACTATTTTCTAGGCATGGAGGCATGGTAGAAAAATGGAAAGATTTTCCTTGGGCGAGGGAAATAATGCATCGAGATCTTGAGGAGATTTTGGATGGAGGATTACAGAACCATGTCTACTCCCATGATCACTAATTGGAGGAAGATATATGCATCAAAGGAGGAGGAGGTGGACCCCACCTTCTATAGGTAGTTGGTAGGATCTCTCATGTACCTTGTCAACCCAAGGCCACATATATCCTATGCAGTAAACTCTCTCAGTCATTTCACAATGGAATTGAAGAGAGTTTATTGGAAAATGGAAAAACATCTTCTGAGGTATTTGTGTGGAGAATTCAAGTATGGGATTAGATATGATTTAGGTGATAATGTCAGGTTGATGGATCAGACTGGGAAATTAACATGTTGGATCAAAAAATCACTTCAGGGTGTTGCTTCAGCTTGAGATCCGGTGTTGTTTCTTGGTGTACTATGAAGCATAAATATTTGTTATTGAGTTCAGTCGAGGCAAAGTACATAGCAGCAACCATGGCTACATGTGAGGCCATATGGCTTTGAAAGCTACTAGTAGACATCTTTGATTAGAGGGATTGATGCAATGCAACAATCATAGTTGAATAAGGGTTTTATAGGATCTGATGTTTCAAAAACAAGTCAAAACATATAGACATCAAGTACCATTTCATCAGGGATTGTGTGTAGCATAGGATTTCCCAACTACAACATATACCTATACATGAGTAAGTAGTAGATATTCTAATGAATTCTTTGGGGAAGGTGAGGTTCATCTTCTTTAGAGACAATTTGCATGTTATGTAGAACATCTTCCTTGCTAAGAGATATTGTTAGTTAGTGTAGCTCGAATAGGTGTTATAGTCTCAGATGGTGTCTATGAGGCTAGGGAACACATTTTCTCCAATATCTAGAATTGAAAACTCCTTGATTAGATTTGATTAAGTAGTTTATTAATTTCACTAAGTCTAGGTTTTGGAAATAGGCTTAATTAATCAATATTAATTGGGGTAAATAAATTTTTATCTAGAAACTTCCAGAAAATTCATTTGATGGCGTCAAGAAGATATTAGCCATCAATTGATACTAGATCATGGTAGTTGATTCATCAATGAGAAATTATAAAAGGAAATCAACGGGCATTTGGAGAAAATTTGAGACACAGAGTTGTAGTGGTAGAAAGGGCACAAAAGCAGCATAGGGGAATCAACATCAAGGGTTTCAGTAGAGATTCCCGGAGAGGTTATTCATATTTATTTCTAGGGAGAGTTGGAGATACGATTTTCTATAAAGAGGTTGATTTTCCAATGGTGCAAGTGGATCTGTAAAGGGGTACAAATTTCTCTAGCAAGTAGTGTGATTTGTTTAGTGAATTTGTAGTATCGGAGAAAAATTAAATTCTAAAAATACTAATTTGCATTGGAGGATCGATTTGTAAAGGAGTTTGAATTTCTAGTGGGAAGTCGATTTCTTTCTCAAAAATGTCATTTTTCTAGTGAGAGGCTGCATGTGTGAGCTAGTTTGAGTAGCCAAGGGTAGGTTTAATTGGTCAAGGGAGGCCGAGTTGATTCCTGAAGGTGATATAGACTTGTAGAAATGAAGAAAAAAATTTACCAAAGGCTTTCCATCTCATGCCAACTAGTTGTAATATTTTTGCAAGAGAATTTTAATAATAAACCCTTCATCTATAGAATGGTTTTCCCTTCAGGGTTTGCCATGGGCATTTGTCCAAAAATACTGGTGTTTCATATTTTTGTGTGTGTGTGTATTTTTCTCAATTCCTGTGGTTATTCATTTTAGTGAAGTTACAGTTGTGTTTCTTTCAGTTTTTGTCACAAGTAATTGCAGTTGACAAATAATATGAAAATATAGGAGAATTAAGCAAAGTCTTTTGGTAGAAATCACATAAGAGAGATTTTGGCTGATGGGTTTTGAACCAACTTTTCTTACCCAAAAATTTCTCTTATGTGATTTCTACCAAAACACTTTGCTTAACCAAAAATTTCTCTTATGTGATTTCTACCGAAAGACTTTGCTTAACCAAAAATTTCTCTTTTGTGATTTCTACCGAAAGACTTTTCTTAACCAAAAATTCCTCTTATGTGATTTCCAAAAGACTTTGCTTAACCAAAAATTTCTCTTATGTGATTTCTACTGAAAAACTTTGCTTAACCAAAAATTTCTCTTATGTGATTTATACCGAAAGAATTTTCTTAACCAAAAATTTCTCTTATGTGATTTCTACTAAGAGGCTTTTCTTAACCAAAAATTTCTCTTATGTGATTTCTACCGAAAGACTTTGTTTAACCAAAAATTTCTCTTATGTGATTTCTACCGAAAGGCTTTTCTTAACCAAAAATTTCTCTTATGTGATTTCTATCGAAAGTCTTTGCTTAACCATTTCTATAGAAAGACTTTCCTTGATTCATTATGGATCACAGAAGTCTAAATACAAAATATAGGAGAATAATAATCATTAATTGCAACAGTATGAATATTTCACACATGATGTGTATTAGGAAAACACACCATAAAATGAATTTTACTTAATGAAGTTATATAACCTTAAGATGAATGAGGTTATTTCAGTTGTAAATAATTTAAATGAATTTAATATAATTACCAATTAGTTTGTCTCCATAAAAAATGTTTTGGATGATGAAATTTCATGCTTCCTGTTAAACACACATGGACAGCACAAAAGATATGAAAGATAAATCATGCAATACCTTTTTTTATTAACCGGAGATGTACATTTATAATACAATGTTGTGACTCTTGGGTTTTAGATGCCAAGGTCTCTTGGACTGCTTAGTCTTTTCGGCTTCCACACTAACCCATTAGGATTAGGTGTCCAACATTCCCCCCTTAATCCGAAGGGTTATGTATGAGTCCAAGAAAAGAGCTGTAATACAAAATGTGCAAAAAATACATGGCAACATTAGGCTAAATGTGCTCTATGAAATGTTGGTAAAAAGGGCGGTGGTTTAAGGATGACCACCAACACTGGAACGCTTAGTGCAGTTCCCGGAACTCTTCCAAAACTGGCAAGAAACTGAAGTTTTCTGCTAGAGGAAGTGATCCTATTGTTTTAAAGAGGGAAACCTTCAACCATAAAAGGGAGGTCTCAACCTGTGATGGTTTAAGGATAACCAACAACTCTGGAATGATTAATGCAATTCCTTGAACTCTTCCAAAACTGGCAAGAGGCTGGTGTCTTCTGCTAGAGGAAGTGTTCTTAATCTGTGATGGTTTAAGGATGACCAACAACTCTACAATTCCTGGAATGCTTCCAAAACTGGCAAGAAGCTGAAGTCTTCTGCTAGAGGAAGTGTCCCACATTGCCAACTTGAGGCATGTTCAGGGGCATCTTTGTCGCTGGCTACAACTCTGAAACTGGTGTGGCAGGTTGTGGCTCAAGCTCGCTTGATGTGACTTTGAAGCTTGTACATGACCATCATTTCCCCCCCTGTTAGATACAAGGTGAGATGATGGAGAAAACTCAGCTGCAAGATTGTTCAATACTCTGGAACAAGTTCTAACATGTGTTTGGAATATCTTCTTAGCTGTTGATGCCCATTGCCAAGAAGCAATCCATCCAAGATGAATCTTTGCTCTTGCAGGGTGTTTGTTTCTGAAGCATCTGTTTGAAGAATGGCTAGTTTTATGACAGTGCTCACATGGATGAAGATCAAAACAGTGATCTTTCAGATGGCCAACTCGGTCACAGTGTTGGCATTTCACGATTTGTTGTTGGTGTTGCTGTGGAAGAGGGGCAGAATCTGAAACAGCTGGAGGTGAACTGTCATGAAGAGCAGGTGAACTGTCATGAATGAATCCAGCACTCTGAAACTGAATGGGCTTGGCATAGTCTGGAATATGAAAGGACAAGTCCTTGTCATATCCAAGACCAGTTTTGTGCTTGTTGTGGACAAGCTGTTCCCAAGGTCTGATGATGGGCTTGGGAAGTGCAGACTGAGTTTCTGAATCTGCATATACAACTGCTGCTTTATTTGAATGAACTGTACCATTATTAACATGCAGCTGATGGGTGGTTGTCTCAATGTTCTGAACAAAAACAGGTTCAGAATGGTGTCTATTTTGATGTAGCTCTTCTTGTTGTAGCTGTGATTCAAGCTGCAAAAAATCAATCTTTTCCTGTGCATTTTGTAAACATGTCTGAATTTCTGAGAGAGATCTTTTGCTGATTTGGAATGTTTCATGATTAGAGGAATATATCAGAGTTTTTAAGAACTCTAATATTTTAGTAATTCGAGGCATATTCTTCATTATCAAAATTACACCCCTTTAAAACACTGATTACAACTATGACCCAATGAGTAAAAATGACGCCCACTCACAGTACAAAGGCATAGAAAAATGTGCAGCAAATGAATCAAGGAACAGAAACTATAATGAGTTTTAAATACAGTTCCACAACTAGGGCAGCAGCAACTGCAACATTTGCAATTGAGAAGAGAAGCCGACTGCCTCAAGCTAGATCTTCAGAGAGTCTTCTTGCCCAATTAAGAGATATACAAAAGAGGCTCCTTGGGTTTATTAGAAAGAGGGTATCACTTCTAGAAAAATCATTGAATGTCGAATACCATAAGGAGTCAATAATTGCAGAGCAGAAGGAATTTGAGTTTATCAATGAAGAACCTGAGCAAGAGGCTAGAGATGTACATCAACCACTGGCAGAAATTGGTAGCACTGCTTTTTCTGCTCTATCAGCTTGATTCCAGATCCAGAAGAGGTGTCAACACATGCTTTTGATAATGATTTATCTGAATGCCCAGTGTATATTCGTCTGTCGCCAATATTGATGAATGGAAATGGAGGCTTAGCTGTCTAACACGACTAGACAAATCCCAGCTTGTTGAATATTCCAAATATAAAAAAACATCACTTGTAATGTAGAAACCAAACCGATATAGGGCACATATAATTCTCTGCTGGAATAATCTATGCTGTTTTATAAGTCCAGCGCACAATACACCACATGAATTCTTAAATAATGCCAAATTGCTGCAACTTTAAAGAATATAAACAGTCCCCATGACTGATCAAATAAAGATACAAGCAAGGCCAACAATGAATATTTACTGCATCAAAATTAGCTTTATCAAAAGCATCACTCTTTCAAGTCTTCTAGTATGGATCTTATTTCAGGTTCATAACATCTACAAGTGTCGTTAACTGATGCCAATAATAGATGATGTCAAAGCCCATATGATCAAGATCCAAAGTTTCAGATATGTTGCTTTATTTCTGCAATGGTGTGTTGACAAATTGAGATGTGCCGCAGAGGGTAGACAATACGAATGCCTCAAGTATATGCTGGACTAAATTCTTGGATTGCACAGATCATTTAAGGTCGGCTCTCTTTTCTAGGCCGCAATTACACAAGATCTCCGCCTTATATCAATCCGGAAATAGACTAATGATCTACCCTTACATATATAGTGATAATGCCCTTCATGTAGGTTCTTTCTTATACCTTAAAAATTCGCAGAAATAAAGACCGTGAGGATGTAAGACAAACTTTGGTTCTTTGATGCTTGAGCCCAGACTTTAGGCCGCAAAAAGTTTCAACGTGGATTCTGTCACTGAAGTATGATGACACAAGTCTAAAATAGGTTCAAATTATTCACACGACCGCAGAGATTAAAGGGCTGCAAGACTCGGTGATATATGCTTAGAGGGGCCGCAAGCAATTTCAAATAGATGCTCCACAGAGATAACCCTTTCCAGGAACAGATTGAGAACACTCTGCCACTGAGCTCTTCCGAGACTATTGAGGCATTATTATGCCGAGACTATTGTGCCACTGTTATATCGAAGCCATTGTGCCATTTTGCAGAAATATATATAACCAATGATGTAAAACATAGTGGTCGTTCATCAAACTTAATCTCAGCAATGATAAAATATTGGATCATAATCTAAATCAGCGTATCCACAAATTGAAACATTATGTGTAAATATTTATAATGCTCTTATGGTTTACGTCTCATTGCAAGCATTAACTTAGAGCAGAGAACTAATATATCAATCTTAATAAAATTGCTACCCGACCTCGACTGTTGCATTTGAGTGACATTATTAACCGGCTAAAGCATCCAATGTTCTGACCTTTTTCGCCTTCACTTCAGGTTTTGATATCAGTGCCTTCGGCCTTTTGAATCCCGATCTCGAAAGATATTCTTCTCGTGAGCTTTGTGGAAAAATTACGCTGTCCTTTCAGGCGGGGCTGCTGCCAATGCTGTGCGTGATTATCAGCGGCAAGTGAATTCTTGCATCAAATCCACGCATCTTCCATTCAGACCGATGGAAGCAAATTCAATAAAAGCAACGGTTCTCTTTGATTGACGCGCAAATGAACCAATGTGAGGACTAAGTGAATCACTATATATGATAGCCAGACCATACATGTAGGAGCGAGATCACTATGAATACAAATAGAGTCACTGTGTAAATTACATAGATTAATATTGTGAATGCCATAGAATGCAAGTGCCCATCATTGTGAATTATAGCGAATAGAGAGGCAAAATGAGCCTTAGGTTCTAAAGTGAGCCGCAAATGATATATAGGTTTCCACAATCATCACAAGAGCTTCTAAAATTTAGTGACAGCTAGAACCTTGAATCAATCGCCTTGCAGCCATTACTCGAGCACCACATCGTGGGAGATTTCGCGAATGAAAACTTTTCGTTGGAAGTGGCCCTCGACACAAACAGGAACATGGAGCGCATACAATTTAAAACTCTTCCAGAGAGCAACCAGTTATGGATAAATAGGTTCACGCGGATGTGTTTGAACCCAGTGACCTCCGGCTAGGGCACAATAAACACTGTCACAGAAGGTTAAACGTCAAGCAATCGTAGCACGCGGATTATGAAGGTCATAACCAGGGGCTTCAATTTGAAAATGACCAAAATTCCAAGGACCGCAATTTAATTTTGTCTGACACAGAGTATTACAATAGACTGGAGCTGCAGAGCCGTTGGGTGGAGGCGTAGCTAAGGGAATTCATACCACCAGATTCAGATGCCTCAATGCAGCGAATCGATTCGGTAGAATAAAATGCACAGAGAATGATGGCAAAGATGCGCAGATGACTGACCATAGCAGTGAAGACTGTTACCCTGGGACCTGCGCTCTGAGTAGTGGAGCAGACCAGGAGTTACAAGGACAGATGTGTAGTGCTGGCCAGATTATCTCAGGACAGAGCGCATGCAGTGTAGCGGCTAATTATATGGAGTAGCAGCGCAGACATTGTCACGCAGTAGAGGTGCAGGAAGGCAAGGTGCTCGGTAGTGTCAAGTATGTGTGGAACGTTACAGATAATGAATACCAGGCCAACGCTATTCAATGGAGCTCAGACATAGGTAATGAAGACCACGCTAATATATTTGAGTTTGCAGATCTAGCACGCCAGTTTTACTATTACAGGATTATGGGTAGAGGTGCAGCACTGACATGCACATAAAAAGGCCACAGAAAAACAAGCAGCTCTGATACCATGTTAAACACACATGGAAAACACAAAAGATATGAAAGATAAATCATGCAATACCTTTTTTTATTAACCGGAGATGTACATTTATAATACAATGTTGTGACTCTTGGGTTTCAGATCCCAAGGTCTCTTGGACTGCTTAGTCTTTTCGGCTTCCACACTAACCCATTAGGATTAGGTGTCCAACACTTCCTACTCATGTGTTCCATGCCAGATAGTTGCGATAATTTGATAGTAGCTATAATCACTTCAACATCTGTAAAGTCCTTGAATTTTGATGCAATTATGATTAAATTAATGAAGGAGTTGCAACATAAATTAATTGTGGAAATTGGGGAGGAGAAGCTCTAGCCATAACTAATTATGGAAGGAAAATTGAACATAACTAACATAGGTGTTCAAGATTAGGAGGTATATATAAAAAAATTAGGAAACCTTACTTGCTTTTATTATGGAAAATTAGGGCACATGATAAGAGAATGTCAGGTCTATAAGAAAGAGTAGGAGAAGAAAAAACCAACCAAAAAAAATAAAAAATCAAGCTACACAAATAAAAGTGATGTTTTATTTACTTCTTAAGCAGGGAAGGCATGCTTATATAATTCTATTGAATAAGAATGATTGGATACTTGACTCTCAGACATCTCACCATATATATATATATATCAGGGTAATTAAAGAAATAGTTGATGTCGATGTTGTTGCAAAAGAGGAAAATTGAGTTGATTTTTGACATGCACACTTGGTTCACATGAGAAAATAAGGCCTAAAAATCGTTGTTGGAAAATCTCTACTTCCAAGCTTGAAATCCCATGAGCTTGACCTTTCTGAGCATTATATATATGTAGGCAACAAAGATTCCATTTACGAGAGGTGGATATGAAAGGAAAACAAATCTATTAATTAGTACAATTTGATGTGTTTGGTCCAGTCAATGTTAAGTCTTTAGGATGAGCCTCATACATTGTCAAATTCATAAATGATGCATCTAGGAAGGGTTGTGCCTATCTCGTGAAAATTAAAGGTGAGGTGTTTGAGATATTTAAAAAATGTCTTGTTTCTATTGAAAGAGAACCTAACAAATTGCTCAAGTGTTTGAGGGTATATAATGGTGGAGAGTTTTGATCCAATGCGTTCAAATATTATTGTAATAGGTTTGTCAAAAAACATCAAAATATTTTCCATGGTACTCCCTGACTAAATGGTAGTAGAAAAATGATGAATCACACTATCATGGAGAAGGTGACTATGTTGTCAAATTCTAGAGTTGAAAACATTTTTGGGTAGAAATACTAAGGACATGTTGTTACCCCATGAATCAACCACTTATTGTATCCCTTAATGGTGGCATTCCTAAAACAAAATGGACTAGTAAGAAAGTAAACTAATCTCACTTGCATTTTTTTTATGTGAAGAAATTATCTATATTCCCAAAGAGCATAGAGTGAAGTTTGATGAGAAATTTATTAAATGTATTTTTTGGGATTTATGGATGGTGAGTTTGGTTTTGTCTATTGCATCTAGTTAAAAACATTTTTTTTAGAAGAAAGGATGTCATATTTAATGACTTACAAATGCTTAAAATGTCTACTATGGAGTACTATTTAGTTTAGTTATTAAATTTTAGCATGAAAGGGATGTGTAATTCCTCCAATAGTTAATTTAGAATTGATATATCATATTCGAAATAAAAATATTAACAAAAAAAAATTTATTTCAATTTACAAAACAAATAATTTTTATATGAAAAATTATGATCATATATATATGGAAGATGTATATTCTCTTTACTATTTAAAATTAGTTCAATATAAACTTTTTCAGTATCAACTTTATGTGTGTGGGGAGAGAGATTGATTTTTTTAAATAATTTTTTATTTTATTTTATTTTATTTTATGATAAGTAATATATTTTAATGTCCTTTAAGCATTCAAATATATCTATGTAGAGATCATATATATGTGTCTATGCATGCAAAGAGATACAAATCTATATGGTATATTAACATCACCTTTAGTTAGAGAATTAAAGTGTTGAATTAACATGTTTTGAAAAGATAAATTTAAATGAGAGTGTTTATTTTGGAATAGGCTTCCGCAATTTTTAATTTAATTATAATAATTATTAGATGGATGGTAGGGATTTAACCTCTAGAATATTCTAGAATATTCTTAGTAGTACACACGAATCAGAAGTTGAGATTTATCTTCAAATTAGTTATGTCATTTTTCTTTTTTAATTAAATTCACTAATTAAAAATATGTCACACAAACAAGCGTCATATAAAATGAGTTGTGGTTTTTTGACTATATGGTATTGATAAGCCATGGTATTAACTATTAATATTGTGACAAAGCTTATTTATAGATTAAGAACCTCTATGATAAAATAAAATAAATTTTCATATTTAAAAATATTGTTACATACTATCTATCTATCTATCTATATATATATATATATATATATATATATATATATATATATATATATATATATATATATATATATATATATATATATCATTTTATCATTATAGGTGTGTTTGGTGGCTTGCTTGTGCTTTACCATTTTCCAATTAATGGTGGGTATGGTTGTTGTGGTTGGGATGATTGTGTGGTGATGATGTGCGAGGTTACTGGAATTTTTTTTGGAGGTCTCGTTACATGGTGGTGATCATGCATGGTTGTGTTGTGGTCGCATTAGTTGGTTGGTTACTCTTTTTCTGCTTACCTCTTTTCTCCATGTTCTAACTTAAAATGACGAAGTTAAAATTATTGAATATTCTGCATTTATCTTAATTTTCCATCACCTCCTTAGCAGGTAAGTCTCCTTAAAATTTGTTTTACGCCCACAAAACCAATTTTCTAATTTTACTACACCCATTTTCAAAAATAGAAATCCATTCTCTATTTCCTAGGTTCCGTGCTCTTATTCCAAATAAAAAAATTTAATTGATCTCAATTTTGTTCTTTGTTTCTAAATAGAATTAAAATTAAAAATTCAATTGTATTCAGAAAATATGACTAAATAATTTGAAATTTAATATGGTTATGGAGTACACTTTAACTTTTCTTTTCCATTTGAAGTGATTGTTCTTATTCCATTTAAGGTAGTCATGGGCATCAACTTATTTTCCTTTCCTTCACCTTTAATGCTACTATTCTTTTGTGTGGGGTGGGCGCACAACTAATTCATGGGCGCGTAACTAATGTCATGTTATATAAAAAACAAAATCTATATGTGATGTTATACAGTCTTTCATAATTATGTAATGTTAATCTATTTAACTCTAAGGAATAGGAGAAGGTCTAATTCGATCATTGATTTTTAAATCTTTAAATCTCATTTTACACCCTTCATTAACACAAAAGTCTGTGTTTTTATTGAGATCACGAAGTTCATAATTGTGTAATGTTAATCTATTTAACTCTAAGGAATAGGAGAAGGTCTAATTCTATCATTGATTTTTAAATCTTTAAATCTCATTTTACACCCTTCATTAACACACAAGTCTGTGTTTTTATTGAGATCACGAAGAACATGAAAATAGGCTATTGAAGTGAACCTTCCATTGCTTTCTTAATTCATTGCATATGACTTTCTAATATCTTTCCCCTTGGAAAGGAACCATTCACCAAATGTTGATTAAGAATGAGGGAGTCTCCGAGAACAACAATGAGAGATGTTAAATGTTTTTCGTTAGCTACTAAATGCTTCGGTAGAGGGCATAATAGAGAAATGTCATTTTTTGTACCCCGGTAGAGGGCATAATAGAGAAATGTCATTTTTTGTCTTTCAATTCAATTGAAGTTTGGAATAGAGCTTCCATAATTTTAATTTATTTATTAATAATCATTAACTAAATGATATAGATTTCTAGAATATTTATACACAAATCAAAAGTTTATATTTTTTTTCTATATAGTAGTACCTAAGCACCTAGATTTGAACCAGTGACCTATCGCAAGGAGTGTCTTAACAGTATACCCGTTCACCATCAATCCAAATCCCCATAGGCACAAAAAGTTTATATTTATCTACAAAATAGTTATCCTATTTTTTGTGTTTAATTAAAATATTTAATTAAGAAAATTGTCATGTCATATGAAGTGAATTATGACTTTTGAGCATATGGTATAGATGAACGAGATATTGACCCACAATATTGTAACAAAATATCTATATAAACAAAATATCTCAATAGTAAGATGAAAACAAATCTATATGATTAAAAATATTGTTTTGTAACCTTTTAAATATATAAATGTTTAACATATATCAATTCTATTATATTAATAATAAAATAATAGAAATGTAAAATAAATTGTAATTTTAATGAGCTTTCATTATTTTTATTTTATTTTATTTAAGCCATATGAAAAGTTTCTTATCGTGCACATATATGTTAATTATATATGTTAATTTTATAGGTAATAATAAATTAATAATAATTTATAATTTAATTAATTTTTATACTTCGATTTTATTAGTAGTAAGTATTTTACTTAATTTGAATTTGAATAAGAGTGACACCACCATCATCGTGGACCTAGAGAGGTTATGGTATCCACGCCACCATGCTTAGGTAATAATAAATTAATAATAATATATATTAATTTTATAGGTAATAATGAATAAATAATAATATATAGTAATTTTATAGGTAATAATAAATTTATAATAATTTATAATTTAATTAATTTTTATATTTTGATTATATTAGCAGTCAGTATTTTAGTTAATTTGAATGTGAATAAGAGTGAAACCGCCATCATGGTTGACCTGAGAGAGGTTATGGTATCCACGCCACCATGTCCTGCAAGGACTATAAAACAGTGGAGAGGGAGGGCGTCCTCAACAGAGTGATAAGGAGCACAATAACAGTTTGATTGATCGGCATTTGAAGAGATTATTGTTAGAGGTGATATTATTTCATTTGAGGCAGCCATGGCGGCGATGAGGGCATTGGTTGCAACTTTACTGATCGCAGTGGTGGGCGCCCAGACTGGGAACGAAGTGTGGTTCTGTAACACCCAGACAATCCCAACTGGAAGTCTTTTCTGGGAGAGTCTGCAATGCCTTTTGGGAGATCTGGTACAAAACACTGTCCCCTCCATGTACGAGACATCGTGTGATGCAGACAACGGGGGCACTGCCTACGGGCAATCACAGTGCGATCCAAGCTTGTCTCAGTCTGATTGCACCAACTGCCTTGATAACGCCTGGAGCAACATCTTGAGCGTTTGCCATGATGCGATCGGTGCTAAGTTTGTATACGTTAACCAATGCGACATTCACTACGAGCAGTACAGCTTTTAGTATCAACCCTAATACCCTAAGGAATCTCTCATCTCTACAGGGATATTGCTTGGGTGCTTGATATTGTGCTGGTATCATGGTATCTACCTCCTCTTTCATGAATAGTCTATATTGTTATAATTCCGAAGTTCTGTGTTTACTGTAGTTTCCCCGTGTAAGATTGAGATAGAGTTGAATAAACGTCATTAGCATCAAATTGTTATGGATATTTTTCATAGAATTTGGATTAAATAGAATATTATTTTCTTGTTTTTAAGGTTTGTTTTTGGAGTTGTTTTTATTGTGATTTTTTGGAAGTTTTTACAGTGAGTTTTTCTGGTCAAATTTCTCTAAAATCTTGCAGAAATTTATTGAAATCACAAGCTTGATGGGTAATCCTGTGCAATCAAAATGCACAAGGGGTTTTCAAGAGTGCTGAATCCAAAAAATTAGTTTAAATAACACAAATCAAGATTTCACCTCCTTTGTTTTTTGGGTTATGTTTAAGTTATTTTTTTTATAATAAATAAATTAATGATTTTTTTTTTTTTTTGTTTTTTAACTTTTGTCATGTTCCAAGTAGTAATATTTTCTTCATAAAGAAGCAAATTTATGGAGAGGTTCATTCTACAACCCAGTATGATGGGCATGTGTAAGTATGTCTCTTTGCCCGTTTAAAATAAAAATCAAAAATAAAAATTATGTTCTAAATAAAAATTTAAAAAAATAAAAATAAATAATTAACTTTACAAAATATTTAAATAACGTTGGTTGATAAAAAAAATTACACCTGAAAAAATTGATTTGCATATGAATAAGTTGGATCCCTCTCGGGTCATGTTAGATCCGTATTTAAGATGGATCTATGATGGTTCTACAACCCAATTTGAGGGGTGTGTGTTTAAGATGGATCTATGCTGGTTCTATAACCGAGTATGAGGGACATGTGTAAAAATTGATTTGCATATGAAGAAATTGGATCCCTATGGGCTCATGTTAGATTTGTATTTAAGATGGATCTATGTTGGTTTTACAACCCAGTATGAGGGGCATGTGTAAATATGTCTGTGAGTTTGTGCCCCTTTAAAATAAAAATAAAAGGTAAGAATTATGTTTTAAATAGAAAAATAGTGTGGGTTATAATAATAAAAAATGAATGTGTTGTCAAGTAATTAGAAGTAAAAAGAATGCATGTTTAAATCTTATACCCTTTAAAATAAAAATAAAAGGTAACAATTATGTTCTAAATAGAAAAATCATGTGGGCTATAATAACAAAAAAATGAATATGTTGTAAAGTAATTAGAAGTAAAAAGAATGTATGTTTAAATCTTATATTTTTAAAAAATATTTCAACTAGAGATTTAAATAAACTATTTGAAGTTTTATGTTAACTAATTTATATCAATATCAACTTCATATATATCTATATGTAGAAAATAATTGTTAAAACAAAATATTTGAATGTTGTATATAAAAATTATTCAATGTGGGTTATCAATAAAATATTTTATAATATTGATATAAACTTAAAAATACATTAATAATGTCCATGGGGCCTTGGATAGATGGTGATTAAGTATTCAAAAATATAATTTAAATGATGAAAAAATTGTATCCTTCTAGTCTCATGTAAGATTTGTACTTAAGATGGATCAAATTTGATCCTTCTCGCTCGTGTTAGATATGTACTTAAGATGGATCTATGCTGGTTTATTCCATTTGCATCACTTGACTACTTTTGTTTTCTTGTTATCAAATTAGGTCTCATCTAAGCTGCATGACTTTGAGGTGTAGACAAGTTGATTTGAGTGGGATTTAGTTAATCCCTAACTCAAACTTCATAGAGAGGGGTTAAATATAATTTAGTTTTGTGTATGGTTATTTTTAGTTTTATTTTTTCCTTCTCCTTCTTGTTGCCAATATTTCTATTTCCATGGAGCTACTACAATATTGTAAAATCCATCAAAGTATGACTTTCGTATTGAGTTACTTATTTATATATAAATCTCATACAATGGGTAGTATAATATAATTTTCTTAATTTAAAATCAATAATTATTTTTTTACACAACACATATTATCCACCTAATTAGGTTAGGTGGAAAGTCATTTGATTTCGTTTTATGTTTATATACAAATCTCATATCATGGTTAGTATTAGATATTTTGTTAATTTAAAATGAATAATGAATTTTTTTGGAGACTAGAGATATTATCACCACATTATGGGTGTTGCAAAGTTATTTGAACATGAAAAGTGAACTTCTAGAGCATTTTTGGATTAAGAATGAGTGTATATTCATCTTAACCCTTAGCCACCCAAGAAAAATTAATAAAAATAATAATAATAATAAAAATAACAATAATAAAAATAATTATTTATTTTAATTTTAATTTTATTTTATTTTAACCAAGTTAGAATTTTTACACAACATTACATACATTACATTATGTTACACATTTCTACCATACTGGATTGGAGACATTATATTATCTTATACATATCTAGCATACCAGATTGGAGATGCATCTATACACAATGATATATGATACCATGTTAAAATTATATACTAACACATCCACATTAGTAAATGTGGTTGATATATGTTGAAGACATCATTTTCCATCATTTTTATGTCAATCAACTTTTATAAATGAGGCCAATCAATCAACATAATTTAATATTAATTATTACTAACACATTTGTAATCCATTAATTACATGTTTAATAACCCGTGTTTATGAATATGTGTTTCCTATCACAAATTGAAATTCAAAACAATAAAGACCTATGTAGAATTTAAAAGCTGCAAATCCTAGAAAAAGTGAAAGATGATCTACAAAACATATATCATAAATCGTTATTAGTAATAGAGAAATAGAGGAACGGGTCTAAGTTTGCAATATTAAGAGGGCATGGGAAGGATTGGACCACAACTTAAGCTTGGGAAAAAAATTGGCAAGCTTAATAGGGAAAAATCAATAAACCACACTCCAGCCATATTAGAAACTACATTCTCTATATTTCTTATAATCTGAAGGAGGATTCGATCCATGCAAGTTTCATTCCACCAAGTATACAAAGATTACAATAAAATTTTAAAATGAGTATTACCATACAGCATTAAAGCATTGGAAGACAATTCCCTTATTTCCAAAAAAATTATCTCTAGAAACTGAAAAACCTAGCTTTATAGATACATTTTAAACACAAAATAAATTCTTATGTTCATACATTTCAAACAAAGGAAATCAATCCAGGAAGTAAAAACCCCAAAATGGGTGAGTTCAACTAATTTTTAAAAATGATGTCGATAGGAGATATATTTAAGAAAAACTAACCTAACAACACCAATTATAATGAGAGAAAATTTAAGAGGAAACAAGAGATACTTAGATTTAATTTAAAGAAAATAGGGAGAGGAAACTACCAAGTACCTAGAATAGGGTGGAGATTTTATTTGTTTAAGGAAGAACCCTAATAGGGTTTGCAATAGCAGCAATCTGAAGCATAATGTTTCTTTCCTCCATCACCACAAAACATACAAATTTTTCATCTTTCAATCTTATGGTTTCCATTATACAGGAAGGTTGAATCATCAAGTCAAGGCTCGAAGGGAGGAATAGATCAAATCTCTAAATAAAACTACACAAAGTTGAAAAGAAGCAGAGCATAGAATCTGTAAATAAATTTAAACAAAAAGGTAAAAAGACAAAGTAGATGAAATCTTTTGAAACCAAATTAAAATTAGTCGGTTGATCAAACTAGAAAGATTTACAAGGGTGGGGCATATCATAGAAGTTGTATATATAAATAAAAATAGGTGAGTGACATATACCATTAAGGAAAAAAACTAGTGATCTCCATTCAAAAAAGTTATTTGAGCAGACCAACAATGACCATTTGGAATCACAACGAAAGTTCAAATCTAGGAAGTTAACATGCCAATACCTCCTAGCATCCCAAATCCCATTTCAGCATCAACAAGAATGAATGGAGCATGTGATTGAAACCCTCAAGATCTCTAGGCAAGGATGGGTAGATGACGATGGTTGGAATCAAAACAGAAAGAATCTAGTTTCATAAATAATTGAAATCGATGTTGCTAAAGAAGTTCAAATAATCTATATGTTGGAAGTAATTCTTTCATGACTTCCAACTTGTCTTTAGTTGTATTGTGTGAGTTCCTAGGTCAATACATATACTAGCTATTTTTAGTAATCTAGATCCATCATTCTCAAATCTAGAGAGATCATGTATTCCTATATATGTAATGTCTGTAAGATCAATAAAATATTGTGTTTGGTGTTGTGCTTAATTGATCTCTCACTCTCTTTCATATTTCTGACATGGTCTCAGACCATGTTCTAGCTTGACTCCCTCAAGGGAGAGACAGGAAGATGAGAGATCCTTAAATTTTATTCCTCTGTAAATAAATTAGGGTATGAGATTATGTTGTGTGAAGTCTTTGTATGGATTTGTAGATCTGTTTGTTTTATTGTTCTAGGTGGCATAAAGTCATTCATCACGATCATTTTGGTTACCTTCATCTCTACTCATTGTATCTAGTTGAAGAGATTAATCCGAGATCATAGCCACGGATTTGGAGAAGAAAACTCGCCAAGTGCTGCAGAGTATTTTTGTACATGAAGGACCCCACCGAGACGAGTTTGGTATCCAGTGAACCATTAGATCTGAAGTCCATAGGCTTTAGATCTAGATATAATTTTCAGACGTAACTGAAGCATTTCTGATTGAATATTAGAGGAGGCACAACATATGTTTCCTTATTCAAGCCAATGATCCGTAAACAGCCATGAGCTAGCACCTGCCATCACTCGATGCATGCAATAAAATTAGTAATCTAATATGTAGTTCTCTGTTTCGCATCATTTTTTTGAAGTGAGAACCCTTAGTGTGTGGATTTTTGTGTTCTAAATAAAGAACCAAAAAAACTGTCGTGTGTGATAGCTTCTTTACAGGAAGAAAGGTGCTTTGCCTAAATTTTTGATAGCCTAAATTTGTAAAGACGTGTGTGATAGCCTTCTTTTTGTTTGTTTATGAAGACTAATGTGTGCATGGTTTAAGGAAACATAAGGGATTAAATATTAAAGTTTTTTATGGTAAATTTTTCTATGGTGAAAAAGTTCTTATGGTGCGTGAAATAAAGTTGTGGTGATTAGTTGGTATGTACCAAAAAAAAAGGAAAAGAAAAGGTTGTTGGTAAAATTCAAATCATGCAGAACCACAAAGAAAAGGTTAATTATTCAACAGATTAATGTGACCCGTTGTAGCTAATATGTCACCAAACACTTAATATTACTCACAAAGAAAATGACTATTTGTTAAAAGGTAGAGTTATAGTTATGGATATATGCCAAGTCAATATATTTCCTCTTTGAGTCTATTTTTCTCTAATTTTTCATGTTTCTCCCATTTTAATGATTTTTTAATGTAATCACCATCAAACATTAATGGAGCTTCTATATTTATTTCAATAACTCAAACTAAAAACAAAAATTATTCATTAGAAAATTATTTTTCAACCATGCACACTGCAAGATGTCTTTGTTGTCTTTAAAATTCCTTAAGTGTTTTCATGTATCTCTCTAGGAAAAAATTCCATCTACAATTTTCCACCCCAACTAATTGAATATTTTCAACCAAATGTATCATAATATGGTATTGAGTATCCAAAAAACTAGTGGGCATATTTTTCAAAAAAATATAACATTTTTTAATATTTCATTGCGTCATATAGGGATGGTCCTAGCATGTATTTCTTTGATGTGATCTATCCAAAGTCAAGATGTTCCTTGATAGTTATTAATTTTAGAAAATTTTCCATGCATTTTAATGTAAATCCTTATTGAAGATAAATGAATGGTTTCGATAAAAAATAAATAAATAACCTCAAAAACACAAATAACCATCCAATGGCTTGATACAAATATTGTTTGATACCCATTATTCATCAAGGTTTTCCCACCTTAATGAAATATTATAAAACATATTCATTGTGGCTAGAATTTTTCACTATCTATAGGTCAATTATGGTGAGGTGGGACTCTGAGCCACTTAAAGATCCATCACATTATTGACCTTTCCTCCAGATTGAGATGTCAATATTCATCCAAGTTTTTAAGGTTTTGGATTCAACATATGTTTCTCTAAAACCATTATTGGAGAAGTCAAGTATGGTCATGATGTTCTTACACTTTTGATAAACTTATCCATTATATCATAATGCTAGACATGAAGGACATCGTGACGAAATTATTCAATCACATCTTAAATAAGAAGTTAAATTAAAATATATTGTATTAATTCTTGATCTAATACTATTGTGGTAGTCATCCATGTTTTGGTAGGAAGATAATAAAAAACAAAAGAGGGTTGAAGGTTCATATAAAAATATTTATAATGCATGTTAATAGGCATAAAGAGGAACACATAAACATCTAACATGGTTAATTATGAGACAAAATTCATGTCTTTAGAACTTGCAAAGGGAGTTATAATCCTCAGTTGCTGAATACTCATGCATTTACCATAAAAAAAAAAAATCATTGTACAACAAGATATTTTTCTTGTTCATTAAATGCCTAGAATTTTATGGAAATGTTCTATGTGGAATTGTATGGATATTTCCTTGTAAGGCTATAGATGCCTCATCCTCCCAGAATATGACCACACCACTATATATGTAAAAAAAAATAATGTATACGAGAAATAGGAAAAGGAATTGGATTGAATATACAAAATTTGTTTCTTTCTATGCTATTAATACCCTATCACTCTATCTCTAAATATTGTAAAATTGTGATCCCTTATCTCTAGGTACCATGGATTGAAATGTCCCTCGTTAGTTGATGTGCTAATATATGGGTTTGAGGTCAAGGAATAAAGGAATAGGGTGATCTCCTTGTTCCCCCTAATAACTAGTATTAAAGCACCAAGTTGTTGGTTGCTTGTGGTGGGATAGAATTAGAGGCAATTAAAGGAGTTATACCTCCAAAAATATCCATTACTACAAGTGGTGGTGAAGGAAACATTTAGGCTACACCCGTCAACTCCCTTACTTCTACCTTGATTAGTAGCTGAGACCTAAAGATAGAGGGGTACTACATCACTAGGAATTCCCATCTTCTCATATGTATGGGGATTAATTGAGTAGCACTAGGTTATTTCTTGAGTTGGGTCATGTTGAACATGGATACAATGGTGCTAAGTGACATGGAGAAGATTAATGGGGCCAGTTCATCCTACGGAAATCAAAGATGGATGATATAATGATTTTGAAGGATAAGTATTTTCCAATTGAGGGAGTAGAAAAGAAATCCTCATTGACGGCATATGAATATTGGAATAAGTTAGGTAGGAAATCCATTGTTATAATACGGAAATGTCGAGTAAAGAATATCTACTTCAATGCATCTGGTGAGAAGACATCATAAGGTATTTGGTAAAAGACACATGATGTGTATGGGAAAATGTGTCATCAAACAAATTTTACTTAATGAAGAAGCTCTATAACCTCAAGATGAAGGATGATACTTCAGTTTAAGAGAATTTAGATGGATTTAATATAATTACCAATTAGTTTTACTCCAAAAAAAAAAATTGTTATGAATGATGAAATTAGAGCCATCCTACTCATGTGCTCCATCCCAAATAGTTGGGAGAACTCAATAGTAGCTATGAGCACTTCAACATCTATAGAGTCCTTGAAGTTTGATGAAGTTAGGATTAGATTAATAAGTGAGGAGCTTCAATGCCAATCAATTGTGGAAAATTAGTGAGGAGAGGCTCTAGACTTAGCTAATTATGTAAGGAAAATTGAACGCAATTAACATGGGTTTTCAAGATCAATAGGTAGAACAAAAGAAGGAGAGGAAAAATTAATTTCTTTTATAGTGGAAAAATAGGGCATGTGTAAAGAGAATCTCAAGTCTAAAAGAGAGAGGAGGAGGAGCAAAAACCAACCAACGCAAATAAAAAAACAAGCAACACAAATGAAAGTGATATTGTTACTATAGTTTTAGAAAGGAATGTTTTATTTACTTTTTAAGTAGGAGTAGAATGCTTATATAATTCTAGAAGCAACATTGATTGGATCCTTGACACTTAGACATCTCACCATGTAAGTCATATATATATATATATATATATATATATAGACACACACACACACACACACACTCTGAAGAAGAATCACAAAGGCATATAACCATATGCACAACAAATTAACACACAAAATTAAACTGGCAGAAAAGTCAAAGAGCCATCATGTGGTCTGTCATGCTCATGTAATTCACATTCTTCAAAAAAATTTAATAATACATTTAAATACATGAGTAAGTGGACTTAAGATAGTGAGTCTATTTTAGACTCACTTGGTTGAGATAATTTCTCAACTTACACACTAATTTACGAGAGCTAGTTGGAGAAAATCTCTCATCAAAACTAGACTCCTTAGTTTGAGGAATTCTCGTGATTTTATTTATTTAATTTAATAATTCGATTTATTATTGATTTTTAGCAGAGTGAGGCTAAAATTCCCCCCCCTCAATGATAAATCCAAAATGAGCAAGGAACCATCTTCCAAGTTCTCAAATTGATCCTCAAAAAACATTTTTCTGAAAAACCGCCAAAGCTAGATGTTGAAGAAACTACAATATGAAGAGACCATGAGTCAATTACATGACTGATTCATCTCTGAAAGTTGCTTTACAACTCCATCATGTGCCAAGCCACAAAAGGATCCAACTATCCTTTGCTTGAAAACAACATCCGATGTCCACTGACAAAAATTGATGAACACCCAATGGCATATTTGCTGATGATGATCTCCCACTGGCTGATGGAGATGCCCATTGGCTGCTTTGCTGATGTTGTCGAGACTTTCAGTCTGACAACCACTTTTCAATTTCATTGACATTTTCCCCCCTTTTTCAGCTGAAAGGAGAGGCAATATTCTCCAAAATATATCTGAACTCCCCCCCTATAGTTGGAGGAGTATTTCACTGGTGTACTCCCCCATTTAACTGCATGAGAGTACCATCTTCATTTGATTGTTGGTTGCAATATGTGTGAGTGAATTCAATTGTAAAACTTGGACAATTTTTTGGCTATGGATGACCATTTCTATGGATCAATCCATGAATAATTTATCTTCAATCTAGTTGACTGTCATTGGTTGTAGCATTTATCTGATGTATGATTTTACTTTCCACAATGGCTACAAGGATGGAGATCAAAACATTGATTTTCCAGATGACCGTTTCTTTGACAATGAGAAAATTCTAGTTTGTCAGCAACTTGAGTTTGTGTGCATTTATGCTTGTCTGCAACTTCAGTTTGTGTGCATTGATGTCGGTTTGCAAGTTGCTGAGAACTTGCTGAGGTGATTTGTTCAAGTAATTTGGCACTAACGAACTAAATGGGATTTGAATAATCAGGGATATGTAAGTTGTCGTTATCTTTGACATATCCTAAGCCACATTGATTTCGATTACTTTGAATCTCTTCCCATGGCTTAATGATGGGTTTGGAAGAAAGTTGAAATGGAACAACTTCAACACTTGAAGCTGGTTGGATGAATGAAGTTGAATGATTAGTTGTCTTTGGATTGGTCAAAGACTCCGAAGCAACAAGCTTCTCTTGCGACTCATTTCTCTGTAGTTGTAACTCTAGTTGAAGGAACTAAATCGTTTCATGTGCATGTTGAATATGTGCTTGAATGTCAGCAAGAGTGGTTTTACTGATGTGCACCATGTCACTGGTTGATGATAACATTAAATTCTTAATAATTTGGGACAAAGGAATGTGTGTCGCCATGTTGTCATGCTCACTTTGAAGTCAGGCTCGCTTGTCATATAATTCGTGCTTGAAAAAAATTGCTCACTTGAGTCAAACACTGAAATGACACACTCGCTTGCACTGGTTGTTGATTGCTGATGCTTTTAAATACTTGCTTGAACTGCTGATTGTATGCTCACTTGATGACGATCACTTTGCTTGAATGAAACATTGTGAATGCTTTAATGAACTTTACATAGGCTCACTTGTTGTGCATTGAACTATTGTACTTTATTTGGTTACTTGACATGCTCGCTTGATCGATTGTTTGAATGACATGCTCACTTGCTTTGTTGTTTGAATGACACACTCGCTTTAAACACTGGATTGATTTGATGCTCACTTGAACTTGCTGTATTGATTACTAACACTTGTGATTTCTTGAATTTACTCACTGAATGTGATGATTTGTAAAAAAGGAAAGGGTGTCGAAAAATGTCGAAAATGCACCCAAGATAAATGTTCAAGTGACAACTAACTTGACTTAATGTATGCATTGTAACAAATCAAATGAGGGTGTTGGTGACAACTGAAAATGCACCAGTACAATTCAGTTAAAAAATGTTTATCTGCAAGTGATACAAAAATTGTTGATGATGTTGATGTCGTCATGGCTTGAAATGCTTGATTTTGTAGTGTCTTTAACTTTGTTGCTTTTATTACATGATATGAAATGTGCTTGCTTAGAAGATCATCATATCAAGTTGATGATGTGACACTTTGTGCTGATGAGCATAATTGATTATGGGAGCTTTGATTTCAGGAGCTTGATCGATGACTTGTATATATAAACTTTCTTATGTGCATGTAGTTGTTTTGTTTAAGCATAATAAAGAGATAATTTGAACAGAAGTCATGCACATGCATTCATTACACACGGTGTACCTAAGATCCCCTTTTTCAATTCCAGGTGGATCTAGGACACAAGCACCACAAAAATTATGATTTTATTAATTATTGAAGTACATCAATCTTCAATGTCACAACTTTGTCGTGGAAACTTCTCAATGAGAATATCACACTTGCAAATTGTCTTCGAAAATTGGCTGTAATGACTCAATTGCTCTCAAAGTAAAATATTTTGAATTACGATAATAACTTTCACTCAAAAAACTTCACTTATCTCTCCAAATTTACAAAACGCTTATCACTCCAATTTGCTTCAAATATTGTTAAAGCACTTTCATATACCCTGAAAATACTTCTTTCCTTAAACTTAAAAAAAAAATGTGCCACTAAAAATAATTCCATAGGTAGGAAATATACTCCATTAAAAAATGGATGGAAGAGTGTTGGGAAAAGTTTGACTTTGGAGATTTTCTTTGCATGAGGGAGGCAGGAGCATGAATAATTGAAGAAGGGCATGCATTAAAATCAGAATTGAAATAGACGTTGAAGCAAAAGAATACCTTTCAAATCAAGTTTTCATTTAATTCTCTATAGCCTCACATGCCCTGCAGATCCTGTTACAGCAACGCTACTTCACTAAGTGACTTCCAACTCGGAGGAACAAGGGAACTGATATGTGGTTGTATTACTTGGATTGTGAAATCTAGTTAAACGCTGCTATCAATTGGCAAGGAATCGACTTTGGCATAGAATCCATGGATTCTATTTATTATATACATTGTTATCAATCAACAGAAAGGAGAAACTTAAAATTGATCTCACAAAATATAATTTTGCTGAAACAAATCTTGAGAAAAGAAAATTTTGTAGGACACGATGAAAGAGCCTCCACCATTTCAAGAGGCTTCACGTTGTGATGTATGCAAGTGTATTTTCAATTAATTCAGGCGTTGACACCATTTTCGTTCCTGTGGTAGGACTTTTTTTTGAGCATTTATTAATGAAAATTCTGTTGCCAGAGTTTGGAATACATTCTGTTGTTAAAGTATGCCATGACTACTTCGAAAATGCTACACAATCATCTTAAACAAATACACAAACCAACTCCTATGACATTGATAAAATGGCCTCAGATGACGTTGATGCAACAATTTCTAATGGAATTGATGCATCCACTGATAAATTATCTAGAGTTGATTTTAATGCAGTCATTTAACACATTGTTCCTCCAATATTGACTACTCTTTTGCAACAGGTACATACCGCACATTGAAACAAACATTGGACATACCTCATCACAATATTAGTAGCTCGTGGTCTCCACCCAACATATTTACGTGATTATTAGTGGGCACGTAGACATCCTCATCAATAACGCTGGCGTGCACTATGTTCGGCCTCTTGCCGAGCTACCCTTGGCTCTCCTCCAGTTGACTTTTGAGACCAATGTATATGGTTTAATGCATGTTATAAAAGAGGTGGCACCTCACATGATATCTTGGGCAAAGGGAAAAATAGCGTATATTGGAAGTGTCATGAGTTTAACTCCTGGACCTTGGGCTGGTGCCTACGCCGCTTCCAAAGAAGCTCTTCATTCTTTATCCGACACTCTGAGAGTTGAATTGAAGCCTCGTGGGATAGATGTTATCACAGTGGCTCTAGGGGCAATCAAATCCAGCTGCAATTGAGTGCCATCAGCTTCAACCTCCTCTTTAGAAAAAAACAATTGGAAAATTTCCAATGATAATAATCAATTAAAGGCTCAAATTGAAGGCCTCGAGCCCCTCCATTGATCTGCAACAACCTCATATTTGGTGCACTTAATTCGATTTACAGAATCCTTTGTCACGATCCTAGTAGTCCTTCTGCTAGGAGAACTATTAGTCTCTTTGCAAACGCTGACAGAGAATTTCTTGAGCTATTTGCCGAAAAATTTGATCAGAATAGTTAGCCAACATGGGCTGATAGCCTTTAAGTGATTTCGTGAGATTCATATTAAACGTAGCTTCATTTCTAGAACACTTTGAAGTGATTTCCTTGAAGTATATGAATTATCATAGCACTGGAATATGATAAATTCGAAAAATCAATCGCACATACGATATGCAAGTTTTGTGCCTCTGATCCCAGAATTATTTGCACAATTAGTCATATCCTAGAATTAATCACTTCCTCTAATACCACATGAAGAAGAATCACAAATCCATATAACCATATGCACAGCAAATTAACACACAAAAATTAAACTGGCTAAAAAGTCAAACAATTTGAAAAACAATTTTGCATAGAATCACTAAGTGAATACCATTATGTAATAAATCATCCACTTACTACAAGCCTAAATAGTGGCCATGCATTCCTAAAGAACTTTGGACTAGTAAGAAGGTAAAATATTCTCACTTGATTTTTTTTTGATGTGAAGTGACTAGGTATAATCCCAAAGGGAATATAGTGAAGTTTGATGATAAATTCATTGCATGTATTTTTTGGGACATGTGGATGTTGAGTTTTTCTTTTTTCTATGGTATTTGGTTAAACACGTCTTTTTAGAAGCAAGGATGTCATATTTAATGGGCTACAAATGTTTAAAAGGTCTACGGGTGATATGGGGTTCAAAATTGCTGGCAAGTTTACAAAAAAGAATCCCACCTTTATAAGTAATTAGCGGTCAATTTACGAACATGATGGAAAAGAAGTGGAAAATGATGGATAGTAAGAAGAAGAAACTTTTTCATAGCCCTTACAAGAGGTCCAACTAGAAAAATCACCACCAATAGTTAGCTTGTGGATCTATTAGTTCTCATAAGCCCTCACAAAGATATCCTCTTTCACATTATATTTTGTTAACTAATGAAGGTGAACTAGATTATTTTTAGGAGGGTTGTAAAGGTGAAACCAGTAAACAGTGGAAGAAAGCAGTGGAGGAAAAAATGGACTACTTGTTGGAAAATAAAACTTGGGACTTAGTAAAGCTTCAAAAAGGAAGAAAAATCCTATAAAAAAGGGGTATATAGGATTAAAAGTTATGGTGAAGCAAAGAATAAAACACACAAAGAAAGGTTGGTGGTGAAGGGATTTACCCATAATGAAGGTATTTACTTTACTAAAATATTTTAACCTATTGGTAAAATTTCATCGATAAGAACAATTTTGGTCTTATTGCTACTTTAGATCACGAATGTGAATAGTTACATGTAAAGAAAACCTTCCTTGTTGACGACAAACAAAAGGAGGAAATAAGTAAGATTCCTTATGTTTTGGAACTTTACACCTAGATGTATGTTATGGTATGTACACAATTGGACCTTGAACATTTAGTAGGATTTGTGAGTTAGCTCCTTTCTCATCAAGGGAAACAACATTTGCAAGTGATAAAGTGGAAACTAAGGTATCTTAAGGGTACTAGTCGTTATTGTTTATATTTTGATAATAATGAATTGTCATTGAGTATTTCATAGATGTATATATGCCTGGAGATGTGGACATAAAAAATTCCACCACTAGTTATTTGTATACATTTGTAGGTGCAATATTGTCTTGGGTATTTTAATCTTTAGATGACATTAAATATCTTGACACAAGAGGTACAATGCATAGTTTTAGTGGAATCTGAAAAAGTGATTTTGTGGATGCAACGATTCCTAAGAGAGCTAGTAATAAAATAATACAAGTATCTATTCTATTGGGACAGTCAAGGCATGATTATGTTGGTGAAAAACACAATGTATCATATAAATACCAAGCATATTGAACCTAGGTACCATTGGATTTGACATGTATTGGAGGAAAAGTATTTACACAGAAGAATCATACAACCAATAATCCTACTAATATGTTCACCAAAGTTATTCCAAGATACAAGAAAGTATTTTGTAGAAGTTTTGTTGACCTAGGGGTGAATTGATGAGAAGGCTTGGAACATCGGGAAATTGATCTATTATACTATAACTAAACCATATGAAACATTTTATCACATCTGTCATCATGAGGTACAAAATATCCTTCATACCAAGTGCTAAGGCAGTAACTCAATGGAATCATGATTGTCACAAATTCCCGATATAGCAAGATAGTGTAGCACTTATCAGAGTATCATGTCAGTGTCATGGAATTTCATCATCATCAAATAATTTAGCAGTGTCATCAATATCATGCCTTGACTAGTCATATATTCATGTGCATCATCTCATAATTTTGCAACTCAACTAGTGCGCTCCTTAGAGACCTACCCCAACACATATAGAATAGATATCAATGGTGATACCATCAAGGTAATTCTTCCTAGAATAAATCATCCCATGACATCACATATACATGATAATTATACAATATTGTTCATCTTGAGACATAACATCAATGTCAGCTAGATGGCTACGAAGTACATATACCAGAACTACAATAAAATGTTCAAAGTATCATATCTCATGAGCCATGATGCAATGCATTCTACCAATGCAACTATATGCCCTACTCTAAAAAAATAGAGTATCAATATGATAGGGAATAATTATAAGAATACATCCTTAGTATATTCTTCCTCTCAGTTTCTTTGATCTCTTTATTTGTATGGGCTCCATCCTTCCACTTTGTATCTTTCCTTGAATTAGGCTCTTTCGCTAGCTTTCAAAAATTTCTTTTGTAGTGTCCCAGCTTGTTATATTTGAAGCACCTTGCATTGTCTTTCTTCCTCAGATGTTGATACCTTCCAAACTTTGCTTTGCCTAATGTGCTCATCCGTGTTGCATATGCCTAAGTTTTTCGTAGAGGATCATTTTCCTCTTCGACCTTCAAACAAGATGCATTGAGACCATAGATCATCAAAACCGAAGGTCTCTTTCATTGCATAAATGAGCTCCATTCTTGAGGAAGACTATTGAAGATAATTGTTGTTATATTTGCATTGGAGATCATCTCTCCAAGGTCCTGCAACGAATCCTTAATTCAACTAGATAAGTTGTGATACCTTTATCAAATGAAATCTTGATCTTCTACAACCTATTCTTGCAGTGGCCTTTAATTTTTGGATACCATATATTTCATCAATTATGGATTTATTTTACTGTGCTTAATTATATATTTTTGTACTCTAAGTATAGTTCACTACTATCCTTTCTCTTGCACATATCTAGGAATAGATGATTGTCATCTTGCTAAGTGCCTCTACTATATTTTCAAGGTCAATGAACCTTTTCTTCTGTCTTTACCAATACAACCCTCATAAAATTGAGAGCAACAATTTAATCCTCGTTTTTCTTCTAGGTGTCAGTTTCACAATGATTGCAAACAAACAACACTACCGAGAATTGATATAGTTGTGACCTCACCACTAACTGAAGCTTTCCTTCCTTCTAATGAGATCAAACTTTCACCAATTTCTATACCCTAGGATAAGGTTTTTAATGTAGACCCTTAATCAATAAAAAAAATATTAACTATTGCACAGGTCAGCTTCAACACACATGACTAATTCAAGATGTGTATATATGTTAATGTCATTTTAAGGAATAAGCAGTTTTTTACTTAATCAGAAGGTATTGTTCAGGACTGTGAATAAGGGTGTGGTATTTATCTCTAATGCGAAGAGGCTCAGTTCCTTGATATGCCAATGACCTTACTTAAATTTTCACAAAGTTTTGGATTACAGTTTCAATTTCATTAAGCACATGTATACATCTTGATTAAGACCACTTGTATGTTGACTTCCTTAACTCATTGTTTCAAGCTTGAGAGAATAAAATTTTATATATATGGAGACTATAGAGTTTCAACTCCACGAGCTTAAGATCCATTGTTCAGAGTGATTTTAAACTCGATTTATACTTGTATAGAGATATAATATCTTGACCTCCCTACCCGAGACATCCATACAATTTTGAGTTGAAACTCAACCGAGAGAAATATACCATGCATTGTTGTGTAGAAGGATAAGCCATAGTGCCGAGACTTAATGCATAGGAAATATATATAGAGATATATTACTCATATTCAAGACTATTTTGCATACATATCGTAGAGATTCGTGAGATAGTATACCATACACATCGTAAAGTAGAGTCGGGACCATACCATAGAGGATACACCCAGAGACCATACATATTGCAAAGATTAATATACTGTGTCACATCGATACCAATCATACATATGTATAAACCTTTGTGCCAAGGAACACATATACCAACCATTGTTATTGTACCATATATTAAACAAGGAACGAGATCGAGAGTCTTATTCGAGAGGGAAATATCATTATGCCAAGAGTCCTACAGTAAAGCGAGAGAGAGAGAGATCCAAATATATCTGAGATTTTGAAATTTTGATGAGATCTACCTTCCTATTGTTTGAGAATATGCCTCTTAGACCCTTAAGATAGAGCTATAATAGTCTCGCTCCCTTTGAGAATACTGTGGTTTTGTCATGGAGAAAAGGGCTAATATGTATGCCCGAAAACCTTCTATCTATCTATGAAAAGTTGTGGATTTGAAAGAAATATTTGATTAGCATTAATTCATAGGTCACTATAACCTCATATCCTAGAAACTGATATTCTTCCCACCCATTGTACAAAACCTAGATTTGAAATGATGTTGAGAAATCAAGCGCAGACAAATGAGGCAAGAAAGAATTTAATTTGATTTCTCTATATTATTTACATTTACTTGTGATATATTATAGTTACATATAGAATATCATAATCCAAACATAAGAACACCAGAAATAGGCTCCAAACCAAGGGAAAATCCCAAGAGCGGAAAACCCAAAAAATATCTCTTCTTATATAATCTGTCCAATGAAAAGCTTCCAAGACCAATACAAGACCAAACCCTAAAGAGTAAGCCACCCAAAACCTTAAACAAATCTCTATAACATAATCACTCGGGAAACCCTACTTCCTCCAAGTAACTCTCATGATTGAACAACCATAACAGATATATGTTTTTCCTCCATAATCTCCATAGAAATTCACTCCTCTTGCTTGCTACTTTGTTGAATCAGACAACCTTATATTTTTCACATGGAGAAGATATGTCTTCTTCATGTGTGTATCCAAATGAGGTAAGGCTCCTCTTTAAATAGAATTTTCATGAGAGTGTATTTTCCTTCCTTGAGTCAACATGAGGAGAATTGGCCGACTTATCCTTAAAAACTTCTAGACACATTATTTTACAATACTAAACTATCTCTTTGATACATGAGCCGTCCAAGGGCTAGTACATCATGACTTTGACCTTATTACTTGGCAATAAGACCCATAGAGCACTTAAAGGGTGCATTGACCTAGGATCACAACATAATGGGCAAGAAACCCATTTCAATAGTAATTATTTTTCTTTTATAAATAAATTTTCCTTTTCTTTTCTTTAGACAAGTACATCAATAATTACATCATCTTTTGTCACGTACAATATTAAGTCATGATTAAAGTACAATAAATGAAGACCGATCCTAGTTACTTCTTGAACACTTGTCATATGGACTCCGTACCCAATCTGCATATGTAAAGCATTGGCGTATCACACCAACAATCCTCCTGTACCATAGCCCACAATTTGATGTGCCTCTAAGGTATCTAAGCACATGTTTTTCTACTTTCCAATGAAGCTTGGTAAGCTTCACCAAAAACTGAATCAGTTGATTAACTGTATAACATATGATGGTCCTTGTGTTCACAAGATATATCAATGACCGCACTAGCCATTTGTAAATTGTAGCATCTACTACCTCTCTCATAGAAGCATCCCCCTTCCTCCAATTGCTAGCTAGAGGAATGTCCATAGGCTTGTGATGCTTATGATCATGGTGAAGAATGAATGAAAAACCCTCCTATTTATAACAAAGTATTGACTTAATCTAAAAAATGGAGAATAATAAAATAATTTTAACCAAATTAAGATCTAACAACTTGGAATAATTTATTATATTTATTGGAGAGAGAAAATATAATTAACATGGTTAAATATCTTTATTTAGAAATAATTAACAAATAAAATGATTTATTAATTATTTCGCGAGAAATAAGAAAGGTGTGAAATCAAAATAATAATTAAATAGTTATTTAATAATGATTCTAATAGCAAAAGTGAGGAAAAATTTTTGGAGCTCTGGAGACCTGAAAGCGGAAAAACCCCAATGGTTAGGTGGCCATGAGGTAGGTGGTGCAAGAACCAAAAAAATACAGTAAGCAACAGACACAAAAAACAAGGAACAGTAGTAATGACAAAGGAAGAAAGGAGGGGAGAGGTCCCCTCCTAATGAGATGCAGCAGCAGGGGAAGGTCAGAACAATAGAAACTAGGTGGAAGAAACAAAAAAGCAGGGACCTGTCCTTGGAGCTAGATGGTAGGTAGGAAGTAGAGGCAAGTGTTTACCATGTGCGGTGGAGAAACCAAGATTCGTAATCCCCATGAACAAGGTAGTGCGATATAGAAGCTACATGAAATATCATGCTTTAATCTGCAAATTCATCAGATTTTGGCCGACCGAAAGGGAACTCACCAGATGGATCCAGCAAAAATGGTAACCCTAAGGACACAACAAGCTGAAGCTGAGAGAAAAAGGCTTCTTCACAGTAATTTTTTCAAACCTGCAAGATAAAGAAATTTTTTTTGAAAATGGTGCATATTTCCATTATAATGCAATACTATTTATGAGATACGGGGAGGAATGTAATAACCTAGATAAAGAAAAATTCCTAGTAGCTTCAGTGTGCGTAAGACTATTTGGATTACCAATAGACTTCTGGGATCCTGAAATCTTAGAAGGGATAGGAAATACAATATGCAACTTTGTTAAAATAGTTGAAACCAAAAGAAAGGAAGATACACCTCATATGCTATAATTTGTGTTTATATGAATATAGTTGACCCTATTCCAGATACAGTCGAACTAGAGTATCATGATAAAGTATGGCAACAAACCCTAGACTATGAGCACATACCCTTCCAATGCAGAAGATGTCATGAGTATGGACACATGCTCAAGGAATTCCCACTCATATTAGAAGAGGAGGAGCAGATAAACAAACAATAGAGGAAAAATGAAAAAGATCAGGAAGAGTTCCAAGAAGTAAAAAGCAAAAGAAGGTACACAAGAGAGAATCGTAGTGAAGGAAGGAAAGGAAAACAAACCAAACCAAGCAACACTAATAGCTTTTTAATCCTATGAGAAGAAGAAGAAGACAATGAGACCCAAACAATGGATTATCAGGGAGAAAAGGGAAAGGAAAGTAGTACAAGTCAAGGCAAACCACAAACGAAGAGAAAGGCACAATGTGACCCAATCGAAAAGGAGGAAAATGAAGTGGGAGAGAAAATGGAAAACGTAGGGATGGAAATTGATACAAGCAGAGGAAAAGAACTAAGCACAGAGGAAGAAGTATTGCGGAAACTTCTAGATGAATGGCGACACTTGGATGAAAGATTCATTCCAAAAGAGAAAAAAAGAATCTATAGAGAAACGTTCCAACAATAAAAAGCAAAATAGGACAGGGCAAGCTAGAAATGGTAGAACAACTAGGAATCCATCGGGATAATACTCGAGACCAACATAGTAAAACAAAGGGGGGGGGGGGGATGTAGGAGGAATATACATGAATCGATTCAGATCATGGGAGAAATGCTAGTGAACATGGGAAGAGTAGTGTCGCTATTGGCAGTATTCCATAAGCTAAATCAAGTAACCTAATGATAATAACATCCTGGAATATAAGAGGCATAAATAGTAAGGGCAAGCAGAGACTCTTAGCGGATATGCTAAGAAAAGAAAAAACCCAAATAATGTTGGTACAAGAAACAAAAATCTCAGGAAGGAAAATGGAGGAGATCATGAGCAAAATCAAACCGAAGTATGAAAGTATGACCATAGATGCGAAAGGTAGCGTGGGAGGTATCACAATACTATGGAACCCCACAGTTATCCTAGCAGACTATTAGGTAGGAATGAAAAGAATACTCAGAGGGAAGTTCAGGTTAATAGGAAATCGAGAGTGGTTCCTAGTGTTGGCAGTGTATGGACCACATACACTAGTGAAAAGAGGAAGCTTCCTCAACCAACTACAACAACTAGGAAACTTGCATAAAGAAAAGTTGTGGTTGATAGCAGGCGAATTCAATATGACAACATAAAAAGATGAGAAGAAAGGAGGACTGCAAATAGAAGAGCCAGATATGGAGAAATTTAGATACCTTTAGATAGAACTGAAGATGGTTGACATACCAACTATAAATGGAAAATATACATGGAACAATCGAAGAGGAGGGATCAGAAAAATCACATCAACACTAGACATATTCCTGGCATCAAAACACTTAACTGGAAAAGATATCTTCTATGAAGCATCTATTCTTCCATGTCTAGGTTCGAATCATTGGCCCATCAAACTAGAAATTTCCATGAACCAACAGAACCAAAATAGACCTTTCAGGTTCGAGGCATTCTGGCTGAGAGATCCCAACTTCATAGAAAAAATGAAGAACTGGTGGAAAGAGATGGAGACTGGGAGGGAAGGAAGAAATAAAATTCATACTCTCCAACTAAGATTAAAAGATCTAGAAGGAAAGCTTAAGAAATGGAACAGAGAAGAATTTGGAAATATCCACAAGGAATAAGAATCTCTCGAGACAACAATGACAAGAATCCAACAGAAAATCATAGATTAAGGGAGAAGTGATGAACTGGTAGAAGAAGAAGGACTGGTGCTAAATAAACTAGAGGAAAGAAGAAAACAAGAGGAGATCTTATGGAAACATAAATCAAGAATTGAATGGTGAAAAGGAGGGGAGAGAAATACAAAATTCTTCCATAAGGAAATGTTGCAACAAAAACAACACAATAGAATATTCTCCCTAAAAGACAAACAGGGCAACAGGATAATACAGAAAGAAGAAATGGAAAACTTGGTGGTACAACATTTCAAAGAGCTCCTGAAAAAACCCAATATCAGAAGGGAGGCAGCTATTGAAAGAATCAGTCAACATATCCCTAAATTGGTGAAAAGAGACCAGAACTTGGCACTCCTAAGGGTAATAATGAAAGAAGAAGAAGAAGTGGAAGAGGTAATAAAGAAGATGGCAAAGAGTAAAGCACCAGGGCTGGATGGCTTCACAACAGAATTCTATCAAGCCACGTGGGACTTCATGAGTCAGGATATAGTGAATGCAATAGAAGAATCTTGATGCACCAAAAGGATGCACCCGACATTAAATGCGACCTTCCTAGCTCTGATACCAAAGACAAAGAATTCATAAGAACCATAAGGGTTTATGCTGATAGCGCTCTGCAACGTCATATATAAGATCCTAGCCACTATAATGGTGAATAGATTAAAACAAATACTTCCATAATTGATATCCCAAGAACAGACGGGGTTTGTTAAAAGAAAACAGGTAACTGATGGAATAGTAGTAGCACAAGAAGCAATCGATTCTTTGAAGAATACAAAAACCAAAGGGATGCTGGTAAAACTTGATCTAGCAAAAGCGTATGATAGACTTAGCTGGGGATACCTACAGCAAATCCTAAAGGCATACAACTTTGAGGATAGGTGGGTAAATTGGGCAATGTCAATTATAAACACATTAGTTATGTCAATCCTATTAAATGGATCACCATCAAAAGCCTTCAATCCATCTAGAGGACTCAGGCAGGGAGACTTGCTATAGCCATTCTTGTTCATAATTGCAGTAGATGGTCTAGGAAGAATAATAAAAGACAAAGTGCAAAGCAGACAACTACAGGGATTATGAATATGGGGAATGGCCTACCTCTCACCCATCAATAATTTGTTGATGATGTTATGCTATATGGCCAGGCAATACTTAAAGAAGCGAAACAATTATTGGGAATTCTCACGGAATTTATGAAGGCATTGGGGACAGAAATAAGTAAAGAGAAATCAGAAATTTACTTCTTGAATACACAAGCTTCTTCCCAAGCTTTCCTGGCAAGAACAATGGGCTTCAAAGTTGGGAAATTTCCTACAAAATACCTAGGTACGTTGTTAAGTGACCAACAAAACAGAGTGGCTAACTGGCGAACATTGATAGGCAAGATGAAAAAGAGAATGCAAAACTGGACATTTAGGGCATTGAACATCCCGAGTCTCATAATCCTACTTAAGTCGGTGCTACAAGCCATACTGATTTACCAACTGACCAGCCAAGCTACACCTAAAACAATCTGCGAGAAAATGGTCAATATGTTTAAAAATTTCCTTTCGCAAGGGTTGAGCAAGATAAAAAAATGGGCGCTGCTATCCTAGAATTGGTTAAGTAAATCAATAAAAGAAGGATGATTAGGCCTGAGAGACCCATATATCCTAAATCAGGTAATGGGGCTATGTTGTGGTGGCGCTAGATATAGGGAGGTGACAACCTATGGAAAAAGCTGTTGGAGAACAAATATGAGACGACCAGGTCTCTAGAAGGTAAATTGAGAAGCCAAACTGAGAGGAAATGTCGACAATCTGGAACTTGGGAAGAACCAATAAGGAAGTAATCAGAGCGCACAGTTTCTAGGAAGTAAGAGAAGGGGACAAAGAGAAATTCTCGGAAGAGGCATGGCAACGGAGAGGAAAACTAAACCAATAGCCCCTACTCCAAGAGATATATCAGTCACCATCTAAACATAGGGTGACAAAGTATGTAATTACTAGAGCACAGAGTCAGACGACTACTGGAGGAAGTGGAAAAAAAAGGAAAACTAGCAAGAAGCACCAGGAGAAGCTAACTGGGAAATATATAAAAATGAAATGGAATCAAGGAAAATAGCAGTCAAAGAAGGGACGGACACACTAAGTTGGGGAAACAGAATTAAAGGTATGTTCACTATAGCAGAGGAATACTATTTAAAAGCAGGATACAATAAACAAATAGAAACAGAAAAATGGGAAAACATATGGAAAATGAAAACATGGCCGAAGGTGACATTCTTTACCTAGATATTAAGCCACGGGAGAGCGCTAACTTCGCACCAACTGAGGAAAAAAGGAATGCAGGGCCCATCGTGATGCACCCTTTATTGTGATGGGTAGAGGAGATACACCTCCCGAGAGTATGGGGGAGGTGACCGGGGTGAATTACAATGAGGAGGGCAAGGCAGAGAGTAGACAGGTGGGTAGAAGCATGACACCAAGTGGCAAAACAAGGATAGTTGTAACATGGCAAGAGCAGCCGGGAGAAAGTGGAAATTTATGAGAGGAAACAATAGAAAGCATGGAAGGGTAGCATCTCAAGACAAAGGTGAAGGGATCTATGCCAGTAACAAAGGCCAAAAGGTGGTAGTTAAGATAAGGGATAGGCGGAAGAGAGGGATAAAAATAAATGAAAATAAGAAAAAAACAAAGTGCATGCAAATGAAGACAAGGAAAACTGACGAGAAGGAAGGTGGCAAAAGAGACAAGATGCAAGTGGCCAAAAGAAGGAGAAACAGATCAACAAGTTGGTATGTTACACTCTCATTCCATATTCTTGTTAAATTCAATAGTATTATCAGTAGGAATATAGGCAGTTTGAGCTTGAAAATGCATCCAACGGACGTAAAGAGAATAAAAAATTCCTATGATAGAGGAAAATACATCTCCGTTGATCACCATAATTCCACGAGAATGATGAGTTGGAGGAAGGGTCCTGATTCCAAGATGGCAGAGGTTCACTTGGGGGTAGAAGCCTGTAACTTTCCTAAGCAAATATTGACCCTACTAAGGATTGTAGGGAAGATGGGGAGAGACTGAGAAGAATCATGGGAAGAAACTTGGGTGAGGAAAATCTTAAGGGTTGGTGGGACTCAGGAAATCATGCTCTCTAGGGGGGAGAGTAGGAGATCAACTTTTAGGATATCCATATATAAGCCTGAGAGACTCAAGAGAAGAGGGAAACAATATCGACCTGCAGCCGCAAATGAACCCAGGAGGCTGTTAAATTGGGATGGGTAGAGTACTAATAGAAACCAAGATTGTCAAGGGAGCCGTAATGGAAGAAACCTAAGAAAATTCCCAACCAGGGCTATGATAAGGACAGGTTCAAAGCTTCACATGACCAAAATCCCGATGGGAGCTATAAACCTAGGAAAAGATAGAAACCTGAGCAATTTGGAAATTTCGAGGATTAAGTATTATAAATCTGACAAATGTTGTGATTGTGTGATAGGTATAGTAATAGTCTTAGAAAAAGACAGGGACCAGAATAGAGATTACCAGGAAGCAGAGAGCTACATTCAGACAGAGAACATAATGGCCCTTAGGAAAGGATCGAGAGTTACGAGAATGGAGGAAGGCACAAATGGACTATCGAAGAAAAGAGGCCGGAAACCCGGTGGAGAGAAAATGAAGAAAATCATCAATGCCTATATGGTTGGGAATCCATCGGAAATAAGATCCCATATAATGAGCTGGGAGAGAGAATTAAACAACAACATCAAGAAATAGGATATCCTAATGGAAGAATGGGAAAATATGGTGCAGGACCTGGAAACACAGAGGGAAGACAATCCCTATTTCGACAGGCTATTCAACAATATTGGGTAATGAAAAATGTGGTGGCACGGGATATGACAAAGCATCTGGAGCAAATAGTAGAGGAAAGGGAAGAGGAACGGGAGAAGAACAAGGAAAAGGACCCAGTCAGGGTGGAACTACTCAGGGAGATAGCGACAATCCAAATTCAAACATACCAAAACAATCTAGACCTGGGTAGAATTGAACACAATCTCAAAGACTTGAAGTGGAGGATTGAGTAGAGGAATGAGATGCCAAGATCAAGCACCAAGGCATCAGCCCCAGTAACATCCTCAGATGAGGATTGAAGCAGAGAACCAGTGGGATTGCAAAATACTTTTTCTTTTTGATGAAGTTCAGTAATACATTTCAGTTTAAAATTACATTCCAGGAACAATAGTATAGATAGTAAAATTTGTGATGTTAGATGGATAGTAATAAACCTCTTTATGTTTTGGATAGGGTATAATGCTGACAGGTGCCTATATGGTTTCCTTCGGGTAGGTAAGCCACCTGCAGCAAATGGATGAAAATTTGTTTTTGAAAAAGTAATACAAGTAGAGACCTGCCAAGTTGACAAAAAAAATAATAGAAAAATAAGGAAAATTAGATAAATAGTGATTTATTTAATGTGACAACGAATAATTATTTAAATAATTATTTAATAATTATTCCTAAAGAAAATTGAATAAAATGATTAATATAATTATTCTCATGGGATTTTTTTTATTTAAATCAGAAAATAATTTAATAAAAGTGGTTTACTAAATTCTTTTCTACAACAAAAGTGATTTTACTATGGTAAAATAAAATGTACATGCTGCATTTCGATCCACCTAGTAAAATTGGCTAGGTGATCATTTTTTGTGTGATAACAAGAATGATTGACAATGAGCAATGTGATCACTTTATTAAAGGAAAAGGTAAGGAGAATAATTATAGAGGAAACCATCATAAATATCATGAGGCTCTCACCAACCATGGTAGTGAAAATCAATGAATGAAATTCAAAAGGCTAAAATGTTGTTACAATTTTTTCAAACTAGTGTACATTGAAAATAATTTCCATAAGAACACCAAATATTGTGAGAGGGTTAAATACCTTGAAGGTAATCACAAGAAATATCACCAAGAAGGCAATGGTACTTGTTCTTATTTTGTTACCACTTCCTAAGCATTGTAGTTCTTATGAATGGATCACCCAATGTAAGGATGCTTCCTTATATTCTCTTTGAATAAGGCCAAGGAGATGGGCTAAGAATATTTGGATATGTCATACTCTACCACTTTATGGACGGGTTAGATGGTCAAGGATTTATATTAGATAATATGCAGTATTTCATTTTAAAAATAGATAATGACCATGCTTTTGATATGGATATTACAAGAACTTATGTTCATATCAAACCCACCTAGTAGGATGTAGGATTTCAATAAATCATAATTGTGTGGGTCTTTAAGGGCTACTAAGTGTTTGGGGTAAAGGATGGTGGTGAAATGAGTTGGAATAAGTATTTTTTATGCAAGATAAAAGCTTAGCCTCAAAGAAAAATAAAATAAAATCATAATAACATTTTCCTTTTGAATGTGGTCTTCCATTATGTTATGTCTTCACTTCCACCTCTTTATCACAAGCAAGAGTTATATGCAACATCCCAATCCACATGTAACCAAAAGATACACAAGAATTTATCTTCCGAATATTATTGTTACCAAATAGTGAAAGGCTAAGAAAATCATACTTACATTCAAAGGAGGAGATTTTGATGCATATGGCTTCTTGAAAGCCACAAAAGCAACTTGTGACCACTCTCTAGCCCTATGACCACAAAAATAGGAAAGAATAATATTAGGGTTTTTTGCCCATTTTTACTAACCCTAACTGTGGATTCCAATCCAAGATCCTTCAAGATTGACATAATTCTATGTAAAGAAATGTTCTCGAACTCTAACACCAAAAACTTGAACACCATATGGATTGCTAATTGCATTGAGATTTCTGATCTCACAATTCTAAATTCTAACTACATTCACCACACTTTCAATAAATCATTGCACTTATTAGAAAACTCTCAACACTTGCATCTAAAAATTTTGACTATTGGTCTCTTTCTATATAAAAAAAACATTATTAAGACTTGAACATGAAAAAAAAAATTATTAAGACTTGATTGTCAAACATGTCCATGCTCTCCAACTGTGATAAATCCCATGTTGACAATTCATTAACAAATTGGGTAGATATAGAAATAAAAAATAAGCAATTCTAAATATAATTTAAGGATTTCTAATTGGGTTAACTTTTCTTATCTCACTAAGGTAAATTCTTACTACATTCACCACCTTCTCCATAAATCATTGTTCTTATTTGAAAGCTCCTGCATATGAAAATTCATATTTCAACTATTGGGTTTTGGATACATCACTAAAAACATTATTAAGACTTGATTGTAAAAATTATAGATTTATGCTATCTAAGTCTGATAAATTCCATGTCGAAAATCCATTCACAAATTATATAGTTATATAAATAGAGAAAACAAAATTCAACTTGAAATTCTATAGAGGAATGGATCACACACCTTTGTATTTTTTCTTTCTTAATTGTGAAAGAGTAAGAGAAGAACTTAACATCTTGGACAATTATTTTGGTAGATAAATTACATATATGCAATGTGTAATCATCCATAATGGAAATTTTTAACACCGAGAAAAAAATGCTATCATGCATAATTTTCTCCTTGCAACTAATATTGTGAGTGACTAGCAAATATTTCTTTTATATAAATGCTATCACATTAGAGATGATGAGGATTAGTGCTTCCATTTGTTGGTTTTTCTTCGAAATTTCAAGAATGGAAAGAGGGGAGCCTTAGCCGAGCTGAGTAATATGGGAGGAAACAAGGGACTTGAGCACGTGAAACTGACTTTGAAATTTCATGAAATTGGGTTCATGTTGTTCTACAATTGTGAAAAGATAGAGCCAATTGGCTAGGAAGGCATTAATGGACATCCAATCACATACGCATTGCAACCTACTCAGAACAAATGAACGCGGCAAACAAAGCTCTTGGGTCCAATCGTTGAGGTAATGGGAGATCGCCCAAAGATGATTATGTGATGTTCAAAATTTAGAAATTTATAAGAGACAAATTACATTTATGGGTTAAATATATATGCATTAAAAAATGTAATAATATTTTTAACCATGAAAATTCAACATGACTTTACCATGGATATTATTAATGTGTAATTAGATTTTATTATAATACCATGGTTTATCAATACCATGATTTATTAGTACAACATGCCAAAAAAATTGTAGCCCATTTCATAATATTCTTGAATATTCCATAAAGGTTAAACTCCTACCATCTACTTATTGATTATTGATAACTCAATATTCACATCATAAATTCCCACCATGTTCCTATTATTTATTCAGAATTAAATTAGAATTTCAGAAGACTTACTCAAAAACAGATATTCCAAAAGGTGTGTTTATTTTAGAATAGCTTCCAAAATTATAATTTAGTTATTAATAATTTTGTGAAGGCGGTCTATTTTGGAATAGGGATTCCATAATTTTAGTTTAATTATCAACGATTATTTGGTGGGTGGTTCTAAAATATTTTTAGTAGTAATCATAGATCAAAGGTTTACATCTAAGTGAAATGTAGTTACTCCCTTTTTTTTTTTTTAAATTAAATTAATTAATTAAAAAAATGTTACATGAACACGAGTTATAGTTTTTTAAACATGTGGTATTAGTAATTAGAGTGTGGTGCATCATTAATAATCTTGTTATGATTTTTTTTAAACATTTATATGTTTAACTCATATATTAATTATTTTTATAATTAATATAATAATAATAATTTAAAATAAAGTTATAATTTAGTTAATTTATTATGATTTTATCATATTTCTTAAATTCATTTTTGCAATGTAATATGTATGGCCATTTAGTTTATATAGATGTGTTAATTATTAGATAGATGGTAGTGATTTTGAACTCCATAGCATATTCTTAAACATTCTTAGTAGTAGTCACAAATCAAATGTTGAGATTTATCTCAAAAGTAATTATGCCCTTTCATTTAAATTCAATAACTAAGAAAATATAATGGCTTTTTGGACATGTTCGTAAACCATGATATTGTAACAATGACTATTTCATGGTAAAATGTTTTCATATTACATGTTTTTCTTAAATGTAAATATGTTTAACTCCTATTTATTCTTTTTTCATTAAAAATAATAATAATAAAATGTATATATGTTTAACTAATATTTATTATTATTCCATTAAAATTAATAATAATAATTTACAACAAAGTTGTAATTTAGTCATTTTGATGTATTTTTTTTAGACATAGGAATCTAAGGTTTATTTTTTTCCAAGGAGAATAAGAATTTTGTATTTATATAGAAGTTTGTGTGTGGGTGGCATTTAATCACTTGTGTATTACACGTCTATATCTTCAAAAAATATTCTTGAGTCCTCTTATCTACAACAAAAAAGGGATTTTGTAGGTATATTCCTTACAAAACTCACCCAATAAAAAACAAATTTTACATGTCATTTTATAAGTGATTTATAATGCAGTCTTTCATAATTGTGTAATGCCAATCCATTTATCTACGAGGAATAAGAGAACCTATGATTTTGTGATTGATTTTTAAATCTCCGAATCTTAATTAACACCCTTCATTAGCACATAATTCCATATTTTATTGAGATCAATCATGAAGAACATGGAAATATGCTATTGAAGAGAGAAATTCCATTGTTTTCCTAATTATTTCTTTAAGGCTTTTAATGTTTTTTTCCTTGAAAGGAGATATTCACAAAATGATGATTATGGAGGGAGCCTGCCAAAAAGGAGAGGATTTTTTCTTTTCCTAACAGAATTTGGTGGCAAGGGCTAAGCTTTAGCTTTGATTTTTTGTCATGCATCACCTCATGGATACTCTACAACTTTAACCTCCAACAGTCCAAGGCTTATTAATTATTTTGATTTTATCCATGTTTATTGGTCATTAAGGAGATAGGCATGTCTATTTTGGAACAAAGATTCCCTAATTTTAATTTAATTATTAACAATTATTAGGTTGCTATGGATTTTGCCTCCACAGAATATTCTAGTATTCATAGTAGTATACAGAAATCAAAAGTTTAGATTGATCTCCTAAGGGGTTATGTCCTTTTTTTCCTTTAATTTAAAAAAAGTCATATGAGCAAGTGTCATATGAAGTGAGTTATGGTTTTTTAGCCATGTGGTATTGACAAAGCTATGCTATTGTAACAAAGTCTCTGTACATATTAAGAATCTCCATGGTAAAATAGGAGTAAATCTCCATTGTTAAAAATCTTATTTCATAGTTATTTAAATGTATAAATATTTGACACATATATAAATTAATAATAAGATAGTAGTAATTTATATTAAAGGTATAATTTAGCTAGATTTTACTTTTTTAATACTTATTATGGATTCATGCTTATAGAGTGTTATATGGTTGCACTAATGTAATCATAATTTTTCAATCATAATTCACAAAATAAGGAATTTGAATATGAATCACTCCTAACTTGTAAGGTGTGACAAATGTATAACTTTTTAATTATAATTGAATAAGAATGATATTAAAAAAATAGTTTTCTTTACAAAATGAAATACATCCATTTTATAATGTTAAATTCTAATTCAAGGCTGTTATATGATTGCACTGATGTAATCATATTTTTTCAATCATAGTTCACAAAATAAGGAATTTGAATATAAATCACTCATAACTTGTAGGATGTGACAAATGTATAATTTTCTAATTATAATTGAATAAGAATGATATTAAAAAATAGTTTTATTTACAAAATGAAATACATCCATTTTATAATGTTAAATTCCAATTCAAGACTCTTATATGGTTGCACTAATGTAATCATAATTTTTCAATCATAGTTCACAAAATAAGGAATTTGAATATGAATCACTCCTAACTTGTAAGGTGTGACAAATGTATAATTTTTTAATTACAATTGAATAAGAATGATATTAAAAAAATAGTTTTTTTTACAAACTGAAATACATACATTTTATAATGTTAAATTCCAATTCAACGCTATTAAATTGTTGCAGTAATGTAATCATAATTTTTCAATCATAATTCACAAAATAAGGAATTTGAATATAAACCACTCCTAACTTGTAGATGTGACAAATGCATAAATTTTCATTTATAATTAAATAAAAATGACATTAAAAAAATAGTTTTCTTTACAAAATAAAATACATCCATTTTATAATGTTAAATTCCAATTCAAGACTGTTATATGGTTGCACTAATGTAATCATAATTTTTCAATCATAATTCACATAATAAAGAATTTGAATATGAATCACTCCTAACTTGTAAAATGTGACAAATGCATAATTTTTTAAATACATAATTTTTTAATTATAATTAAATAAAAATGATATTAAAAAAATAATTTTCTTTATAAAATAAAATACATCCCTTTTATAATGTTAAATTCCAATTACAGTAATGTTGCACTAGCGTAATCATAATTTTCCATCATAATTCACGAAATAAGAAATTTGAATATAAATCATTCTAACTTGTAAAATGGGAAACCAGCATCGTCGTTGACACGTCACAATTATTGTTTCATTTCACATAATCGGTGAGACGTCACAATCATTATTCCATTTCACATCATCGTTGACACGTCGCAATCATTTCTGGCGCGAAACCACCCTAATCGTCAAGCGAGAGGGCTATAAAACGGGGGCGATTCAGCAGATTGATAAAAAGCACAATAACAGATTAAATGCCACAGATTGATTGGCATTTGAGGAGATTATTGTTAGAGGTGATATTATTTGATTTGAGGGAGCCATGGCGACGAGGGCATTTGCGTTTGCTTTACTCTAATGTTACTACTTCGGGTGGTGGGCGCGCAGAGTGGACCAATATCTGGTTCCTGTAACCCCGCGTAAATCCCAAGCGGAAGTCCTTGGTTCGATGAAATCGGAAACCTGCTCCTAGATCTCCAACAAAACACGCCCTTGAATGGTTACAGCTACGAGACAACGCTCGATGACGGAGACACATTCTCTGGTCAGCAATGTGCGATTCCGGCACCCAATTTTGGTTGGAGCTAACCAGCTATATATTGGGTATTTAATGTATTCAGAGCAGTATGCTATTTAGCCCGATAACGGGAGCGGGTAAATATTATTTAATGCCGAATTTGCCCGCTGCCGTGTTATCGCATTAAGTCGCATACTGCTCTGAGGGCATTAAATACCTAATATATGGCTGATTAGCTCTTTCCCCAATGCACCGACTGCCTTTTCAGCTTGGGCAACTCCGTCTCGGAATACTGCAACGATGCTGTCGCTGGGAATGTTGCATACAGTGGCCAATGTTCCATCGTCTACACTACTATTCAAGAAGGGTAACCAGTACAGCTTTTAGTATCGATACCAAATAATGCATGTAATATCTATATTTAAATATAACCCTAAGAAATCTCTCATATCGCTACGGCGATATTGCTGGCTGGTTTAGAAGTTCTTTGGGGTAGCAACTTTTTCTTTATAAATAAACAAATTACTGAGCAGTGATTTGATTTATTTTATTTGCATGAATGAATTATTTTTATTTTTATTATAGATAATGACTTTGAAATATAGATAAGTTGATTGGAGTGAGGTTTAATTTATATTTTTTTTTAAATCTCACAGAGATGAGTTGAATATAACTTGGTTTGGGTTATGGTTATTTTTAGTTTTGGTTTACCACTATTCCTATTTATATGGAGCAGCCATATTATTGTAAATTTTTTCAAAACTATTTCCATATTGAGTTACTTATTTATTATCTTAGTATATTATACTAGTTTTATGTTTACATACAAATCTCATATCATAGGTAGTATTATATATTTTTGTTAATTTAAAATGAATAATAGATTTTACTAAGACATATTATTATCCACCTCATTAAGCTTCTTGCAAAGTCATTTGATTTAGTCTTATGTTTATATACAAATCTCATATTATATTTACTATGAGATATTTTGTTAATTTAAAATCAGTAACAAATTTTTTTTGGAGACTACAAATACTATCACTTCATTCTTGATGCGGCAAAGCCATTTGATTATGCCAAGTTAATTTCTAAAGTATTATATAGAAAGCTTTACAATGGATTTATGTCCGTTCTTTCTATATATATGTGTATACCTATATATCAACTTCATGATTGTTATTGAAGAAAGTACATACTAGCATAGATCCATCTTAAGTACTCCATATCTACTAAGTGGACGCAGGGATCAATTCTCTTTTCAATCTATATCAAGAGATTCTCTTGGCAGTTGGTGATTTCATGCCTCTTGGCATCCCGAGTTAAAATGGATCTACCCTAGTTTAATGCCCTCCTTTGAACAAGCTATATTTCACAATTCCATGGGTTCTCATGAACATGGAGCTCAAATTATTTATTTATATTTGTAGTTATAGTTTTATTTTATTTTCAGGAACTCACAATGTTTAAAAGACATTATATTACATTATGTTACACATCTCTACCATACTAGACTACACAGCTCATCTCTATTCAATGATATATTTAATATGTATTAAGAAAATTTGAAAATTGTTCATTTCACATAACCCTCATCAATTCTTAATATATATATATATATATATATATATATATATATATACTATACTAGACTAGACTACACAACTCATCTCTATTCAATAATGTATTTAATATGTATTAAGAAAAATTGAAAATAATTCATTTCACATAATCTTTATCAACTCTTAACTTATATAAAAATATATATATAATATTTAATGAGATAATATATAGACGTGATCTAATGATTAGCTAAAAAAGTTTAGTCTACAAAACATTTTTCGACGGAGATCACATAAAACATCACGGGTTTCGAACCAACCAATATGATTGACAACAAATTTTATGATGCGATTTTAAATAAAATTATATATAAAATAAATTGAAGTCTCTTACATTACATTACATTATATTCATTTATCAATCTTAAAATTTATTAAATACAAATTAAAAAATAATGTAAACTGCCCTTACTGAAATCATAATTACCAAATTCAGCCCAGTCCAGCTGAAGCATTCGGAAATTCAACGGTTCTATTCGATTATGTTACTAATTCTGTAAAATTCAATTCGGTAGAATGGTCGCCGAATAAATTTGTTAAAATTGTCGCAATTTCTAATTTTCATAGCCGGTTATCCTCCATCACGACAAAATCGAGATTCAGAGCATGCTCTACTTCGTGAGCAAGACGTTCATGGTATTCAATGGCCCAAACATAATTTAAAGTGTTAAACAATGTATGGGGTCACAAAGTATATTCAAGGCCCCAACATAATTTAAACGGTCAGACAATGTATGGGTCAGACAAAGTATATTCAAGGCCCCAACATAATTTAAACTGTTAGGCAATGCATGGGTCAGACAAAGGTGCAATGGCTCCAACATAATTTCGAGTAGGACAATATTGAAGAATGAAGGGACAAAGGAGTTCAGTAAAGAAGTTATTTTCAAAGTGAAATGAAGTAAGCAAGGGAAGAGGAATATTTTAATTAAAAAATTTGGAAAATAGATTATAAAAATGAAATAGAGTAATTTGATATTTAAATTTTCACTTCAAAGTGAAGGATTGAAAAAGTCATCTTCACACTATTGAAAATTTTCTGTAAATTATTTTATAAACTAGAATAGTGATTTATTTTGGAGTTATTTTATAAATAAGAGTAGTGATTTTTAAAGTATTTTTTTCTTATTTTTAAAGTCTTATTTATTATTGACCAACTAAAAATTCTAAAAGATGTAAGACTTGTCCTTCTTTTTTTTCAATTTTTTTCATGTAGAACGAGTGATTTCTCCTTATTTCATCTTATTCACCTCCATGCATCTCCATTTACTTCTATTAATGATGATTTTTTTTTTACGAATCTCCATATCTAATTTTATTTACAACTTCCATAATGTGATTGAAAACAATTTTTTTAGGAGTAAGTTTGAATATTAAGATTGTTAATTTTGATTTTTTTTAATTTATTAAAAAATAGATTTTTAGTGGTGGTAAGAGGAATACTCTTGAATTTTTGTGTTGAATTTTAGATAGCTTATTTTTCCTATATGGAATCCAAATTTAAATTCAAACTCAAACTTAGTATCTATGATGTATTAAAATGATATAATCATGTTTTTAAACATGCATAAACTTTCCAAGATGAACAACAATTAACATGAGTACATAACTATTGATTTTGGGTGCCATAAGTTCCACTAATTATTTTCCTTACTTTACAAATATTCCACATGGGAAACTCTTAACATTGATTTTAGATGTTCATTACATGTTTAAAGGGAAAATTAATTAATATGGCTCATTGATTCTAAGGAGTCTCAATATTTTTCTTTTAAGGTTAAGATAATCTTAATTTTCTATGGACATGATCAATTTTTTTTTTGTTCATTTGATTTAAAAATAAAGATTTTGTTTCTAAATCTTTGATATTTTTCATTACCTGCCATTAACTTCGCAGGATTTCTAGATCTCAATAAAAATTCCCTTTCAACTGTCCAAAAATATTCATTCTCATTCTCCCATGACCTCTTTAACTTCCTTCTCATTTAGAAAGGTCAACTTTTCCTTTAAAATATAGCATATGAATTAGTAAATCTTATTCATTAGAATATAGAAATAAAACATATGAAACCACCATATATATGTGCTTAAAAAAAAAATTTAGTTTAGAAAAATGTCTTCAAGATCCATCACATGAAAGTATTATTTGCCTACCTATTTCAAACCAACTAATTTGGTTCATCATCAAGACTATAAGATGAACGACATTAGTTGGTTGGAAACAAGTCAAAAAATAATACTTTCATGTGATGGATCGTTAAGACATTTTTATAAACAATTCTACTCACATAAGCCTTATAAATTGAGATAAAATTTTTAGTATGATCAATACATGACATCAGTACACTCTCAATTCTACTTCATCACTCACATTTAATTCACACTTACATTTACATGATCATCTTCTTGACTCAATGGAATAATTGTAAGAGGTACATTTTCTAAATGTTTTGATTCCCTTAATTCTGCTTCATCACTGAAATTTAATTCACACTTACATTTACATCATCATCTTCTTGACTCAATGAAATAATGGTGAGAGGTAAATTTTCTAAATGTTTTGATTCCCTTGGTTGTACAAGGAATAAGAAATCTACTAGTTTTCTCAACAACACTAAGATGGGAGAGAACCTACTCACAATGTTGTAGAAGCACAAATGCTTTGGCCTAAGATGCTTGCATTTTGTTTTTGCCTTTCAATGGGACGAAACTCATTACCTGGGTTATGTCTAGTAGATTTCCTTATATTAAAATAATATAACCAGTGATATTAAGGATCAATCATCTAAAACACCTATAGTCCAACTCAACTATCTCTTGAATGGTGCTAACACATTCAAGTTATCCTTCTATTGGGGTTTTATCCAATCAGCTCACACAACTTGTTTGATCAAATGTAGCAAACACTCCATAATCACACGTTTGTTTCACACAGTTTCCTCTCTCAACTCTAAAATTATGACCTTGATCAAATGTAGCAAAAACTCCATAATCACAAGTTTGTTTGAGACACTTTCCTCTCTCAAATCTAAAACTATAATTTCCACTAGATGTTGTAAAGAGAACCTCCTAAGGCATATGAAAAAAGAGAATAAATGAACACAATTGTGATATGTTATCTAAATGTTTCCTACTTTGGAACTGTTTCCTTTAAGGCATATGAAAGAAGAGCATAAATGAAGACACTTGTGATATGTAATCCTAATGTTGCCAAGTTTGGAACGGTTTTCTTTAATCAACTATATAGGAACATGCCTGCAATGACTCATGACATTTGAGGATGTCATTTTTCCCTCCACTTATTTCTATTTTTATACTTAAATAAGTGTAGAGATAACACTTGTGATTTTACATTCACATTCTGATGTATGGCAAAGTCTATGAGGTTCAAATATTGAATATCCTTTTACCTTGTGGGTACACAAATCCAATCTCTTTTACAAAAAGTCATAACAAAAATAAAACAATAAAAACAAAAATATACCAAAATCTTGGAAAATGTAAATTGCATTTCCAATAAGCCACTAGGAAAAAATTATTAGACATCACCTCTACCAATGCCCTGTTCCCCCTTTATGGCCAAAATCAGGAAAAACTATTTGAGTGAGAATAAAGCTAATATCTTTGTGTGTTACAAACATAGTTCATTCGTGAAAGGCTCTCAAGTTCCTTTTCGTTGGATTTATAAAATATACATATTTACAATGCAATAAGCAACATGTATAGGGAAACAGATTATATTATTATTCGAAGACAAATTTTCTTTACTCTTTTAGGTTGAGCAACGATCTTACAAGATAGATATGATAGGAGGTAGGAGGTTGGCTTCTATTCTAGTCCTAATTGTAATTTTGTTGGGTACATTGTGTTTGGGGTCAAATAGAATGTTGTAACTTCAAATAGAAGCCAACTCAGATGTCTCAATTAAAACTGGTAAGAGGTTGGATTCCATCCTAGTCCTCATTGTAATTTTGTTCGATACATTGTGTTTGGTGTCAAATAGAATGTTATAACTTCAAACAGAGGCCAATTTAGATATCTCAATTAAAATTGATTTTATTGAGATCAGATGAAAAGTAGAGATCTGAATTTGGCCATGGTCATATCTTTATAGTTTGTTGCCAAAGTCTCAGAGATCTGAATTTGGCCATGGTCATATCTTTATAGTTTGTTGCCAAAGTCTCCCATGTTGTCTTTGCTGAAGACTTCCTTCTCCATTGGAAATCAAATCCAATTTCAAATTGAACATAAGAAAGTTACTTCATAGCTATAATTTTGACCTCTTCTGTTCTAATGCATATAGATGATTTTTTCATAAATTAGTTCTGTAATTTAAATTGAGAAAATTTCTAATCTATAAATTAATCTTGAAAATATTTTAGAATTCTTTACTAGATATTATCATTAACACATGCCTTAGGTAAAGTCTTATACGTGTTTTTTTTATGTTTTCATAAACTGTTCTTGTGAAAAATCAAGTTGTATCGGTGAATCGAAGATTAGAAAACTTACATTATCAATTGCATTAGCTCTAAACCTCCAATGTGATCATCTAATCCATAGTTTTCGCAAATCTCTGCATGCCACCATAGAGCCTAAAGAGAAGATAAGGTTGAATCCTTATGAATATTATAATCCGCCATAGTCCTCCCATCTTCTAGTTGCTTCCTTGCAAAGATCAATCTTTGTTGAATTAGAGGAATCCCCTCCTTTTTCTGAATCTTTGCCTTCACATTATCAATAGTATCAACTCTCAATGTGTAAATTGAGCGTGATTATCTTGGGGTCTTGGTTTTCACATAGATTTTCTTTTTGCCTCTCATTTTCTGTGAATCACATAAAATAAATACAAAAATAAAATAAAATAAATGCCATCCATTTTTCTCACATGTAGCTAAGGATATAGGATCGGAGAATTTTCACATTTCCACTCAACAACATCAAGAAGGATTCAGACAACATACAAAACAATGAATTCACTTAAAGAAAATTACCATATAAAATAAAGAATTGTCATACTCTTACTAAACATTAATATCATTGAATAAATTAAATAATAAAAAAAAATACAACTATTTTTACCGTATAGTAATTTTTAACCCAAAATAATATTAAAAATATTTACATGTTTATATTACTTAAGTATCTAAAATAATATTCCTTAAACTTTGTTCTTTCCTTTTTCATAAAATGATGATTCCTTTCTTGCCCTTCCTTTCTTGCCCTTCGCCACACAGAAACTTTGATGTTATATTATTCTTAATCTATAATTCACATGTATATCATTTTTGGACGTTCGTATCCGAGATCAAAAATAGATTATTATATTATAAAATAATATAAATTATCTATATATTATAAAATAATATAAACTGTACAAACCTGTACCATAGATTGACCAGCAGCTCGGCAGACTGGCGGCCGCATCGTCTGTATTCTACTCAAGAATGCGCGCGATGACACCGTGGCAATGTCATTGAGTTGCTTCCGGAGTATAAGAACGTAGGTTTCACTGTGATTGATAGCGTGCTCACTAAAGATTACTACGCTTTGTTTACGCTTTTGAATCTAAAGATTACTACGCTTTGTTTAGGCTTTGTTTTATTATGAATGGAACAACTCAAAACAAAAGCGATAAAAATATAACAACGAGATGATGTTGTAAACTATAACTACAATATGAAAAAATACGCAATAATCCAGTTTCACAACATAATATGTAGCCATAACAGAAGAAATAAAGGTGCAAGTTTTGCAGTATTGGAAGCTGAAAACAATGTTAAAAAGTTAAATCAACGCTTCAAATATGGCAAGAACATGTTTCACATGCGCCTTAAACTGGCATAGTTTACCAGAATCAAAGCCACACCTAAATGGTCGAGACAGAAACCAGCAAATATTACTGCAAAATGGATTAAAGGGATGTAGAACTCGTTCAGAACAAAAATACTTATTAACATAATGTGGGGGAAATATGCAGCATGAATCTAAAAAATTATCAAGAAAACCAGATGCTTTTAACGGAAAAGAATGAAAAGATACCAAAAGCTTAGAAAAATAAGTTCAGCAGCCTAAATCAAGAGTCAGTTGACAATTTAAGCAGTGGAATCCAACAATTGAGAAATTTTCAATCGTCCAACAACAAATCCGATGATGCAAATTTTTCCATAGGAACAGCTTAATTATGACCATATATTCACATCGCACATTGCCAGATGCGAGATGTGGTTGTACCTTCATGTGTAGATAAATTTCCATATTAAAATTGATAATTATTTTTAATTGTAACCATTCATAAATATGTTTAATTTAAATTTATGCATTTAATTCATGGTCCATCATATACCATCCTTTCACATATAACTATGTTTAATTAATCAAGTTCACTTTCATCATTAGTTAGTTCCAATTAGTCTCAATTTATTGGGACGAACCCCACATTCTAGTATAGTGTCTTAAAAAAAAAAAAAAAAAAATTAACTTCCACCAAAATATTAGTTTAAATCTTAAATTATATGTAATTTTTTAAGTATGTCAAGCCTCAAAAAAATAAAAATATTTTTTACCAATCTCCACCAAAATATTAGTCTGAATCTTAAATTATATGTAACTTTTTAATATTATTAATGGTCTAAGATTAAATATTAAAATATAACTATGTAATATTGTATATAATTCTAATGGATAATAATCTTAAATTATATATAATTTTTTAATATTATTAATGGTCTAAGATTAAATATTAAAATATAACTATGTAATATTGTATATAATTGTGATGGATAATAAATTATCTCATGCATTTACTATTTCCTTTATCATATACGCGAATGGATCATAAATTTACGTTTAACAACTATTTTTATTACATTAAAATTCCAAATTAGGTAAAATATTAAACATCTTACTGAGATTTACTAAAGCTAATAACATCTCTTAAATCAAAGGAAAAAGATAAATTCAACACAAAGAATCTAAATCATAAATTTACATTTAACAACCATTTTTACTACATTAAAATTCCAAATTAAGTAAAATATTAAACATCTTTACTGGGATTTATTAAAGCTAATAACACCTCTTAAATCAAAGCAAAAAGATAAATTCAACGCAAAGAATCTAAATGCTGCTCCAAAATCTTTTCATATTTGTTTTGATTAAATATTTGTAAAATAAATCTTTAAAGGGAAAAACCATATCCTATGGATATATTAAAGTCTTCAAAGACATAAATATTTCGACATCAAAGTTCTAATATTTGAAGATATTAATTTAATGTAGCTTTATTATAATTTTTGTTATCATGCCATAAAAAACATTATTGAATGTAATATTAATAGTATTAAATTTAATAACTTTGGATTAATAAAATATCAAATTTAATATGATATTCAATTTTTCATATTATAATATATATTAATATATCATGATATATGTTAACTCTATATATATATATATATATATATATATATATGGTGGGAAGAACAAAGACATAAAGTGATAGAGGTGGAAAGATAGAGGGAGTGATAAGGGAGATATGGAGATAAAATCAAGAAGAAAGCCATAGAGAGAGAACAATGGAGAGAGAGAGAGGGAGTGACAAGGGAGATATAGAGAGAGTGTGTGTATGTTTTGGGGTGAGATAGAGAGACAAAGAAGGAGAGATGGAAGGAAGGGGGAAGATAAGGATAGAGAGGGAGAAAGGGAGGAAGATAGTGATAAGGTTGGAGGGTGAATAGAGAGAGAGGGGGAAGACAGACAGAGGGAGGTGAGTGTTTTCGAGAAAAGTGTCTATTCAGAACGACCCTATCCCACTGGGTTGTGACAGTGACCTCAGAAACAAACAAGGAAAACTACTCTTGTATTCTCCTTTAAGAACTATAAACGAAGATGATTAAGATGAACTGACCTGTGTCTTGTGCTAGTTGTTCGATCCAACCTATCCTCTCTTTGCCAGCTTCCACCGATCTGCTCCCTCACTTGCCCAGCGTCACCAAGTTCCTGCAAGTTCACAGAAGAGAGAAACTACACAAAGACATAGATTTATGTTCATAAAAAGCTTAGGATCAGATTTAAGCTAAACATACAAATATAACACACATCAGATATACAAGCATGTAGGAGAAACTTAAGTAGTTTTATTGATAAAACAAGAAGATCCAGGAGGAGTTACAACCGATGATTCCTGATCCAGCATCAGCCTCCCAGCATAGAATCCCTTCTTCACCTCCAACAAAGCATAAATCACCCAATACTCTGATATCTATCACAAAACCAACAGCAATTCTCTGCAATGTACAAAATTCCAGCCCCTGGATCTCTTGGTGAGGGATCCATATATAGATGTATGCAAAGAGGATGAGTGAGCTCTTGAATTGATTAGTGGCTTCTCTCTGTCAGTTCTTGCTTCCACTTGGAGACTGAGAGCCTCTTACTCATCACTGGTCGAATTCAATGAGGCAAGTGTCATTGGAGAAGATTCTGGAAGCTTCCATTGTCTCTCCACCTCGTTGAATGACTCTGCCACTTGTCATTTCCCGCTCAACGCACCCTGGTAGTGCATTCAAGTGCGTTGCAACGCACCTAGCCAGTGTATTTGGGTGCTTTGCAACGCAGCCAGCTAGTGGAGCACTTGAAATGATCCTGTTTTGACTAGTTTTGAGCAGTTTCTGGTGGAGAACTTCTGGGAGAAGATGTAATTTGTTGACCTTGTTTCTTTAGGAGCTGGAACAACACCTTTAGGGACTTAGGATCCCTTGGTTTATGGACATTTCATGCTTATACCTGTAAGGCACAAAAATGTCTATAACAATTGCCCCCTAAAGTATGAGGTCGTTTATCGGGTGAAATGATTTATTAGGAGGATCCGAAGTTCTTCTAATGCTGGAGAGGAGACCTGTAATGAGATACAATACAATACATTATTTTCATACTGTTTTCATGATCTAGCTGAGGCGGGCATTCCCATGCTCAGCTTTATAAATTCATTTTCATGTACATAGGACAGACAGTCGTCTGATGGTAAACTGATGATTCTAGTGAAGTCATCATCCTTTTGGTAGGATGATTATCTATGCTGCAATTCTGTACATTTCAATGTCTTTATTTTTCCTGAATATATATCGCAGCCCGGATGGATGAAACTAGATCCGGGGTCTTCAATCTCGTCCGATCTTCACTCTCAGTACAAGTCGATCCATGTGAGAAATGTTTTGAAGTCAAACATGGAAAGACATCGCTTGATTACCAGTCAATGATGTAAATTGTTAACAAGCGCGAGAGGAATCACCGATAATGATAATGACCCTCAAGGTACTGCAGTACAATTCACGTGGTGTGAATAAAGGACTTGGCGTCGAACACCACGCAAAATCTTTCGGTCGAAGGTCATTGATGTATACCTGTCACCGGAAGTGAGAAACTTGCCATTGAGGCATGCAAGCTTCAAAGTACTGAAGGGGTGTTCCTAGATCAACTTCTTGGATAATGAGCTGATGTCGACAAGAAGCGATCTGTCAAAGGAGGGCCTTAATGAATCCCACATCAATGACACGGAACGGAGCAAATGATTTTGATGGAGGTGAAAATGATCTGGTGACATACGGTTCAGGGTGGCGGTCATGAAAGAGTATAATGTATGGTAGTGGATGGGACACGGGTGACTTCTCTGGATGACTTCTCTTGAACATGTCGGCGACACTTAGGTGATGGATCGGTAGCATTTACCCCAAATGTGGATGGTATGGCGTGACCATGGTAATGTGATCGGTTAATGAAACAACCCAACCCGACTCTGGCACAGAGTGGAAGTGTCATGTTCAAGAGCGACTTGCTACCAATAAAGTTTCTTTGAATTTTCTTCCCAATGTTTCCCCAGTCATTTCTGACCAGTACCTCTTTATTTTTGTCAAGCTTGAGGAGGATAACATATGCTTGTTCTATAATTTTCCCTTCGGGCAAACCCATTGCTATGTTTTAACGAGCCTAGCAATAGTGAAACTCGTTCTCGTCTAAAGACAAGTTTGTCGCTATTAATCTTTTTAACGAGTCTAACGACAAAGATAACTCGGTCCTTTTCCTTTTTAGGGAGTCTGAAAAGGTACGTAAATATAAATCCGGAATTCCTTTTTCGTCATCTAATCCCTTAAGTCTGAAAAAGTATAAAACAATACAGAAGGGATGAATTTTCGATAGTTTTAACGAGCCGAACAAAACAAGCGCTCGATCTTTTTGTGCAATAATCCCTCAGGTCCAAAAAGATTAAAATCTAGAGGAGGGATAGCACTTCCTATCACTTTAACGAGCTGGAAGGCCAAAACTCGGCAATCTTTTCATATTTTACGAGTCAGATGAAAAGAGCTTAAAGGAGACTCGTCTTTTGAGGAACGAGTGATAAAATGGGTAGCAGTTGATTCCAGGTAAGGTTCAGAATTCTCCAATCATGACAGTGTTACAAGGATGGCTAGTGAAATCACTCTTCGCAGCTGTTCCTCAAAATGGGTAAACAATCAAATGGAGGTGAATGATCGGCCAATGGAAAAGTGGAGGTGACGGTGCAAACATGACCAAGGCTTTAATGGCTGAAAATGCTTCATTCACGGTGCTTATTTACTGGAGGATAGCTCATTTTTTAACGAGCTTAAACGCGGGTGGAAACATTTGCTCGATCTTATGTTTATTTTTTAACGAGCTTGAACTATGCGCTAAAACTGCTCGATTAATCCAGTCATATGATAAGAATGTCTCATATAAAATGGCGACTTTTAGATTTTTGCCCCACATCCTTTCTTTATGCAAGTTAGGTGACGACTAATCCGACGAGTTTAAAGGGTTAGCCTATGGGTTTAAAGGGAGGACCTAAAAATTTAAAAAATAAATAGTCACCCTTTTCTTGCACTCCAAAAGGTTTGCATGCCCCCAGGTATAAAATATGATTTCAAGGTTACCTCTCAATTTGCAGACAAAACATTTGTTCTATCGGGAAAAGCCTACCTCTTATAGGTTACCCAAAGATTGCTCTATTCACACAGCAAACAAAACACTTCTTCGGCGATGTCTACCGAAATAGACAAAGGTGAGTGGCGAGATCAACCAACTCACATAACTTTGACAAAAGAATCTTATTCTAGAATAGCCCCTCTTCCACCGATGGACGGGGTATAGACTAGTCATATTCTCCTGCGGAAACCTACCCTATACCCAAAGTTTTCCTGCCGAATCAGACCAGGACGCATGCCCCCTGGGTTTCAGTCATATCCCTCCGAATTACTCGCGCTCATCGGGAGGACGGACTGGGACTTGAGACATTTCTTGCGTGAAGAGACCATTTAGGGATGGTATATGACTATTTTCTATGCGTGATCCGGGAAATGAAAGCTGGTCCACGAGCTTGACCACTCTTCCTTTGTGCGGAAAACACATTACTCTAAAGAGTGAGGAGACGATGGCTCCCATGCAATAAATATAGTCTCGTCCAAGGAGTAGGTTATAATCCAAGGGTCCTTGAACGACCATGATGTTCATGCGAACTGTCTTCCCTCTCAATGTTATGGGCACATCGGGAAGGATCCCTAAAGGTCAACTGGTTCCTTTATCAAAGCCTGTCAGATTTCTCATTTCAGGCAACAGCGATGGCGAACCAAGCGCTTTCCAAGCAATAGAGGAAAGGATACTCACAGACACCCCCTCATCTATGATGGTGCCAGCCATGACCATTCTGTATATTTGAACGATAATTTGGAATGGTATGCTTGCTGGCAAATGGGGTCTACCTAGTTGATTCCAGTCGAAGGATACAACTAGGTTGCTTGGAGGTGGGACCGAGTAGACGACCGGGTATGGCTCTGACGAACTTCCTTCCTGCGATAAAGGAATGGGTGGATTGCCCCCGTGTTCGTCGGAGTCTGTGTTGATGAAGAGAATTTGGACGGTGTCATCCTTATCCCCTTCAGTGACTGTATCATTCGAAGATAAAACCTCTGAAGGCAAGACCGGGTCAACTGCCGCCTCGACCTTTTGACTTTCGTCTGGTATGGATTTAGTTGGTTTATCTTCAATGATAGACGCTTCAGCCGACCACTTGAGCGGGCCAGCTGGGTTCTCAACTAGTGACGGACTTGGCAAGAGTTTTTTGTATCCAGGAGGAAGTCGTAACGGTGAAACCGGACGATCATCCAAAACTCTTTTAGCCTCGTCTAAGAAGGGACAACGGTGGAGGGCATGGTCACCTTCGCACAGTCTACAGGGAAATCTAGCTTTCCCTTTTTGTCCTGGGGCTTCACTTTCACTAGTTGACGGTGTGCTTTCAACATGATCTCCAGAGGTTGATGACACCGGATTGTGCAAACGAGGAGACCAGTCCCTTAGTATCCGGGGGATGCAAGGACAATCTCTGTGAAAGTGGTCTCCTCTACAAATGACACATGGCGATTTAGGCCTGGTCGGTGCTGTGTGTGGATTCTCATTAGACGACACTTGTTTTCCCTTATTTGCCTTTGGCTCCTTCTTCTTTTTCTCTTTCTTCTTCTTTTCTTTCTTCTCCTTAGGAACTTGGCTTTTAGCTTTACCAGTCCCGTCAAGTGAAGAGGAAGGAGGAGAGGAAGAATTAGAGGAAGTAGAAGGCTGGTGGGAAACTCTGGACTCGTCTAATTGCTGATTCGATTGTTCAGGAATAGTGGTGTTCTGAACAACATTGGTTGAGAAGAGCCATACTGGTAGGCCAATTGTCAGTCCTGGAAGCGACAATGTGGCCATATGGGGCGCACCAACATCTCCCCAAGAGGAGAAGGGACTAGGATTTCCACCAAGGGGAATTCCTTGGTTGGTAGGCTCCATTTTCTCAACCTAAAGATCAACGCAGGAAAAGGGTATGAATATTCCCTTTAAAATAAATTTTAACACGCTTTGACACAACTTTGTTTTTTCAGTTTTAAAGAGTCGAGAAAAAACAAAAGATGACTCTAGTCTCCTTCGATTTTTAATGAGCCTGAAGTGACAAGTGCTCAGATGGACCTTTTCCGTTAAGGAGTCTGAAAAGGAACGAAAGGGACTGCTCTGGAGGTCTAGGTAGAGGGAGTGTCAAACCAATCACGAAATCGCAGAATACTTTTTAGGGTACGACGGTCAATCTTCCCGAATGCTGTGTTCAGTACATTGCGATCAGTAGCGCGGCCGACACGGCTTCCTATGGATAAAGGTTTTATGCCTATAGGGGTCTCCCAATATATACTTGACGGTACGTGGAAGCACAAGTCCGTACTGGCACTTATCGTCTCAAAGTGGAGGAATCACCCAACCAACAGTGAGGACAACAGTTACCAGGCTTTACGACGCCGAAATATGTCTCTAGCCTAGACCTCTAGATGTTGTGCGTTAAGTTACAAAGCGTTGTTAAGTTCATTGAATTTATTTTAGGTTGATCTTTCTTATGAAGTTTGCCTTTTGGGTTCACCACGAGATGTAGATGTAATTCCTAAAATGCAGTCTAAAGATGATAAGTAAGCTTTTATCTCTTTTCAGCAATGAAAATCCTAGCTACAAGGGGAAAAGAAAGACACAATCTTTTCTCAAAGAGCAAAGAGCACACTGTAAATGCACTTTTCCTAAATCAAACCATACAAACTGTCAATATGCAAATGCACTTGTGCATGTATTTGTTTTTCACTTTCTTAATATTGATGCCTAAAAAGAAAGTTGTTGTACAAATTTGAATTTGATTTCAAGTGAAAAACACAAACAAGCTTCTTTTCGAAATCAAAAAGTAGAGACGATTACGACACCTTATGATTTTGAAGTAAACACTTGTTTCGACACTAGAAATTCACAAATTCAAACCAAAGGCAAAAGTAAAAGCGTAATCAACTGTCAACAAAAAATAAACTTTCTCCTAAGATCAAAACGACACTTACGACAGATCTAGATCTAAGGGCAACAGTATGACCAGTTTACTTTTGCAATGGGAAACTGTAAATGACGTAACAAATACACAAAAACAAATACAGTTTCTTTTATACAACTGAGGCGGAATTAAGGCAAAGAAAAGGGGCTTTTAAACAGACAAACACACTGATCACAGGCTGCAAAAATCAGAGGCAAAACTGGAAAAAGTGAGCAAAGAACCTCAGCTAGGCAGGGCTAGGCTGATCAACGCACCTGCTACACAGAGAAACTAAATTGCAACGCAGGTAGCCCTCTCGAGAACTGCACTGAAATGCAGAGTCTCTTCACAGAGCCTGCGCTGAAGCAGAAACGAGAATTCTTTCTGGGTTTTGGGTCACGGTTTGCAGTTTAATCTATGGTTTTTGGCCGGGCAAAAGCAATCAATTGTGCACAATCAGAGGGTTGATTTACAAGAGGTTTGAGAGCTATCACAAAGGGTAATCAGATCATTTGTGAGTCAACTGTTTAGATCATAAATAGGCCCAGTGAATGGACTAGAGTATAAGATGTCTACTTTGCATTTGTAAATGGCAAATGCAGTTCGATTCGCCACTCCTAAGTTTATGAGATGAACAACAATAGAAACACAAATAAACTAACTAGACACGATCCCCAGCGGAGTCACCATTTTGTTTTCGGGAAAAGTGCCTATTCAGAACGACCCTATCCCACTGGGTTGTGACAGTGACCTCAGAAACAAACAAGGAAAACTACTCTTGTATTCTCCTTTAAGAACTATAAACGAAGATGATTAAGATGAACTGACCTGTATCTTGCGCTAGTTGTTCGATCCAACCTATCCTCTCTTTGCCAGCTTCCACCGATCTGCTCCCTCACTTGCCCAGCGTCACCAAGTTCCTGCAAGTTCACAGAAGAGAGAAACTACACAAAGACATAGATTTATGTTCATAAAAAGCTTAGGATCAGATTTAAGCTAAACATAAAAATATAACACACATCAGATATACAAGCATGTAGGAGAAACTCAAGTAGTTTTATTGATAAAACAAGAAGATCCAGGAGGAGTTACAACTGATGATTCCTGATCCAGCATCAGATTCCCAGCATAGAATCCCTTCTTCACCTGCAACAAAGCATAAATCACCCAATACTCTGATATCTATCACAAAACCAACAACAATTCTCTGCAATGTACAAAATTCTAGCCCCTGGATCTCTTGGTGAGGGATCCATATATAGATGTATGCAAAGAGGATAAGTGAGCTCTTGAATTTATTAGTGGCTTCTCTCTGTCAGTTCTTGCTTCCACTTGGAGACTGAGAGCCTCTTACTCATCACTGGTCGAATTCAGTGAGGCAAGTGTCATTGGAGAAGATTCTGGAAGCTTCCATTGTCTCTCCACCTCGTTGAATGACTCTGCCACTTGTCATTTCTCGCTCAACGCACCCTAGTAGTGCATTCAAGTGTGTTGCAACACACCTAGCCAGTGTATTTTGGTGCTTTGCAACACAGCCAGCTAGTGGAGCACTTGAAATGATCCTGTTTTGACTAGTTTTGAGCAGTTTCTGGTGGAGAACTTCTGGGAGAAGCTGTAATTTGTTGACCTTGTTTCTTTAGGAGCTGGAACAACACCTTTAGGGACTTAGGATCCCTTGGTTTATGGAAATTTCATGCTTATACCTGTAAGGCACAAAAATGTCTATAACAGTGAGAGAGAGAGGGAGGAAGAAAGAGAGAATGTGGAAGAGAGAAGGAGAGAGGGGGGGAGAGAGAGATGGAGTTGGAGGGAAAGAGAGAGGGAGGTAAGAAGAAATGCATAGAGAGAGAAAGGTGGAGAGAGAGAGAGAGGGAGTGATAATGGAGATAAAGAGAGAGGGAGGAGAGTAGGAGGGAAGAGAGATAGACGAAGGGGAGAGAGAGTGAAGTGGAAGACAGAGGGAGAGGAAGTGGAAGGGAGAGATATCTAGATATGGAAAAAGAGTGTGTATCTTTTGGGGGTGTGATAGAGAGAAAAAGGAGAGGTAGAGGAGCTAGAGATTGCTATGAAGCCAACTCACAAAAAGATAGAAAAGTTAGATCAACGACTTAGAAATTAGCCTCTTTGATGGGGCAACCTCCTTTACATTACACAAATGAACATTTATTGGATGATACAAATGACAAAACCTCCTTTCTATATATAGGAATCTAAAGGGCCACAATATAACCCAATCCGACCTAATAATAATTATATAGGGGCACAAAAATAACAATAGTGGGCTTCTATGGGGCACAATAATAACAATATAGGGACAATAGTGGCACAAAAATAACAATAAGGGATACAATGACAATAGTAAAGGGGGAATCACTAGTATTACAGGGACCTAACATGCCCCTCTCTTTCAAAAAAGTGATGTCCTCAACGCTTGAGTAGTTCTGGATGCTTCTGTATAAAATTCTCATCCTCCCATGTGGAATCTTCAGTGGGTAAGTTCTTCTGCTTGATGAGATACTCTAAAATTGATCGATTTCGTAGCTTTCGAGTTCTTTTTTCTTTGAGTGCTTCAGGTTCCAATATGATTTTTCCTTCCTCATCAAGTTCTAGAAATCTTGTTTGAACTGGGATCTTGTCACCTATAACCTTCTTTAAGCATGAAACATGGAAAATTGGGTGCACTCAAGAAGCTACAGGAAGTTCAATTTGTATGCCATAGTACCTATCTTTTGCAACACCTTGTACAGACCATAATACTTTGGTGATAGTTTATTATCCTTCTTAGCTTGCTTGACGGTCATTTGTTTATATGGTTGTAGCCGTAGGAATACCCAATCACCTACATCAAAACTTCTTTCACTACAATGTTGATCTTCTTACTGTTTCATTCTATTCTGTGCCAAGGTGAGGTTATCCTTTAAGAGTTGGAGAACTTGTTGTTGATGCTCGATGTGAACTTCCATTGCTTGAACCTTAGAATTTTCTCTTAAATATGATGTGATGGACAGTGGATGATATCCATAAAGTGCCATAAATGGGATCATTTTTGTTGCAATATGGAAGGAAGTGTTACACCACCATTCAGGCAGAGGCAACCATTTGAACCATTGTGTCTATTTATCAGATACAAAGCAATGAAGATATCCTTCCAAACATTTGTTTACTATCTCGATTTTCCCATCAGATTGAGGATGCTAATATGAGGTATGAGCTAATTGAGTACGAAGACAAGAAAAAAATTTTGTCAAAAAATTTCCAGTGAAAATGGGATCTCTGTCACTTACAATAATCTTTGGGTTTCCATGTAGCTTTTGGATTATTTCCATAAATGCAATAGAAACTATAATCACTTTAAATGGATGAGATAATCCACAAAAGTGTGCATACATGGTAAGACTGTCAACTACCACCATGATAACATTGTTTCCTTCATACTTGGGTAACCCTGTGATAAAATCCATTGGAGCCTCCTCCCAACATTGGTTTGGAATGGATAAAGGTTGTAATAGACCTAGGTCTTAATTGTTTCAACTTTATTTTGTTGGCAAACAGACATTCCGCCACAAACTTTTGAATATCTGATTTAAGGCCATCCCAAAGAAATTCCTTCTTAATCTTGTGGTAAGTTTTTAGAAATCGTGAGTTCCCTCCTAAGAGAGAGGTGTGCAATTCCCTAAGAATATTTTGTTTGACCTGGGAATTCTTACATAGGTAGAATCGTTATTTGTACCATAGTGAATCATTTTTCCAGCTAAATGTATCAGATGCATTGGGATATTGGTGTATTTTTAGAATGAGTGCCCACACGTCTTCGTCATTCTTCCATTCATCCCTTGCTTCGTTTATCCAATCTGGTTGGATAATAGAAATGGGGCAACGAAATGCTTCCACATCCTCATCCTTTCTTGAGAGTGCATCTGTCACAACATTTTGCTTCCCTTTTTTGTAGATGATTTGAAAGTCATAACCCAACATCTTTGTGACCCATTTTTGTTGCTCTTATAAAGATAATCTTTGTTCTAGAAAGTATTTAAGACTATCATGATCTATTTTTACCTTGAAGTGTCTTCCCATTAGGTAGGGTCACCATTTCTTAAGTGCATGTAGTATTGCCAACATTTCCTTCTCATAGATAGCTTTGTGTAAATATTTTCCTTTGATTGGATGATTTTCAAAAGCAACGTGTCTTTCTTCTTGCATTAAAACAACACCAATTCCATTTCCTGAGGCATGGTGTAGCTAAGAACGATGCTTGGAACATGATGAGCCCCAAATTTGGTAACATTTTGGGCTCATTTGGCCTAACTACCCTTGCTCAATCCTTCATTTTTCATAACTTATGCATCATTTTTTAGTATGTTTATTTCATTTGTACGAATAAGGGTAGTCACTATTCCTAGGTGGCTAACACGTGCTCATTTCAGGATTTTTTGACACATGTTGGAGCAAAACCGAGCAGACAAGGGCTAGGAGATAGCCAAGTTGGGGTTGAGGATTCGTAGGGGGGTTGTCCACGACATTAAATAGCCTTCCTCGGGATCTTCACCCCCAACTCCAAGCTTCAAAAGCCACCAAAACCGGATCTAGAAGGCAGCCAAACAAATTTTGTGGAAGCAGCTGTTCACTCCCAGTTTGGTCAGCCAAGTCCCATAGATTTAGGAGGCTAGCTTGGGCCTCGTGATGTATAAATGATAAGGCTTCAGCCTTCAAAAAGGACTTTTGAAAAAACTTTTGCACATTCTGTACTACGAGCTGCCAGCTCTGTTTTGTTCTGTTGTAGCCATTATTGGCATAACTCTTGACTTATGATTATTATTTTTTAATGGGAAGCAGTCAGATTTGATCTCAGCTCTGAGTTTCTAGAGGAGCCATAGCTCTCGGGGTTGGGCCCAACCTGAGAGCCTAGGGCCTCCTTCTTTGTATTGATATCTTTCCTTTCAGCATTATGATTTTCCTTGTATGCATTTGAAACGCAGTTTGTTGAGTTAGATTTCGTTGTGTGGTTAAGTAGGTCATTGTTGAAAATAGAGTTGTTTCAGATGTCTAGAATAGAGTAATGAGATAAGAATTGATAAAAGCTCCAGAAAAGGGTTGCCTGCACTCTCATTTTCACCTCTTCCTAGGGGCTGGAATTGCAGACAGTGCTGCCCAACAAAAACACTAGTTTGCTTACCCATGCAATCTTTGGTGAAGTGTTTTCATTTGTAGGAGTTATTCATGCGTTCAGACCTCTTGGAATGTTTCTTTGCTTTAGTATTGTACATGGTTCTCTTTAGAAATAACGTTGCTGTTCATTGGTTTCATTAACAGTTAGGATAGATTAGTTAATATTTTGATTGTGTGCAGGACGTGGTTGATTTGGTTAAGTATACACTGTGCGGTGCATCTCCATCACTCTCTCGTCCATCTAAGCTTCGTCCAGGCCAACTGCTCATGTCCAAGTTAGATCCCTCGTCTCACAACTACTCTTTTGCCCACGTCACCCTACCTTCTTGCCCTTCCATTGCCTCAGCCCTCTTTAAGACAAGCTAGCTTTCCACACCCTCTCATCACTTCATCCCTCTATTACTAAGTCATTGTAGACCCCTATCCTACCTCCCTATCCATTCATGCATCCTCTTTCACTCACCCATCATCCAAAATCCAATCGTAGAACATCCTGTAGAAATTTCTGAACATCCTGTAGAAATTTTGAAACATTCGGTAGAACCCCTGTAGACTTCCTGTAGAAGCTCACAAATGAGGTTTCTTGGTAGCCAAACTTTGTGAAACTCTCTGGAAGGGTGTTAGGGACTCCTTAGACCCTCTCTGAACCTTCCCGACCTCTTCCAAGCATTTCTCCTCCTTGTTCCACCTCTGCACAGTAAAAAGCCAGTTAAAAGCACATGCATGATAATTCTAATAACTTATTCAAAAATACAAAAAGATGTTTTCTTCAGGTAGATGTAGTCTAGACACATGTATCTTACCTTCATAGAAAGTAATGGCATCTCTCTCTATAGTTTTCATTCTCCTCTTTGCATCAATAGGACTAGGTGGTAGAATTAGGGTTTGCTAGGGTTTGTGGTTCTTTTTGGCTTTCAGTTTCTTTCCGCAAGTAGATTAGCTTCCTTTGAGTTAGCTTTCATCCATCAGTTAAAAAGATTCTTCTAAGAGCTCATAGAAGTTGGCTTAAGCCCCTAGTGGACTTGTGCCAGCTGACCAAGTGACAGTTGCGGCAAGAGCTAGTACTTGTGCATACAACACCGTCGCTTCCAAGTTTGTTACGAACTACCGGGTTGATAAAATTAAAGAAGGGAGTCCCAAGAGTTGTAGCATTATTGCTACAATACTGGAGCCCACTATATTTTTGGCGCCGTTTCCGGGGAAGTGTCAGAGTATTGGTGATTGTTGCTTTTCTTCTATTTTCCACTACAACCTTCTGCTAAGTAGTTTATTTCATTTCCATTTTGCAATTTCATTTCCGAAAAAGTAGCGTAGACATTTCCTGCTTTCTTAGATTAGCATTTCAATTCCGCAATTTCATTTCCTATTTTCATAGATTAGCATTTCAATTCCGCAATTTCATTTCTGGAAGCGTAGATTAGCATTTCAATTCCGCAAGCGTAGCCTAGCATTTCATTCCTGCAATTTCATTTGAGCAAGATAGATTAGTCCTTTCATGCTTTCATTTCAATTCTGCATTTCCATTTCAGCAAGATAGTTAGTTGCAGTTCAATCTATTTTAGTTTTGCAGGTACCAGAAAAAAAAACAAAAGCAATCAAAAGTCTTTCCATTTCATGCCTCGTAGAAATCGAGATAAAACAGGCAAATTCTTACCCAACACCCCCACCACTTCACTGAGTCACCCTTCTCTCTTCTTTGGTGACAGTGATCCAAAAGAACCTATAGGCGAGCCTCCTGAGATATACGAAGATCCTATAACAAAAGAAGAGTTAGAGAGCACTCCATCTGAAGCCATGGCTGACAATAGAAGAGAAGATGGGAGAATAGAAGGTGCCTTCCCCATCTGAGAGACCAATGGAGACATGAAAATGAAAAACATAAGCCCCTCTGCTTTACCTCACTTCCATGGACTGACTACTGAAGACCCTGATACCTTCCTGTTTGAGTTTGTTGTCCTTTGTCGAACCTCTGACTATACCGAAGATGAGAAAAAACTGAAACTCTTCCCCTCTACTCTTAAGGATGCAGCATTACGCTCGTTCATGGGCTTACCTGGGAACAGTATCACCACTTGGGCTCAGATGCACTAAGCTTTCAATACCAAATACCGGGACTACTGTAGGTCCAAGGAAGCCAAGGTAGAAATCTTTCGAATGACCATGGGAAATGATGAGTCTTTAGAAGATTACGAGGAAAGGTTCCAACTTAGCTATAAACGGGCCAGGTGCACACTTGACCCTGAATCTCTCAAGTTGGTCCTGCTCCGAGGAGTCCCTGAAGACCTTCTAGATACCCTTCACATGCTAGCTGGAGGAGATATTTACCAACTACCTTATGAGGATATAAAGACTGTGTTTAGAAACCACTCTAGGGTAGCCCGGAAAAGAGGTAGAGGAAACTCCCTCTCAGCTAGTATTCCTTTCTCCAAACATGAGTTTGCAAATCAGTTAGAGGACCTCAAGAGTGAGGTGAGACAGACCATTGCCATGCAACTTGATACATTCCGAATCCAGCAGAGGAAAGAGGAAGCTGAGAGGGCTTTGGATATCTTCTTCCCTAGGTGTACAAGGAAGCACCCTAAGAACGAGTGCCCATTACATTCGGTAGAGGTATGTTTTGTTTGTGAGGAGGACCACCCCACAAACCAATGCCCAACCTTACCTGGGCTTAAAGCCATGTACCAAGGAACGGAGGCACCCACTGAACCTTTCTATTTCCTCAACCAAAGGAGGCCACATGGACCTAGACCTTACCAGAAGGGGATGCAAGGGACATCCCAAGCTTATTATAGCCCCAACCAATCTGCTCCTATGCCTTCCTGGGGTCCCCCTGCTCATCCTTCCTGGTCTGTACCTCCCCCATGGTCTTACCCACCTCAGTACCATACTCAGCCCACTACTCATTCGTTTCACTCACATGCCCAGCCACAGCCTCAGTGGAATGCACCTCAACCGGGGTGGAGGCCCCAGTACAATACTCCTCCCGCTATTTTGCCTCCACCACCAGCTCAACCACAACCATTACCTCTTGCTCCTCCAAGACAACCCCAAATGCCTGCTCAACCGAACCCGAATCCCAACAACCGACAAGCCCAGAAGGTATATACTGGGGAAACAACATGCCCTACCTATGTTTTGGAGATCTAGGAGATCAACCTGTGATCTGGAAAGACTCTTCCGGATCGCCAACCTCCTCCCCCAGAGGACGAGGAAGATAAACAGGAAAGTGAACCAAAAGCCATTCCACCCTTTCCTGAGAGACTAACAGCAACCACACAACCCAACCCAGAGGAGGATGAGCTTCTGGGAGAACTCAAATAGTTGTGTGTGAAAATACCACTTCTCCAAGCCATCAAAGATGTACCGATATACAACAAACTGGTTAAGGAAAAGTGTTTCAGACACCCAGGCAGGCGAAAAAGAGATACCTCAACCATCAACGTCATAGGACAACTGTCTGATCTTATGTTGGGGCAAGTAATCTGCCCAAAGTATTTGGATCCTGGGAGTCCTGTAGTTGATGTCCACATCAATGGCACCATCATACCCCACACTTTGATTGATCTAGGGGCTGCCATTAATGTGATGACTAGATATACCATGCTCAAACTCAAACTTCAGGGTTCCTTAAGAAAGACCTCGACAGTCCTGCAGCTAGGAGATCGCTCCACCGTGACTCCCGAAGGGATTGTAGAGGATGTCTTGGTCTCTGTTGACTCTTGGGAGTACCCTGCAGACTTCTTGGTTCTTCAACCAAAGGCAAAGCTTACTGGATACCCCCTTATTTTGGGAAGGCCTTGGTTAGCCACTGCAGATGCTTACATAAGCTACCCTGCAGGAAACATGACCATCAAAAATGGTCCTATGTCCAAGCAGCTAGTCCTATACCCTCCTGCCCAACCCCTATTACAGCATGACTTACCACTTTGGTTGGAAGAAGGAGAAGAGGATGAGGTGTACTCTGCACCCTTGTGCACCCTAGAAACCACCAGGGGAGGTCCTCAAACCGAGGATGATTTGATTGAGACCTTGATTCAGAATCCACCTCCCAGTGCATTGTCCTTAGAGAAATTGGTGGAGGATACCCAAGCCAACACCTTAGTGGACCTTTGTGTGACCAATCCAATCACGCCGAGAGTCAAAAATGTGGAGTTTGGCCCCGAGAGAATGTTAAAGATCAGCTCCTCCCTATCTCCTTCCCAAGAAAAGTAGCTATGCAGTCTGTTGGCCAGTCATCTAGATGCTTTTGCTTGGAGCTATAAGGAGATGAAAGGAGTCCATCCTTCAGTCTGTACCCATCACATCTACATCAAAGAAGATTGTAAACCGGTCAGGCAACCCCAAAGGAGAATGAATCCAGCCCTTAAGGACATCGTCAAGGAAGAATTGCAAAAACTGTTGGATGCAGGATTCATTTACCCCATCTTGGATAGCAAGTGGGTGTCCCCTCTGGTGTTGGTTCCCAAGAAAAATGGGAAGTCGAGAATCTGTGTGGACTACCGAGAACTGAAAAAAGCCACCAAGAAAGACCACTTTCCTCTACCCTTCATAGATCAAGTGTTGGATGGACTCGCGGGAAAGAAGTTTTTCTCTTTCCTAGATGGGTTTAGCGGGTATAATCAGATCCAAATCAACCCGGAAGACCAAGATAAGACCACCTTCACTTGTCCTTGGGGTACCTTTGCTTACCGAGTTCTTCCCTTTGGGCTATGCAACGCTCCTGCCACCTTCCAGAGATCCGTTTTGAGCATCTTTTCTGAGCTGGTCCATGATTCGGTGGAGATCTATATGGATGACTTCACTCCTTATGGTTCCAACTTCCGGGAAGCATTGTCCAATCTGGGAAAAGTCCTAACCAAGTGCATTGAGATTAACCTGTCCCTTAGTCCGAAAAAATGTGAGTTCTTGATGACTGAAGGGACCGTGCTAGGACATACCATTTCTCGCCAAGGGTTACAGGTGGATCCTAACAAAATTGCTCTCATCAAAAAGGTTCCACCCCCTCAGAAGGTAAGATATGTTCGAAGTTTCTTAGGTTTAGCAGGGTATTATAGGAGATTCATTAAAGACTTCAGTAAGCTAGCCTCGCCATTGTTTGGCCTCTTAGCAAAAGATGTTGAGTTTAAATGGACTAACGATTGTCAGAGGGCTCTGAATGAATTAAAGGATAAGTTGGTGTCTGCCGCAATCTTGAGAGGTCCAAATTGGGCCCTACCTTTCCACATCCACACTGATGCCTCGAACAAAGCCATAGGGGCAGCCTTAGGACAAGTTGAACAAAAACTTCCATATGCCATATACTTTGTCAGCAAAAACTTATCCAAGGTAGAACTGAATTATACTATAACTGAGAAAGAATTCTTGGTCGTGGTCCATGCACTGAACAAGTTCTGACATTATATCATTGGCTATCAAACATTTGTACATACTGGTCATGCTACAATTAGATATTTAATGAATAAACCAGATGTGAATGCTCGTATTATTAGATGGTTACTTTTGTTGCAGCAGTTTGATTTGACTATCGTTGACAAACCAAGTAAAGAAAATGTTGTTGCTGACTTCTTGTCTAGATTGGATTTACCTGCAGGTGAGGATGGAACAGTGGATGACCAGATGCTAGATGAACATCTGTTTGCTATCTCAGTACTCTCTCCATGGTTTTCTGATATAGCAAACTACCTTGTCTCAGCACAGTTCCCTTCGCACCTATCCTCAAGAGAGAAGAGCAGAATCGTAAGGAAGAGTGCCTCATTCACTTGGATCGGGGGCAACCTGTTCAAGCTTGGCCCCGATCAAATCTTAAGGCATTGTGTAAGGGAGGAGGAAGTCTTTGATATCCTACTAACCTGTCATGACGGGCCTTGTGGAGGACAAGAATGGAGTTCGAAGAGCCAGCCTACAGCCGCTCTGGAGTGAGGTCAGCCTCCAAATTATGAAGTATATCACGTGCGAGGGGCGATTCAGCATCGTGTATAGATACCATTTCCAGCTGCTCACAGAACTTAGGCACCAAATGGACCTACCCTCAGAAAACAAGTTGAGTATTCCTTACTTCCTCCTGTAGTCCATGATTGAATGTGCAACCAAGTTACGAGAGGGAACGCCAGACCAGGTAGCCCATCATGGGCTCATTAAGCTCCTCGTGGAGGATGCACTCCACACATACACCATCCCTCTCTTGTGGGAAGCCTTTCGAAACTTGACTAAGGATGATGACATCAAAATTTTGGCTGAGGAGCTCACCTCCTCCAGAAGCAAGGAGAAGGAACCAATTCAAACAGAGAAGAAAGGAAAAGGCCAAGAAACCATGGCCAAAGCACCAAATAAAGAACACAAGGGGAAACAAGAGAAACACCAGGCTGCCAAAATAGAGGATGACAAACCCACATTAACACCCAGGGAGAAAAGGTTACAGAGCAGGGTGGGAAGGACTGAAGAAGTCCATGTCAGTGAAGGCACCTCTAAGGCAGCCTCAGCAGAGTCAAAAGACAAAGCACCCTCAGCCAAGCAGGCTAAAATGGTGCCACCTGTTTCTACAGGAAAATCAAAAACGGCTTCTACAGGAAGCCAGAAATCAGCCGCTACAAGGCTTTCTATAGGAATTCCTGAGAAAGGAACACAGAAGGGGAAGACGGCCGAAATCCTTGCTAGGGAGGCAGCAGCTGTGCTGGCCACCCTAAGTACCCCTCCCAAGCCAAAGGAAAAACAAAAGAGGGAGACCCCTCTGTATTTCAAAGCAAGAAGAAGTGTAAGAATCAAAACAGGCAGGCCCCAACCTCCATCCAGTGACCCAATTACCATAGAAGACACCCCTACCTCACCAAGGGAGAAGACCCCCTCAAAAATATCATTCACTTATGAGTGAGGGAGCCTGAAGACAACTGCCTGGAAGGAGAGAATGGAAAAGTTGGCTTCAAAAACCCCGCTACAGGATGCTGAAGTCGTTCTACAGGAAACATTGGCCAGGCTCAAGGAGACCGAAAGAATGGAGGGAGAGGCAGCCACATCACCACCAAGGGAAGACGGAGGAGAACCACGGAGGGAAGAAGAGGTAGAGCACATTCCAAAACCTAGTCCCTAGCCAAGCTTGAGCTCGTATTATAACTTTTTGGAGGCTGGAAAAATTATTCCACAAAAATTCACAGTGCCGCTTTTCTTTGTGTTGGAGGAATAAAGAGTGAGAACCCACATGTGGATGAGGATAGCTAAATCTAAAGGAGTAGCAGATATAGGCCCCTTGGAGGAACAACTCAAGGAGGCAAGAAGAGAATTAGCTATGGCAAAACACATGGGAAACTGCTAGCGGGTATTCCTACAGGAAGAGAATGAGAAACTCAAACTACAACTATAGGAACAGAGGAAAGAAAGGAGCACAACATCAGAGGACACTACAGTAGAACCTCAAGGCAAAGAAGGACTGCAAGTTGGTCTTGGGGAACTAAACCAGCATCTACAGGAAAGGGAATTGCAAGCACAAATTGAGATATAAGCTCTCAAACAACAGTTGCAACAAAAAGAGGCACAACTGGCCTGCATGGCCAGTTGGGCCATGGATGCTCTAAAATGTAGACAACCAGCCAAATCTTATGGCCTATACCTACGGGACCAGTGGCTGCAATTACAAATTAATGCATTAGCACAGAGGGGTATCTCCCAAATCCAAGACCCCCAGCAGTTCACAGAGTTATGCAATAGAAGTTCATCAGAGGACAATGCCAAGCTATCGAAGTTCTATCTCCATAATTTGGCCCTTCCTAATGTGACTTCATGGGATCCCAACATAGTTGTGGGAGATATGCAGTTGATGGCATTTGCCTCATGGTTGAACCATGAAGAAAAGAGAGCAACAAAGGTAAAAGAGGTCATGAACCGAGAGTTACATGAGCCACTGCTGATTAGAGCAGAGCTAGGGGACCCCACTACATTGATATCAGCCCACCAACACTTAGCAACCGACTCTCAAGCTTTATTGAAATACATGGATCAGCAGGCTCAGGCTATAGCACATTTCGAAGATATGGAGCGGCTATTAGGGGACAATTGTGTCCATGTTTGCACCCGCCGGTGGAACACATTGTCCCACAGCCTCAAAATCAGGGAATATCACACCCCAACTCGAATGAGGGAAGCTCTAGTACGGGTGCCCCTTTACAAGAAGTCCATATAGAACCTCCAAGCCAGCTAGATTGGCCTCAAGCTAAGCCCACCTTTCCTTTTAGGATTGATGGAAGGCAGCACAGGGAAAGAAGAGCATAAGCAGTGGGAAGAGGTGGAAAGGAAGGCTGGGTTCCATGTCAGTGAGGAGGATACTACTTCAGAAGCCTGGGATGTGAGAGTGGCGGTGAAAGCAATGAAGGACGAGGAGCTGGATTAGTTGCTTAAGGATGAGCAATCATTTTAGCTAGGGGGTGATGATGAGCCCCAAATTTGGTAACATTTTGGGCTCATTTGGCCTAACTACCCTTTCTCAATCCTTCATTTTTCATAACTTATGCATCATTTTTTAGTATGTTTATGTCATTTGTACGAATAAGTGTAGTCACTATTCCTAGGTGGCTAACACATGCTCATTTCAGGATTTTTTGGCACATGTTGGAGCAAAACTGAGCAAACAAGGGCTAGGAGACAGCCAAGCTGGGGTTGAGGATTCGTAGGGGGGTTGTCCATGGCATTAAATAGCCTTCCTCGGGATCTTCACCCCCAACTCCGAGCTCCAACAACCACCAAAACCGGATCTAGAAGGTAGCCAAACAGATTTTGTGGAAGCAGCTGTTCACTCCCAGTTTGGTCAGCCAAGTCCGATAGATTTAGGAGGCCAGCTTGGGCCTCATGATGTATAAATGATAAGGCTTCAGCCTTCAAAAAGGACTTTTGGAAAAACTTTTTCACATTCTTCACTACGAGCTGCCAACTCTGTTTTGTTTTGTTGTAGCCATTATTGGCATCACTCTTGACTTATGATTATTATTTTTTAATGGGAAGCAGTCAGATTTGATCTCAGCTCTGAGTTTCTAGAGGAGCCATAGCTCTCGGGGTTGGGCCCAACCTGAGAGCCTAGGGCCTCCTTCTTTGTACTGATATCTTTCCTTTCAGCATTATGATTTTCCTTGTATGCATTTGAAACGCAGTTTGTTGAGTTCGATTTCGTTGTGTGGTTAAGTAGGTCATTGTTGAAAATAGAGTTGTTTCAGATTTCTAGAATAGAGTAATGAGATAAGAATTGATAAAAGCTCCAGAAAAGGGTTGCCTGCACTCTCATTTTCACCTCTTCCTAGGGGTTGGAATTGCAGACAGTGCTGCCCAACAAAAACACTAGTTTGCTTACCCATGCAATCTTTGGTGAAGTGTTTTCATTTGTAGGAGTTATTCATGCGTTCAGACCTCTTGGAATGTCTCTTTGCTTCAGTACTCTACATGGTTCTCTTTAGAAATAACGTTGTTGTTCATTGGTTTCATTAACAGTTAGGATAGATTAGTTAATATTTTGATTGTGTGCAGGACGTGGTTGATTTGGTTAAGTATACACTGTGCGGTGCATCTCCATCACTCTCTCATCCATCCAAGCTTAGTCCAGGCCAACTGCTCATCTCCAAGTTAGATCCCTCGTCTCACAACTACTCTTTTGCCCACGTCACCCTACCTTCTTGCCCTTCCATTGCCTCAGCCCTCTTTAAGACAAGCTAGCTTTCCACACCCTCTCATCACTTCATCCCTCTGTTACTAAGTCATTGCAGACCCCTATCCTACCTCCCTATCCATTCATGCATCCTCTTTCACTCACCCATCATCCAAAATCCAATCGTAGAACATCCTGTAGAAATTTCTGAACATCCTGTAGAAATTTTGAAACATCCTGTAGAACCCCTGCAAACTTCCTGTAGAAGCTCACAAATGAGGTTTCTTGGTAGCCAAACTTTGTGAAACTCTCTGGAAGGGTGTTAGGGACTCCTTAGACACTCTCTGAATCTTGCTGACCTCTTCCAAGTATTTCTCCTCCTTGATCCACCTCTGCACCGTAAAAAGCCAGTTAAAATCACATGCATGATAATTCTAATAACTTATTCAAAAATACAAAAAGATGTTTTCTTTAGGTAGTGGTAGTCTAGACACATGTATCTTACCTTCATAGAAAGTAATGGCATCTCTCTCTGTAGTTTTCATTCTCCTCTTTGCATCAATAGGACTAGCTGGTAGAATTAGGGTTTGCTAAGGTTTGTGGTTCTTTTTGGCTTTCAGTTTCTTTCCGCAAGTAGATTAGCTTCCTTTGAGTTAGCTTTCATCCATCAGTTAAAAAGCTTCTTCTAAGAGCTCATAGAAGTTGGCTTAAGCCCCTAGCAGACTTGTGCCAACTAACCAAGTGACAGCGGCAGCAAGAGCTAGTACTTGTGCATACAGCACTGTCACTTCCAAGTTTGTTACGAACTACCGGGTTGATAAAATTAACGAAGGGAGTCCCAGGAGTTGTAGCATTATTGCTACAATACTGGAGCCCACCAAAACATTGCCTCTTTATGATGTTCAAAGGATTTCATTGTTTCTGGAGTCCATGAAAATGATTCTTTCTTCAATGATGTTGTTAGAGATGCTTCTATTCTCCCATAATTCTTAACAAACTTGCGATAATACCCTGTCAACTGGGGAAATCCTTGCAGATGCTTTATGGATGTGGGGATTTTCCATTCTTTAATGGTTTTAATTTTTCAAGGGTCTACCTTAACACCTTCATGAGATACAATATGACCCAGATATTACATCTCTTGTAATCCAAAGAAACATTTGGATATTTTTGCATATAATTGTTTCTCCTCCATTAGTTTGAACACCCTGTCAACATGTTGAACATGATCCTTCCAAGACTTGTTGTACATTAGTATATTATCATAAAATACTAACAAAAATTTTCTGAGGAAGGGTTTGAAAATGGAATTCATCAAACATTTAAATGTAGAAGGTGCATTGGTAAGGCCAAAAGGCATGACCAAAAATTCATAATGACCCTCATGAGTTCTAAATGTTGTTTTCAGAATGTCTTCAGTCTTCATTTTGATTTGATGATATCCTGAATGAAGATCCAACTTGGTGAAGTAAATTGATCCATGCAATTCACCCAATAATTCATCAATGATTGGAATGGGAAATTTATCTTTAATAGTAAGGTTGTTGAGCTCCTTATAATCTAGACATATGCGTCGTGATCCATCCTTCTTGTGAACCAATACTACTGGAGAAGAGAAAGAACTTTGACTATGTTGAATTATACCAACCTCTAGCATTTCTGCTACCATACGTTCAATTTCACTCTTTTGGGAATAGGGAAATCTACAAGTCCTAATGTTTGGAGGAAGACTTCGTGGAATTAAATGAATAGCATGATCATGATCATGAATAGGTGGGAGGCCTTTGGGAGTCTCAAATACCTTGGAGTGATTGTCCAAGACTTTGTGGAGATATGGAGAAATAGATGATTTCGATGTGGGAACCTTTCGTGAACATAATTGTGCAATTATGCCTCATTGTTTTTTCTTTAGAAGTGTTTCCATTCCATTAGAGATGATTATCTGTCACGGTTTCCCTACAATACCCCTTAATTCAACTTCCTTTCCTTTTGAAGAAAATTTCATGAAGATTTCTTGAAAATTAAAAGCTATTCTACCCAAGGATTGTAGTCATTGGACTCCTAGTACAATAGGAGCACCAACCATTGGAATGGAAAGCAGTGGGCTATTCAATACATATTATCCCATGGATAGCTTGATCTTATGGAACTTTCGTGAGCAATTTATGGCTCCTCCACTTGCAACCATCACTTGACACTCTGGTGCTGGATATATGAAGCAATTCAATTCCTTGGCTATCTTACAATGAATAAAATTATGGGTATTGCCCGAATCAATCAACACTATTACCCTTTTCTTCTTGATATGCCCTTCTATCTTGATAGTTTGAGGAGTGGTAATTCCAGCCAATGCATTACAAGATATGGTCAAATTCATTTATTCTTTCTCTAAGGTTTGTTCCTGGTGTATATCCTATTCTTTTGATATGTCTTGTTCCTTTTCTTCCTCCTCTTCATAATCTATGTAAAATAATTTCTTCTTAGCACACTTATGACCTTTAGTGTATTTTCTATCAGAATTGTAACAAAGCCCTTTTGCTCTTTTTTCTTCCAATTGTTGTGGTGTCAACCTTGTAGGTTGTGGAGGGCTCACCCATTATTAAGGATACTTCCTAAGCATTATAGTTCTTAGGAATCGATCACCCATTATTAAGGATGCTTCCTTATTTTCTCTTTGAATAAGGCCAAGGAGATGGGCTAAGAATATTTGGATATGTCATACTCTACCACTTTATGGACGGGTTAGGTGGTCAAGGATTTATACTAGATTGAAGGAAGTATTTCATTTTCAAAATAGACAATGACCATGCTTTTGATATGGATATTACAAGAATTTATATTCATATCAAACCCACCTAGTAGGATGTAAGATATCAATAAATCATAAATGTGTGGGTCTTTAAGGGCTACTGAATGTTTGGGGTAAAGGGTGGTGGTGAAATTAGTTGGAATAAGTATTTTTTATGCAAGATAAAATCTTACCATCAAAGAAAAATAAAAAGAAATCAGAATAACATTTTCCATCTAAATGTGATCCTCCATAATGTTATGTCTTCACTTCCACCTCTTTATCACAAACAAGAGTATTATGCAACATCCCAATCGACATGTAGCCAGAAAATAGGCAAGAATTTATCCTTCGAATATTATGATTAACAAATAGTGAGAGGCTAAGAAAAACATACTTACATTCAAAAGGATAGGAGGTTTTGATGCATAGGGCTTCTTGAAAGTCACAAAATAAAATTGTGAACACTCTCTATCCCTGTGACAAAATAAATAGGAAAGAATAATATTAGGGTTTTTTTCCCATTTTTACTAACCCTAATTGTGGGTTTCAATCCAAAATCCCTCAAGATTAACATAATTCTATGTAAAGCAATGTTCTCCAGCTCCAACACCAAAAACTTGAACACCATATAGGTTGCTAATTGGATTGAGATTTTCGATCTCACGATTCTTAATTCTAAGTACATTCACAACATTTTCAATAAATCATTGCACTTATTAGAAAACTCTCAATACTTGCATCTAAAACTTTTGACTATTGGTTTTTTTATATAAAAAAAAACATTATTAATACTTGAACATGAAAAAAAACATTATTAAGACTTGAGTGTGAAACATGTCCATGCTCTCCAACTCTGATCCCATGTTGACAATTCATTAACAAATTGGGTAGATATAGAAATAGAAAATAAGCAGTTCTAATTACAATTTAAGGATTTCTAGTTGGGTTAACTTTTCTTATCTCACTAATGTAAATTCTTGATACATTCACCACCTTTTCCATAAATTGTTGTTCTTATTTGAAAACTCATGCATATGAAAATTTCAACTAATGGGTTTTGGATACATCACTAAAAACATTATTAAGACTTCGTTGTAAAAATTATAGATTTATGCTATCTAAGTCTGATAAATTCCATGTCGAAAATCCATTCACAAATTATATAGTTCTATAAATAGAGAAAATAAAATTCAACTTAAAATTCAAGAAAGGAATGGATCACACACCTTCGTATTTTTTCTTTCTTAATTGTGACAGAATAAGAGAAGAACTTCTAAACATCTTGGATAGTTACTTTGGTAGATAAATTACATATATGCAATGTGTAATCATCCATAATGGAAATTGTTAACACCAGGAAAAAATGTTATGATGCACAATTTTATCCTTACAACTATGATTGTGAGTGACTAGAAAATATTGCTTTCATATAAATACTATGACATTATAGATGATCAATATTATTGCTTCTCTTTGTTGGTTTTTCTTGTAAATTTCAAGAATGGAAAGAGGGGAGCCTTAGCTGAGCTGAGTAATATGGGAGGAAACAAGGGACTTGAGAGCCTGAAAATGACTTTGAAATTTCATGAAATTGGGTTCATGTTGTTCTACAGTTGTGAAAAAATAGAGCCAATTGGCTAGGAAGGCATTAATGGACATCCAATCACATATGCATTGCAACCTACTTGGAACAAATGAATGGGGAAAACAAAGCTCTTGGGTCGAGTCATTGAGGTAATGTGAGATCACCCAAAGATGATTACGTCATCTTCAAAATTTAGAAGATAGAAATTACATTTATGGGTTAAATATATATGCATTAAAAAAATGTAATAAGATTTTTAACCATGAAAATTCAGCATGATTTTAGCATGGATATTATTAATGTGTAATTAGATTTTATTACAATACCATGGTTTCTCAATACCATGATTTATTAGTACAACATGCCAAAAAAATTGTAACCCATTTCATAATATTCTTGAATAATCCATAAAGGTTAAACTCCTACTGTCTACCTACTAATTATTGATAACTAAATATTCACATCTTAATTTCCCACTTCAAAATTAAATTAAAATTTCAGAAGACTTACTCCAAAACAGATATTCCAAAAGGTGTGTTTGTTTTAGAATAAAACTTCCAAAATTATAATTTAGTTATTAATAATTTTGTCAAGGGTTGTCTATTTTGGAATAGGGATTCCATAACTTTAGTTCAATTATCAATGATTATTTGGTGGATGGTTCTAAAATATTTTTAGTAGTAATCATATATCAAAGGTTTACATTTATGTGAAATGTGGTTATTCCCTTTTTGTTTTTTAAATTAAATTAATTAATTAAAAAAATGTCATATGAACATGAGTTATAGTTTTTTAAACACGTGGTATTAGTAAGTAAAGTGGGGGTGAATCTCCATGGTTAATAATCTTGTTATGAGTTTTTTTAAACATTTATATGTTTAACTCATATATTAATTCTTTTTATAACTAGCACAACCACATTTACCTATGTTATTGATAAATGCCGATAGGCGTATATGAAACATATACAACGACATTTTCCAATGTGGTTCATATATGTTGATAGGCTTATATCAACCACATTAATAATTATTATCGATATTTAGAATTATTAATAACTATATAAATATTATCAACTAGATTTAGGATTATTAATAGCTATATAAATATTAACAACCAGATTATATATAGATATATATATATATATATATATATATATATTATTATATGAATATTATAATAATAACATAAACTCCTAATATATATTAATTAATAGTAAGAATAGCTCATAATAATATATGATCATTATATTATTAAAATAATATAATAATATAAAATTATAAAATAATAACAATAATAATAATAATAATATGATTATAATATTATATTATTATAATAATATACAAAAATAATTATTATTATAATGTATCCGAATCAAAAGTTAAAAAAATCATGTGACTCCCTGTTTAATGGAAATGAATGGAAGAGGGGATGGACAAGATGGGGTTAGGGTTGCGAGGCGGTTTCCATTCACAGGCTTCAGGGAAAGCAACTCGCCTCCACAGTCAGCCCCCTTAACAGTCACACCTCCCTGCGGCTCCCGTAACCATCATCTCAACTGCTTACGGGCTCTGTCAACTGGTTAGGCGTTTCCCCTTTGACGGTTTCGGTCCTTCTCACCGACATTCCCTATTCTCTTGCATCGAACCTGCAGGCAGCTGTCAGCTAGCTGGATTGACAGTTATGGAGGATCTTCTTGATTATTTTGCGGACCCTTCAGAGGATGTGCCCATTTGGACACATCCCAGGACCACTACGGAGGGTTTTTTCACATTTGACCATGAACTCTCTGAGGAAGTAGAAGCCCTCCCCTCTTTTTCTCAGTCCATTTCCCGACCTCTTATTCCTTCCATCTCGCTCCTTGAAGGTGCATCTACTATCCAAGAGTTCATCTCCCACCCCCCCTTATTGCATTTTTTGGCTTTGGATGAGCCTTCTCATCATCTGGGGGAGAAAACCCCAGGGGTGGTCTCCGGTCCATATCCCTCTTCGGCCGGATTAAACAAACCCTCTAATGTCCAACATTTGAATACTGCACTACAGGCGCCCACCACATCTGCACCTTCGGCCTCGGTGGCTCCACCACTTGGCAATTTTACTGGCATCGGCTCTATTCCTGGTTTTTTCGACTCCATCCTGGCGAAGAACACATCTGCGGCTAGGGTTTCTGCCTCTCAGGCAGCTGCACACCCTATTGGGGTTTTTGAAGTTTCGGGCAACAAAGCTAGAGGGGTTTCTAAAAGGAAACGGTGCCTTCAACTCTGGAGCAGCGAGACTTTCCTCAAGCTATCAGAGGATATACCACTTCTTGAAACTATGGACTCGGTGGAGAAGGTCCTTGTGGGACAAGTTTGTGGCAGGAACTACAGTGTGGAGCGTCTACAGAAATGGACGATGGAGGTTTGGGCCCAACTTATGGCAAAACCCTCTAGAGTACAAACATTTTTCAAGGGATGGTTAGCGCTGAGATTCAACTTCTTGCCCCATACAAACTGGGTTCTCTCTATTGTTTGGCACATAGACCAAGCCCCCATGCTTCTCCAACAATGGACACCATTGTTTGACCCCGAGCTAGAAAGGGTGGATGCTGGGCCAATCTAGGTACGCCTCCCAGTGTTTCCCTTTCATTTCTGGATGGAATATGTCTTTAAGCGAATTGGGGATGCTATGGGAACTTACCTCACTTACGAAGCCTCCTTTCAGACCACAGGGTGTATGGAATTTTCTAGAATCTTGGTACATCTAGATCTCACAGATGGATTACTGAAGCACATAAGCATCCAATGGAGGAATGTTACAAGGAGATAGATATTAGATTACAAAGGAGTCCCCTTCAAATGCAGGTGATGCCATAAAGTGGGGCATCTCTTCAAGGATTTCCCATTAAATGGTGGGAAGCTCAAGAGGACAAATAGAGAGGATCCTCAGGAACGATTGGAGTAGTAAACACAAGTGCATGAGGAACTGGTACTGGAGGAACAACCTTAAGTATCTAAGGAACAACCTCGGAATACAATACTCTCCATTGAGAGAACTTTTGTACAGCCTGGCACTAAGGAGATGGCTTCAACACCTACACAGACCACCCAGAAGAAGCGAAGCGGGCCTCCTCACCGTCCCCCCCGCCTCTTGAACAATCCATGGTGGCCTCCGAAGACTCCAATACATCGGGTAAGAATTTCATTCATTCTATACCCTTGCATTGCTTCTCTAATATTCATGATATTTCATTATCTGGAGTTTCTTTGTGTTCGGGCTCAGTAAATTCTTTGGCTACCATAGCTCAGATTGATTGTGATATAGCTCCCCCTCGCCCTACCATCTCATTCACCCCCCCCTCTTGGTTTCCCCCACCCCAGCACCCTCAACCTCCACGCCGACTCCTCCTACAACTGGATATCGTACTCATCCAAAGGATAGGAAATAGGCGCTGGATCATGTCAGTCTCGATATTATCCCCTCCCCTCCCCATTCTAAGCTTCATTGAGGTCAACCCTCTTCCCTCTCTATTTCACAATCACAGGCAGATGATGAAATTTCTTTGGGTATACAATCCACTATTCCTAGGGTCCTTAGAGCCAGAGAAACCCCCTCTAAACCTTGTGATGAAGATTTTATCCTTCAACTGTAGAGGGCTTGCTAGGCCTAAGAAAAAACGAACACTATGTTGGTTAATCTACTCTGATTAGCTGGACCACATCTTTTTATAGGAAACCCTCAGTCCTGTCGATGATATTACTCGCACACTTGAGAATATTCTACCTGGGTGGAAATTCACTCGACTTGATGCCCATGGAAATTCCTGTTCTATCAATCTACTTAATTACTAGGGAGGGGCTGGTCATATTAGACCGGATATACATAGTGCTAATCTGGGTATGACATTTATAAACATCAACATATATGGGCCATGCCAAAACAGGTCTGAATTTTCGGAACATCTCCTAGGTTCGGATTTGTTTACTGTTGATCATCTAATTCTTGGAGGAGATCTCAATTTCTCCATAGGACACTCAGAGTCCTGGGGTCATCGTGCTCAGAGAGATTCTCTCTCAGATTTTTTCTCTACCACTCTGGAATTACACCACCTGATCGACATTCCTTCTCCCAAGATTCAAGCCACCTGGAGAAATAATTAGATAGGAGAGAATGGGTTGGCTAGATGACTGGACCACTTCTTAGTCAAAGAAAATGTTCTAGATTTGGGTCTTCATATCAGACAATGGGTCGGATCAGGGGGATCTCGGACCATCTGCCTATTTACATGGAAATTGATGGAGGCAGAGAAAAACCCAAGGGACCATATAAATTTTGCTCTGCCTGGCTCAAGGAAGCCTCATATATCAGCATGGTTACAGAATTCTAGAAAGCAAATCCACCTGGGGCAAGGGGAAATTTCACAGTGGGCTTCATTAATAACCTCACAGAGCTGAAGAAATTGTCAAAAAACTGGGCACATCATAAAAGAACTCAGGATGATCTCACTTTGCGACAAATTGAACTCGAGTTGGAAAATTTTGAAAATGATCTGGGTGGATTATACAGTTCAGAGGAACATAAGGAGAAGATCACATCCCTCTACACTGCTCGAAGTAAAATTCTTAAGGACAGAGAAGAAGCCTAGAGGCTACGAAGTAGGGCTATTTGGATGCAGGAAGGGGATGCAAATACCAAATTTTACCATAAGTTCGCCAATGGGAGGAAGGTGATTAATACTATATGGAAGCTACAGGATGAACATGGACATATTGCTAATACTTTCCCACGACTGGCCACATTAGCCACCTCTCATTTCAAAAGAGCATACAATGCCCCCCGGGACACTAATTTGGTCGAGATCATCAAAGTAGCCCAACATTTCTCATGATATGTGGGGAATGAAGAGGGTATTGATTTTATGAAAGAGGTCACTCTGGAGGAGCTGGAGGCCACATTAAAATGGTTTAAAAAGGACAAGAGCCCTGGACCAGATGGTTGGACTATTGAGTTCTACCTGGCTTTCTTCGACATCATAGGTGCAGACTTACTGCATGTTATTGAGGATTCCAGAACCAGTGGACACTTGGAGGCATCCATCACCTCTACTTTTATCACTCTTATTCGCAAATCTGATAATCTGTCCTCCTTTGACAAATATCGCCCTATTTCTCTCTGCAACTACTTGTACAAGATCATAGCCAAAATTATTGCCAACCGGATGCAGCCCATACGATCCAATCATGAGGCTATTGGCACTGCCTAGGAAGTTTTACATTCTCTCCACACCAAAAAATGCAAAGGTATGATATTGAAGGTAGATTTATTTAAAGCTTTTGAGAGAGTGAATTGGTTGTACGTAAGAATTATTTTAACCCACCTTGGGTTTCCCTTCAATTTCATCAAATGGATCATGTGTTGCATCACTAACATTCTGTTTAGTGTCCTGGTCAATGGAAGTGCATCCCAATTTTTCCTCTCGAAAAGAGGTTTGAGGTAGGGCTGTCCTCTTTCACTGCTACTTTTTCTACTGGTCATGGAGTGGCCCAACAGGATCATTAAGGATGAACACAGAAGAGGTAGACTACAGGGTATCAAGATGATAGATAATTGCACACTCACACATCTACTTTTTTTGGATGATGTTCTGATCTTCCTCAATGGAAGTATTGGAGACCTCACCAACATCAGATCCACTTTTACCTTATTTCAAAAAGCAATGGGCATGATGATCAATGAAAATAAATCTACACTTACAGCAATGACATGCACTTAGCATGAGATTCATTTTGTACTATACCACTTCCAGTTTACACAGCTGGGTCTATCTAATGGACCAAAATATTTGGGGTATAAGCTTAAGCCCATAGGATACAAGATTGCTGATTGGACCTGGCTCATTACTAAGTTGGAGAAAAGACTCAGCATATGGTATCTCAAATACTTATCTTGAGTTGGTCACCTCACACTTATCAAGAGCATCTTGGAAGCCACTCCTATTTACTAGATGTCCCTCGCTTAGATTCCTATAGGAATACTAACAAGAATTTAAGAGATTTGTTGTAGATTTTTATGGAGGGGAAGCCAACCGGGAAAGATTTTTGCATGGGTCAAATGGGATGCCCTCATTCTACAAAAAAAATGGGGAGGTTGGGGACATAAAAAACTGGATGATTTTTCCTCTGCATTGGTTGCAAATCTCAGGTGGCACCTGGTCACATCTAACAGCCTTTGGATGTGAGTGACCTCATCGAAATACATTTCCCCTTTACAGATCTTGGATTGGATCAGCACACTGAACCAGAACACTTCCGGGATTTCAACGATTTGGAAGGTTGTCATTAAGGCTTTGGACCCCATTCAGGTAGACCTTACAATGAGGATACACTCGGGTCTCAGCATCCGTATTGGTATTGACCCATGGGTTGGGTGGGGGAACACTCAAAGATTGCCACCTAAACTGCTACAGCATCTCCGAGAACACAATATCTCTCGCATTGCTCATATTGCAGATGGAGCAAACTCTACATTTCTCTACCAGGCCTGGAAATCCGCCCACCAACTAAACATTCCCCCTTAGTGGCAACAGCTCTGGGAGGACTATACACAGGCTCTATCAGTAGCTCATATTCACATATCAAAATGAGAAGAGGATATCTTTTGTGCTTTAGATAACTTGGGCAGATTCACCCCAAAGGATGGATACTTGGTCTTGTCAGAAGCAAGGAAACCACAGACCATACAGGCATGGTGGAAACATCTATGGAAGCTGAAGGCTCCCCCTAGGACTAGGCTTCTAATGTGGTGCATCTTGAATAATAAAATCCCTACAGGGGATAACCTACTGAAACGCACCTTCCACGGCCCTCACTGGTGTTATTTGTGCAAAAGAGATAGCGAATCTGTAAATCACCTGTTTCTTATTTTCCCGGAAGCCCGCAAGCTATGGTCTCTGTTATCATTAGTTGTTTCCCCTCCTTGTGACTGGCTTGCGGACACAATCGACGCAGCATGGAATTTATGGTACTCCTCGGTGTCCCCCCACAAGCTACGCAACCTCCCCTTGTTGTACTGCTGGGCCATTTGGATCGCCTGCAATCTCCTTATCTTTCAAAACACCCCTCCACGCTGGCCTATCATTGCTGCTAAGGTCATGGCTGATTTTGCACTCATCCCAGATGACCCCCCTCCCTCACGGCCAAGAAACATTACTTTAGAAGTTTTTGATCCCCATATACCAAGGGCATATTTTGACGGAGCCGCTCAGGATGATGGCTGTGGAGGAGGGGCCATATTACATATCTCTGCAAATCACTCATACAGCATGCTCCTAGGTTTTAGAAGAGGCACCAACAATTTCGCGGAGTTATCAGCAGCAAAACACCTCATACTTTTTGCTTTGGAGAAGAATTGTCGAGCCTTACAATTATTTGGGGATTTTAAAATTGTTTGTGACTAGTTGAATAGAACCACTAGATGTTGTTCTTTCTCTCTGAGACATATTTTAGATGAGACTCTAAGATTGATTAGTCATTTTGATTTTTTTACTTGCAATCACATCTACAGGGAGCGAAACACAGTTGTTGACTGCCTTTCCAAAGAAGCTGTGCTCTAGGAGCCGGGCATCTGGATGTTGTTGAACAGAATAATGGTGCCCATTATCAATACTACCATTGGCCTTTTATGGATATTACTGCATAGATTGCAGGGCACCCGGTTTTTAAATTTTGTATATATATCACTCTTCTGGAGAGTTATGTTGCTATTATATCATGTTTGTCTTGGTATTTTTTGGATTGTTACCTCACTACATGGATCAAAGGTAACAAATTTCTTTTGAACTCTGCTACTCTAGATGATGACAGCTATGTCAATGAACAATTTCTGAATATGCATAAGCATAACAATGTAAATTTTGAAACGGGAACTCATACTGTTACCCGTTTTGAAGAGATAGCAAAAAACTAACCCGATTTTGAAAAGGGGTGATGCAAAACACACGTGTTTTTTAGAGCATAGTTTTTGGCACTATAATTTTTTTTATTTACATTGGGTTTTAGAATGGTAGTGTTTTTTATGCTAATTTAAAAACGTGGTAATTCTACACCAGGCCCTTTTTTTAAAAGGATTTTTTTTATTTTTATTTTTATTTTCTAATGTATGAAATGTAAATAATTATTCTGTAAATTTAATAATTTATGAAGTGGTCTTTTTTTCATATTTTCTTGTTTTTATTTTTATTCTAATTTTTTTGTACTGAGGTTTTTATTGTTTTGCATATTTAAAGAAGAAGGTCGATATTTTGAATTCAATATTCTACATATTTATACATCGTTAATTAATTTTTCAATCCACAAGAAATAATTGTTTCTAAAAAACAATATTTCTTAACAATGGACATAAAAATAGCCATTTTTAACATAAATATAACTAAAAAACTACACGTTTTGATCATTTTTTGCTACGATTGACATGTGAAAATCACAATTTTTATACAAAAAATTTAACAAAAAATGGTTAAATAATAGTTTTTTTATGAATTTCATGTCAAAAAAATAATCATAATCACTTTTTTTTCAAAAAATAATGATTAACTTAAGAATTAATGCAAAAATCACATATTACAAATATTGAATGCATAACAACCTTAATTGAGTGTATATTCTTCTCATAAAATGTCAAATTCAAAACATTACAAGTATAACTACTTAATAGTTAGAAAAAACGAGCTTGATTTCCAAGCATAACTTAAATTTAATCAACAATGTCACATAATCCAAACTCTTTGTCCTCTACAGTTTCATCATTGTCTTCTTCCACAATATTTTCTGCTTCTTTTTTCTCATTTTCGTCTTCTAATGGATCTTTGATGTCTGCGAATCTCCCAATGTATGTCTTTCCAAACATCCCATGTAATGGTGGTTGGGGTTCCTTTGCCTTTTTTGCCACACGTGATTCACTAAAGTCCCCTTTCTTCAACCCAATTTCTTGCATTGCATTTGGAAGAAATTGAAGAGCATTAATTCTTTGCTGAATGAAATTGCACTATATTGGATCTTTTTCAATTGCAATGCAATTTCTTCCTTTTTGAAGGAAACATGCTAGTGTTGTACCTAATTATCAAGCACAAAATAAATAATGAAGTAAATTAGTACAATGACATATTAATTAAAAAATAACATATTGAAATTCAATTCCATATAATAAAACTTACCTGAGCCAGAAAATAAATCCAGAACCCAATCTCCTTCATTTGAACATATGTCTATAAGATAGTTAATCAATAATTGTGGTTTTTGATAAATTTTAACTATCTCTCCTTTTGCTTCTTTGTCTTCATATGTTAGTTTTTGCACAACAACATCATAAGTTAGTATTTGGCTATGACTCTTTCCGTCTATCCGATTAAAAATCATAGACATATAGCTATCATCTTTTGCCCAACTATCAATATGAATGAACTCACAATCATTTATAAATAGTTGATCTTCACGGTTAAGAAGATTTGACTTTTGTCTGTAACATGAAATAGTAAAAGTTCAATTAACTTGTACATAAATGAATTTTTCAACATTGATCAAATATACATTTTAAATGTCTTACCATGTAAGCTACATCCTTGAATTTGTTTTCCCCTTGAAGCTTGACAATATCATTGCCAATTGTTTTTCTGAATGAAATGTCACAAATCTCCATAATGGTGATGATGTGACTTCTACAAATCCCGCAACCACTTTACTAAGAGCTTGATAAGTATAAGGGTCACTATCATAGTCAATGTTTGGAATATTGAAACCATGGGGAATATCTACAATAACTAGGGTATAATTCCTTTTAGGTATGAGTTTAGCAATGTCTGCACAACCGCCTTGTATTATTTAGAAAAAATTATAATCTAGAAATAAATAAAAATAATTCAACAAACTTAGTTTTGAAATTCCTCAAACATTTCCTCCAATGATAATTCCCCTGACCTCACATGAGATAATATTGTTTTGACAATTTTTTCATCTTTCACTCGCATTGCTCTCCAAGATGTGATAGTCATATCTTCTAGAAGCTATTTCATTTCAAGCGCTGATTTACTACTACTACATATCAATGGCTTAGACTTTTTGACCTTCTAGTTTTTAATGCCAATGTTTTCCCACAAGCTAAAAATCTCATCAATCACCTCCAAACATCTCCTGTTCTAAATGCCAATTGGAAAATGTTATCAACACCTCTGAATAAATCACTAATTTTGTTGCCTTTTCCACCTTTTGAATTGGTTTTCTCTTCAATTTGATAGCCTATTTCCATACAACATTCATTTCGGAAATCTGCAGTAACATTTATCCTATCCCCACCACATTTTTCTTGAAATTCACTATGAATAAATCTAACCCTTTGGATGAAATTCATAGACATCCTATATTCATTATCTGAATTATGATCCCATGCCACTAACTTTGCTTCTGTATCTGATAAACCAGCATAAATGATACATTTCATTGTTTCAAAATGTGGGTTATTAGGATATTCCTCCATCAATTGTCTTTGAGCTTCTACAGAATGGTTCCCCCCAAGCACATAATAATTTTATTCAAAACATTTTGACTTATAAAATGCTTCTTTGTTGGGAACTTGAAGTGGATCAATAAGAAGCACATAACTAACCATATGAGCATATGGATTGTACCTCATCAATGTCTTCAAGTTGTGAACATGTAGATGATCTGGCTTTCTGACTTGATATTGACATTGTCCTTCACTTTCCTTATAGGTTTGTATGACATTAAGTTGAAATGTACGACCACCATCAATTAAGTTTCTCTTTGTCAAATTCTGTCGAATGGCATTTTGTTTTGTTTTGATAATGCCATCCTCTAAATCAGCTCCCGGTCTAACGATTTCTCTGCTTTATTTTGAAGTTTCACTAGGTTCTTGACTGTTGGTAATGACTACTTCAAAATCTTCAACTTTACTTTTCTTCGTCATAAAATTCTCAACAGATTTATTCTCAGACATTGTTACTTTTGGTCTTTGACGGCTCTTCTCAGTTCCACTGTCATCTTCAGTAATGACAACATATGCTTCACTGTCAGTTTCAACTTCATCATCCTCAAAAGTAACTTTTCTACCCTTGCTAGATTTATCCACTAGAGGGCTTTTTTTTCTGATCCTTTGGATGTAGTTTTGTAGCATCATCAATTACTACATTATGCTTGTTTTCCATATCTTCTTCTAACACTGAGTAAAAACCGCTGAGAACTTTCATGATATCATACTCTACGAAATGAATGCCTCCCAACCTAATTGAACAACTTTCAACAAAATTCTTTGAAACAAAATATCATATGTCAATAAAAACAAACTTAAAAAAATATAGCGAGACACTTTCAAGAACACAAAATACAAATATAAATAACAATACTTACGATGTTTTGTTTAATCTCATTTACGATTTCTTTACACAACTTTGTAGATACCTCTCTTGTGTCATACAATGAATATGATAGTGAGTATTTAATCCTTTCATGTGACCTGGGAGCTTTTGTAAGTATGTAAACAACTTCAATGTCTGGTACCAAAGACATATTTATGACTCTTCCCATCACCTCATAAATTCCATTATCATTCGGTATATCAATATATAGATATATATTCACATTTTGGCTTTCTCTTTTTTTCACATACCAGATTCTTGATGGAAATTTCACCTCTTTTGAATTCTTCCAGTATGAAGTCATGTTATTATCATTTGAGGCACTTGAAAGATTTGTAGCCATGAGCTCAGGTGGAGTTTGTTTACCAATGTTTTTTGAAGATGCACCATTAAGAGTCTTTGGTCCCAAAAGATTCACAGAAATCTTCTTTGATGCCATTTTCTTGAAAAATAGAAACACATAAATCAGTAAATAACAAAAACATATTAACTTAAGTCCACAACAAATTATATCATAAATTTTTAATTTGTATAATTAGATAATTGAAATTAAAAAAATATTAACACTATGAAAATCGCACACCACTGCGGGGGCATGCGGGCCATCGGGGTGGCGCAGGTGGGCACCGAGCGGGCGAGTAGCCGCTGGGTGGGCGGGTGGGTGGGCACCGGGTGGGTGGGCAAGCGGGCGCCGTGTGGGCAGGTGGGCGCCGGGCGGGCAGGTGGGCGCTGGGTAGGTGGGTGGACGCTGGGCGAGTGGGCGGGTGATGGTTGGGCACGTGGGCGAGCAACAACTGTGTGGGCAGGTGGGCACTGGGTGGGTGGGCGGGTGGGTGCTAGGTGAGCGGGTGGGCAGGTGGGTGGGCGACAAGTGGGTGGGTAGGCGCAGGGTGAGTGGGCGTTGTGTGGGTGTGCATGTAGGTGGGCGTCAGGTGGGCGGGCAGGCGGGCTAGTGGGCACAGGCGTCGGGTGGGTGGGTGCCGGGTGAGCGGGCACAGGGTGGGCAGGTGAGGGGGTGGGCATCGGGTGGGCAAGCGGCGGCAAGTGGGAGGGTCGGCATTGGGTGGGTGGACGGGCGGGTGGGCGCTGGGTGGTCGGGGGGTCCGGCGAGCAGGTGGGCCTCCGGGGTGGCGTGGAGTAGGGTGCCACCTCTCACCCCGCGCCACCCCGCCCGCCGGCTAGCTTGCCCACCCTCCCGCCCAAGGTGGCCAAGCAATTCTCAGAATTGCCAGGCCACCCCGGGCAAGCTGGCGAGCCGCCAGGGTGGCATGGGTGGGGTGCTACCCCTCACCCCGTGCCACCCTAACGGCCCGCCCTCCCGCTTGGGGTGGTCGGGAGATTCCGGGAATCACCCGGCCACCTCGGGTAAGCGGGCTAGCAGGCGGGCCTCCAGGGTGGTGTGGGGTAGGGTGTCGCCCCTCACCCCGTGCCACCCCGGCGGCCCGCCCGACCGCCCAGGGGTGGCCGGGCAATTCTCAGAATCGCCCTGCCACCCCGGGTGGGCGGGCGGGCCGCTGGGGTGGTGCGGGGTGGTGCGCCACTGCCCACCACGTGCCACCCTGGTGGCTCGCCCACTTGCCTGGGGTAGCTGGGTGATTCTGGGAATCGCCCTGCCACTCCGCGCCACCACACCACTCCGCCGGCCCACCCATCCGCCTGGGGTGGCCGGGCGATTCTCAGAGTCGCCCAACCACCCCGAGCCGACCGGCGGGCTGCTGGGGTGGTGCAGGGTAGAGTGCTCAGTTTTACTGCGCCCACCATGCTCATGACAGACGTATTGGTTAATTTGGCTCACAAAAAGTATTAATTAAAAAAAAAAAAAAAAAAAAATCTACTTCATTAAACTAATTTAATATGAAAATTTTCAACGAAAAAAATTTAACTAACCTTTTAATTGTGAGAATTCTTTATTGAATATGTTGTTGACAGTAATGTAGCTGCTCCACAAATTCGCTCCAAGTCTTTCAACGAACCTCAGGAAACTTTGATGTAATGTGAGTAATAGTGATAATGGAATTTAGTTTATAGGTGAAATTACGGAGATGTTTTACCGTACGGTGAATGCGAGATTAATTAGTTTTAAGAAAATTTAACATGTTAATTTTTTTATGGCAATGAAGGAAAATATGATAAAGCAAAGGGTGAATGTGGGATTAATTTGTTTCAGAATGTATTATAAAAATTAAAAAAAAAACATTCAATTGTTTAGTAAATAATATATACTTTGACTATTAAGATAATTTAGGTAGAAGTTGTAGTTTACAATTTTAACTTTAATGATTTATTTCATAAAAAAATTTAGTTTACATTTTTCATTAAATTGTAGAATAAAATAACGAAGAGAAATAAATCTCACAAACTTTTAGGAGGGAAATATTTTCGCGAAACTTTTTTGGGGGGGGGGGAATTTTCGGAGGGAAAATTTCATTCTCTAAGCTATATAATATCTTTAGGATACTCTTCATTTGTATCATTCAATATCTTCTATTTGAAAGGGATGGATTTTCTTGATAGTGAAGTTTCGATTTATACAACATCAACATCTTCATCGTGTAACAACTCTATTCATATGGATGAATATAGCGGGAATTCTTCCACTATGAATAGAAAGTCAATTCTTCCACTTAGTCCTAATCCTAAGGACTATGAGAGTAGCACTGATGAAAGAGGGGTTGGAGAATTTCAAATAAATAAAGAGTCGCAGATTCCACTTAGTCTGAATTCGAAGGACTATGAAAGCAGTAGTGATGATGAGCTTCATGACAAATTTCAAAAGAATGGAGTTACACGGTGTCCGTTTAGTCCTAATTCTAAGGACTATGAGAGCAACAGTGATGAAGAGCATGATGGTGAAGTTCAAAAGAATGGAGTGTCACAATGTCCACTTAGTCCTAATTCTAAGGACTATGAGAGCAGTAGTGTTGAAGAGCATGACGACAAATTTCAAAAGAATGAAGTGTCACGGTGTCCACTTAGTCCTAATTCTAAGGAATATGAGAGCAGTAGTGATGAAGAGCGTGATAACGAATTTCAAAAGAATGGAGTGTCAAAGTGTCCACTTAGTCCTAATTCTAAGGACTATGAGAGCAGTAGTGATGAAGAGCATGATGATGAATTTCAAAAGTATGGAGTGTCATGGTGTCCAGTTAATTTTAAGGACTATGAGAGCAGCAGTGATGAAGAGTGGGATGATGAATTTCAAAAGTACGAAGTGTCACGGTGTCCAGTTAGTCCTAATTCTAAGGACTACGAGAGCAGCAATGATGAAGAGTGGGATGATGAATTTCAAAAGAATGGAGTGTCATGGTGTCCACTTAGTCCTAATTATAATGACTATGAGAGCAATAGTGATGAAGAGCGTGATGATGAATTTCAATAGAATGGAGTGTCACAATGTCCTCTTAGTCCTAATTCTAAAGACTAGGAGAGCAGCAGTGATGAAGGACGTGATGATGCACTTAGTCCTAATTCTAATGAGGATAGAGGTAGCAGTGATGAAGGACATGATGATGCACTTAGTCCTAATTCTATGGACTATGAAAGCAACACTGAAAATGCACATGAGGAAGAATATCCAATAAACATCGAGTCAAATTTTCCATTGAGTCTGAATTCTAAGGACTATGACAGTAGCACTGAAGAAGGGAAAGATGAAGAATATCCTCCAAGTCAGTATTTGAAAAGCATAGCTGATCATAGTGGGGATAACATTCCTCTTAATGATGATGAAAATCCTTATAGAAATGATGATCGAATGATGGAGATGTTGCCAAGAAATATTGTATGGAGAAGTAGGAGCAGAACTTTTCGTATCAATGCAAGATGTTCTAGCTATACAAGGGGTAAAGTAGAATATCTGATGAGAAGAAGTTCTATCAGTGCACTCATTTCAAGTGAACGTTGCCAAAAAGTTTGCTTGAAACATATGGATTTCAAATTTGCATTAGAGAGAAGGAAGAGATATTTATCAATGAATAAAAGCATGCAAAATTCATATTTAGTTGGGTGCATGCAATCTACATTTTCAGGTTATGATTATCATATTAGGACTTTATTTATTTGTAGAAAAGCTTTCAAAATGTTTCATTCGATTGGGAATTTTCGTCTCTCGAGAATTCAAGAAAATTTCGAAACGGATCCCACATTTTATTCAAAAGTATGTCATAAAAAACAGTTTGGGCCATTATAAAATACTGTAATGCCATGGATGAAAGATTTCATTTCAAAGCATGGAGAGTGTATGCCAAATAGACATACAATTCATATTCTAGATAATTTTTCAAGATGAGAAATCTACAACTTATACAAAGAATATGCAGAAGGTGCTGAGGGACATGGCCGGTTTATTACATATCAATATTTTGTGAAGGTATGGAAGAAAGAATTCAACAATGTCCATATTCCTAAGAAGACAAGGATGTGGATTTGCAGTACATGTGCTTCTCTTAAATAAAGAAGGGACAAATGTGAAGGGTCAGAGAGTGGTAAGTATTCGTAACTTTAACTTTTAAAATTGTAAATTCATCAAGTATGAAAACATATTTCTTAATGGCTTTCTTTTATGTTGTGTAGATTCAATTGTCAAAGAACTTCAGGAGCATCGCGAACAACAAAAAGATGAAATGAAAAAGTTGTACAAGCATCGAAAAAAGTGTTATGATAATCTGAATAAATATTTGGGTTTGATAATTAATGGTATGGACTAGAACAAAACACTTTTACCACATTTTGTTCTCACACCCAAAAATTTACAGGAGGAAAATTTTATTCAATATCACTTGGTTGGTTGTATGGTCTTCAATGGGAAAATGTTGCCAAAGGTTTACTTCACAGCTCCAAATATTCATAATGATGCAAATCTGACCATAACCATAATTCAGGATGTGTTTTCTCATTGGTCTGGTAATCTTCCTGAAGTTTTGTATCTACAATTGGACAACACTTGCTGTGAAAACAAAAATCAGGTTGTTTTTGGATATCTAAACATGGTTGTTGAATTGAGAATTTTTCAGAAGGTAAAGGTTGGTTTCTTTCTTGCTGGGCACACTCATGACCATATTGATCAGATGTTCAGTCATTTTTCAGTCACATTGAGGAGGAAGGAAGTTGGGAGCTTGCCATCATTAATTGAATGTATTAAGAAATCATACATGCCAGAGCCTACTTTTGATGTGTTGGAAGAAACTGTTGGCATGTGAAGGTTTATTCTGGGTTCGTATGGTGAGGGGAAATGCATTGAACAACTTAATGACATTAGCTTCCAACATCAATTTCGTATCAAAAAAATTAATGGGAAAACACTAATATGGGGCAAGAAGTATTCAACTACTGCAGAATGGGCACCATCATCAGGTTTGCAATTTTTGAAGTTCATTCCAGATCATCCAATATTTGCATCAAAAATATTGTTATTATAATCAGTTGGTGAAGTTCATAATGCACGCAGACAAAATAGAGATATAAATTATTCTGATTTCATAGAAGAAATTAAAAAATGTATTAGATATACATATGAGTACTTTGACATTGCTGATTCAGTTTGGTGGGAGTCATTTTTTAATAATCAAAGTTATATCATTTCAACAACAACAAATGAAGATATACCTTTGAAAAATCCATTTATTTGGCCACAAAATGTGCCGGATGAACATGAGGAAATAAACATTGTTGAACAACAACAATCTCAAGGTATTATTAATTCTTCACAGGCAAAGGAAAGAGAGATGTATATTGGTTCCAGAAGATCTTGTGCACAATGTGAAGCCATGGAAGACCTTTACAGGGGTTCAGTACAGGATATTAAGGAGGGTTGCATGATCCCAGTGCTAGCAGATGGAGATTCCAATGGCTATCCATTATGGGTTGCTAAAGTTATAAAGGTCTTTGCAGAAAATGAGGATGTTACAAGTATTGAAGTACATTGGTATGCCACAAATACACACCCATTCAATGGTGTGTATAAGCCAGAGATGGTAATTGACAAAAAAATGGCGAAAAGAGAAAAAGAAAGGGTACGAATATAAATCGTCGCCTCACAGACATATTAAAATTGGAGGATGTTGACATACTTGTTTATGACTTCAGTTTAACAAAGAGAGGAACTCTTTGCTTCAAGATGATAGATATTCTGAAAAGGTTGTTACCAGAAGGAATAGTGTTGAGATGGGAGTCTACTGAAACCAGTCGTAGATCTAGAAGAATTTTGAAACCTGAAATGGTGAGCATGCATATGGACTTAGATGGGGCACTAGTTGATGAAAGAGAAGAATATGGAACATCTTCGTCAACATCCAGTCACTCATCTGAAGATGTGAATTCTGATGGTGTTCATGAAAATATGAGTGATTTTGAATAATTGTTTAAGACAGTTTATATAACTGATGTATGCATCGTATCTTGAAATAAAACTTATGATTTCCATATAGTGTTAAATGAGAAGTTATGAGTCATTTTTATGTTGTTGGATTATATGTCTTAATTATGATAATTTTTATTGTTTAGAATATCTACAATGAAACATTAAATTAGATATACAATGTATGTTTTATTCAATATATAAATAATGACTTTTGAATTCATTTAGTGATGTAATTTGTTCATAATGTCATGGTTTTTTTATTTTATGGTTGAAAAAGTTCGTTTTCTTTTGTATCTAGCATGTTATGGTTGAGAACATGTTGAATTTATACTTAGGAAAGAAAAATGTTATTCTACCAAAAACATTAGTGTGTTTTTTCCTCATAAACAACTTTGTTATCCACACTAAAAATTTGGTTTTACTAGCATTTTTTAAAAATTTTGAAGATTGACCCTGAAAAAAGATCATCGTTCCAGTATCATCATTTTTTCGTTTTCAAGTTGTATTTTGCACGAAAATTTCGTTTTCACTTCCATTTTTAAAACATGTTCAAAATTGTCCCTAAAAAAAGCCCATCGTTCGAGTATACACACTTTTTGTTTTTAGCATTGTTTTCTATGTTTTGTCGGTGTTTTTTGGCTAGAGTTCCTATTTTGAGTTTATAGTTCATGTTTCAAAGTTTACATTGTTGCATCTACAAAATGTAATTTCTTATATTAATGAAATTACGAATTTTTCAAAGGGAAAAAAAATATTATTATAATAATAATAATATAATCAATATTATTATAATAATAACAATAAAGACCAATTATTTATTATTTATGCTAACTAATAACCATACAAATAATAGCAACTATATTCTTATATATTTATATATTTATGATTATTATATTAATATTATTATAATAACATAAACTCATAATAATATTAATGTTATTAATTATTTATTTTATTTTATTTTATTTTAATTTTTGGTAGGTAAGCACCCACGGGGATTTGAACCAGTGACCTATCGTAAGGAGCGCCTTAACAGTGCACCTATTCACCGTCAATCCAAAGCCCCCTTGGCATTATTATTATTATTATTATTATTATTATTAGGCTTTAGTATTATTAAAATTTATCTTAGGTTTTGTATACATTAAGTTAATTATTATCGGTATTTAGGATTATTAATAACAATATAAATATTAAGAACGAGATTATTTATATATATTATTATCTAAATATTATAATAATATTATAATAATAATATAAACTCCTAATATATATTAATTAATAATAAGAATAGCTCATAATAATATTAGATTATCATTATATTATTAAAATAATAAAAAATTAATAACAATTATATTGTATTATTACTATAATAATAAAATATAATAATAATAATAATAATAATAATATTATATTATTATTATTATATTATAATAATATACAAATATAATTATTATTATAATAATAATATAATCAATACTATTATAATAATAATAGTAAAGACCAATTATTTATGATAATTGATAACTATACAAATAATAGCAACTATATTCTTATATATTTATATATTTATGATTATTATATGAATATTATTATAATAATATAAACTCATAATAATAATAATAATCATAATAATAATAATAATAATAATAATAAATATTATTATTATTATTAGCCTTTAGTATTTTTAATATTTATCTTAGGGTTTGTATACATTAGGTTTATAATACTAGTCCCTTTTGTTTATTATTACCTAAGGGTTTAATGTTAAATTCCCGAGGGATTATGAACCAACGGGAATAATATTAAACAAAAAGGACTAATATTATAAACCCACGGAACTAATAAACCCAACTCTTTAATATTATAAACTTAAGGAATTAGTGAACCCAATGGACAAATGTTAAAACCCTAAGGGATCAAGAAGCACAAGGAATTGATATTATTGATGCAGGAGCATTTGACCCCCCTTAATCAAAGAGGAATCCAAAGTGGAGAAGAGGATGACATGGAGCATCGGAGCTGAGCAAGGGACAAATCTATTTAAAACAGAGTAAATGATGGAATGGATAAAGTTCTCAAGACTTTATTAATGTAAGCTGCAACATATGTACGCATATAGAGAGATTTACGGGTTGTTAGAGGATTGATCGGATCCTTTCATTGATCCGATCCAATATTCCTGTAAACGATGAACCTACGTGTTCTACATATATCATGAGACAATGATAGATAGATATAGTGCGATTGTAAAAGATTTGTAAGCCGAGAGAGTGTTCACAATGTAGTTGAGAGGAAGCTTGTTTCTAAGGCTGAAATGCCTTAGGGTGTAACTCAATTCTGTGTATAATATAATACATGTGTGTTTGTGGATTTCCACGTATCTGTGTAATTATACTTTTTGAGTGATTCTGTAAATATATGCATTGAGGACTTAAATCCTGTTTGTAGAGTGTTGATCGACCATCGATCACTGTAGGATCGATGACGATCCAATATTAAGTAAATACATCGATATATGAGTGTTCTATGTGTTAACAGAGTATGGCAGAAAACCATGTTTATAATGCAGAGTCCATCAAAAGCAAGTGAATCAAGCTAAGGAAGAATAGATGAGAGAATGCACAAGAGCCGTCGGATCTGTGAGATCAATGGTCCAGATCAAGTCTCATGGGGCAGAACCTTTATATCGCATCGGCGAAAATCCCTTGGGCGATATCGGAACCAGTCCTTAAAGAAATGTGATTGTGATTATGCGATGAAGTGACAACCATCGGATCGAGATTCATAATTGACGTTGCGATGTAATCACTTATCGCAAATCGGAGAGGTCAAGGGCTGGTGGACAGAGGACCGCCGATGTGTCGATATCAATTTACCACTAATCATCAGATCCGAAGGAATAATGGATGGTGGAGATCAGCCGGTCAGAGATCGGAGATCAGAGAAGGCATAGGTCGGAAAGCGCTATATAAAGGAGTGGATGAGCAGACAAGCCGATATTTATATATGCGGGTGTAATCCTTTTGAACTCCGGCCAAGTGTTTAGGGCAGAATTTCTTGTGCTTCCCATGTATTCCTTTGTTTTGTCATGAATTGTTATGGTCCTGGTTTGTAAAGAAAAATCTGAATAAGTGTATGGTCCTGGGTTCTAAGGCTTAAGCGCTATAAGAACGCTTCCGATATGTATTGTGGGCCATAACTCATAGGCCTCAAGATCTAATATTGATATGAATGGGGTTTTGGCCTTACCCCATATCTCTTTTCGTCAAGTGGTATCAGAGCAGGGAAAGGATTTCCTGCGGGAAGGGAGAAGAGTGCAAGTAGAAGGAGAAGGAGGTATAGTTGTGGTGAAGACCAAAGAGTTTATGGTATTACTGTCATGCAGAGAATGACAACGGAAGGTGAGAAGACTTGCAGCAACCTAGAGCAAGGAGTGATCAATTGTTTCTAGAGAAGAGAACCAGAAGGATGCCAAAATACTGAGTGAGGAGAGCTTGGTGAGGTATCGTGTAGTAGAGGAAGACTGTTACTACAAAGTTTGGTTGCAGCTCACAGAAGATCATGAAGGAAATTCCACTGAGAAGTGGGTAGAATTGCTAAGGACAAGGAGAAGCATATGACCAGGAGGTCAAATTTTTTTGCCTCAAGAGTCTGCTGACAGAGCATCTGACCCCCCTTAATCAAAAGAGGAATCCAAATCGGAGAAGATGACGACATGGACCATCGGAGCTAAACCGAGGACAAATCTATTTAAAACAGAGTAAATGATGGAATGGATAAAGTCTCTCAAGACTTTATTAAATGTAATCTGCCACATATGTACACATATAGAGAGATTTAGGGGTTGTTAGAGGATTGATCGGATCCTTTCAGTGATCCGATCCAATATTCTTGTAAACGATGAACCTGCGTGTTCTATATATATCGTGAGATAGTGATAGATAGATATAGTGTGATTGTAAAAGATTTGTAAGCCGAGAGAGTGTTCACAATGTAGTTGAGAGGAAGCTTGTTTCTAACGTTGAAATGCCTTAGGGTATAACTCAATTTTGTGTATAATATAATACATGTGTCTTTGTGGATTTCCGTGTATCTATGTAATTATACTTTTCGAGTGATTCTGTAAATATATGCATTGAGGACTTAAATCTCGTTTGTAGAGTATTGATCGACCATCGATCACTATAGGATTGATGGTGATCCAATATTAAGTAAATACATCGATATATGAGTGTTCTGTGTGTTAACGGAGTATGGCAGAAAACCATGTTTACAATGTAGAGTCCATCAAGAGAAAGTGCATCAAGCTAAGGAGGAATATATGAGAGACTGCATAGGAGCCATCAGATCTGTGAGATCAATGGTCCAGATCAAGTCTCATGGGGCATAACCTTTATATTGCATCGGTGAAAATCCCTTGGGAAATATTGGAACTGGTCCTTAAAGAAATGTGATTACAATTATGCGATGAAGCGACTCTTATGTACCTAGGGGGGGTAATATGGGGTACCAAGGGAGGTACCCAAGGTAATAATGTAATAATGGGATGGGCCATAGTAATAAATAAGGTGGTTAACCCATGTCATGTAAGGGACCACAAGTAGTTAATAATAATGTAAGGGGAGCCCTCCTTTGATGTATCATCACCTGTAACCTTTTCTTCTGCAGCCTCTGTTTGTGTTTGATTGTCGATCATCAAAGGCTCATCATCTGATATGTCAGTCCCTTGAACATCTTCTGCTTCAGCCTCCCTGTGCTCTACCTGTTTATGGATGGAAATATCCTGTAATGTAATTTTCTTCTTTTTATACCATAGCTTGAGGAATTTCTTCTGCACATTAATATTGATAGTACCCATGGATTTCATCCAAGGATATCCCAAAACAACATCCATATTATCCATTTCTGAAGCATAAAAATCACCATGCAACACATATTTATCCATAAAAATCTTCAAATCCTTGTACACTTGAACATCCTCATTATCAACCCGTGTATGTTCAATTTGTTTTGCTGGGACTTGCAAATTTTTTGCCAAATTAACACTGATAAAATTATGTTTACAACTAGGATTGATAGAAACAATGATCTTCTCTTTCTGAATCAATCCATGCACCTGCAATAAGGAGACACCAGTAGAAGATAACCCCTTACGTGGCTCATTCTCCTTTTTTCTAGCACGAGACCATTTGTCTAAAAGGACTTTTTCAAATTCTGCATCTGAAAGTTTGATAAACTAATCGTAGTCAAGTGATAATTGAGTCTTAAACCGTGCTATAGTTTTCCAACATGTCCCATATTCAGCCTTTATTCTTTGTATGAATTCTTCAATAGTAGGACCATTATCTTTCCCTGTAAAACATAAATCCTTGCTAGAAGCCATGAAGGGTTTTGGCGAAAATTTGAAAATGTCACAGTTTCGTCAATATTGCTCAGAATCTCTATTATAACCTGTTTTTGGAAATGGAACAACCATTCTGTATCTGCCCATGTGATAGAAATCCTGATTTAGAAACTGGAATTACAGATCTGCGCTGCTACTTTCCCGCCGTCACCCAAAATTTCTGAAAAAAGAGTTGATTTTAAATCAGCGATATCTCCCTCATCCGGACTTCGATTCGACTGATTTTTTTTTTGAAGTTGGGTATTTTTTTCCAAAGAATCCAGATCTGCAATTAGATTTTGTAGATCTTGTACCAAGATGTCTAGATCTGTGCCGCAAAGTCGCTGTCCTGAAAATTGTCTACAACCCCACTAATTTTTAGATCAGTGATATCTCCTTCATCCGGGCTCCGATTCAACTGATTTTTTTTTTGAAATCGGCTATTTTTGCACAAGGAATACAGATCTGCAATTAGATTCTACAGATCTTACACCAAAACGTACAGATCTGATCTGCAAATTTGCCACCCAAAAAATCCCTGCAAAAATGAAAAAAAATTGCTCCCACCGTTTGCCCAAGAAAGAGCTCTGATACCACTTGTTGTAGATCTAACCCAAGAATATTATAGATCTGATATGAAATAGCTCTGATACCACTTGTTGTAGATCTGATATAAAAGTATAAGATAATGCAAAGAAACCCAGAAATAATATGAAATGATTCTTTATTGATCAAACCCTTAAGGTAGGGCAACACCATACATTCACTCCTTAAGGAAGGAGAACACTCCACAAGCCATATGCTTGTTCATACAATAATACTTCTCTTCATCTTCATATGTGGAGTCTCTAGCCTTTATATAGGCCTCATACATACAATACCATGTACCATTACCATGGTTTCCTTATACCATCAACTAATACCATGGGCCCCTTACATTATTATTAACTACTTGTGGTCCCTTACATGACATGGGTTAACCACCTTATTTATTACTATGGCCCATCCCATTATTACATTATTACCTTGGGTACCTCCCTTGGTACCCCATATTACCCCCCCTAGGTACATAACAGCGACAATCGTTGGATCGAGAGCCAGAATCAACGGTTACGATCTAATCACTTATCACAAGTCAGAGAGGTCAAGGGCTGGCGGAAGGAGGATCGCCGATGTGCTGATATGCGATTTAACACAGACCGTCAAATCCAAAGGAATAATGGATTGAAGACATCAGCCAATCCGAGATCGGAGATCAGAGAAGGCAGAGGTCGGAGAGCACTGTATAAAGGAGTGGAGGAGTGGATCCGTCAATATTTATATATGCAAGTGTAATCCTTTTGAAGTCTAGCCAAGTGTTAGGAGTGAAGTTTCTTATGTTTCCCGTGTATTCATTTGTTTTGCGATAAAGTGTTATGGTCCCAGTTTTTAAAGAAAAATGCGAATAAGTGTATGGTTTCGGTTTAAAGGCTTAGAGCCTCAAATACACTTCTGATAGGGTTTGTGGGCCATAACCCACAGGCCTCGAGATCGAATATTGATATGAAAGTGGTTTTTGCCTTACCCCAAAATCGATTTTCATCAATTACGAAGACAAGAGAACATAAATATGACGATGATTGATATTATAAACCCAAGTTAATAATAAACCCAAAGGATTAATACTAAAACCCCAAGGGATTATGAACTGAAGGAAATAATGTTAAACCTAATGGATTAATATTATAAACCCAACATTGGTAAACCCTAAAATAAATATTAGAAAGACTAAAATAAACATGGTTTATTTTCATGGTGAGAGAATCCTTGTCACAATGTGACATTCAACCATGGTTGGCCATGGTTGTCTATGATTGACAATGGTTGACCATGATCAATATTATAAACCTAATGGAATAATAAACCCAAGGCATTGATATTATAAACCCCAAGGAATAATAAAACTAAGTGATTAATACAAAAACCCCAAGGTATTATGAACCCAAGGGAATAATATTAAACCCATGGGATTAATATTATAAACCCAACATTGTTAAACCCAAATATAAATAGTACAAACACTAAAATAAACATGGTTTATTTTCATGGTGAGTCAATCTTTGTCAAAATGTTTCATTCGACCAAGGGACTAATATTATAAAACCAACATTGGTAAACCCAAATATAAATACTACAAATACTAAAATAAACATGGTTTATTTTGACGGTGAGATATTTCTTGTCACAATGTGACATTCAACCATGGTTGATGATGTTTGTCTATGATTGACAATGGTTTACCATGATTTATATTATCAACCAAAGGGAATAATAAACCCAAGGGATTGATATTATAAACCCAAATGAATAATAAACCCAAGGGATTAATAATAAAACGTAAGGGATTATGAACCCAAGGGAATAATATTAAACCCATGGGACTAATATTATAAACTTCACATCGAGTAAAGGCAAATATCAATAGTACAAACACTAAAATAAACATAGTTTATTTTGATGGTGAGACAATCCTTGTCACAATGCGACATTCAGACATGCTTCACCATGTTTGGGTACGATTTATATTATAAACCAAAGGGAATACAATAACCCAAATTTTGATATTATAAACCCAAATGAATAATAAACCAAAGGGAACTTAGTACTAAAATCCCAAGGGATTATGAACCCAGGGGAACAATATTAAGCCCAAGGGACTAATATTATAAACCCAATATTCGTAAACCCAAATATAAATATTACAAACACTAAAATAAACATGGTTTATTTTCATGGTGAGTCAATCTTTGTCAAAATGTGACAATCAACCAAGGGATTAATATTATAAAACCAACATTGGTAAACCCAAATATAAATACTACAAATACTAAAATAAACATGGTTTATTTTGACGGTGAGACAATTCTTGTCACAATGCGACATTCAACCATGGTTGACGATGTTTGGCTATGATTGAGAATGGTTTACCATGATTTATATTATCAGGCAAAGGGAAAAATAAACCCAAGGGATTGACATTATAAACCCAAATGAATAATAAACCCAAGGGATAAATACTAAAACCCAAGGGATTATGAAGCCAAGGGAATAATATTAAACCCATGGGACTAATATTATAAACTTCACATCGAGTAAAGGCAAATATCAATACTACAAACACTAAAATAAACATATTTTATTTTGATGGTGAGACAATCCTTGTCACAATGCGACATTCAAACATGCTTCACCATGTTTAGCTATGATTTATATTATAAACCTAAGGGAATTAAAAAACCCAAATTTTGATATTATAAACCTAAGGGAATAAAAAAACCCAAAATTTGATATTATAAACCCAAATGAATAATAAACCGAAGGGAGTAATACTAAAAACCCAAGGGAACAATATTAAGCGCAACGGACTAATATTATAAACCCGATATTCGTAAACCCAAATATAAATATTACAAACACTAAAGTAAACATGTTATTTTCATGGTGAGACAATCTTTGTAAAAATGTGACATTCAATCATGGGACTAATATTATAAATCCAACATTGGTAAACCTAAATATAAATACTACAAACACTAAAATAAACATAGTTTATCTTGATGGTGAAACAATTCTTGTCACAATGTGACATTCAACCATGATTGACCATGTTTGGCTATGATTGAAAATGGTTTACAATGATTGATATTATAAACCAAAGGGAATAATAAACCCAAGGGATTGATATTATAAACCCAAATGAACAAAAAACCCAAGGGATTAATACTAAAACCCCAATGAACAATAAACCCAAGGGATTAATACTAAAACCCCAAGGGACTATAAACCCAATGGAATAATATTAAATGTAAGGGCCTAATACTATAGACCCAACAACCGTAAACCCAAATGTAAATTTTACAGAGACCAAAATAAACATGATTTATTTTCATGGTGAGACAATATTTGTCAAAATGGGACATTCAACAATGGGAATAATATGTTAAACCCAAATATAAATATTACAAACACTAAAATAAACATGGTTTATTTTCATGGTCAGACAATCTTTGTCATAATGCGACATTCAACCATGGGACTAATATTATAAACCCAAATTTGATAAACCCAAATATAAATACTAGAAACACTAAAATAAACATGATTTATTTTGAAGGTGAGACAATCCTTGTCACAATGCGAGAATCAACCATGGTTGAACATGATTGATATTATAAACCTAAGGGAATAATAAACCCAAGGGATTGATATTATAAACCCAAAGGAATAATAAAATTAAGGGATTAATACTAGAACCCCAATGGATTATGAACCGAAGGGAATAATATGCAACCCATGGGACTAATATTATAAGCCCAATATTGATAAACCCAAATATAAAAACTACGAACACTAAAATAAACTTGGTTTATTTTGATGGTGAGACAATCCTTGTCACAATGCAACATTCAAACATGGTTGACAATGGTTGGGTATGATTGACAATGGTTGACCGTGATTGATATTATAAACCTAAGGAAATAGTAAACCCAACTTATTTACATTATAAAACCAAATGAATAATGAACCCAAGGGATTAATACTAAAACCCCAAGTGATTATGAACCCAAGGGAATAATATTAAGCCCAAGTCATTAATACTAAAACCCCAAGGGATTATGAACCCAAGGGAATAATATTAAGCCCAAGGGACTAATATTATAAACCCAACATTTGTAAACCCAAATATAAATATTACAAAAACTAAAATAAACATGATTTATTCATGGTGAGACAATCCTTGTGACAATGTGACATTCAACCATGGTTGACCATGATTGATATTATAAACATGAGGTAATAATAAACCCAAGGGATTAATACTAATACCCCAAGGGATAAATACCAAACCCAAGGGACTGATATTATAAACCTAACATTTGTAAACCCAAATATAAATATTACAAACACTATATAAACATCATTTATTTTCATGGTTAGAAAATCCTTGTGACAATGTGACATTCAAGCATGGTCGACCATGGTTGACTATGATTGAAAATGGTTTACCATGATAGATATTATAAACCTAAGGGAATAATAAACCTAAGGGATTAATATGAGAAACCGAAAGGAATAATAAAATGAAGGGATTAGTACTAAAACCCCAATGGGTTATGAACCCAAAGGGAATAATACTAAACCCGAGGGAATAATATTTAACCCAAGGGACTAATATTATAAACCCAACGTATATAAACCCTAAGACAAATATTATAAACATTGAAATAAACATGATGGACCATCATTCATTTTCATATTGAGACAATCCTTATGACAATTCCATGTTGGACCATGGTCAACATCATAATAAACCATGGTTGACTCAGGAATAATAAACCCAAGCGATTGATATTATAAACCCAAGGGATTAATACTAAAACCCCAAGGGATTGTGAACCAAAGGGAATGCTATTAAACAAAAGGGAATAATAATATAAACCCAAGGGAATAATAAACCCAAGGGATTGATATAATAAACCCAAAGGAATAATAAACCCAAGGGATTATTATTTATTTTCATGGTGAGACAATCCTTGTCACAATGTGACATTCAAGCATGGTTGGCTATGATTGACAATGGTTTACCATGATCGATATTATAAACCTAAGGGAATAATAAACCCAAGGGATTAATATGAGAAACCCAAAGGAATAATAAAATGAAGGGATTAATACTAAGACCCCAAGGGATTATGAACCCAAGGGAATAATATTAAATCCAAGGGACTAATATTATAAACATTAAAATAAACATGATCAACCATCATTGATTTACATATTGAGACAATTCCTATCACAATTCCATGTTGGGCCATGGTCGACATTATAATAAACCATGTTTGACTCGGGAATAATAAACCCAAGCGATTGATATTATAAACCCAAGGGATTAATACTAAAACCCCAAGGGATTATGAACCTAAGGCAATATTATTAAACAAAAGGGACTAATAATATAAACCCAAGGGAATAATGAACCCAAGGGATTGATATAATAAACCCAAAGGAATAATAAACCCAAGGGATTAACACTAAAACCTCAAGGGATTATGAACCCAAGGAATTATTAATATTAAAAAGTTGAAGAACGAAGAAAACCAATAATTTGATATTATAAACCATTGGGAATTAATAAACCCAAGGGAAAAATATTAGAAACCAAATGGATCAAAAATGGCAAGGGATTAATAGGAATTACTTTTTTAAACCCAACAGATAGATCAACACATGTGACTATGAATATTATAAACCTAATGGATCAATAAACCCTAGGGATTGTTAATATTATGAAAGTAGCACATGAATAAATTGGAGGAATAAACATTTTAAATGTAAGGGATTAATATTAAACCTTAGGACTATTATTTAAACCTTAATATTGGGGATTAATAAAACAAAGGGAATAAATGATAAACCAAAGGAATTATTAATATTACAAACTTAAATAACAAATAAATCTAATCATTTAATATTATAAATCCAAGGAAATAGTAAATTGAACCTAAGCCCTAAATCCATGGCATCAATATATAAACTTAAATAATGCTATAACACAAAAAAATAATAAAAAGCATAAACCAGAACCACTATAAGAACCACATTGCAAACCATAAAGCACTAAAACATGATAAATCATCATTACATTAATAATAACAAATTTATATCACTACATTATAAACAATAAATAGAATTTAAGCCATAAATACATTGATATCAATACATGAATGTATTAATAGTATAAATCTCAAGAATATTGATATAAACACCTAGAACACAAAATCCCAACAATAATATTATAAATGTAAACAATATTTTCATTTATGAAAGATATGAAAAAAGTGAGGGGATGTACACAAAAGACCACAACAATTATAAATGCAAGAGAAAGATATAAAATAGTAACACTCCCATTGGAGCAAAGCAACATAATTGAAAAAAACACATCTAACTTGCACACATTGGATTTAAAGAAGAATAGCATAATAAGACATTTTAAGACCAGAGATATACAATTTTGTACATAAAAACAACATTAGTGTTTAAAATAATCAATTTAACCAACATTGCAACCATAGAAAGAACATTGAGTCTTAACATATATTTTTGGTTTTCTTTACATCAAATAATTCCACTACAAAATTGAAGTTCAAACAATGTTTCAAAAGTTATCTATGGAGCGGCCTCTTCCAAAACACAACCAGACCAATGAAAAAAGCAGCACCAATTCAAATCAACACGATAATGATCACGATTCTTAACACTTTCCAGCCAATTCCTTCTTGTTCTCCTCGCAAACTCCCTCTGGTGCACACGTTTCAAGTATTCTATGTGTCTTTTTGTTTAATCTAGCTCATGAATATGATCATCAAGAAATGCAGGGTGTAACCCATGTTTTCTATCAAACTTGTTACGAATATAGGAAATATAGCTTATAGCTCCAACAATATCTCATATTGTTTTGGAATAAAATATGACATCGTTATTGTCCATATCTGCATTTGAAAGACACAAAAACAAAAGCAAAATCAATAAAGACATGCATAAATAAATAAGCATATATATATATATATATATATATATATATATATATATATATATATATATAGACACATAACACCCCATTTTTATTTATGTTAAAAAAATTATTCTTATAGTGTTATATGAAAAAAAACAATCTAGTGTTGCATGAACCAAACGATATAAAAATTTCTACAAATATAAGCTTCATTTCAAAATGCAATAGAAAAGACTGTAGAAATAGAATAAAACCATGGCGAATATTCAAAAAATGAATATTGGCCATGGTGATGGCCAGTATTCAAAACCTCCATTTTTTCATTTCATGATGTAATATGAATCCACAATATTAATATCAATACGAACCAGTTATAGAAATGATTTGGAATGATTGGTTCATATAACTCATTCTTTATGTTTGAATAGTCTGTTGCAAAGAAAAGCACAATAGGCACTTAAAAAAATAAATAAGTAAAATGAACAACATGAAAAACGATGTAAACAACTTTCTCAAATATTACTATGAATATGATGAATTTATTAATCTAATAAATATATGAAAATGATTATTATATTAAAAGTAAATCAAGAGAATAATAAAAGCAATTCTTTCATATGAGTGAAACCAAATACAAAATGCAGAAAGTGGTTTGATAGTATAATCGCAGGTTCTCTTTTTTTTGATCAAGTAAGAGTGGGACCTTCCATTAATCTATAAAAATACATAATGTACAAAGAGTAGCACCAGCTCTGTGAAAATTTAACAGGTAGCTAGGCTGGAAAAACCCAAACCTAACTCCAAAATCCATGAAAAGCCCGGAAAATACTGCAAAGGAGTTGTAAAAAAACATCTGTCTGGGGGTTATGGCCCACTAAACCAATCGGAAGCATTCAAGTGAGGCATTAAGCCTTAAAACCCCACCACAACACTTTGTCAGGTTTCCTTTTAAAAGCCGGGACCTTTCAAGATATTGGAATACAAAGGAAAACACGGGAATTCCCGCTCAACACCCAAAAGGGCAAACTTCAAATCTTTTACACCGACGATAATAAATATCGACAGGTCCACACTCCCAATCCAAAGGTGTTCTGCTGGGCACTCCAGTCACCAATCCCTGATCAGCCCAAACTCTGCCATCGATTCCAGATTCTGATCCAATGGCTAATGGCGCGTCGCTAAATTTCCCATCAGCGTATCGCAAATCTATCTCTGCTATCCCTTGACCGCTCTCTAATGTGATTTGTGATTAGATCTTGGATGTTGATCTGGTGCTTGATCCGACGGTTGTCACTAGCCTGATCAACCAACTTCCACGGCATACCACAACTGTTGATCTGCTTGCGCTAGATCCAACGACTGTAAGGGATTTTGGGTGGACAAGAAGTGTGAGGATTAACCACTTGAAAAGTGGTTTCCTTTCTCCTCCTCGCTGCTACGTGTTTCTCGATGAGTGGCATCGGGTGCTCACCCTTTAATACCGCTTAAGGGTTAGAGGGCACCCGAAATACCACTTTTACTGTTGAAAAACCATTTCCCCGCAAATTGACTCTGTGCTCTTTCACCATTACTGTCCTTTGATCTGCAAGATCCGATGGTTCCAGGTCCTTTCCATCTACATCGTTGATCTTCTACTTATCGATGGAATTACACTAAAATCCTAGTTTCTCTGCCATACACTGTCTCTTTGCTTATTTGATTGTTGAGATTTCTTAAGCCACTATTTCTGCCTACATCAGTGACATTAATGACAGAGTCAATGGATCATTAACTACCTCGTAAATAAACGCCAACATACACTACAACTAGACTTATGGTCCACTAAGCAAAACTTAAACGCTTGCAGCTTTAGGGATTTTAATAACAATGAAAGACAAAAATACCATGAAAGTTTAATGGTAAAACATATATAAAATAATGATTCGTAATCCCTAAAACATATTTTCCTAATTAAAGACATTAATGACAGAGTGAATGGATCAACAACTACCTCGAAAATAAACGCCGAGACACACTACAACTAGACTTATGGTCGACTAAGCAAAACTTAAATGCTTACAACTTAGGGATTTTAATAACAATGAAAGACCAAAAGACCATGAAAGTTTGATGGTAAACCCTATATCAAATAACCAATGTCTAGTTTTCCATCGTGAAACTTCCAAATTTTCGTGGGTTAAAAAGAAGACAATGTTTTCATATGAGTGAAACCAAATACAAAATGCATTCATATGAGTGAAACAAAATACAAAATGCAAAAAGTGGTTGGATAGTATAATCACAATTTCTTTTGTTTTTTTTATCAAGTAAGAGTGGGACCTTCCATTAATATATAAAAATACATAACGTATAAAGCGTAGCACCATCTCTGTGAAAATTTAACAAGAAGCTAGGTTGGAAAAACCCAAACCTAACTCCAAAAACTGTGAAAAGCCCGAAAAATACTGCAAAGGAGATGTAAACGAAACATCCGCCTATGGGTTATGGCTCTCTAAACCAATCAGAAGCATTCAAATGAGGCATCAAGCCTTAAAACCTGACCACAACACTTTGTCGGGTTTCCTTTTAAAAATCGAGACCTTTCAAGATATCGGAATACAAAGGAAAACATGGGAATTCCTGCTCAACACCCAAAAGGCTATACTTCAAATCTTTTACACCTGCGATAATAAATATTGAGGGGTCCGCACTCCCAGTCCAAAGGCATTCTATTGTGAACTCCCATCACCGATCCCCGATCTGCCCAAACTCTGATATCGATTCCAGATTTTGATCCAATGGCTAACGGCACGTCGCTAAATCGCCCATCAGCGTATCACAATTCTATCTCCGTCGTCCCTTGACTGCTCCCTAATGCAATTTGTGATTAAATCCTGGCCATTGATCTGGCATTCGATCTGATAGTTGTCGCTGGCATGATCAACCAACCTACACGGCAAACCACAACCGTTGAAGTGTTCGCGCTAGATCCAATGACTGTAAGGGATTTCGGGTGGACCAGAAGCGAGAGGATTAACTGCCTGAAAAGTGATTTCCTCTCTCCTCCTCACTGCTACGAGCTGCTCGATGAGTGGCATTAGGTGCTCACCCTTCAATGCCACTTAAGGGTTAGAGGGCGCCCAAAACACCACTTTTATTGTTGCAAAACCATTTCCCCATGAATTGACTCCATGCTCTTTCACCATTATTGTCCGTCGATCTGCAAGATCCGACGGTTCCAGGTCCTTTCCATATACGCCGTTGATATTCTGCTTACCAATGGAATTACACTAAAATCCTAGTCTCTCTTCCACACACTGTCTCTCTGCTTATTTCCCATTAGTCGTCTCTCTGCTTATTTCTCATGCTTTGAAAGTATTCCTTTTCTTTGGTAGCCTATCTATGACAATAATCATAGGTTCTATTATAATGTTCCTTTATTACTTTAACCTAAACCTAAAATATGCACACATTGGAACTAGGTAATTAAATTCTTATAATAATTAAAGTCTTATAATAATTGACGGTTGGATGGAGTCTCAATAACATCGACTTCTTGCAGTGATTCTTCATCCACCATCAACAGAAACTTTGAGACTTTGAGAGTGTAAATGCGACACAGGGCAGAGTATATATAAAATTATTAAACCATAGCATTTAAAAAAAACCACAACCTAAATTGTGTCTTTTAATATCTGTAGTTCATAAACTACACCCATGGAAATTAAATACAAAATTATTAAACTATTAAAAATTTTGGGAGAGCGTTTAAAAAAGACTAGAACCTTCTTTTTTCTATGGGCTAGTCATATCATCAAGAATTTACACAATTGATTCCATTCTTTTTTCTATGAGCTAGTCATCTCATTTGAATCAAAGTGGAAAAATATCGTGGAAGTAAAATGTGTAGATACCTGTAAGATGAGATGATGGCTCTTATTGCCTATCCATTATGAATCCTTCGATCATACTTGATTCTTTGCACCTTCTCCATAGCTACTTCATTTCCCAAACTTTTGCATTCCTTCTTTCCTTCATGTAATCAAATTTAACATCATAATTTAGGAAATAATTCAATTAGACACCAACTACACCAAATTATCAGAGACAACCAGGAGAGGATGGGAACAATTAAAAATGCAATCACTAAGAAATGGTTTCTCCAATTCTGAAACCTGAAAAAATATTAGGTAGAGAAAAGAAAGGCTATGAAATACTTGTCACCTTTTTTACCAAATAGAAGCCGAGAGAAGCCCTTAAAATATTTAGAGTAATCCTTCTAGCATTCCAATAATCCTTCAACAATTCCAACAACCCTAAGTGCTAACAAAGAAATGCATGCATCCACAGAGTGTTTGATTATAATATATGGAATGGTAATGAATAATAAGTACAATAAATAATTAATGACAATTTGAAATGCTCAAGATGGAGTGGTAGTGTTTTTCTATCAGGCATGGAGTGGGAGAGTTATTTCCATTGCGGATTAATGGAATGATGGGTGGAATGGTGAAATTGATGGACACCTGTTCTTTGGAAAAAAACACTTGGCAAATGGTTGAAGGGGCATAAGTTTAAGAATGTGAATAAACATACGTTTCAGAATCAAGTTCGAATATATGTTTTATAATTTGTTTTAAATATATTTCTTAGTGCTGAAAAAACACTTGGCAAATGGTTGAAGAGGCATAAGTTTAAGAATGTAAACAGACATATGTTTTAGAATCAATGCTGGTTTGAATATATATTTTATAATTTTTTAAATACATTTCTCACTAATTAACATACGTGGTTATCAACAAGACGTACAATAAATTTTTAATCATTCTCTGTAAAAAATTAATTTAAGCATGCTTTAAACATGTGATTTAGACATGAAAATAAGTTGGTGGTGTGAATTCTATCCATTGATATAGTGGAAATCACTAGAATATACTATTATCTTTCAATTTAGATCATCCGATCAAAAATATTAATTAAGAAAATGATTAAAGTTCCCAACTCCAATAGGAGGGATGCCTATCGGTGTAATTAATATAATAATAGTTTAAAATAAAGTTATAATTTAGTTAATTTATTATGATTTTATCATTTTTCTTAAATTTATTTTGGCAATGTAATATGTATCGCCATTTAGTTTATATGGATGTGTTAGTTATTAGATAGATGGTAGCGATTTTGAAATCCATGACATACTCTTAAACATTCTTAGTAGTAGTCACAAATCAAAAGTTGAGATTTATCTTAAAAATAATTATGCCCTTTCATTTAAATTCAATAACTAAGAAATATAATGGCTTTTTGGACATGTTCGTAAGCAATGATATTGTAACCATGGCTATTTCATGGTAAAATGTTTTCATATTACATGTTTATTTTTAACTGTATATATGTTTAACTCATATTTTTTCTTTTCATTAAAAATAATAATAATAAAATGTATATATGTTTAACTAATATTTATTATTTTTCCATTAAAATTAATAATAATAATTTAAAATAAAGTTATAATTTAGTTATTTTTATGTCTTTTTTTAGACATAGGAATCGAAGGTTTATTTTTTTCCAAGGAGAATGATAATTTTGTATTTATATAGAAGTTTGTGTGTGGATGGCAGTTAATCCCTCATGTATTATAAATCTAGATCTTCAAAAAAATATTCTTGAGCCCTCTTATCTACAACAAAAAAGGGATTTTGTAGGTATATTCCTTACAAAACTCACCCAATAGAAAACAAATTTTTCATGTCATTTTATAAGTGATTTATAATGCAGTCTTTCATAATTGTGTAATGCCAATCCATTTAGCTACGAGGAATAAGAGAACCTCTCATTTTGTCATTGATTTTTAAATCTCCCAATCTTAATTAACACCCTTCATTAGCACATAATTCCATGTTTTATTGAGATCAATCACGACGAACATGGAAATATGCTATTGAAGAGATAACTTCCATTATTTTCTGAATTCTTTCCTTAAGGATTTTAATGGTTTTTTCCTTGAAAGGATATATTCAAAAAATGATGATTAAGGAGGGAGCCTCCCAAAATAGTGAGAGACATTTTTCTTTTCCTAACAGAATTTGGTGGCAGGGGCCTAAGCTTTAGCTTTGATTGTTTGTCATGCATCACCCCATGGATACTCTACAACTTTAACCTCTAACAATCAAAGGCTTATTAATTATTTTGATTTTATCCATGTTTATTGGTCATTTAGGAGATAGGCATGTCTATTTTGGAACAAAGATTCCATAATTTTAACTTAATGATTACTAATTATTAGGTTGGTATGGATTTTGCCTCCACAAAATATTCTAGTATATTCATAGTAGTATACAAAAATCAAAAGTTTAGATTGATCTCCTAAGGGGTTATGTCCTTTTTTTCCTTTAATTTAAAAAAAGTCATATGAACAAGTGTCATATGAAGTGAGTTATGGTTTCTTGGTAAAGTAGGAGTAAATCTCCATCGTTAAGAATCTTATTTCATAGTTATTTAAATGTATAAATATTTGACACATATATAAATTAATAATAAGATAGTAGTAATTTATAATAAAGTTATAATTTAGCTAGATTTTACTATTTTAATACTTATTATGGATTCATGCTTATAGATTGTTATATGGTTGCACAAATGTAATCATAATTTTTCAATCATAATTCACAAAATAAGGAATTTGAATATGAATCACACCTAACTTGTAAGATGTGACAAATGTATAATTTTTTAATTATAATTGAATAAGAATGATATTAAAAAAATAATTTTCTTTACAAAATAAAATACATCCATTTTATAATGTTAAATTCCAATTCAAGACTGTTATATGGTTGCACTAATGTAATCATAATTTTTCAATCATAATTCACAAAATAAGGAATTTGAATATGAATCACACCTAACTTGTAAGGTGTGACAAATCTATAATTTTTTAATTATAATTGAATAAGAATGATATGAAAAAAATAGTTTTCTTTACAAAATGAAGTACATCCATTTTATAATGTTAAATTCCAATTCAAGACTGTTTTATGGTTGCACTAATGTAATCATAATTTTTCAATCATAATTCACAAAATAAGGAATTTGAATATAATTCACTCCTAACTTGTAAGATGTGACAAATGCATAATTTTTTAATTATAATTAAATAAAAATGATATTAAAAAAATAGTTTTCTTTACAAAATAAAATACATCCATTTTATAATGTTAGATTTCAATTCAAGAGTGTTATATGGTTGCTGTAATGCAATCATAATTTTTTAATCATAATTCACAAAATAAGGAATTTTAATATGAATCACTCCTAACTTGTAAGATGTGACAAATGCATAATTTTTTAATTATAATTGAATAAAAATGATATTAAAAAAATAGTTTTCTTTACAAAATAAAATATATCTATTTTATAATGTTAAATTCCAATTACTGTTATATGGTTGCACTAATGGAATCATTATTTTTCAGTCATAATTCACGCAATAAGGAATTTGAATATGAATCACTTGTAACTTGTAAGATGTGACAAATGCATAATTTTTTAAATGCATAATTTTTTAACTATAATTAAATAAAAATGATATTAAAAAAATATTTTTTTTTACAAAATAAAATACATCCATTTTATAATGTTAAATTCCAATTACTATTATATGGTTGCACTAATGTAATCATAATTTTTCAATCATAATCCACGAAATAAAAAATTTGAATATAAATCACATTGAAAAATACATATTTTTTTAATTATAATTAAATAAAAAATATTAAAAAAATAATTTCCATTCCAAAATGAAATACATCCATTAACGTTAAATTCCAATTCAATTTTTTTTTCCGAAGGTGGTAAAACCTATCAACTCAGGTGTCAAACCAACAGTGAGGACAGCCATCTCTGGCTGCTATCCGCGAATGCTGGGTTTGACTCATCACTGTTAAATAGGAAAACCACGCCACCTGGCATAACCCTGCTGGTGGTCCGTAATCGGGAGCAGGCTCTCACTCCTGCCAGATGGCTCTGGGTCTTGGGCCGTTAACCTGTTTCCTTACGTCCGAGGAAGAAGAGCTCTTAGCCAAGCAGAAGCAGTTTTACGGCATACTCCAGGCCGAATTTCCAATTCAATTAAACATACAACTAAAGTATATTTTAATAATTAATTTTATTTTTTAAATGAAATATAAGAATATTTCTCAAATTTAAATTATGTTTCATTTAACCAATTTTAAAATACTGAAAAACAATCATTATTTCACGTCATCGTTGACACGTCACCATCACCTACAGGATTATTCAAGAAGGGTAACCAGTACAGCTTTTAGTATCGACACCAAATAATGCATGTAATATCTATATTTAAATATAACCCTAAGAAATCTCTCATATCGCTACGGCGATATTGCTGGCTGTTTTAGAAGTTCTTTGGCGTAGCGACTTTTTCTTTATAAATAAACAAATTATTGAGGAATGAATTATTTTTGTTTTTATTATAGCTGTCACTTTGAAATACATATGTAATGAATTTGAAATATAGATAAGTTGATTTGAATGAGATTTAATTTTTTTTATTTTAAATCTCATAGAGATGAGTTGAGTTGAATATAACATTGTAAATTTCTTCAAAGCTACATCTATATCGAGTTATTTAATTATTTTTTTTAGCATGTTATACAAGTTTTATGTTTATATAAAAATCTCATATCATAAGTAATATCATATATTTTGTTAATTTAAAATGAATAACAGATTTTTCTAGGATACACCATTATTCACCTCATTAGGTCTTTTGCAAAGTCATTTGATTTGGTCTTATGTTTATATACAAATCTCATATTATGTTTATTATGAGATATTTTGTTAATTTAAAATGAATAACAAACTTTTTTGGAGACTACAAATACTATCACTTCATTCTGGATGTAAGCCATTTGATTATGTGAAGTTAATATCTAGAGTATTATAGACAAAGCTTTATAATGGATTTATGTTAGTTCTTTCTACATATGTGTGTATACCCTATATATCAACTTCATGATTGTTATTGAAGAAATTACATACTAGCATAGATCCATCTTAAGTACTCCATATCTACTAAGTGGCGAGAGGGATCAATTCTCTTTTCAATCTGTATCAAGAGATTCTCTTGGCACTTGGTGATTTCATGCCTCTTGGCATCCGGAGTTAAAATGAATCTACCCTAGTTTAATGCCTTCCTTTGAACAAGCTATATTTCACAATTCCATGGGTTCTCATAAACCTGGAGCTCAAATTATTTATATATATTTGTAGTTATAGTTTTATTTTATTTTCAGGAATTCACAATGTTTAAAGGACATTACATTACATTATGTCACACATCTCTACCATACTATACTACAGAGCTCATCTCTATTCAATGATATATTTAATATGTATTAAGACAAATTGAAAATTGTTCATTTCACATAACCCTCATCAATTCTTAGTTTATATAAAAATTTATATCATTACATTATGTTACACATCTTTACCATACTAGACTACACAACTCATCTCTATTCAATGATGTATTTAATATGTGTTAAGAAAAATTGAAAATTATTCATTTCACATAATCCTCATCAATTCTTAATTTATATATATAAATATATATATATATATATATATATATATAAAATATTTAATGCAATAATTAATATATATATATAAATGTCATCTAATAATTAGGTAAAGAAATTTAGTCTCCACAAATCTTTTAGTGCGATTTTAAATAAGAATATATATATAATAAATTTAAATCTCTTACATTACATTATATTCATTTATGAATCTCAAAATTTTGTTAAATATAAATTTAAAAAATGATGTAATCCCGCTTTATTAAAATCATAATTACGAAATTCATCCGATTCCAGCTAAAGAGTTCGCAGCAGCTTATCGTCCATCACGACAAAATCGAGATTCAGAGCATGCTCTACTTCGTGAGCAAGACCTTCAAAAAAGGATCGTGGTGCTAGAAAAAAAAGAGTCTACGGGAGCCTTCCCCTTCTAAGAATATTTATGATAATTGAAAACTGTGAGTCCCGTTAAATTTCCACTCTCACCTCTGTATAATAAATTAGAGGAAATGAAAAATAACAACAGACCCGTCATTGTAGACTTTCATTATTCCTTATAGGTAGGCATTTAAAGATATTCAATGGCCCAAACATTGTTTAAAGTGTTAAACAATGTATGGGTTAGACAAAGTATATTCAATGGCCCTAACATAATTTAAACTGTTAGACAATGTACCAGGTCAGATAATGTATATTCAATGGCCCCTACATAATTTAAACTGTTAGACAATGTACCAGGTCAGATAATGTATATTCAATGGCACCTACATAATTTAAACTGTTAGACAATGTACCAGGTTAGATAATGTATATTCAATGGCACCTACATAATTTAAACTGTTAGACAATGTACCAGGTCAGATAATGTATATTCAATGGCCGCAACATAATTTCGAGTAGGACAATATTGAATAATGAAGGGAGAAAGGAGTTCAGTAAAAGTGAAATGAAATAAGTAAGGCCAAAGGAATATTTTAATTAAAAAAATTGGAAAATATATTGTAGAAATGAAATAGAGTAATTTGATATTTAAATTTTCAATTCACTGAAAAAGTCATCTTCATATTACTAAAAATTTTCTGCAAATAATTTTATAAATTATAGTGATTTATTTTGGAATTATTTTATAAATTAGAGTAGTGGTTTTTAAAGTATTTTTTTCTTATTTTTAAAATTTATTATTGACCAACTAAAAATTCCAAAAGTCATTCTTTTTTGTTCAATTTTGTTCATGTAGAAAGAGTGATTTCTCCTTATTTTATTTTATGCACCTCCATGCATCTCCATTTACTACTATTGATGATGAGTTTTTTTTACAAATCTCCATATCTAATTATTAACAACTTCCATAATGTGATTGAAAACTAGTGAGTTTTTGAATATTAAGACTGTTAATTTTGATTTTTTAAAATTTATTAAAAAATAGATTTTTAGTAGTGGTAAGAGAAATACTTTTGAATTTTGTTGAATTTTAGATAACCTATATTTTTTTGTATGGAATCCAAATTTAAATTCAAACTCAAACTTAGTAACTATGATGATTAAATTGATATAATCATTCATCATGTTTTTTTAAACATGCATAAACATTCCAACATAAACAACAATTAACATGAGTACATAACCATTGATTTTGGGTGCCATAAATTCCACTAATTATTTTCCTTACTTTACAAATATTCCACTTGGGAAAATCTTAACATTGATTTTAGATGTTCGTTACATCTTTAAAGGGAAAATTAATAAATATGACTCATTGATTCTAAATTTTCATTTAGAATCAAGGGCAGTCTAAAGATTTTTCTTTTAAGGTTAACATAATCTTAATTTTCTATGGACATGATCAAATTTTTATTTGTTCATTTGATTTAAAAATAAATATTTTTTTCTAAATCTTTGATATTTTTTATTACCTGCCATTAACTTCCCAGGATTTCTTCCCATTATTTCAAGATCTCAATAAAAATTCCCTTTCAACCGTCCAAAAATATTCATTCTCATTCTCCCCTGACCTCTCTATCTTCCTTCTCATTTGGAAATGTCAACTTTTCATTTAAAATATAGCATATGAATTAGTAAATGTTATTCATTAGAACATAGAAATAAACAATATGAAACCACCATAAATATGTGCTTAAAATAACATTTTTAGTTTAGAAAAATGTCTTCAATATCCATCACATGAAAGTATTATTTGCCTACCAATTTCAAACCAACTAATTTGGTTTATCATCAAGAAGATAAGATGAACCACATTAGTTGGTTCCAAACAAGTCAAAAAATAATACTTTCATGTGATGGATCTTTAAGACATTTTTATAAACAATTCTACTCACATAAGCCTTATACATTCAGATAAATAGTTTAGTATGATGAATCCATAACATCAGTACAGTCTCAATTCTACTTCATCACTAACATTTAATTAACCCTTACATTTACATCATCATCTTCTTAACTCAGTGAAATAATTGTAAGAGGTACATTTCTAAATGTTTTGATTCCCTTAATTCTGCTTCATCAATGACATTTAATTCACACTTACATTTACATCATCATCTTCTTGACTCAATGAAATAATTGTAAGAGGTACATTTTCTAAATGTTTTGATTCCCTTGGTTGTACAACGAATAAGAAATCTACTATTTTTCTCAACAACATCAAGATGGGAGAGAACTTATTGACAATGTTGTAGAAGCACAAATGATTTGGCCTAAGATGCTTGAATTTTGTTTTTTCCTTTCAATGGGATAAAACTCGTTAACTGGGTTATGTCTAATAGATCTCCTTATATTAAAATAATATAACCAGTGACATTTAAGGATCACTCATCTAAAGGGCCTGTAGTCCAACTCAACTATCTATTGAATGGTGTTAACACATTCGAGTTATTCTTCTATTGGGGTTTTATCCAATGAGCTCACACAACTTGTTTGATCAAATGTAGCAAATACTCCATAATCACACATTTCTTTGACACACTTTCCTCTCTCAACTTTAAAATTATGACCGTCATCAAATGTAGCAAAAAATCCATAATCGCAAGTTTGTTTGAGACACTTTCCTCTCTCAAATCTAAAACTAGCATTTCCACTAGATGTTGCAAAGAGAACCTCCTAAGGCATATAAAGAAGAGCATAAATGAAGACAATTGTGATATGTCATCTAAATGTTGCCTAGTTTAGAATTGTTTCCTTTAAGGCGTATGAAAGAAGGGCATAAATGAAGACAATTGTGATATGTTATCTAAATGTTGCTAAGTTTGGAACTATTTCCTTTAATCAACTATATAGAAATGTGCCTGCAATGACTCATAACATTTGAAGATGTCCTTTTCCCTCCACTTATTTCTATTTTTATACTTAAATAAGTGTAGAGATAACACTTGTGATTTTACATTCACATTCTGATGTATGGAAAAGTCTATTAGGTTAAAATATTCAAGATCCTTTTACCTTGTTGGTACACAAATCCAATCTCTTTTACAAAAAGGCATAACAAAAATAAAACAATTAAAACAAAATATACCAAAATTTTGGAAGAAATAAACTGCATTTCCAATAAGCCACTAGGAAAAACTATTAAACATTAGCTCTACCAATTCCTTGTTCCACCTTTATGGCCAAAAACATGAAAAACTATTTGAGTGAGAATAAAGTTGATATCTTTGTGTGTTCTTGATAAAGCCCGGAAGGAAGCATCAAGTGCAAATGAACAAACATTGTTCATGAAGCATCAAGTGTAAATGAACAAACATAGTTCATGCATGAAAGGCTCTCAAGTTCCTTTTTGTTGGATTTACAAAATATACATATTTACAATGCAATAAGTAACATGTATAGGGAAATAGGGGGAATTTCTGATTTTCGAGCACAAATTTTCTTTACTCATTTAGGTTGAGCAGCCAATCTTGTAAATTTTCTTTACTCTTTTAGGTTGAGCAACCGATCTTACAAGATATATATGATAGGAGGTTGGCTTCTATCCTAGTCCTCATTGTAATCTTGTTGGGTACATTGTGTTTGGGGTCAAATAGAATGCTGTAACTTCAAATAGAGGCCAACTCATATATCTCAATTAAAACTGATAAGAGGTTGGCTTCCATCCTAGTCTTCATTGTAATTTTGCTGGGTACATTATGTTTGGGGTCAAATATAATGTCATAACTTCAAATAGAGGCCAACTCAGACATCTCAATTAAAACTGATTTTATTGAGATCAAATGAAAAGTAGAGATCCATAGAGATATTGTACATTTGTTCCTTCTCTTAGATAAACCTATGCAAAGAAAGTCCAATTTCAAATTGAACATAAGCAAGTTACTTCATTACCATAATTTGACCTCTTCTATTTCAATGGAGATAAATGATTTTTTCATAAATTAGCTCTATAATTTAAATTGAGAAAATTGCTCATCTATAAATTGATCTTGAAAATATTTTAGAGTTCTTTACTAGATTTGATCATTAACACATGTCGTTAGGTAAAGTCTTATAAGTGTTTTTTTTACGTTTTCATAAACTGCTCTTGTGAAAGATCCAGTTGCATCATTGAATTAGAAAACATTGTATCAGCACTCAACCTCCAATGTGATTGTCGAATCCATCATCGTTTTCACAAATCTCTACATGCCACCATAGACCCTAGAGAGAAGATGCAAGGTTGAATCCTTATGAATATTATAATTCACCATAGTCTTCTCATATTCTAGTTGCTTCCTTGCAAAGATCAATCTCTGTTGAAGTAATCAATGGCTTGAGATATGACATACTCACAAATAGAGACATGCATAGAAAATAAGAGAAAGAGCAGATTGATCTGATACAACTCATCCATATTTATGTATGAACAAAATGAAATACGGATGGAATACAGATTTAAACAGAAATATAGAGCTACAATGAAAACTAAACTTCAATTCATTGATAACAAAATATTGGAAATTGTTTACATGCAAAATGGAAATAAACTAGCTTGGGATATGCTAGCTTATCTCTGATGGGAGATGGTAGCTTATCTCTGAGAAGACATAGGGAAGGTACATGCCTATGAATAGTGTTACAATGAGGCTTGAAGGCCTATTTATTGTTGAGAAACAATGAAAAACCCTAAACATCCAAAAACCTAACCCTAATAGATGAAGTGTGGGCCCCATTGGGGTAAATTGGTACATCAACTTATAAGGGTCATAGCTTTGGCGTAGGTTATATGTTTGACGCATACGTACCTCATTATAAATATTTATCTGAGGACTACAACTTTCAACTTCATGTCACTCCAATTAGCCAAGGGTTTATCCATTTTCCAAAAAACATCATTTAGGGCCTCAAAACAGGTCTGTAAATTTAATATCTAAAAAACTACCAAAAATATTAAATTGTGTTATAATTAAGGAAAATGAAAGAGATGATTGTGGGGGTCCAAGTGGAATAGGTGGTTGGCCACCAATATCCACCTAGATCATTAATTTTCATAGGAGGATCTATTTTCCAGAGGAGGTTGAATTTCTAGAGGGAATGTGATTTGTTTCTTAGTAGTGTGAGTTTTTGAGTGAGAGGTCACATGTGTGAGCTAGTTCGAGTAGCCAAAGGGGGGATGAGATGTTCAGATGAGGCTGAGTTGATTCCTAAAGGTGATATCAAATTTTATAAGTGAAGAAATAATTTTTACTATAGGTTTTCCGTCTCACGAGAACTAGTCATAAAATATTGGTTAACAAATTTTAATAATAAAACCCTCATCTGTGGGTTGGTTTTCCTTCAGGGTTTTCCCAAGGACATTTATCGGAAAGTACTAGTGTTCTATATATATGTTTGTGTATAATTTTATTATTTTATATGGTTATTTATTTTTCATTTAAGTTGAAGTTTTTTTTTAATTCAGTATTTTCCACAAGTAATTGTAGTTTACAAATAGACTAAAAGGAGAACGAAATAATAACTACTAATTTCAACACTATTTAAAATTTCACATGGTATGAAAGCGAATCTAAGGGAATAAGGAAGATATGTTCATGCATATAAAGAGAAGCACATAAGCTATTTACCTAGTTTAAATTCTCTATTTTATTTGAGTTCGTAGAATTTTTAGATTTTCTAGAGATGGCCGTAGTAGGATTGAAAGATTAGGAAAGGTTGGATTGAGCCTCCAACATTGCTTTTCAGAAGTCCAATATGTCGTTCTTGTTATATGATTATTTTCTAAAGGAGTATGTGGAGAACATTATTTCCATACCAACATATCAGCAACAGTTGACCACTTACAGGAAATAAAATGCCCAAGCAAAGAGGATGATTCTTGATGGAGTCATGGATTATATTGTTCCACATATTACATAGAAAGGGGCAGTGAAGGAAATTTGGGGTACCATGATAAAAATGTACCAGGATCCTATGGAAAACAAGAAGTTGATTCTCAAATGAAGGTTAAGGACCATCATCAGAATAAGAGAGAATACATGAATTCATATCTAGCAAGAGTTCGACTTGCGAGAGATGAACTAGTTCTAGTGGGTGATAAGCCTAGTGATGATGAGATAGTGTGAATTGCACTCATTGGATTTACCAAGGATTACGGTGCTTTTGTCCATGTGATCAATCGGTGAGATAAACTTCTAGATTGGGAATGCATTTGGAGCAAATTTACTTAGGAAGAGCTTAGGCTTAGTTGGGTTAGTGGGAGTAGTAGTAGTAGCAAGACACGAAAGGTTAAGAGGGAGTAGGATAACATTGCCTTAGTAGGGAAAGGAAAGGTGAAGAAGCATCCTAGTAAGGGACAAGGCTCAAAAGGAGAGAAGAAGAAGAAGGATTTTGAAAGGTCAAGCGATATGGTTGTCACAAATTTGGCCATTGTTCTAGCCATTTCCCACAGAGGAAGGAGAAGGGGAACACATCCAAGTATACTCCTGTAGCATGAGGTAAAATTCTATTTCAGTGGGAGAATGACAAGAAATTTCCTATCCATGATGTGTTGCATTTTCCATGCTTGGGGATGAACATGATCTCCATATTATTCCTTCAAGACAAGGGACACAATGTCATCTTTAGAGGGGCTATAATGTTGTTACAACACAAGGATTGGAGGTCACCTATAGTTCTTGGCATGAGAAGTAGTTGTTTATACAATTTGTAGATGGACATGCCCAAGGAACTAGTTAGCAGCAGTACTAAAATTTTTTATGGAGAGCTATGACATAGGAGGATGGGTAATATTCATCATGGAGCACTTATATTTCTTCATGAGATTGTAATAGGCATTCTAGAGGTGAGCACTAAGCACGATGATGTATGTAGAGGATGTGTGTTGGGGAAGTTTGCAAAAGAAGTTTTTCTGGGTGACAGTATATCGTAGGGGATACTTGATCTTGTGCATTCAGACATATGTGGGTCGATGTCTATGAAATATCTCAGGGGTTAAGGGTATTATTTTACTTTTATCAATGATTTTTCTAGGATGACATGGATATATTTCTTAAAGAGTAAGGATGAGGTATTTAGTCACTTTCAGGAGTATATGACTCTAGTGGAGAATATGAAAACGAAAAAGATCTAGAATCCTCAATTAGAAAATGGAGGTGAGTACACCAGAAAATAGTTCTAAGAGTTTTGTACCAAGGTAGGCATGAGGAGAGAGTGGAAAATTCAATACAACCCACAATAGAATGGGGTTACTGAGAGAAAGAACTAGTTTATTTCAAAGGAAGCGAGAGCTATGTTGTATGATCAGGATCTTCCACACTCTTTATGGGAAGATGTATGCAGTATGATAGTTTATATTTAGAATAGGGTCCCACACAAAGTGTTTGGTAAGATGACTCTCGAGGAGACTCTCATCGGGAAGGGACCAGATGTTAGTCATTTCAGGATATTTAGTTACCTAGTGTATTGTCGGATTCTAAGAAGGACACGTTTAAAGTTGGATCAGACTGCAAAGTGAGATTAATTCGTTTGCTACATCAAAACCTAAAAGGAATATAGGATATTTATTCTAGGATCCATGTGGATTACAGTTAGGTCGGATGTCAAGTTCATGGAGGATAAGGTGTACAAAAGGTCCCGATAGTTGGCAACAACTGAATATCAGGGTAAGTAACCAGCCAAAGCTTCCATAATTGAATAACAGAATTAGGGGGAACAACAAAGAATGATTACAATGATGAGTATGAGAATGAGTTTAGGTGCGGATGCTCTTTAAGCTTCACAAAGTATGGATTAGTAGATTCAGAAAATCAAGGAGATGTATCAAGAGGATAGGGAGGTGGACATTCCTAACTGTAATGTTGGCACAAGGAACTGAGAGGTTCAGGATACACTCATGTATGTTGAGTAGTTTGTGGGGAATATTAGGTCAGGAAAGAGAGAACAGAGGCAACCAGAGTGGTACACTGGATATATGTTATTAGTCAGTCAATTGGTCGATGGTGAGCCTTCCAACTATCAATATGCCACATAGAAGTGAGTGTGACAAGAAGCGATGGTTGAGGAGTACTAAATTATGTAGAACAATGTGTGGGAGGTTGTACCCAGACCAATAAATATAGTGGTTGGATCACATTGGGCCTATAAGATCATGAATCGAAAAGTACAAAGTTAGGTTCATGGCCGAAGGGTTCTCTCATAAAGAGGGAATATATTATGAGTTAAATTGTTCACCTATGGCCAGGCACAATGATCTCATAGGAGCATAGATGGGATGGAAGATACATCAAATGGATGTCAAGATGGTGTTATTGAATGGGAAGATGAAGGAGGATGTGTATATAGAACAACCAAAGGGATTTCACAGGGGTTTCACTTAATGAACCTCTGGCATGTCACATGTATTCATGGCATACTAAACAATACCATTAACTTGAATACATATTGGAAAATACCTCTAAAAGTCAAATTGTTTGACCCCCTACCAATATGAACCCAATACACTTTCTCATCTTAAAAAGCCATACTTTCACTAGATATTGTAGGTCACCATTTTTTCATTAAAATTTTTTATACCCCTTTATAATTTTTCATTAACTTTGATCTCCATTTTTTATACATGTTAGTATAAAAACCCTTTACCCCCTATTATATTCTCAAAATATTATGTCATTTTTTCCTCAATACATGGCTTGCAATATGAATGTTTGTGGTGCAATATTGTTCCCCCAATAAATCCCTGTGAGCAATTTCTAGCACACAAGAGAGAGGCCCACATGTGCAGAATGAAGAGACATTTATACAAGCTCAAGCAAGCTCGTAGGGCATGATACAAGCGCATAGATAGATACTCGCAAAGCATGGGCTTCATGAAGAGTGTGAGGGATGTGAACCTCTACTACTTGGTGGTTGGGGTGATGTTTTCATTCTTGTCTTATATGTGGATGACTTTTTCTTGAGAGGTTCATTGGGGCTCATTGAGTAGTGCAAGAGGGATCTTCCAAAAAAGTTTGAGATTAATTATTTGGGCTTCATGCACTATTTTCTATGCATGGAGGCATGGTAGAAAAATGGAAAGATTTTCCTTGGGCAAGGGAAATAATGCACCGAGATCTTGAGGAGATTTTGGATGGAGGATTACAGAACCATGTCTACTCCCATGATCACTAATTGGAGTAAGATATATGCATCAAAGGAGGAGGATGTGGACCCCACCTTCTATAGGTAGTTGGTAGGATCTCTCATGTACCTTGTCAACCCAAGTCCAGATATATCCTATGCAGTAAACTCTCTCAATCATTTCACAACGCAATTGAAGAGAGTGAATTGGAAAATGGAAAAACATCTTCTGAGGTATTTGTGTGGAAAATTCAAGTATGGGATTAAATATGATTTAGGTGATAGTGTTAGGTTTGTGGGCTACACTGATCTAGACTGGGAAAATAACATGGTGGATCAAAAATCACTTCAAGATGTTGCTTCAGCTTGGGATAAGGTGTTGTTTCTTGGTGTATTCTGAAGCAGAAGTATTTGGTATTGAGTTTAGTCGAGGTAGAGTACATAGCAGTGACTATGGCTACATGTGACATGTGAGGCCATAAGGATTTGGAAGTTGCTAGTAGCCTTGTTTGATTAGAGGGATTGATGCAATGCAACAATCATAGTTGAATCAGGGTTTTATAGAATCTGATGTTTCAAAACAAGTCAAAACATATAGACATCAGGTACCATTTCATCGGGGATTGTGTGTAGCATAGGATTTCCCAACTACAACATATACCTATACATGAGTAAGTAGTAGATATTCTAATGAATTTTTTGGGGAAGGTGAGGTTCATCTTCTTTAGAGACAATTTGCATGTTATCTAGAACATCTTCCTTGCTAAGAGGGATTGTTAGTTAGTGTAGCTCGAATAGGCGTTATAGTCTCAGATGGTGTCTATGAGGCTAGGGAACACATTTTCTCCAATATCCAGAATTGAAAACTCCTTGATTGGATTTCATTAAGTAGTTTATTAATTTTACTAAGTCTAACTTTGGGAAATAAGCTTAATTAATCAATATTAATTGGGGTAAATCAATTTCTATCTAGAAACTTCCAGAAAATTCATTTGATAGTGTCAAGAAGATATTAACCATTGATTGATATTAGATCGTGGTAGTTGATTCATCAATGAGAAATTATAAAAGGAAATCAAAGGGCATTTGGAGAATACTTTGAGACACAGAGTTGTAGTGGTAGAAAGGGCACGAAAGCAGCATAGGGGAATCAACATCAAGGGTTTCAGTAGAGATTCCTGAAGAGATTATTCACACCAATTTCTAGGGAGAGTTGGAGATACAATTTTCTATACAAAGGTTGATTTTCCAATGGTGCAAGTGGATCTAGAAAGGGGTACAAATTTCTCTAGCAAGTAGTGTGATTTGTTGAGTGATTTTGTACTATCGAAGAAAAATTAAATTTCTAAAAATACTAATTTTCATTGGAGGATCGATTTGTAAAGGAGGTTGAATTTCTAGTGGGAAGTCGATTTCTTTCTCAAAAATGTGATTTTTCTAGTGAGAGGCTGCATGTGTGAGCTAGTTTGAGTAGCCAAAGGCAGGTTTAATTGCTCAAGGGAGGCCAAGTTGATTCCTAAAGGTGATATCAACTTGTGGAAATGAAGAAAACAAATTTACCAAAGGTTTTCCATCTCATGCCAACTAGTTGTATTATTTTTGCAAGAGAATTTTAATAATAAACCCTTCATCTATAGATTGGTTTTCCCTTTGGGGTTTTCCATGGGCATTTGTCCAAAAATCTTGGTGTTCCATATTTGTGTGTGTGTGTGTATTTTTTTCAATTCTTGTGGTTATTCATTTTAGTGAAGTTATAGTTGTGTTTCATTCATATTTTGTCACAAGCATTTGCAGTTGACAAATAATATGAAAAGATAGGAGAATTAAGCAAAGTCTTTCGGTAGAAATCACATAAGAGAAATTTTTGGCCGACGGGTTTTGAACCAACTTTGCTTAACCAAAAATTTCTCTTATGTGATTTCTACTGAAAGACTTTGCTTAACTAAAAATTTCTCTTATGTGATTTCTACCGAAAGACTTTGCTTAAACAAAAATTTCTCTTATGTGATTTCTACCGAAAGACTTTGCTTAACCAAAAACTTCTCTTCTGTGATTTCTACCGAAAGACTTTTCTTAACCAAAAATTTCTCTTATGTGATTTCCAAAAGACTTTGCTTAACCAAAAATTTCTCTTATGTGATTTCTACCGAAAGACTTTGCTTAACCAAAAATTTTTCTTATGTGATTTCTACTGAAAGACTTTGCTTAACCAAAATTTTTTCTTATGTGATTTCTACCGAAAGACTTTGTTTAACCAAAAATTTCTCTTATGTGATTTCTACCGAAAGACTTTGCTTAACCAAAAATTTGTCTTATGTGATTTCTACTGAAAGTCTTTGCTTAACCAAGAATTTCTCTTACGTGATTTCTATAGAAAGATTTTGCTTGATTCATTATGGATCACAGAAGTCTGAATACAAAATATAGGAGAATAATAATCATTAATTGCGACAGTATGAAAATTTCACACATGATGTGTATTAGGAAAACACACCATAAAATGAATTTTACTTAATGAAGTTATATAACCTTTAGATGAATGAAGTTATTTCAGTTGTAAATAATTTAAATGAATTTAATATAATTACCAATTAGTTTGTCTCCATAAAAAATGTTTTGGATGATGAAATTACATGCTTCCTACTCATGTGTTCCAACCGAAATAGTAGTGATAATTTGGTAGTAGCTATGATCACTTCAACATCTGTAAAGTCCTTGAATTTTGATGCAATTAGGATTAAATTAATGAAGGAGTTGCAACGTAAATTAATTGTGGAAATTGGGGAGGAGAAGCTCTAGCCATAGCTAATTATGGAAGGAAAATTGAACATAATTAACATAGGTGTTAAAGATTAGGAGGTATATATAAAAAAAGTTAGGAAATCTTACTTGCTTTTATTATGGAAAACTAGGGCACATGATAAGAGAATTTCAAGTCTATAAGAAAGAGTAGGAGGAAAAAAAACCAACCAACAAAAATAAAAAATCATGCTACACAAATAAAAGTGATATTGTTACTATAGTTTTAGAAAGTGATGTTTTATTTACTTTTTAAGTAGGGAAGGCATGCTTATATAATTCTATTGAATAACAATGATTGGATACTTGACTCTCAAACACACACACACACACACACACACACACACACACACACACACATATATATATATATATAGGGTAATAAAGAAATAGTAGATGTGGATGTTGTTCCAAAAGAAGAAAATTGAGTTGATTTTTGACATGCACACTTGGTTCACATATATATATATATAAGGGTAATTAAAGAAATAGTAGATGTGGATGTTGTTGCAAAAGAAGAAAATTGAGTTGATTTTTGACATGCACACTTGGTTCACATGAGAAAATAAGGCCTAAAAATTGTTGTTGGAAAATCTCTACTTCCAGGCTTGAAATCCCATGAGCTTGACCTTTTTGAGCATTGTATATGTGTAGGCAACAAAGATTTCATTTATGAGAGGTGGATATGAAAGGAAAACAAATCTATTAATTAGTACAATTTGATGTGTTTGGTCCAGTCAATGTTAAGTCTTTAGGATGAGCCTCATACATTGTCAAATTCATAAATGACGCATCTAGGAAGGTTTGTGCCTATCCCGTGAAAAGTAAAGGTGAGGTGTTTGAGATATTTAAAAAAATTCTTGTTTCTATTGAAAGAGAGCCTAACAAATTGCTCAAGTGTTTGAGGATGTATAATGGTGGAGAGTTTTGATCCAATGCATTCAAATATTATTGTAATAGGTTTGTCATAAAACATCAAAATATTTTCCATGGTACTCCCTGACTAAATGGTAGTAGAAAAATGATGAATCACACTATCATGGAGAAGGTGAGGAGTATGTTGTCAAATTCCAGAGTTGAAGACATTTTTGGGTAGAAACACTAAGGACATGTTGTTACCCCATGAATCAACCACTTATTATATCCCTAAATGGTGGCATTCCTAAAAAGAAAAATGTACTAGTAAGAAAGTAAACTAATCTCACTTGCAATTTTTTATGTGAAGCAATTATCTATATTCCCAAAGAGCATAGAGTAAAGTTTGATGAGAAATTGATTAAATGTATTTTTTGGGATTTATGGATGGTGAGTTTGGTTTTGTCTATTGCATCTAGTTAAACACATTTTTTTTTTGGAAGAAAGGATGTCATATTTAATGACTTACAAATGTTTAAAATGTCTACTATGGAGTACTATTTAGTTTAGTTATTAAATTTTAGCATGAAAAAGATGTCTAATTCCTCCAATAGTTAATTTAGAATTGATATATGATATTCAAAATAAAAATGTTAACAAAAAAAAATTATTTCAATTTACAAAACAAATAATATAATTTTATATAAAAAATTATATATATATATATATATATATGGAAGATGTATAATCTCTTTAGTATTTAGTTCAATATAAATTTTAAATAAATAATATTTCAATATCAACTTTATGTGTATGTGGAGAGAGATTGATTTTTCTAAATAATTTTTTTTTTATGATAAGTAATATATTTCGATGTGCTTTAAGCATTCAAATATTTCTATGTAGAGATCATATATATGTGTGTATGCATGGAGAGAGATATAAATCTATAAGGTATATTAACATCACCTTTAGTTAGAGAATTAAAGTGATGAATTAACATGTTTTGAAAAGATAAATTTAAATGAGAGTGTTTATTTTGGAATAGTCTTCATCAATTTTAATTTAATTATAAATAATTATTAGGTGGATGGTAGGGATTTAACCTCTAGAATATTCTAGAATATTCTTAGTAGTATACACGAATCAGAGGTTGAGATTTATCTTCAAATTAGTTATGTCATTTTTCTTTTTTAATTAAATTCACTAATTAAAAGTATGTCACACAAACAAGTGCCATATAAAATGAGTTGTGGTTTTTTGACTATATGGTATTGATAATCCATGGTATTAACTACTAATATTGTGACAAAACTTATTTATAAATTAAGAACCTCTATGATAAAATAAAGTAAATTTTCATATTTGAAAATATTGTTACATACTTTGTTTATATATATGTATATAATTTATATATATTAATTCATTTTATCATTAATAATATTGATAATTATAGGTGTGTTTGGTGGCTTGCTTATGCTCTACTTTTTTGTAATTAATGGTGGGTATGACTGTTGTGGTTAGGATGATTGTGTGGTGCTGATGTGCAAGGTCACTGAGGTTGGGATTTTTTTTGGGAGGTCTGGTTACATGGTGGTGATCATGCACAGTTGTGTTGTGGTAGCATTAGTTGGTTGGTTAGTCTCTGTCTGCTTACTTCTTTTCTCCGTGTTCTAACTTAAAATGACGAAGTTAAAATTATTGAGTATTCTGCATTTATCTTAATTTTCCATCACCTCCTTATCCGGCAAGTCTCCTTAAAATTTGTTTTACGCCAACAAAACCAATTTTCTAATTTTACTACATCCATTTTCAAAAATAGAAATCCATTCTCTATTTATAGGTTCCGTGCTCTTATTCCAAATAAAAAAATTTAATCGATCTCAATTTTCTTCTTTGTTTTTAAATAGAATTAAAATTAAAAATTCAATTGTATTCGTAAAATATGACTAAATAATTTGAAATTTAGTATGGTTATGGAGTACACTTTAACTTTTGCTTTCCATTTGGAGTGATTGTTCTTATTTCATTTAAGGTAGTCATGGGCATCAACTTATTTTCCTTTGCTTTACCTTTAATGTTACTATTCTTTTTCCTTTGCTTTACCTTTAGTGTTACTATTCTTTTGTGTGGGGTGGGCGTGCAACTAATGTCATGTTATATAAAAAAACAAAATTTATATGTGATGTTATGCAGTCTCATGGCGACGACGAGGGCGTTTGCGTTTGCTTTGGTTGCAACGTTACTGATCGCAGTGGTGGGCGCCCAGACTGGGAACGAAGTGTGGTACTGTAACACCCAGACAATCCCAATCGGAAGTCTTTTCTGGGAGAGTCTGGATTGCCTTTTGGCAGATCTGTTACAAAACATCGTGTGATGCAGACAACGGGGGCACTGCCTACGGGTTATCACAGTGCGATCCAAGCTTGTCTCAGTCTAATAAGAGTGACACCACCATCACGGTGGACCTGAGAGAGGTTATGGTATCCACGCTACCAGTTAGGACTATAAAACTGGGGGTAGGGAGGGCGTCCTCAGCAGAGTGATAAGGAGCACAATAACAGTTTGATTGATTGGCATTTGAAGAGATTATTGTTAGAGGTGATATTATTTCATTTGAGGCAGCCATGGCGGCGATGAGGGCATTTGCGTTTGCTTTGGTTGCAACGTTACTGATTGCAGTGGTGGGCGCCCAGACTGGGAACGAAGTGTGGTACTGTAACAGCCAGACAATCCCAACCGGAAGTCTTTTCTGGGAGAGTCTGCAATGCCTTTTGGCAGATCTGGTACAAAACACGGGCCCCTCCGGGTACCCGTACAAGACATCGTGTGATGCAGACAACGGGGGCACTGCCTACGGGCAATCACAGTGCGAACCAAGCTTGTCTCAGTCTGATTGCACCAATTGCCTTGATAACGCCTGGAGCAACATCTTGAGGGTTTGCAATGATGCCATCGGTGCTCAGTTTGCATACGTTAACCAATGCGTCATTCACTACGAGCAGTACAGCTTTTAGCATATTGCTTGGGTGCTTGATATTGTGCTGGTATCATGGTATCTACCTCCTCCTTTCATGAATATTCTATATTGTTATAATTCCGAAGTTCTGTGTTTACTGTAGTTTTCCCATGTAAGATTGAGATAGAGTTGAATAGGAGTCATTAGCATCAAATTGTTATACATATTTTTCATAGAATTTGGATTTAATAAAATATTATTTTCTTGTTTTTAAGGTTTGCTTTTGAGTTGTTTCTAGTGAGATTTTTTGGAAGTTTTTACAGTGGCTTTGTCCAATTTTTCTAAAATCTGGCAGAAATTTATTGAAATCAAGCTTGATGGGTGATCCTTGGCAATCCAAGTGCTAGGGGTTTTCGAGAGTGCTAAATCCATATATACAGTCAAAAAACTAGTTTAAATTAACACAAATCAAGATTTCACTTTCTTTGTTTTTTGAGTTATGTTTAAGGTATTTTTTTATAATAAAGAAATTAATGATAATCTATTGTTTTTTGTTTTTTAACTTTTGTTATGTTCAAAGTAGTAATATTTTCTTCTTAAAGAAGCAAATTTATGGAGAGGTTCATCCTACAACCCAGTATGATGAGCATGTGTAAGTATGTCTTTGCCCCTTTAAAATAAAAATAAAAAATCAAAATTATGTTCTAAATAGAAAAAGTAGGCTCAATCTATAGCCTAGTATAATGTGTAACTATGTTCATTCGTCATGAAAGTTGAAATTTTGCTCATGTGCCCAAATAAATTTAAAAAAAATAAATAAAAATTAAAAAAAATAATTAACTATACATTTAGAATTATGTTCTAAATAGAAAAATCATGTGGGCTATAATAACAAAAAATGAATATGTTGTAAAGTAATTAGAAGTAAAAGGAATGTACTTTTAAATCTTATACTTTTCAAAAATATTTCAAATAGAGATTTAAATAAACTATTTGAAGTTCTATGTTAACTAATTTATGTCAATATCAACTTCATATATATCTATATGTAGAAAATAATTGTTAAAACAAAATATTTTAATGTTGTATATAAAAATTATTCAATGTGGGTTATCAATAAAATATTTTATAGTATTTATATATACTTAAAAATACATTAATAATGTCCATGGGGCCTTGGATAGATGGTGATTAAGTATTCAAAAATACAATTTAAATAATGAAAAAATTGTATCATTCTCGTCTCATGTAAGATTTGTACTTAAGATGGATCCAATTTGATCCCTCTGGCTCATGTTAGATATGTACTTAATATGGATCTATGCTAGTTTATTTCATTTGCATCACTTGACTGCTTTTGTTTCATGTTATCAAATTAGGTCTCATCTAAGCTGCATGACTTTGAGGTGTAGACAAGTTGATTTGAGTGGGATTTAGTTAATCCCTAACTCAAACTTCATAGAGAGGGGTTAAATATAATTTAGTTTTGTGTATGGTTAATTTTAGTTTTAGTTTTTCCTTCTCCGTCTTGTTGTCAATATTTCTATTTCCGTGGGGCTACTACAATAATTTAAAATCCCTCAAAGTATGACTTTCATATTGAGTTACTTATTTATATACAAATCCCATACAATGGGTAGTATCATATATTTTTCTTAATTTAAAATGAATAATTATTTTTTTACACAACACATATTATCCACCTAATTAGGTTAGGTGGAAAGTCATTTGATTTCGTTTTATGTTTATATACAAATCTCATATCATGGTTAGTATTAGATATTTTGTTAATTTAAAATGAATAATGAATTTTTTTGGGAGACTAGAGATATTATCACCTCATTATGGGTGTTGCAAAGTCATTTGAACCTGAAAAGTGATTTTCTAGAGAATTTTTGGATTAAGCATGAGTGTAAATTCATCTTAACCCTTAGCCACCCAAGAAAAATTAATAAAAATAATAATAATAAAGATAACAATAATAAAATTAATTATTTATTTCTATTTTTATTTTATTTTATTTTGACCAAGTTAGAATTTTTACACAACATTACATACAATACATTATGTTACACATTTCTACCATATTGGATTGGAGACATTATATTATGTTATACATATCTACCATACCGGATTGGAGATGCCTCTATACACAATGATATATGATACCATGTTAAAATTATATACTAACACATCCACATTAGTAAATGTGGTTGATATATGTTGAAGGCTTCATTTTCCATCATTTATATGTCAATCAACTTTTGTAAATGAGGCCAATCAATCAACATAATTTAATATTAATTATTACTAACGCATTAGTAATATGTTAATTACATGTTTAATAACCTGTGTTGATGAATATGTGTTTCCTATCACAAATTGAAATTCAAAACAATAAAGAGCTATGTAGAATTTAAAAGCTGCAAATCCTAGAAAAAGTGAAAGATGATCTACAAAACATATATCATAAATCGTTATTAGTAACAGAGCAATAGAGGGATGGGTCAAGTTTGCAATCTTAAGAGGGCATGGGAAGGATTGGACCACAACTTAAGCTTGGGAAAAAAATCGGCAAGTTTAATAGGAAAAAATCAATAAACCACACTGCAGCCATATTAGAAACTACATTCTCTATATTTCTTATACTCTGAAGGAGGGTTCGATCCATGCAAGTTTCGTTCCACCAAGTATATAGAGATTACAATAAAAATTTAAAATCAGTATTACCATACAATATTAAAGTATTGGAAGACAATTCCCTCATTTCCAAAAAATATATGTCTAGAAACTAAAAACCTAGCTTTATAGATACATTTTAGCCACAAAATAGATTCTTATGTTCATACATTTCAAACAAAGGAAAGCAATCCAGGAAGTAAAAACCCAAAATGAATGATTTCATTTAATTTTTTAAAATGATGTTGATAGGAGATATATTTAAGAAAAACTAACCTAACAACACCAATTATAATGAGAGAGAATTTAAGAGGAAACAAGAGATACTTAGATTTAATTTAAAAGAAAAGATGGAGAGGAAACTACCAAGTACCTAGAATCGGGTGGAGATTTGATTTGTTTAGGGAAGAACCCTAAGAGGGTTTGCAATAGCAACAATCTGAAGCGTAATGTTTCTTTCCTCCATCACCACAAAACATAACAATTTTTGATCTTTTAATCTTATGGATTCCATTATACAGGAAGGTTGAATCATCAACTCAAGGCTCAAAGGGAGGAATAGATCAAATCTCTAAATAAAACTACACAAAGTTGAAAAGAAGCAGAGCATATAATCTGTAAATAAATTTAAACAGAAAGGTAAAAAGACAAAGTAGATGAAACCTTGTCAAACCAAATTAAAATTACTTGGTAGATCAAACTAAAAAGATTTACTAGCGTGGGGCATATCATAGAAGTTGAATCTATAGATAAAAATAGGTGAGTGACATATACCATTAAGGAAAAAACTAGTGATCTCCATTCAAAAACATTATTTGAGCAGACCAACAATGACCATTTGGAATCACAACGAAAGTTCAAATCTAGGAAGTTAACATGCCAATACCTCCTAGCATCCCAAATCCCACTTCAGCATCAGCGAGAATGAATGGAGCATGTGATTGAAACCCTCAAGATCTCTAGGTAAGGATGGGTAGATGACAATGGTTGGAATCAAAACAGAAAGAATCTGGTTTCATAAATAATTGAAATCGATGTTGCTAAAGAAGTTCAAATAATCTATATGTTGGAAGTAATTCTTCCATGACTTCCAAGTTGTCCTGAGTTTTATTGTGTGAGTTCCTAGGTTAATAAGTATACTAGCTATTTTTAGTAATCTAGATCCACCATTCTCAGATCTAGAAAGATCATGTATTCCTATATATGTAATGTCCGTAAGATCAATAAAATATTGTGTTTGGTGTTGTGTTTAATTTATCTCTCACTCTCTTTCATATTTCTGACATGGTCTTAGAGCATGTTCTAGCTTGACTCCCTCAAGGCAGAGCCAAGAAGATGAGAGATCCTTAAATTTTATTCCTCTGTAAATAAATTAGGGTATGAGATTATGTTGTGTGATGTCTTTGTATGGTTTTGTAGATCTGTTTGTTTTATTGTTCTAGGTGGCATAAACTCTTTCATCATGGTCATTTTGGTTACCCTTCATCTCTACTCGTTGTATCTAGTTGAAGAGATTAATCCCAGATCATAGCCATGGATTTGGAGAAGAAAACTCACCAAGTGTTGTAGAGTATTTTTATACACGAAGGATCCCACCAAGACGAGTTTTGTATCTAGTGCACCATTAGATCCGAAGTCCATAGGCTCTAGATCTAGATATAATTTTCGGACATAACTGAAGCATTTTTGATTGAATATTAGAGTAGGCACAACATATGTTTCCTTATTCAAGCCAACGATCTCTAAACAACCATGAGCTAGCACGTGCCATCACTCGATGCATGCAATAAAATTGGTAATCTAATATGCAGTTGCCTGTTTCGCATCATTTTTTTGAAGTCAGAACCCTTAGTGTGTGGATTGTTGTGTTCTAAATAAAGAAGCAAAAAAATTGCCGTGTGTGATAGCTTCTTTATAGGCAGAAAGGTGCTTTACCTAAATTTGTGATAGCCTAAATTTGTAAAGATGTGCGTGATAGCCTTCTTATTGTTTGTTTATGAAGACTAATGTGTGCATGGTTTAAGGAGACATAAGGGATTAAAGATTAAAGTTTTTTATGGTAATTTTTTCTGTGGTGAAAAAGTTTTTATGGTGCGTGAAATAAAGTTGTGTTGATTAGTTGGTATTTAAAAAAAAAGAAGGAAAAAATAAGGTTGTTTGTAAAAATCAAATCATGCAGAACCACAAAGAACAGGTTAATTATTCAACAGATTAATGTGACCCATCGTAGCTAATATGGCACCAAACACTTAATATTACTCACAAAGAAAATGACTATTTGTTAAAAGGTAGAGTTATAATTATGGATATATGCCAAATCAATATATTTCCTCTTTGAGTCTATTTTTCTCTCATTTTTCATATTTCTCCCATTTTAATGATTTGTTAATGTAATCACCATCAAACATTAATGGAGCTTCTATATTTATTTCAATAACTCAAACTAGAAACAAAAATTATTCATTAAAAATTATTTTTCAACCATACACACTGCAAGATGTCTTTGTTGTCTTTAAAACTCCTTAAGTGTTTTCATGTATCTCTCTAGGAAAAAATTCCATCTACAATTTTCCACCCCAACTAATTGAATATGTTCAACCAAATGTATCATAATATGGTGTTGAGTATCCAAAAAACTAGCTGGCATCTTTTTCAAAAAAATATAACATTTTTTAATATTTCATTGTGTCATATAGGGATGGTCCTAGCATGTATTTCTTTGATGTGATCTATCCAAAGTCAAGATATCCCTTGATAGTTAGTAATTTTAGAAAATTTTCCATACATTTTAATGTAAATCCTTATTGAAGATAAATTAATGGTTTCAGTAAAAGAATAAAAAAAATAACCTCAAAAACACAAATAACCATCCAATGGCTTGATACAAATATTGTGTGAGACTAGTGAATTGATGTATACTGATTTGACTTACATTTTAACCATATGATTGCTCTCATTGGCTATATTATAGTAAAAATATTACAAGGGTTAGAGTTAAACTTGGGATTCTCACATATGTTATATCATAATGACATTAATAAATAGACCTTTAACAAATTATGGTCATCTTGCACGATGGGATTCGACAATTCACTCTCATGAAGAGTCATATCATGTTAGTTATCTAATATTTTGAATCACCTTGTTCAAAATCTCTAAGTCATCCTCAGAAACTATCGATGGTGAAAAAAGATAAAAAAAAATTGGGCTATTCACATACATAGTTTCTTTTTCTCTTAAAATTTTCTTTGTCTTCGACACAAACCCATCCCTTTTATGCATTTTTATTACTGGGATTTTTTTTGTTTGATACACATTATTCATCAAAGTTTTCCCACCTTAATGAAATATTATGAAACATATTCATTGTGGCTAGAATTGTTCACTATCTATGAGGTCAATTATGGTGAGGTAGGACTCTGAGCCACTTAAAGATCCATCACATTATTGACCTTTCCTCCACATTGAGATGTCAATATTCATCCAAGTTTTTAAGGTTTTGGCTTCAACATATGTTTCTTTAAAACCATTATTGGAGAAGTCAAGTGCAGTCATGATGTTCTTACACCTTTGATAAACTTATCCATTATATCATGATGCTGGACATGAAGGACATTGTGACGAAATTATTCAATCACATCTTAAATAAGAAGTTAAATTAAAATATACTGTATTAATTCTTGATCTAATACTATTGCGGTAGTCATCCATGTTTTGGTAGGAAGATAATAAAAAACAAAAGAGGGTTGAAGGTTCATATAAAAATATTTATAACGCATGTTAATAGGCATAAAGAGGAACACATAAGCATCTAACATGGTTAATTATGAAACAAAATTCATGTCTTTAGAACTTGCAAAGGGAGTTATAATTCTTAGTCGCTGAATACTCATGCATTTACCATAAAAAAAAATTCATGGTACAACAAGATATTTTTCTTGTTCATTAAATGCCTAGAAGTTTATGGAAAATGTTCTATGTGGAATTGTATGGATATTTCCTTGTAAGGCTCTAGATGCCTCATCCTCCCAGAATATGACCACACCACTATATATGTAAAAAAAAAAAATGTATATGAGAAATAGTAAAAGGAATTGATTGAATATACAAAATTTGTTTCTTTCTATGCTATTAATACCCTGTTACTCTATCTCTAAATATTGTAAAATTATGATCCCTTATCTCTAGGTACCATGGATTGAAATGTCCCTGGTTAGTTAATGTGCTAATATATGGGTTTGAGGTCAAGGAATAAAAGAATAGGGTGATCTCCTTGTTCCCCCTAATAACTTGTATTAAAGCACCAAGTTGGTGGTTGCTTGTGGTGGGATAGAATTAGAGGCAAATAAAGGAGTTATACCTCCAAAAATATCCATTACTACAAGTGGTGGTGAAGGAAACATTTAGGCTACACCCGTCAACTCCCTTGCTTCTACCTTGATAAGTAGTTGAGACCTACAAGATAGAGCGGTACTACATCACTAGGAATTCCCATCTTCTCATATGTGTGGGGATTAATTGAGTAGCGCTAGGTTATTTCTTGATTTGGGTCATGTTGAACATGGATACAATGGTGCTAAGTGACATGGAGAAGATTAATGGGGCCAATTTCACCCTATGGAAATAAAAGATGGATGATATACTGATTTTTAAGGATAAGTGTTTGCCAATTGAGGGAGTATAAAAGAAATCCTCATCGATGGCATAGAATAGTGGAATAAGTTAGGTAGGAAATCCATTGTTTTAATATGGAAATGTCGAGTAAAGAATATCTACTTCAGTGCATCTGGTGAGAAGACATCATAAGGTATTTGGTAAAAGACACATGATGTGTATGGGAAAACGTGTCATCAAACAAAGTTTACTTAATGAAGAAGCTCTATAACCTCAAGATGAAGGACGGTACTTCATTTTAAGAGAATTTAGATGGATTTAATATAATTACCAATTAGTTTTACTCCAAAAGAAAATGTTATTAATGATGAAATTAGAGCCATCCTACTCATGTGCTCCATGCCAAATAGTTGGGAGAATTCAATAGTAGCTATGAGCACTTCAACATCTATAGAGTCCTTGAAGTCTGATGAAGTTAGGATTAGACTAATAAATGAGGAGTTTCAATGCCAATCAATTGTGGAAAATTAGCGAGGAGAGGCTCTAACCTTAGCTAATTATGTAAGAAAAATTGAACGCAATTAACATGGGTTTTCAAGATCAATAGGTAGAACAAAAGAAGGAGAGGAAAAATTAATTTCTTTTATAGTGGAAAATTAAGGCACGTGTAAAGAGAATCTCAAGTCTAAAAGAGAGAGGAGGAGGAGCAAAAACCAACCAACACAAATAAAAAATCAAGCAACACAAATGAAAGTGATATTGTTACTATAGTCTTAGAAAGGAATGTTTTATTTACTTTTTAAGTAGGAGTAGAATGCTTATATAATTCTAGCAGCAACATTGATTGGATCCTTGACACTTAGACATCTCACCATGTAAGTCATATATCTATATCTATATATATATATATATATATATATATATATATATATATATATATATATATATATATATATAGACAAATATACACACACACACACACACACACATTGAAGAAGAATGACAAAGGCATATAACCATATGCACAACAAATTAACACACAAAAATTAAACTGGCAGAAAAGATAGAGAGCCATCATGTGGTCTCTCATGCTCATGTAATTCACATTCCTCAAAAAATTTAATAATACATTTAAATACATGAGCAAGTGGTCTTCAAATAGTACGTCTATTTTATACTTACTTGGTTGAGATAATTTCTCAACTTACACACTAATTTAGGAGAGCTAGTTGGAGAGAATCTCTCATCCAAACTAGACTCCTTAGTTTGAGGAATTCTCATGGTTTTATTTATTTAATTTAATAATTGGATTTATTATTGATTTTTAACAGAGTGAGGCTAACATTTCCCCACCCCCAGTGATAAATCAAAAATGAACAAGGAACCATCTTCCAAGCTCTCAAATTGATCCTCAAAAAACATTTTCCTAAAAGACCACCAAAGCTGGATGTTGAAGAAACTACAATATGAAGAGACCATGAGTCAACTTCATGACTGATTCATCTCTAAAAGTTGCTTTACAACACCATCATGTGCCAAGCCACAAAAGGATCCAACTGTCCTTTGCTTGAAAACAACATCTGGTGTCCACTCACACAATTTGATGAACACCCATTGGCATATTTGTTGATGATGATCGCCCACTGGCTGATGGAGATGCCCATTGATTGCTTCGTCGATGTTGTCAAGACTTTCAGTCTGACAACCACTTGTAAATTTCATTGACATTTTCCCCCCTTTTTCAACTGAAAGGAGAGGTAATCTTTTCCAAAATATATTTGAACTCCCCCCTATAGGTGGAAGAGTATTTCACTGGTGTACTCCCCCATTCAACTGCAGGAGAGTACCATCTTCATTTGACTGTTGGCTGCAATATCTGTGAGTGAAATCGATTGTAAAACTTGGACAATATTTTGGATGTGGATGACCATTTCCAAGGATCAATCCATGAATAATTTATCTTCAATCTGGTTGACTGTCATTGGTTGTAGCATTTCTCTGATGTATGATTTGACTTACCGCAATGGCTACAATGATGGAGATCAAAACATTGATTTTCCAGTTGACCGGTTCTTTGACAATGAGAACATTTCGGTTTGTCTGCAACTTGAGTTTGTGCGCATTTCTGTTTGTCTGCAAATTCAGTTTGTGTGCATTGACATCAGTCTACAAGTTTCTGAGAACTTGCTGAGGTGATTTTTTCAAGTAATTTGGTAGTAACGAACTGAATGGGATTTGAATAATCAAGGATATGTAAGTTGTCGTTATCTTTGACATATCCTAAGCCACATTGATTTCGATTACTTTGAATTTCTTCCCATTGCTTCATGATGGGTTTGGAAGAAATTTGAACTGGAACAACTTCAACACTTGAAGTTGGTTGGATGAATGAAGTTGAATGATTAGTTGTCGTTGGGTTGGTCAAAGACTTCGAAGCAACATGATTCTCTTGCAACTCATTTCTCTACAGTTGTGACTCTAGTTGAAGGAACTCAATCGTTTCATGTGCATGTTGAACATGCACTTGAATGTCAGAAAGAGTGGTTTTAATGATGTACGCCATGTGACTGGCTGATGATAACATTAAATTGTTAATAATTTGGGACAACGGAATGTGTGTCGCCATGTTGCCTTTCTTACTTTGAAATTAGGCTTGCTTGTCATAGAATTCGTGCTTGAAAAAATTGCTCACTTGGGTCGAACACTGAAATGGCACGGTCACTTGTACTGTTTGTTGATTGCTGATGCTTTCAAACACTTGCTTGAACTGCTGATTGTACGCTCACTTGATGAAATCGCTTTTCTTGAATGAAACGTTATGAATGCTTTAATGAACTTTACATAGGCTCACTTGTTTTGCATTGCACTGTTGTACTTGATTTGGTTACTTGACACGCTCGCTTCATCGGTTGTTTGAATGACATGATCACTTGCTTTGTTGTTTGAATGACACACTCACTTTAACACTAGCTTGATTTGATTCTCACTTGAACTTGCTTGATTGATTACGGACACTTGTGATTTCTTGAATGTACTCACTGAATGTGATGATTTGTAAAAAAGGAAAGGGTGTCGAACACTGTCGAAAATGCACCCAAGATAAATGTTCAAGTGACAACTGACTTGACTTAATGTATGCATTGTAACAAATAAAATGAGGGTGTCAGTTACAATGGAAAATGCACCCGTACAATTCAGTTAAAAAATGTTTATCTGCAAGTGATACAAAAAGTGTTGATGATGTTGATGTCATCTTGGCTTGAAATGCTTGATTTTGTAGTGTCTTTAACTTGATTGCTTTGATTACATGATGTGAAATGTGCTTGCTTAGAAGATCATCTTATCAAGTTGATGATGTGATGCTTTGTGCTGATGAACTTAATTGATTATGGGAGTTTTGATTTCAGGAGCTTGATCGATGACTTGTATATGTAAACTTTCTTATGTGCATGTAGTTGTTTTGTTTAAGCATAATAAAGAGATAATTTGAACACAAGTCATGCACATGCATTCATTACACACGGTGTACCTAAGATCCCCTTATTCAATTTCAGGTGGATCTAGGACACAAGCACCACAAAAATTGTGATTTTATTAATTATTGAACTACATCAACCTTCAATGTCACAACTTTGTCATGGAAACTTGTCAATGAGGATGTCACACTTGCAAGTTGTCTTCAAAAACTGGTTGTAATGACTTAATTTCTTTGAAAGTAAAATCTTTTGAATTACGATAATAACTTTACTCAAAAAACTTCACTTATCTCTCCAAATTTACAAAACACTTATCACTCCAATTTGCTTCAAATATCGTTAAATCCCTTTCATATACCCCTGAAAATACTTCTTTCCTTAAACTTTTAAAAAAATTGTGCCACTAAAAAATAATTCCATAGGTAGGAAATATACTCCATTAAAAAATGGATGGAAGAGTGTTGTGAAAAGTTTGACTTTCGAGATTTTCTTTGCATGAGGGAGGCAGGAGCATGAATAATTGAAGAAGGGCATGCATTAAAATCGGAATTGAAATAGAAGTTGAGCAAAAGAATACCTTTCAAATCGGGTTTTCTTTCAATTCTCTATAGCCTCACATTCCCTGCAGATCGTATTGCAGCAATGTTGCTTCAGTAAGTGACTTCCAACTCGGACGAACGAGGGAGATGATATGTGGCTGTATTACTTGGACTGTGAAATCTAGTTAAACTCTGCAATCAATTGGCAAGGAATCGACTTTGGCTTAGAATCCATAGATTCTATTTATTATATACAATGTTATCAATCAATAGAAAGAGAAACTTAAAATTGATCTCACAAAATATAATTTTGATGAAACAAATCTTGAGAAAAGAAAATTTTGTAGGACACAATGGCGAAGCCTCCACCATTTCAAGAGGTTGTGCATTGTGATGTATGCAAGTGTATTTTCAACGCATTCAGGCATCGGCACCATTGTTGTTGGGTCCCTATAATACTAGTGATTACCCCATTACTATTGTAGTTATACCCCTTATTAATATTGTTGTGCCCCTATTGCCCCCATACTATTATTACTATGCCCTATAGAATCCCTCTATTGTTATTTTTGTGGCTTTATACTATTATTGTTAGGTCGGCTAGATTATATTGTGACACCTTAGACTCCTATATATAGAAAGGAGGTTTTGTCATTTGTATCATCCAAGAATTGTTCATTTATGTAATGTAAAGGAGGTTGCCCCCTTGAAGAGGCTGAATTCTAAGGCGTGGATCTATCTTTCCTATCTTTTCTTCAGATGGTTTCATAACATTTGGTATCAGAGCTTTGGATTCTAGGGTTTCGCTGCTCCAAACAGGTCATCGTGACATTTTCGCTATAACTTTTTTTCTGTGACGTTTTAGAAGTCGAAAAACAAACCCATTTTAGAAGAAATCGCGCTGAACCTTGGGTCCGAATTTTAGAGCTTTTCGCGCGATATTTGCGGAGATATGATCTGAGGAATTTGGTATTTTTGCAGACTCCTGAATTACATTCAAAACATTTGACCTGGGGAAAATCATCATAACTTTCTCTCTAGGGATCGGATTGAAATTTCATAAGAAGGTACAGAAAGAGGACGGACTCTAGTTTCTTGTGTGTGTGTTTCAAAGGTTGAAACAGTGACTTGTGGCACGTCGTACAAGTTCGCTCTACTGAACCAGTCTAAAAGCAAGTCACTGTGGGAGATTTCACATAACTCTTCCTTGGGGAAGCCAATTTGGCTCAGACTTGTGGTATTGGAAAGAGGACGCAGAAGGCTACTACAGGTAGCAATTTTAGAACTAGATGATCCGAAATTATAGAGATACATCAGATTAAATATCAGGCTTCTTTAAAGTGAAAAAATGTGTGTAGTTTTTTTTTAAATTTTTGTGTAAGCTTGGTTTAACGAAATTCAAAGGGCATAGTAAAGAATTATTATTGGTAACTGATGTCCCGAGGAAAGAAAATGCAAACACCTTGTAAGGAACCTGAAAGCTCTAGCATGACTCATGAAGAAGAGGAAGAAATGCTACATGATATATCAAAATTACAAGAACAAGTGCAACAAATGTCACGCTCACAAAAGCTAACAGAAGCTAAGATAAGTGGCATGGAATCTAAGATAAAGGGCATGGAAGCTAAGATGGATGATTCGAAGACAGATTTGAAGAGAGACATGGCAGATTTGAAGATAGATTTGAAGACAGACATGGAAGAATTGAAGAAGTTGCTACAAGAAAGGGTCACTAATGATGAAAAGGTAGTAAAGGAAACTCATGATGAGAACAAAAGAAATGTTAATCATGATTCCATAGACGCTAATGTTGGATCGAAGAATCACCATATTCCAAAAATCGATATGAGGAAGTTTGATGGCAAGGATCCCGCCACATGGATATTACAGATCGAGCAATTCTTCGATCTCAATAATGTGCAAAACGCACAAAAGGTACGTATGGCAACTGTATATTTGGAACCAAATCAGTTTGTATGGTATTAATGGCTTTGCTCTCGTAAAAAATTTATTACTTGGGCAATATTTATGGAAGAATTGATAGCACATTATGAAGATACAAAAAGAAACACTTTTTTTAGCCAATTGATAAGTCTCAAACAAAAGGGTTCAGTAATGGAGCACATTGAGGAGTTCCAAATATTGAAAATAAGGGTAAAAGATATTCCAGAGGAGCATAGGATTGATGTATTCATAGGGTCTTTAAAGGATAATATCCAACATGATGTTCGCCTTTGGGAACCTGATTCATTAGAGAAGGCATTCAAGTTAGCAAGAAAAATGGAAAGCAAAATTATGGCAACCAGGAAGCATACCACTGTTATAGACATTTTTGTGCCTTACAGCATTGAGCATGATATGTCCATAATCCAAGGGATCCAAAGTCCCTAAAACAGTTTTTCCTACCCCTAAAGGAACAAGGTCAACCAAAGACAGCTTCTCCCAGAAGTTCTCCACCAAAAATCACTCAGAAATGGTCAAATCATGATCAATTCAGTAGCTCCACTAGCTGCCTGTGTTGAAATGCAGAGGTTACACTGGCCATTTGCACTGCAACGTAGGTAGAAGCACTACCAGGGTGTGCTGAGCGGGACATGACAAATGGAAAGTTCATTCAACGAGGTGGAAAGACCCTGGAAGCTTCCAGAATCTTCCTCAATGACACTTGCCTCAATGAATTCGACGAAGTGATGAGTAAGAGGTTCTCAACCTCCAAGTGGAAGCAAGAACTGACAGAGAGAAGCCACAAGTCAAAACATGAGCTGACTCATCCTCTCTGCTCACATCTATATATGGATCTCTCACCCAGAGGTTCAGGAGGCTGGAATTTTGTACTTTGCAGAGAATTGTTGTTGGTTTGAGATTGAGATTATTACATTGGGTGATTTATGCTTTGTTGGAGGAGAGGAAGGGATTCTTTTGCTGGGATGTAGATGCTGGATCGAGACTCACTTGGTTGTATCTCCTCTTGAACCTTGTTATCATATCAATAAAGCTATTTGAGTTTCTCCTATATGCTTGTATTTCAATGATGTTTTGTTGTATCTACATATTTAGTTTATATCTGATCCTAAACTAGTTATGAATGTGAATCTATGTCTTTTGTGTAGTTTTCCTCTCTTGTGATCTTGCAGGAACTGGGTGAAGCTGGACCAATGAAAGAGCAGGCAGCGGGAAGCGAACAAAAGAGAGAGTGATTGGATCGCCAAACTAGCGGAAGACACCGGTTAGTTACATCCTTCTTTCTCTATTTGCATTTCATAAAGATGAATACTCAGATAGTTTTCCTTGTTTGTTGCTAAGGCACTATCACCTCTTAGAGTGGGATAGGGGCATTCCGAATTGGATACTTTTCCCAACAACAAAATGGCGACTCCGCTGGGGAGAGTATCTTGATAGTTTATTTGTGTTTCTATTGCTATTCATTTCATAAACTCGAGAGTGCCGAATCGAACTGCATTTTCCATCTACAAATGCAAAGTAGAGATCAGCTACTCTAGTCCACTCACTGGGCCTGTTTATGATCTGAACATCTGATCCACAAGTGCTCTAACAGCCCTTTGTGATAGATCGTAGTCCTCCTATACATCATCCTCCTAATTGTACCTAATTGATAGCTTTTATCCGGCCAAAAACTGTAGATCAAACTGCAAACCGTAACCCAGAACCCAGAAACAACTCTCGTTTCTGCTTCAGTGCAGACCCTGTGAAGAGGTTCTGCATTTCAATGCAGGTCCCGTGAAGACTTCCTGCGCTGAAACTCAGTTTCCCTGTGTTGAGGGTGCGCTGATCAGTCTATGCCTTGTGCAGCTGTGGTTCCCTGCTTCCTTTTGCTCATTTTTATCTATGTTTTTTGTAGCCTGTTATCAGTCAGTGTACCTATCTGAAACCCCTTTTCTTTGCCTCAATTCCACCTCAGTTGTATAAAGAAACTGTATTTGTTACATCATTTGCAGTTTCCCATTACAAAAGTAAACTAGTCATACTGTCGCCCTTAGATCTAGATCTGTCGTAAGTGTCGTTTTGATCTTAGGAGTGAGTTTGTTTGCTCTTCACAGTTGATTGAGCTTTTACTTTTGTCATTTGGTTTGAATTTATGCATTTCAAGTGTCGAAACAAGTAAATCATAAAGTGTCGTAATCATCTTTTGATTTCGAAAAAGGAACTTGTTTGTGTTTTTCACTTGAAATCGAATTCAAATTTATACAACAGCTTTCTTTTTAGGCATCAATATTAAGAAAGTGAAAACAAATACATGCATATGTGCATTTGCATTTTGACAGTTTGTATGTTGATTTAGGAAAAAGTGCATTACTGTGTGCTCTATGCTCTTTGAGAAAAGATGGTGTCTTTCTTTTCCCCTTGTAGGTAGGATTTTCATTGTTGACAAGATATAAAAGCTTGCTTATCATCTTTAGACTGCATTTAGGAATTGTATCATACATCTCGTGGTGATCCAAAAAGGCAAACTTCTAAGAAAGATCAACCTAAAATAAATTGAATGAACTTAACAACGCTTTGTAACATAATGCACAACATAGAGGTCTAGGCTAGAGACGTGTTCCGGCGTCGTAAAACCTGGTCACTGGTCGCCTCACTGATGGTCGGGTGATTCCTCCTGAGAGACGATAAGTGCCAGTACGGATTGTGCTCCCACGTACCGTCGCGTATATATTGGGAGACCCCTATAGGAATATAACCTTTATCCATAGGAAGTCGTGTCTGCCGCCCTACTGATCGCAATGCACTGAACACAGCATTCAAGAAGATTGACCGCCGGTACCCTAAAAAGTATTCTGCGGTTTTGCGAAAAGTTTGGCACACCCTCTACCTAGAACTCCAGAGCAGTTCCTTTTGGCCTTTTTCAGACTCTATAACGGAAAAAGTCCATCTGAGCATTTGTCACTTCGGGCTCGTTAAAACATCGAAGGAGACTAGAGTCATCTTTAGCTTTTTCTCGACTCTTTAAAATTGAAAAAGCAAGTTGTGTATAAGCGTCGTTAAAATTTATTTTAAACGGAACAATCACCCCTTTTTCCTGCGTTGATCTTTAGGTTGAGAAAATGGAGCCCACTAACCAAGGAATTCCCCTTGGTGGAAATCCTAGTCCCTTCTCCTCTTGGGGAGATGTTGGTGCGCCCCATATGGCCACATTGTCGCTTCCAGGACTGACAATTGGCCTGCCAGTCTGGCTCTTCTCAACCAATGTCGTTCAAAACACCACTACTCCTGAACAGTCGAATCAACAATTAGACGAGTCCAAGATTTCCCACCAACCTTCTACTTCCTATAATTCTTCCTCTCTTCCTTCCTCTTCACGTTACGGAACTGGTAAATCTAAAAACCAAGTTCCTAAGGAGAAGAAGGAAAAGAAGAAGAAAGAGAAAAAGAAGAAGGAGCCAAAGGCAAATAATGGAAAACAAGTGTCGTCTGATGAAAATCCACACACAGCACTGACCAGGCCTAAATCGCCTTGTGTCATCTGCAAGGGAGACCACTTTCACAGAGATTGTCCCTGCATCCCTCGGATACTAATGGACTGGTCTCCCCGTTTGCACAATCCGGTGTCGTCAACCTCTGATAGCCATGTTGAAAGTACACCGTCAACTAGCGAAAGTGAAGTTCCAGGACAAAAAGGGAAGGCTAGACCTCCCTGTAGACTGTGCGAAGGCAACCATGCCCTCCACCATTGTCCCTTCTTAGACGAGGCTAAAAGAGTCTTGGAAGATCATCCGGTTTCGCCGTTACGACTTCCTCCTGGATATCAAAGACTCTTGCCAAGTCCTTCGTTAGTTGAGAATCCAGCTGGCCCGCTCAAGTGGTCAGCTGAAGCGTCTATCATTGAGGATAAACCGACTGAATCCATACCAGACGAAAGTCAAAAGGTCGAGGCGGCAGTTGACCCGGTCTTGCCTTCAGAGGATTTATCTTCGAATGATACAATCATTGAAAAGGATAAGGATGACACCATCTAGATTCTTTTCATCAACACAGACTCCAAAGAACACGGGGGCAATGCACCCATTCCTTTATCGCAGGAAGGAAGTTCGTCAGAGCGATATCTGGCCGTCTATTCGGTCCCACCACCAAGCAACCTAGTTGTATCCTTCGACTGGAACCAACTAGGCAGACCCCGTTTGCCAGCCAGCATACCATTCAGAACTATCGTTCAAATATACAGAATGGTAATGGCTGGCACCATCATTGATGAGAGGGCATCTGTGAGTATCCTTTCCTCTATTGCTTGGAAAGCGCTTGGTTCGCTAGTGCTTTTGCCTGAAATGAGAAATCTGACAGGCTTGGATAAAGGAACCAGTCGACCTTTAGGGATCCTCCCCGATGTGCCTATCACATTGAAAGGGAAGACCGTTCAAATGAACGTGATGGTCGTTCAAGGACCCTTGGATTATAACCTACTCCTTGGATGAGACTATATATATTTCATGGGAGCCATCGTCTCCTCACTCTTTAGAGTAATGTGTTTTCCGCACGAGGGAAGAGTGGTCAAGCTCGTGGACCAACTTTCATTTCCCAGATCACGCATCGCAAATAGTCACGTACCATCCCTAAATGGTCTCTTCACGCAAGAAATGTCTCAACCCACGGTCTGTCCTCCCGATGAGCGCGAGTGATTCCGAAGGATATGACTGGAACCCAGGGGGCATGCGTCCTGGTCTGCTTCGGCAGGAAAACTTTGGGTATAGGGTAGGTTTCCGCAGGAGAATATGACTAGTCTGTACCCCGCCCATGCTGGAAGAGGGTTATTCTAGAACAAGATTCTTTTGTCAAAGTTATGTAAGCTGGGTCGGTGCCGCTTACCTTTGTTTATCTCGGTAGACATCGCCGAAGAAGTGTTTTGTTTGCTGCGCAAATGAGACAATCTTTGGGTAACCTAAAAGAGGTAGGCCTTTCCTGGTAGAACAAATGTTTTATCTGCAAATTGAGGGGTAACCTCGAAATCATACTTTATACCTGGGGGCATGCAAACCTTTTGGAGTGCAAGCGAGGGGCGGCTATTTATTTTTTAAATTTTTAGGTCCTCCTTTAAACCTGTAGGTCTAACCCTTTAAACTCGTAGGATTAGTCGTTTCCGAACGTGCATAACGAAAGGATTCCGGGGCAAAGCTTTATGAGGTGCAAGCCCCATAAAAAATGGCATCTTAAATGAGACATCCTTATCATATGACTGGAATCGAGCAGTTTTAGCACATAGTTCATGCTCGTTAAAAAATAAACATAAGATCGAGCAGTTTTAGCACATAGTTCATGCTCGTTAAAAAATAAACATAAGATTGAGCAGTTTTAACACATAGTTCATGCTCATTAAAAAATAAACATAAGATCGAGCAAGTGTTTCAATCCACGTTTAAGCTCGTTAAAAAATGAACTACTCGGTAAATAACCACTGCGAATGTAAATTATCAGCCATTAAAGCCTTGGTCGTGTTTGCACCGTCACCTCCACTTTTCCATTGGCCGATCATTCACCTCCATTTGATTGTTTACCCATTTTGAGGAACAACTGCGAAGAGTGATCTCACTTAGCCATCCTTGTGACACTGCCGTGATTGGAAAATTCCAACCGTTACCTGGAATCAACTGCTACCCGTCTTATCACTCGTTCCTCAAAAGACGAGTCTTCTTTAAGCTCTTTTCATCTGACTCGTAAAATATGAAAAGATTGCCGAGTTTTGGCCTTCCAGCTCGTTAAAGCGACCGGAAGTGCTATCCCTCCTCTAGATTTTAATCTTTTTGGACCTGAGGGATTATTGCACAAAAAGATCGAGCGCTTGTGTTGTTCGGCTCATTAAAACTATCGAAAACCCATCCCTTCTGTATTGTTTTATACTTTTTCGGACTTAAGGGATTAGATGACGAAAAAGGAACTTTGGAGTTATCTTTACGTACCTTTTTAGACTCTCTAAAAATGAAAAGGGACCGAGTTATCTTTGTCGTTAAACTCGTTAAAAAACATTAATAGCGACAAACTTGTCTTTAGACGAGAACGAGTTTCACTATCGCTAGGCTCGTTAAAACATAGCGATGGGTTTGCCCGAAGGGCAAATTATAGAACAAGCATATGTTATCCTCCTCAAGCTTGACAAAAATAAAGAGGTACTGGTCAGAAATGACTGGGGAAAAATTGGGAAGAAACTCAAAGAACTTTTATTGGTAGCAAGTCACTCTTGAACATGACACTTCCACTCCGTGCCTGAGTCGGGTTGGGTTGTTTCATTCACTGGTCACATCACCATGGTCTCGCCATACCATCCATCTTTGGGGTAAATGCTACCAATCCATCACACAAGTGTCGCCGATATGTTCAAGAGAAGTCATCCAGAGAAGTCAACCGTGTCCCATCCACTACCATACATTGTCCTTCATCCTTTCATGACCGCCACCCTGAACCATATATCATCAGATCGTTTTCACCTCCATCAAAATCATTTGCTCCATTCCGTGTCACTGATGTGGGATACATTAAGGCCCTCCTTTGACGGATCGCTTCTTGTCGACATCAGCTCATTATCCAAGAAGTTGATCTAGGAACACCCCCTTCAGTACTTTGAAGCTTGCATGCCTCAATGGCAAGTTTCTCACTTCCGGCAACAGGTATACATCAATGACCTTCGACCGAAAGATTTTGCATGGTGTTCGACGCCAAGTCCTTTATTCACACCACGTGAATTGTACTGCAGTACCTTGAGGGTCATTATCATTATCGGTGATTCCTCTCGCGCTTGTTAACAGTTTACATCATTGACTGGTAATCAAGCGATGTCTTTCCATGTTCGACTTCAGAACATTTCTCACATGGATCGACTTGTACTTAGAGTGAAGATTGAACGAGATTGAAGACCTCGGATCTAGTTTCATCCATCCAGGCTGCGATATATATTCAGGAAAAATAAATACATTGACATGTACAGCATTACAGCAGATAATCATCCTACCAAAATGATGATGATTTCATCAAAATCATCAGTCTACCATCAGACGGTTGTCTGTTCTATGTACAGAAAATGAATTTATAAAGCTGAGCATGGGAATGCCCGCCTCAACTAGATCATGAAAGCAGTATGAAAAATAATGTATTGTATTGTATCTTATTACAGGTCTCCTCCCAGCATTGGAAGAACTTCGGATCCTCCTAATAAAGCATTTCACCCGATAAACGGCCTCATACTTTAGGGGGCAACTATTATAGACATTTTTGTGCCTTACAGCATTGAGCATGAAATGTCCATAATCCAAGGGATCCAAAGTCCCTAAAAGAGTTGTTCCTACCCCTAAAGGAACAAGGTCAACCAAAGACAGCTTCTCCCAGAAGTTCTCCACCAAAAATCACTCATAAATGGTCAAATCAGGATCAATTCAGTAGCTCCACTAGCTGCCTGCGTTGAAATGCAGAGGTTACACTGGCCAGTTGCACTGCAACGTAGGTAGAAGCACTACCAGGCTGCGCTGAGCGGGAGATGACAAATGGCAAGTTCATTCAATGAGGTGGAAAGACCCTGGAAGCTTCCAGAATCTTCCTCAATGACACTTGCCTCAATGAATTCGACCAAGTGATGAGTAAGAGGTTCTCAACCTCCAAGTGGAAGCAAGAACTGACAGAGAGAAGCCACAAGTCAAAACATGAGCTGACTCATCCTCTCTGCTCAGATCTATATATGGATCTCTCACCCAGAGGTTCAGGAGGCTGGAATTTTGTACTTTGCAGAGAATTGCTGTTGGTTTGAGATCGAGATTAGTACATTGGGTGATTTATGCTTTGTTGGAGGAGAGGAAGGGATTCTTTTGCTGGGAGGTAGATGCTGGATCGGGACTCACTTGGTTGTATCTCCTCTTGAACCTTGTTATCATATCAATAAAGCTATTTGAGTTTCTCCTATATGCTTGTATTTCAATGATGTTTTGTTGTATCTGCATATTTAGTTTATATCTGATCCTAAACTAGTTATGAATGTGAATCTATGTCTTTTGTGTAGTTTTCCTCTCTTGTGATCTTGCAGGAACTGGGTGAAGCTGGACTAGTGAAAGAGCAGGCAGCGGGAAGCGAACAAAAGAGAGAGTGATTGGATCGCCAAATAGCGGAAGACACCGATTAGTTACATCCTTATTTCTCTATTTGCATTTCATAAAGATGAATACTCAGATAGTTTTCCTTGTTTGTTGCTAAGGCACTATCACCTCTTAGAGTGGGATAGGGGCATTCCGAATTGGATACTTTTCCCAACAACAAAATGGCGACTCCGCTAGGGAGAGTATCTTGTTAGTTTATTTGTGTTTCTATTTCTATTCATTTCATAAACTCGAGAGTGCCGAATCGAACTGCATCTGCCATCTACAAATGCAAAGTAGAGATCAGCTACTCTAGTCCACTCACTGGGCCTGTTTATGATCTGAATAGCTGATCCACAAGTGCTCTAACAGCCCTTTGTGATAGATCTTAGTCCTCCTATAAATCATCCTCCTAATTGTACCTAATTGATAGCTTTTATCCGGCCAAAAACTGTAGATCAAACTGCAAACCGTAACCCAAAACCCAGAAACAACTCTCGTTTCTGCTTCAGCGCAGACCCTGTGAAGAGGTTCTGCATTTCAACGCAGGTCCCGTGAAGGCTGCATGCGCTGAAACTCAGTTTCCCTGTTGAGGGTGTGCTGATCAGTCTATGCCTTGTGCAGCTGTGGTTCCCTGCTTCCTTTTGCTCAGTTTTATCTCTGTTTTTTGCAGCCTGTTATCAGTCAGTGTACCTATCTGAAACCCCTTTTCTTTGCCTCAATTCTGCCTCAGTTGTATAAAGAAACTGTATTTGTTCTTTGTGTATTTGTTACATCATTTGCAGTTTCCCATTACAAAAGTAAACTAGTCATACTGTCGCCCTTAGATCTACACCTGTCGTAAGTGTCGTTTTGATCTTAGGAGTGAGTTTGTTTGCTGTTCAGAGTTGATTGAGCTTTTACTTTTGTCGTTTGGTTTGAATTTATGCATTTCAAGTGTCGAAACAAGTAAATCATAAAGTGTCGTAATCGTCTTTCGATTTCGAAAAAGGAACTTGTTTGTGTTTTTCACTTGAAATCGAATTCAAATTTATACAACAGCTTTCATTTTAGGCATCAATATTAAGAAAGTGAAAACAAATACATGCATATGTGCATTTTCATTTTGACAGTTTGTATGTTGATTTAGGAAAAGGTGTATTACTGTGTGCTCTATGCTCTTTGAGAAAAGATGGTGTCTTTCTTTTCCCCTTGTAGCTAGGATTTTCATTGTTGAAAAGATATAAAAGCTTGCTTATCATCTTTAGACTGCATTTAGGAATTGTATCATACATCTCGTGGTGATCCAAAAAGGCAAACTTCTAAGAAAGATCAACCTAAAAAAAATTGAATGAACTTAACAACGCTTGGTAACATAACGCACAACATAGAGGTCTAGGCTAGAGACGTGTTCCGGCGTCGTAAAACCTGGTCACTGGTCGCCTCACTGATGGATGGGTGATTCCTCCTGAGAGACGATAAGTGCCAGTACGGATTGTGCTCCCACATACCGTCGCGTATATATTGGGAGACCCCTATAGGAATATAACCTTTATCCGTAGGAAGCCGTGTCGGCCGCCCTACTAATCGCAATGCACTGAACACAGCATTCAGGAAGATTGACCACCCGTACCCTAAAAAGTATTCTGCGGTTTTGCGAAAAGTTTGGCACACCCTCTACCTAGAACTCCAGAGCAGTTCCTTTTGGCCTTTTACAGACTCTATAATGGAAAAAGTCCATCCGAGCATTTGTCACTTCGGGCTCGTTAAAACATCGAAGGAGACTAGAGTCATCTTTAGCTTTTTCTCGACTCTTTAAAATTGAAAAAGCAAGTTGTGTATAAGCGTCGTTAAAATTTATTTTAAACGGAACAATCACCCCTTTTTCCTGCGTTGATCTTTAGGTTGAGAAAATGGAGCCCACCAACCAAGGAATTCCCCTTGGTGGAAATCCTAGTCCCTTCTCCTCTTGGGGAGATGTTGGTGCGCCCCATATGGCCACATTGTCACTTCCAGGACTGACAATTGGCCTGCCAGTCTGGCTCTTCTCAACCAATGTCGTTCAGAACACCACTACTCCTGAACAGTCGAATCAACAATTAGACGAGTCCAGGATTTCCCACCAACCTTCTACTTCCTATAATTCTTCCTCTCTTCCTTCCTCTTCGCATTACAGAACTGGTAAATCTAAAAACCAAGTTCCTAAGGAGAAGAAGGAAAAGAAGAAGAAAGAGAAAAATAAGAAGGAGCCAAAGGCAAATAAGGGAAAACAAGTGTCGTCTGATGAAAATCCACACACAGCACTGAACATGCCTAAATCGCCATGTGTCATCTGCAAGGGAAACCACTTTCACAGAGATTGTCCCTGCATCCCTCGGATACTAAGGGATTGGTCTCCTCGTTTGCACAATCCGGTGTCGTCAACCTCTGATAGCCATGTTGAAAGTACACCGTCAACTAGCGAAAGTGAAGTTCCAGGACAGAAAGGGAAGGCTAGACCTCCCTGTAGACTGTGCGAAGGCAACCATGCCTTCCACTGTTGTCCCTTCTTAGACGAGGCTAAAAGAGTCTGGGAAGATCGTCCAGTTTCACCGTTACGACTTCCTCCTGGATATCAAATACTCTTGCCAAGTCCTTCGTTAGATGAGAATCCTGCTGGCCCGCTCAAGTGGTCAGCTGAAGCGTCTATCATTGAGGATAAACTGACTGAATCCATACCAGATGAAAGTCAAAAGGTCGAGGCGGCAGTTGACCTAGCCTTGCCTTCAGAGGATTTATCTTCGAATGATACAATCACTGAAAAGGATAAGGATGACACCATCCAGATTCTTTTCATCAACACAGACTCCGACGAACACGGGGGAAATGCACCCATTCCTTTATCGCAGGAAGGAAGTTCGTCAGAGCGATATCTGGCCGTCTATTCGGTCCCACCACCAAGCAACCTAGTTGTATCCTTCGACTGGAACCAACTAGGCAGACCCCGGTTGCCAGCCAGCATACCATTCAGAACTATCGTTCAAATATACAGAATGGTAATGGCTGGCACCATCATTGATGAGGGGGCATCTGTGAGTATCCTTTCCTCTATTGCTTGGAAAGCGCTTGGTTCGCCAGCGCTTTTGCCTGAAATGAGAAATCTGACAGGCTTCGATAAAGGAACCAGTCGGCCTTTAGGGATCCTCCCCGATGTGCCTATCACATTGAAAGGGAAGACCATTCAAATGAACGTGATGGTCGTTCAAGGACCCTTGGATTATAACCTACTCCTTGGACGAGACTATATATATTGCATGGGAGCCATCGTCTCCTCACTCTTTAGAGTAATGTGTTTTCCGCACGAGTGAAGAGTGGTCAAGCTCGTGGACCAACTTTCATTTCCCGGATCACGCATCGCAAATAGTCACGTACCATCCCTAAATGGTCTCTTCACGCAAGAAATTTCTCAACCCACGGTCCGTCCTCCCGATGAGCACGAGTTATTCCGAAGGATATGACTGGAACCCAGGGGGCATGCGTCCTGGTCTGCTTCGGCAGGAAAGCTTTGGGTATAGGATAGGTTTCCGCGGGAGAATATGACTAGTCTGTACCCTACCCATGCTGGAAGAGGGTTATTCTAGAATAAGATTCTTTTGTCAAAGTTATGTAAGCTAGGTCGGCGCCGCTTAACTTTGTTTCTCTCGGTAGACATCGCCGAAGAAGTGTTTTGTTTGCTGCGCAAATGAGACAATCTTTGGGTAACCTGAAAGAGGTAGGCCTTTCCTGGTAGAACAAATGTTTTATCTGCAAATTGAGGGGTAACATCGAAATCATACTTTATACCTAGGGGCATGCAAACCTTTTAGAGTGCAAGCGAGGGGCGGCTATTTATTTTTTAAATTTTTAGGTCCTCCCTTTAAACCTGTAGGTCTAACCCTTTAAACTCGTAGGATTAGTCGTTTCCGAACTTGCATAATGAAAGGATTCCGGGGCAAAGCTTTATGAGGTGCAAGCCCCATAAAAAATGGCATCTTAAATGAGACATCCTTATCATATGACTGGAATCGAGCAGTTTTAGCACATAGTTCATGCTCGTTAAAAAATAAACATAAGATCGAGCAGTTTTATCACATAGTTCATGCTCGTTAAAAAATAGACATAAGATTGAGCAGTTTTAACACAGTTCATGCTCATTAAAAAATAAACATAATATCGAGCAAGTGTTTCAATCCGCGTTTAACCTCGTTAAAAAATGAACTACTCGGTAAATAACCACTGCGAATGTAAATTATCAGCCATTAAAGCCTTGGTCGTGTTTGCACCGTCACCTCCACTTTTCCATTGGCCGATCATTCACCATCATTTGATTGTTTACCCATTTTGAGGAACAGCTGCGAAGAGTGATCTCACTTAGCCATCCTTGTGACACTGCCATGATTGGAAAATTCCAACCGTTACCTGAAATCAACTGCTACCCGTCTTATCACTCGTTCCTCAAAAGACGAGTCTTCTTTAAGCTCTTTTCATCTGACTCGTAAAATATGAAAAGATTGCCGAGTTTTGGCCTTCCAGCTCGTTAAAGCGACTGGAAGCACTATCCCTCCTCTAGATTTTAATCTTTTTGGACCTGAGGGATTATTGCACAAAAAGATCGAGCGCTTGTGTTGTTCGGCTCGTTAAAACTATCGAAAACCCATCCCTTCTCTATTGTTTTATACTTTTTCGGACTTAAGGGATTAGATGACGAAAAAGGAACTTTGGAGTTATCTTTACGTACCTTTTTAGACTCTCTAAAAATGAAAAGGGACCATGTTATCTTTGTCGTTAAACTCGTTAAAAAACATTAATAGCGACAAACTTGTCTTTAGACGAGAACGAGTTTCACTATCGCTAGGCTCGTTAAAACATAGCAATGGGTTTGCCCGAAGGGCAAATTATAGAACAAGCATATGTTATCCTCCTCAAGCTTGACAAAAATAAAGAGGTACTGGTCAGAAATGACTGGGGAAAAATTGGGAAGAAACTCAAAGAACTTTTATTGGTAGCAAGTCGCTCTTGAACATGACACTTCCACTCCGTGCCTGAGTCGGGTTGGGTTGTTTCATTCACCGGTCACATCGCCATGGTCTCGCCATACCATCCATCTTTGGGGTAAATGCTACCAATCCATCACACAAGTGTCGCCGATATGTTCAAGAGAAGTCATCCAGAGAAGTCAACCGTGTCCCATCCACTACCATACATTGTCCTTCATCCTTTCATGACCGCCACCCTGAACCATATATCATCAGATTGTTTTCACCTCCATCAAAATCATTTGCTCTGTTCCGTGTCACTGATGTGGGATACATTAAGGCCCTCCTTTGACGGATCGCTTCTTTTCGACATCAGCTCATTATCCAAGAAGTTGATCTAGGAACACCCCCTTCAGTACTTTGAAGCTTGCATGCCTCAATGGCAAGTTTCTCACTTCCGGTGACAGGTATACATCAATGACCTTCGACCGAAAGATTTTGCGTGGTGTTCGACACCAAGTCCTTTATTCACACCACGTGAATTGTATTGCAGTACCTTGAGGGTCAATATCATTATCGGTGATTCCTCTCGCGCTTGTTAACAGTTTACATCATTGACTGGTAATCAAGCGATGTCTTTCCATGTTCGACTTCAGAACATTTCTCACATGGATCGACTTGTACTTAGAGTGAAGATCGAACGAGATTGAAGACCCCGGATCTAGTTTCATCCATCCGGGCTGCGATATATATTCAGGAAAAATAAATACATTGACATGTACAGCATTACAGCAGATAATCATCCTACCAAAAGGATGATGATTTCATCAAAATCATCAGTCTACCATCAGATGGTTATCTGTTCTATGTACAGAAAAATGAATTTATAAAGCTGAGCATGGGAATGCCCGCCTCAGCTAGATCATGAAAGCAGTATGAAAAATAATGTATTGTATTGTATCTTATTACAGGTCTCCTCCCAGCATTGGAAGAACTTCGGATCCTCCTAATAAAGCATTTCACCCGATAAGTGGCCTCATACTTTAGGGGGAAACTGTTATAGACATTTTTGTGCCTTACAGCATTGAGCATGAAATGTCCATAATCCAAGGGATCCAAAGTCCCTAAAAGAGTTTTTCCTACCCCTAAAGGAACAAGGTCAACCAAAGACAGCTTCTCCCAGAAGTTCTCCACCAAAAATCACTCAGAAATGGTCAAATCAGGATCAATTCAGTAGCTCCACTAGCTGCCTACGTTGAAATGCAGAGGTTACACTGGCCAGTTGCACTGCAACGCAGGTAGAAGCACTACCAGGGTGCGCTGAGCGGGAGATGACAAATGGCAAGTTCATTCAACGAGGTGGAAAGACCCTGGAAGCTTCCAGAATCTTCCTCAATGACACTTGCCTCAATGAATTCGACCAAGTGATGAGTAAGAGGTTCTCAACCTCCAAGTGGAAGCAAGAACTGACAAAGAGAAGCCACAAGTCAAAACATGAGCTGACTCATCCTCTCTGCTCACATCTATATATGGATCTCTCACCCAGAGGTTCAGGAGGCTGGAATTTTGTACTTTGCAGAGAATTGTTGTTGGTTTGAGATCGAGATTAGTACATTGGGTGATTTATGCTTTGTTGGAGGAGAGGAAGGGATTCTTTTGCTGGGAGGTAGATGCTGGATCGGGACTCACTTGGTTGTATCTCCTCTTGAACCTTGTTATCATATCAATAAAGCTATTTGAGTTTCTCCTATATGCTTGTATTTCAATAATGTTTTGTTGTATCTGCATATTTAGTTTATATCTAATCCTAAACTAGTTATGAATGTGAATCTATGTCTTTTGTGTAGTTTTCCTCTCTTGTGATCTTGCAGGAACTGGGTGAAGCTGGACCAGTGAAAGAGCAGGCAACGGGAAGCGAACAAAAGAGAGAGTGATTGGATCGCCAAACTAGCGGAAGACACCGGTTAGTTACATCCTTCTTTCTCTATTTGCATTTCATAAAGATGAATACTCAGATAGTTTTCCTTGTTTGTTGCTAAGGCACTATCACCTCTTAGAGTGGGATAGGGGCATTCCGAATTGGATACTTTTCCCAACAACAACCACTCACAACTATAAAGATGGAAGTGCTGTTGCCCCTAGTTTTCCACAACCTATAAGCTTGACACCACAACAATTGGAAGAAAAAAGAGCAAAAGGGCTTTGTTATAGTTGTGATAGCAAATACACTAAAGGTCATAAGTGTGCTGAGAAGAAATTATTCTACATAGATTGTGAAGAGGAAGAAGAAAAGGAGCAAGAAAGGTCAAAAGAAGAAGATATACTCCAGGAACAAAGCCTAGATGAAGAACAAATAAATCTGACCATATCTTGTAATGCATTGGCAGGAATTACCACTCCTCAAACCATCAAGATAGAAGGACAAATCAAGAAGAAAAAGGTAATAGTGTTGATTGATTAAGGAAGTGCCGACAATTTTATTCATTGTAAGGTAGCAAGAGAATTGAATTGCTTCTTATATCCAGCACCAGAGTGTCAAGTGATGGTTGCAAATGGAGGAACAATAAATTGCTCGGGAAAGTGCCATAATATCAAGCTATCCATGGGAGAATATGTATTGACTAGCCCAATGCTTTCCATTCCAATGGGAGGTGCGGATGTTGTACTAGGAGTCCAATGGCTACAATCCTTGGGTACAATAGCTTTTAATTTTCAAGAACTTTTCATGAAATTTTCTGTGGAAGGAAAAGAAGTTGAATTAAGGGGTATTGCAGGGAAACCGGGAAAGATAATCAGCTCTAACTGTATGACAAAGCTTCTAAAAAAGGAACAAAGAGGTGTAATTGCATAATTATGTTCGCTAGATGTGTCCACAGTGGAATCATCTATTTCTCCAGATCTCCAAAAAGTCTTGGACAATCATTCCAAGGTATTTGAGACTCCCAAATGTCTCCCACCTATTCGTGATCATGATCATGCTATTCATTTGATTCCAGGAAGTGTTCCTCCAAACATCAGGCCGTACAGATATCCCTATGCCCAAAAGAGTGAAATTGAACATATGATTGCAGAAATGATAGAGGCTGGTATAATTCAACCAAGTCAAAGTTCTTTCTCTGCTCAAGTTGTATTGGTGCACAAGAAGGATGGATCATGACACATGTGTCCGGATTATAGGGAGCTCAACAAGCTCACTATTAAAGATAAGTTTCCCATTCCTGTCATTGATGAATTACTAGATGAATTGCATGGATCAATTTACTTCACCAAGTTGGATCTTCGTTCGGGATATCATCAAATTAGAATGAAGATTGAAGACATTCCGAAAACAACATTTAGAACTCATGAGGGTCATTATGAATTTTTGGTCATGCCTTTTGGCCTTATGAATGCACCTTCAACATTTCAAGGTTTGATGAATTCAATTTTCAAACCATTAGAAAATTTGTGTTAGTATTTTTTGATGATATACTAATCTACAGCAAGTCTTGGAAGGATCATGTTGAACATGTTGACAGGGTGTTACAACTATTGGAGGAGAAACAGTTATATGCAAAAAGATCCAAATGTTTTTTTGGAGTACAAGAGGTGGAATATCTGGGTCATATTGTATCTCATGAAGGAGCTAAGGTAGACCCTAGAAAAATTAAAGCCATTAAGGAATGGAAAATTCCCACATCCATAAAGCATCTGCGAGGATTTCTCGGGTTGACAGGGTATTATCGCAAGTTTGTTAAGACTTATGGGAGAATAGCAGCACCTATAACAACATTATTGAAGAAAGATGCATTTTCATGGACCCCAGAAGCAACAAAGGCATTTGAACATCTTAAAGAGGCAATGTGCCAAGCACCAGTCTTAGCTACACCAGACTTCACAAAAACCTTTATTGTGGAATGTGATGCTTCAGGAAATGGAATTGGTGTTGTTTTAATGCAAGATGAAAGACCCATTTATTTTGAAAGTCGTCCAATCAAGGGAATGTTTTTACACAAAGCTATTTATGAGAAGGAAATGTTGGCAATACTCCATGCACTTAAGAAATGGCGACCCTACCTAATGGGAAGACACTTCAAGGTAAAAACGGATCATGATAGCCTTAAATACTTTTTAGAACAAAGATTATCCTATGAAGAGCAACAAAAGTGGGTCACAAAGATGTTGGGTTATGACTTTGAAATCATCTACAAAAAAGGGAAGCAAAATGTGGTGGCATATGCACTCTCAAGAAAGGATGAGGATGTGGAAGCATTGTTGTGCGTCATTTCTATTATCCAACCAGATTAGATAAACGAAGCAAGGGAGGAATGGAAGAATGACGAAGAAGTATGGGCACTTATCAACGAAGCAAGGGAGGAATGGAAGAATGACGAAGACTCCTATATATAGAAAGGAGGTTTTGTCATTTGTATCATCCAAGAATTGTTCATTTATGTAATGTAAAGGAGGTTGCCCCCTCGAAGAGGTTGAATTCTAAGGCGTGGATCTATCTTTTCTATCTTTTCTTCAGCTAGTTTCATAACAATTTTCATTCCTATGGTAAGACTTTTTGTTTTGAGCATTTATCAAAGCAAATTCCGTTGCCAAAGTTTGGAATACATTCTTTTGTTAAAGTATTCCATGACTGCTTCAACAATGCTACACAATCATCTTCAATGAATACACAAACCAACTCCTATGACATTGATAAAATGACCTCAGATGACGTTGACGCAACAGTTTCTGATGGCATTGATGCATCCACTAATAAATTATCCATAGTTGATTTGAATGAAGTCATTTCACACACTGTTCCTCCAATATTGACTACTCTTGTGCAACAAGTACATACCACACATTGAAACAAATATTGGACATACCTCATCACAATATTAGTAGCTTGTGGTCTCCATCCTACATATTTACTCGATTGTTAATGGGCACGTAGACATCCTCGTCAATAACGCTGGCGTGCACTGTATTGAGCCTCTTGCCGAGCTGCCCTTGGGTCTCCTCCAGTTGAATTTCGTGACCAATGTATACGGTTTAATGCATGTTATAAAAGAGGTGGCGCCTCACATGATAACCTAGGCAAAGGGAAAAATAGCGTATATTGGAAGCGTCACGACTTTAACACCTGGACCATGGGCTGGTGCCTACGCCGCTTCCAAAGAAGCTCTTCATTCTTTAGAAAATAATAATTGTAAAATATCCAACGATAATAGTCAATTAAAGGCTCAAATTGAAGGCCTCGAGCCCCTCCATTGATCTATAACAACCTCATAGTTGGTGCACTTAATTCGATTTGCAAAATCCTTTGTCACGTTCCTAGTAGTCCTTCTGCTAGGAGAACTATTAGTCTCTCTGCAAACCCTGGCAGAGAATTTCCTGAGCTATTTGTCAAACAATTTGATTAGAACAATTAGCCGACACGATCTGATAGCCTTTAAGTGATTTCGTGAGATTCATATTAAATGCAGCTTCATTTTTGGAACACCTTGAAGTGATTTCCTTCAAGTATATGAATTATCATATCACTGGAATATGATAAATTCGAACAATCAATCCCACATGCGATATGTGAGTTTTGTGCCTCTGATCCAAAAATTATTTGCACAATTAATCACATCCCAGAATTAATCACTTCCTCTAATACCACATGAAGAAGAATCACAAATCCATATAACCATATGCACAGCAAATTAACACACAAAAATTAAACTGGCGGAAAAGGCAGAGAGCCATCATGTAGTCTCTCATGCTCATGTAATTCACATTCTTCAAAAAATTTAATAATACATTTAAATACATGAGTAAGTGGTCTTAAGATAGTGCGTCTATCTTAGACTCACTTGGTTGTGACAATTTCTCAACTTACACACTAATTTAGGAGAGCTAGTTGGAGAGAATCTCTCATCCAAACTAGACTCAGTTTGAGGAATTCTCATGATTCTATTTATTTAATTTAATAATTTGATTTATTATTGATTTTTAAGAGAGTGAGGCTAACACAAACACACACACATATATGTATTACATGTGAAACTAGTGATTTTGGTAGGAAAGATTTGGGAAACAAACACTTTTGTCACATTATTGGAGTGGGAGATCTCGAAATCAAAGACACAGGATGGACATGTGATCTTGTTTAAATAGGTTAGTTTTTCTCCAAAGATGCATATGAGTTTGAACTCAGTGGGATGATTGAATAATGAAGGCTACTCCATAAGCTCATGTAAAGGTGGCTAAAAAATTAGTAAAGGGATGTTGGTCATGGGTAGAGCACTCAAGATATGAACCTTATATATGTTAAGGGTAATGATAGAAATATTATATGTGGGTTATGCTACAAAATAAGGAAACTTAGTGGATTTTTGGCATATGCACTTGGGTCACATGAGAAAAAATGGCCTAATGTCCTTGTTGGAAAATATTTGCTTCTACGTTTGACCTTTGTGAGCATTGTATATATGGTATGCAATGAAGAGTCTTATTTATGAGAGGTGGCTATGAAACGAAAGAAAATTTATTAATTAGTACACTTTGATGTGTTTGGTCAAGTCAATGTTAAGTCTTTAGGGCAAGCCTCATACATTTTTAAATTAATATATGATGCATCTAAGAAGTTTTGAGCATATCCATGAAAATTAAAGGCGAGGTGTTTAAGATATTTCAAAGAGTCATGTCTTTGTTGAAAGTGATACTAACAAACTGCTCAAGTGTTTGAGGATAGATAGTGGTGGAGAGCATTGCTCCAATGCATTCAAGTATTATTATAATAGGCCTGACATAAACCATCAGAACATTTTCCTTAGTACTCAACTAAATGGTAATAAAGAAACAATGAATCACACTATCATGGAGAAGGTGAAGAGTTTATTGTCAAATTGTAGATTTGAAAAACAATTTTTCATAGAATCACTAAGGGAATACCATTACGTAATCAATCATCCACTTAATACAAGCCTAAATAGTGGCCATGCATTCCTAAAGAACTTTGGACTAGTAAGAAGGTAAAATATTCTCACTTGATTTTTTTAATGTGAAGTGACTGGGTATATTCCCAAAGGGAATATAGTGAAGTTTGATGATAAATTCATTGAATGTATTTTTTGGGACATGTGGATGTTGAGTTTTGCTTTTTTCTATGGTATTTGGTTAAACACGTTTTTTTAGAAGCAAGGATGTCATATTTAATGGGTTACAGATATTTAAAAGGCCTACGGGTGATATGGGGGTCAAAATTGCTGTCAAGTTTACAAAAGAAAATCCCACCTTTATAAGTAATTAGCAGTCAATTTAAGAACATGATGGAAAAGAAGTGGAAAATGATGGATAGTAAGAAGAAGAACCTTTGTCATAGCCTTTACAAGAGGTCCAATTAGAAAAATCACCACCAACAGTTAGCTTGTGGATCTATTAGGCCTCATAAGCCCTCACAAAGATATCCTCCTTCACATTATATTTTGTTAACTAATGAAGGTGAAACGGATTATTTTTAGGAGGGTTGTAAAGGTGAAACTAGTAAAGAGTTGAAGAAAGAAGTGGAGGAAAAGATTGACTACTTGTTGGACAAGAAAACTTGGGAGTTAGTAAAGCTTCAAAAAGGAAGAAAAATCCTATAAAAAAGGGGTATATAGGATTAAAAATTATGGTGAAGGGAAGAATAAAACATACAAAGAAAGGTTGGTGGTGAAGGGATTTACCCATAATGAAGGTATTTACTTTACTAAAATATTTTAACCTATTGGTAAAATTTCATCGATGAGAACAAATTTTGGCCTTATTGCTACTTTAGATCACAAATGCCAACAGTTACATGTAAAGACAACCTTCCTTGTTGACGACAAACAAAAGGAGGAAATAGGTAAGATTCCTTATGTTTTGGCACTTTACAACTAGATGTATGCTATGGTATGTACACAATTGGACCTTGAACATTTAGTAGGATTTGTGAGTTAGCTCCTTTCTTATCAAGGGAAACAACATTTGAAAGTGATAAAGTGGACATTAAGGTATCTTAAGGGCACTAACTTCATTATTGTTTATATTTTGATAATAATGAATTATCATTGAATATTTCATAAATGTATATATGCCTAGAGATGTGGACATCAAAAATTCCACCACCAGTTATTTGTATACATTTGTAGGTGCAATAGTGTCTTGGGTATTTTAATCTTTAGATGACATTAAATATCTTGACACAAGAGGTACAATGCACAGTTTTAGTGGAAGCTGAAAAAGAGATGTTGTGGATGCAACGATTCCTAAGAGAACTAGTAATAAAATAATACAAGTATGTATTGTATTGGGACAGTCAAGGCATGATTATGTTGGTGGAAAACACAATGTATCATATAAATACCAAGCATATTGAACTTAGGTACCATTGGATTTTACATGTATTGGAGGAAAAGTATTTACACAAAAAAAATCATGCAACCAATAATCCTACTAATATGTTCACCAAAATTATTCCAAGATACAAGAAAGTATTTTGTAGAAGTTTGGTTGACCTAGGGGTGAATTGATGAGAAGGCTTGGATAGGAAGAAACAAAAGAAATTCATCTACCACTATTGTTTATCACTTAGGAGGCTTCTTTTAGCTTCAAGTGGGAGGATGTTAATTGTGAATCATAATTCCAACGTCTATAGGATCTGCTAGAGGGAGTTCTAATTATTCGTTGGTGAAAACTCATGCATTTACCACCCAAAACAATTTTTGTGGTGTCTATGACATTTTTCTTATTCATTAAATGAAAAAAAAATCTAGTGAGTGAACTATGTGGAATTGTATGGATATTTTATTAGAAGGATTTAGTTGACTCAATTACCTAGTGTATAATTAGACCCATATGTATGTGAAAGAAAAGTGTCGTATATGAGAAACGTTAAAGGGAATCATATTGAATATGAAAAAATTATTTCATTTTGTGTTTTCACTGCCTCCTCCCACATTTACCCACTTTTACAAGCTCTCCACGGTAAACATGAGTTTAGTGTCATTATGAGATGACCTGACCTCCAAGTTCTAGTTATGAAAGTGAGGTCAACTAACCAATAACTTACAACCATCCCTCAAGGACTACAGACCATGTAAGAGCCTGAAATTCACCCCTGGTGATCAATCTATTAGTTGGAACTCTTTTTCACAAGAAAAACTCCCTAACCGCACCCATAACACTTCATGCATGCGGTTGGGAGGCTATAACCACACAGAGGCCTAGCTTTCAGTGGTTATGGCCCAAATTCCTTAGTTCAGTGCATGCAGTCAAGAGATCTATGCCACTTAATCCTCCAAACTGCTACCCAAAACTACTAGTGACTTTCCATAATCATTACAATAAGTATAAAAATACTAAATAAATAGAAATTGAGCCAAATATTTAATAATACTTGACTAATGCAATATAGACATTTTGTCAAACACATGACACACATATAAGTTATAGATAATGAATGCATATCTGATCCAGGTCCGGGTGTGACAAAGGACCCTTCCAAGACCTTTTACATTATTGATGTGTTAAATTGGATTTTAAAAAGAACATAAATGAATACATCTGCATGTTGTAAAGAAGAGGAACAAGACATTCATCAACAACATAAAAACATAAGCCGTTGATAACGGATTTCGTCCAGGAGGGACTACGTCTCCGGGCCCCCATTTCAAGATGGTGTAGGCCGCTGCATTAAGTGTTGTTAGTAATGATGATATACATAAGAGGTGATGTCACTATCATACATGGAAAATGTCCTCACGCAGGTGTGGCGCCGAGAGATGTTCCACTACAGGAACTCTCAGTCAAAAGACTCCTATCAGTATGACACAAACTCATGCATGATGAGCATCCTGCCAACATGGCATAAAATGGATCTCAATGCAAACATGCATGACGACAACATGAGTATCCCATCAACATACAACAAAAGGATCCCAAAACATAACTTGAAAAATCATGACAACAAGTACATCACATAGACGATTTCACGTCACATCAAGTATGAATCATGAAAACAAGTAATGAACAAGATCCCTCATCAAACATCAAATAGGGATCTGTGCAGCATAATGCATAGCAAAAGAAGCACATGAACACACTTCATATACCTCACAACCAAGGGCCAGCTGAAGAAGTGGATGTCAAACTATTGAAGCTGTTCATGCCATCAATCTCACGGCATCAATCGCATGGAAATGGCTACTTGCACATGAATGCTGACACCTGCGTTCCACTTAGAAAAGTGGCTAAAGAATATAATGAGAAAATGAAAAATATAAATGCACCATCAAATTTTTGACGTCGAATAGTGCAAAATTGACTGTCCAATTTTTGAATTCTGAGAAATTGAGAATCAGGGGCTCAAGGAAACTTTTAGATTCCCTTAGAATCCTCAAAGATTTTGCTCCATGGGTGGACTGGAAATCTACAACTCAAAGGGTGAATCTGACCTTGCCATTGCGATCCCTAAGGAAAACCATGAAAAACAATTGTAAACTTGACTATATTCCAACATGGAGAAAAATCACCTCCTCAGGAAAATTGCAAGGATCATGGTTCCACTCTTTGTTTTTGCAGCAGTAATGGTTCCACCTGCACACTGAAAAATAGAAAAAAATGTAGAACTATGGTGAAGAAACTAAAAATTCCATTGCGTTCGTGGCGTCGAGAAGTGTTGAAACCATATAAAATCTACCAAATTCTAACAAAGTGAAATTTCGCCCCTCCTGCAAAATTCTGCCTCGAACTGCATGACCTGCCTTTTCTCCTCCTCGAAATCTGTGCCCACTCCTAGTTCCTCCATTCTAGGTGCACTAATGAAAATGCTAGGTTTATATTATTTTTTGGGTAGATATTCCAATAAATCAGTTTGGCCCAATGGTAAGATTAGGCATTAGGTTAGGCGGGGTCAAGTGGTCAAACCCTGCCCCTCCTATTTTTTGCACGTTATAGTTTTTTTTTAAAAGAACATAAATTAAAAAAGGGGGTCGGGTCCACATTGGGAGGCCCGCCCCATGTCTCCTCCACACCCATTAATCCTTGAGGCTTATGGGCGCATTGTTTTACGGTTATTACGTACCCATTTATGGGTTGCAATTTATGGTGGTATTGCATTAATGGAGGGTGTTCTTTATGGGGCTACCTAGTGGGGGCCAGACCATGTGGCTGGGTAGGTTCAACTCTCACCGGCCTCAGCTTAATATATGTGTATGGGTAAGGAGAGGCGTGGGTGGTGGGGTGGTGGCCCACCACCGCCCTCTTTTTTTTTATAATTAAGAAGGCATGTTCAAAAATTTGAATTTCAGGTCGAAGGAGTCTTTTTAACAATGCCACAAATTTTCCTAGAATCTAGCCCAACCTGGTCGGAATCTAGTGGCCAGGGTCTGCCAAATTGTGGCCTCCTTAAGCCTACCCAGTTAGCAAAAAGTCAACCCAAATTTTACTGCTTCTAACGTTTGCATACGGACTCGATTAGACGAACCGTTTGCACCACCGTGACCAGGACGAAAGATCTACGCTCTAGTCCTGGTTTGAGAATAATATAAAGACTTTGATTTCCGAGCTTTCCTTAGTCCTCTTTGTTCTCTGTGTGTCTCTAGAGCCACTTGGATCAAGTCTCCACACTAAGGAGATTTTGGTCCTCCAAAGTAATGAAAACTAATCTGCAACTTCTCTGTACCTTGTCTGCATCACAAATGTCCTGAAAGGCCTCGTTTCCATCTCCTTCACCTTTGTTCTTCAGAGCCTTAAGCGATGAGCCGACACCTACAACCTTTGCAACTTGTCGTACATTGTTTTTCAAATTACATGCTTAACTTTCATGACCAACTAATGACCCAAGTGTCCCATACTTGCCACGAGTTCATAGCACATACTCGATGGTCAAGTTTACATCAAGATGGACAGAATACCCCAGCTATGAAAACAAAGCCAACATATCATTGTTGATTTAACAAGTGATGGGAAACTCATCATCACTCCAACACATGATTCATAATCATAAGGCCAAACACTATTTTTTCTTCCGACAACTGATGGAAACACGACATCACTTTCACAGTTTAACATGCGACACCAAATAAGACCGGACATCATTGTTACTGAACAAGTGATGGAAAACACATCATCACTTTTACATCTTAAAATGCAACAAATGATTTACAAAAGCATGACCATGAAATGACATCTCTAGAAACAATTTTTCACTGATCATGGTCACCTCCTTATGGTGGCTTTGCTAGTCAAACAACTGCTTCACCTGGTTCATGCACCAACACTTTGTTTTTAAGGCGTTGCTCTGGATGGAGCCTCCAACAAGTGGCTCTTTGATGGCCATTTTTGTTGCAATGACTACAATACTTCTTCTTCCTCCAGATTTGCTTAACATGTTTCTTTACATGTTGTTGAGAGGGTCTTTCACTCCTCATCCTTTTGTGTGCTTCCATTCTTTTCCAACAATTAGAAAATGTATAGTTATGTAATCCACAAAAGGTACAGGTTTTTCGATGCCATGTTTTACATTCATATTTAACAACATGATTATAATCGAAATGAACATTCGAAGATTGAGACTGGTTATACCTTTCCTTGTCATCTCTAATGTCATTATGGCAATGAGAGCTTGCCTCAGCTCTTTCCTTTCCATGGAAATTTCCATGGGATGATGGGGATGTGTTCCCATCATTCTCTTTCCTCGAAAATTTCGACGATGTCTCGAAAGCACATGAAACCTTTGAGCATTCTCCTTTGGTGTATCATGAGCCTACAAATTGAGGTCTCTGCACAACTTCCAATGGTTGAGTTACACCTTGGTTATTAACACCAAGTTCTTCTTCCTTCTCATGCTTCATCCTGGTAAGGAGCCTAATGTTTGCCCCTATAATTGGGATCTCCACATCTCCAACAGAAATCATACTATGTGAAGATGAAACTGAAAGGAAATCAACATCTTTTACCTCCTCTGTCGATTTGGAAAGAACTGATGAGGGCTTCTCATCATCTGTTGTTGGTGGTTCGCTAGTTGTCTCGACGCATTAGCCAACTTCCTTTCTGACATACCTAATTCCTGCCTTTCTTCTACTCTAATGGGGTTGACAATGCCTTGGTCATTAACGCCCAAGCCTCTTCCTTCATACCCTATTTTCTTCAACAATTTGGAGCCAATTCTTGTGGTATGATTTTCAAAAACAGCGAAATCATCACTAGCAAACATACATGAAGATGGAGAACTATGTTTTACCTCACATAGGTCACACTGAAACTTTTCCAAGGCCTCGTACTTAGCTTGCAATTGTTGCAGCAAACTTTGTTTTCCTCTCTCTCTTCTTGTAGACGCATCTTCAATTTAGCGTTCTCTCTTTGAAGACTTTGCTTGTTGTGCTTTAGTTCTTCCAAGGCCTCTTCCGTGGCTCGCAACTGAAGTTGCAATCGCTCCTTTTCCTTTGTCTCTTTCTGTAGAGTTTCATACATTATTTATACCCTTTTGGAAATGCTGAGCATCGTCTCGTACATCGCTTTTTCATCCTCTGTTGCTGCACATTCCATTGTTCACGCTTGTAATTCACATCAACACAAAGACCACTCTAATACCACTTGATCCAGGTTCGGATGTGATAAAGGACCCTTCCAAGACCTTCTACTTTCATGATGTGTTAAATTGCATTTTTAAAAGAATATAAATGAGTAAATCTTCATGCTATAAAGAAGAGGAACAAGACATTCATCAGCAACATAAAAACATAAGTCGTTGATAATGGAGTTCATCCACCAGGGACTACGTCTCTGAGCCTCGTTGTCAAGATGGTGTAGGCCGCTGCATTAAGTGTTGTTAGTAATGATGATGTACATAAGAGGTGATGTCGCTATCATACAAGGAAAATTCCCTCACGCAGGAGTGGCGCCAAGAGATGTTCCATTACAGGAACTCTCGGTCAAAAGACTCCTATCAGTATGACACAAACTCATGCATGATGAGCATCCTGCCAACATGGCATAAAAGGGATCTCATTGCAAACATGCATGACGACAACATGAGTATCCCAGCAACATATTAAAAAGGTATCTCAAAACATAACATGATAAATCATGACAACAATTACATCACATATACGATTCCGCGTCGCATTAAGCAGGAATCATAAAAACAAGTAAGGAACAAGATCCCTCATCAAACATCAAACAGGGATCTGTGTAGCACAATGCATACAAAAATAATTACATGAACACACTACATATACCCCACAACCAAGGCCCATCTGAAGAAGAAGATGTCAAACTGTTGAAGTTGTTCGTGCCATCAATCCATGGCATCAATTACATGGAAATGGCTGCTTGCACATGAATGCTGACACCTGCATTCCACTTAGAAAAGTGGCTAAATAATAGAATGAGCAAATGAAAAATATAAATGCACCATCAGATTTGTGATGTCGAATAGTGCAAAATCGACTGTCCAATTTTTCAATTCTGAGAAATTAAGAATCGGGGGCTCAAGGAATCTTTTAGATTCCCAATAGATTCCTCAAAGATTCTGCTCCATGGGTGGACTAGAAATCTGCTACTCAAAGGAAAAATTTGACCTTTCCATTGCGATCCTTTTGAAAAACCATTAAAGTGACTATAAACTTGACTATATTCCGATATGGAGAAAAATTACCTCCTCGGGAAAATTGCAAGGATCATGGTTCCACCTGCATACTGAAAAATGGCAAAAAAGTGAAAAACTTTGGTGGAGAAACGGACAATTCCATTACATTCATGGCGTCAAGAAGTGCTGAAACCATATAAAATTTGCCAAATTCTGACAAAGTGAAATTTCGCCCCTCCTGCACAATTCTGCCTCGAACTGCATGCCCTGCCTTTTCTCCTCCTCGGAATCCACGCCCACTCTTGGTTCCTCCATTTTGGATGCACTGATGAAAATTTTGGGTTTATATTATTTTTCGGGTGGATATTCCAATAAATCGGTTTGGCCTAATGGTAAGATTAGGCATTAGTCGAGGAGGGGTCGGGTGGTCAAAACCCGCCCCTCCTAATTTTTGCACATTATAGTTTTTTTTTTAAATGAACATAAATTAAAAAATGGGGTTGGGTCTGCATTAGGTGGCCCACGCCATGTCTCCCACACACCCATTAATCCTTGAGGTTTATGGGCGCATTGTTTTACGGTTATTACATACCCATTTATGGGATGTACTTTATGGTGGTACCACATTAATGGAGGGTGTTCTTTATAGCACCGCTCGGTGGGGGCCGGTCCACATGGCTGGGCGGGTTCATCTCCTGCCAACATCACCTTAATGTATGCATATTTGTAAGGAGAGGTGTGGGTGGTGGGGGTGGTGGCCCACCACCACCCTCGTTTTTTTTAATATTTTTTTTATAATTAAGAAGGCATGTTCAATTTTTTTTAATATCTTTTTTTATAATTAATAAGGCATGTTCAAAAATTCAAATTTTAGGACGAAGGAGTCTTTTTAATGAGGCCGAAAATTCGCACAGAATCCAGTGGCCGGGCTTTGTCCCAATTGTGGCATCCTTAAGCCTTCCCAGTCAGCAAAAAGTCAGCCCAACTTTGACTCCTTCTAACTTTCGCATACGGACTCGGCTTGACGAACCGTTCACACCACCATGATCAGGACGACGAGATCTACACTCTAGTCCTAGTTCAAGAATAATACAAACACTTTTATTTTTGAGCTTTCTAAGTCCTCTTTTTTCTGTGTCTCTAGAGCTAGCTAGATCAATATCTGATCATAAATTTTTGAAATTCATCTGAGAATCTCCAAGAAGGCTCAATGAGCTCTCAAGCTAGCTACAACACACTTGTTATCCCATGCATTCATCAACCATTCAATAACTTATCAAATCATCGACAAGAGCCATAGCTAAAGGACATCATAAAGCTAGGCCTATAATCAAAATAGAAACTATGACAAAACAACCATAATATCACTGTAATAACCAGTACAAGTGTTCATAGATCACAATAGGAAAATAACTCATATTAACATATGAAAATATCAACCAAGTCAGAGACTTCCATGTACAAACTGAGTATAGATTGGGTTGAACCAAATCTCTCTCATCCAATCACCCCTGCGTAATATTCCAAGAGTGAGTGTGAGATCATAATGGTTAAACCAAAATAAACCAACCATGGCTTTTGGAGGCCAAACCACCTCAACCCTCAAGCATAGTGATCTCACCTATATGGTCCAAAAATCACTAAATCAACCATAATCGTCTCTACCCAAACTGTTAAGGGCTCTAGGAAGTAGTAACTAAACCCACAACCTCCAAGGAAACCAATTTTTCCAAGGATACAGAGCATTTGTCCCAACCCGTAGGCTCGAAGGACTTGTAACTCAACCCATAGCCTCCATGGAACCCAAGCTTTTCTAGGTCTCTAGAGAATTTGTTCCAACCCACAGTCATAGGAACCTAAGACCCAATTAGAAAAACCAAATGGGGAACCCACTACACCATGGGTATCTAGTAAATGAAAAGCTAAGGATAAAGCCACTATCAATCGAAGAAAATCTCCATGCTAATGACAACACATAACCAAGGAACCACATCCATATACCACGCATCCAAAAATCAACAAGGAGATCACACATGCAAGCTATTAATTGCAAAGTAAGCTTGTTGTAGTCATTGATCCAATTATCTCCTTGTGCTTCCTTTCTCTCCCTTGCTTTCCTTCTCCAAATCCAAGTGAATGCTAGAGTGCTCTAAGGATTATCCAAGAATTCTCTAAGTGTGCAAGAGTGTATGGGAGAGAGAATGGGAAGGAGAGAGCCAAAACTGAACTGACAAAAGATAAAACCTAAAAAAAATCTAAGAAAAAAGTTATGAATTGTTTCTCTCGTGCCTTTTTATTATTTATGTCTCATTTTCCTTCATTTTCCTTCATTTCTCCTATAATTTCCCTTGCATGAAAAAGTGTTATATGGAATTTGCATCTATAGATAAACACATTTTCCCTAGGTGTGTGACTACACCTAGAACAACAGAAAGAAAGTAGTTTAACCTTTCCCTACAGAAGATAGATGAGATGGAGGAAATTAATTGTAGCTTTTCACCTCCTTGATCTCTTTTGAATCACTCCTGTCACTCCCACTTGAACTCAATCCACTCAAAGGGTACCTGTATCAAGAGAAACAGAAACAAGAAACAATCAAAGCATGCATGATCTATCTACTATAAAACAATGGAATCGAAGACATTGAAACACATAATCATCACAGATATGAGCAATCATATGAGAAAATGAATAAGCTCTTTATTAATGTTGAAGGAAGAGTATCACCCAATACAGTTTGATCCTATTCCACTCCTCTAGCTTCAGTCCAACCCTCACCACATCAAAAGCACACTACTCCAGCAACATAACATTTCTCAACATGACCTCAATTCTCAAATCAATAGAATTAACTTACAAACTTCAGATTCTAGCCCCCTTAATCACTATGATGAGTGCTCAATTTATAGTAAATGGAGGTGGTTTTGTCATAAATGAGGGTATTGAATGGCCTTCCAAACATGGAGTTAGTTTCCATGGAGAAAGGGATGATAGATAGGAGTTTAATGGATGCTTATCCTATCCAATTTTGAGCTCATAGGAGGAGATAAGAGATGGGATCCTTCTAGAATCATCTCGAATGAAGGAATATTCCCAGAACCCTCTGCAAATTTCGCTCAATCTTGCCCAACGCATGTCAAAGAGGGCCTAAGTGCACTGCAGTGCATGCCACAGTGGACCTGCCTCCTCTACAACATGCTGTCTCAAGGCTTGGGCTGCGCTGATGTCCAAGCAGGCATTTTAGGAACACTTCATGCTAGGAAACTTTCACAGAAGGAATCATTCAATGAGTTGAATTTTCGAGGGCATGTAACAACTGAATTAGGGTTTGATGAGCCCTAAAAGTATTGATCTAAATGTTGGGAGTGATGTGCCCAAATAGACCTATAACAGTTTCCCCCTAAAGCATGAAGTCAAAATTGAACTGAGAAAAGCTAAAACCTAAAAAAATCTTAGAAAAGAGTTTTGAATTGTTTCTCTGGTGCCTTTTTATTATTGATGTCTCGATTTTCTACATTTTCCTTCATTTCTCCTATAATTTCCCTCGCATGAAAAAGTGTGTCTCTACATTGCCCTTTTCTCCTATTTTCGTTTATTTTCATAATTAAATGTCAATTATTGCCTCTTTTCCTTTGCCAATTTCCATAGTCATTATTAAACCACAAGTGATTTCCACAATAAATTTTTTCCCGCCATTTAGCTTAGAATATGTGTCCCATTACCTTGGTTTATTTTATTTACACGAGAAGTCAACCAGGGCTTCTTACAAACTCCTCTCCCTTAGGGGAACACTGTCCTTGATGTTCAATGATGCTTATAACCAACAAAACATGCTACTCTTATATGGAATTTGCATCTAAAGATAAACAAATTTTCCCTAGGTGGGTGACTACACCTAGAACAACAGAAAGAAAGTAGTTTAACCTTTCCTTATAGAAGATACATGAGATGGAGGAACTTAATTTTATCCTTTCACTTCCTTGATCTCTTTTGAATCGCTCCCACTTGAACTCAATCCGCTCAAAAGGTACATGTATCAAGAGAAACGAAAACAAGAAACAATCAAAGCATACATGATCTATCTACTATAAAATAATGGAATCGAAGACATTGAAACACATAATCATCACAGATATGAACAATCATATGAGAAAAGGAATAAGCTCTTTATTAATGTAGAAGGAATAGTATCACCCAATACAGTTTGATCATGTGCCACTCCTTGAGCTTCAGTCCAACCCTCACCACACCAAAAGCACACTACTCCAAGTGCATAACATTTCTCAACATGAACTCAATTATCAAACCAACAAAAGCTCCTTAAAAACATCAGATTCTATCGCCCTTGATCACTATGATGAGGGCTCAATTTATAGGAAATGGAGTTGGTTTTGTCATAAATGAGGGTATTAAATGGCCTTCCAAACGTGGAGTTAGTTTCCATGGAGCAAGGGATGAGAGGGTAGGAGTTTAATGGATGCTTAGCCTATCCAATTTCGACCTCATAGGAGGACATAAGAGATGGGATCCTTCTAGAGTCATCTAAAATGAAGGAATATTCCTAGAACCCTATGCAAATTTCACTCAATCTCACCCAACGTAGGTCAACGAGGACCTAAGTGCACTGTAGTGTAGGCCACAATGGGCATGCCTACTCTGCAGCGCATTGTCTCAAGGCTTGGGCTGCGTTGGTGTCCTAAGGAGGCAATTCAGGAAGGCTTCAGGCTAGGAAAATTTCATAGAAGGAAGCATTCAATGGGTTGACTTGTCTAGGGCATGTAACAACTGAATTAGGGTTTGATGAGCCCTAAAAGTACTGATCTAAATGTTGGGAGTGATATGCCCAAATAGACCTGTAATAATTTACCCCTAAAGCATGAAGTCAAAAAAGATAATGTCGAGTGATATGCTTTACTATGCGACGGAGAGGAACTAAAGTGGATGGTGACCCGCATCAATTACAATTCATCACATCATGATATTTTGGATTTTTCATGAATTGCTGAGGGAAGACATACCCATACTTAGCATATAAAATTTTCATTACATGTACATAGATAGTCATCTACAAATATAGACCAATGATAAGATGACCATATGTGTAAAGCCATCATACATATGATTTAGTACTCTCCTCAAATCGTAGCCAAGATGGATGAAACTAGATCTGAGGTCTTCTATCTTGTACAATCATTCGCTTAAGTACGAGTCTAACCATCTGAATATCTGATCTAAAGTCGAACATGGGAAGACACCGTCTGATTACCAGCCAATGATGTAAGTCGTTAACAGATGCGAGAGAGATCACCAATAATGATAATGATTCTCAAGGTACTGCAGTACATTATACATGGTGTGAATAAATGTTTTGATGTCGAACACCATACAAATTCTTTTGGTCTAAGGCTAGTGATGTCAACCTGTCACCGGAAGCGAGAAACTTGCCATTGATGTATGCAATCCCCAAGGTACTAGAAGGGTGTTTCTAAGTCAAATTCTTAGATAATGTGTTGATGTCAACAAGAAGCGACTCGTCGCAGGAGGTCCTTGATGTATCCACATTAACGAACATGAAATGAGTGTAATGATTTTGGAGATGGAATGTGACTGACGACACAAGGTTCAGGAATGGCGGTCATGAAAATGAAGGTTTATGAGTATTGCAAAGGATGAGTTTTACTAAATGACTTCTCTTGAACATGTCAACGACACTGAATGAATTGGAAGCATTGGCCCAAAACCAAAGTGATGGATGGTGTGATAGACCATACGTATGATAACCATCAAGCAGATAACCCAACCCAAATAGTTAGAGAGATGAAGTGAAAGTGTCATCCTCAAGCGTGACTTGCTACCATAAAGTGATTTATCCCTTTTCCCATTTTCCCTGGTCATTGTTAACCAGTAGCTCTTTATTTTTTAATAAGCTTGAGGAGGATAACATATGATTGTATTATAATTCCACCCTTCAGGTGAATCCATCGCTATGTGATGTTTTAATGAGCCTAGTGAAGGTGAAACTCGGTCTTGTCATGATGGACAAGTTTGTCACTATTTGATGTTTTAACGAGTTTAACGCCAATGAGAAATCAATCCTTTTCATGTTTTGAGAGTTTGAAAAGGGACAAAAAGAAAACTCCACAAGTTATTTTTCATAAGTTTGTCTCTGAAGTTTGAAAAAGCGTAAAAAATTACAAGAGAGAACCTATTGACCATGTTCGATCAACGTATTCCTAGTTTGTAAATAATCTATCTCAGTTAGGAAAAGGGTTAAACTTATACTGAGTAGATTTCATTTCCAATCCATTAACAAGATGAAAAATGACAAGCACTCAACAACCTTTTCATATTTCGAGAGTTTGAAGAGAGCTTAAAGAGGACTCTAGGGGGGTTCCTTTTTCGATGTTTAATAGAGCTCGAAAAAGAGATAAAAGTATGCTCTGTGGTCAAAAGTAAAATTCACGATTGTGCATGTCAAATTCACTGTATCAGCTGTAAATATGTACAAAGAAACACCAAATGCATTAAACATACATGTTTTATTGGTAAAAATGGGTAAAAAACTATAGTTTATTCATTAAAGGACATGAAATAACCACAAAACAAGAATTTACCAAGTCATTTTCACCATTTGATATTTACCATTCAGTTTTGTGCTATGAACCAGTTTTTTACCTCAAACTTCAGCAGTTGATTGAGAGAGATTGTGTGGATCATTTTGACGTCGTTAGGACCACGTAGGAGATCTACCTTTTCTCTTCCATTTTAAGTCCATTCTTTTGCAATTTCAGGAAAGGTTTTTAGGGTTTTGGGGTCCCTAAGGTAAATATACTTCACCCTCAAATCAACGCAACCTATCACATTGAAAACTACATTGTAGTGCACCCAAATAGAAGGTTACCTGCTCTGGAGCACATTGTCTCAAGGCCTAGGCTATGCTGGCCGAAGTTGAGAAATTTGTTTCTCCTGTTTTACCCAAACACTTTTCAATTTTTTGCATGAAATGGATCCTAACTAAGCTTATGGTTTTATTTCAGTCTTTGATCGAATCAAAATGACTATTACTTGGTGAGAAAGAGAGCATGAAGAACAGGATATGGTTTCCCTTAATGATCCAGGTACATTTGAGGCCCTCAAAGACTGTGGGTTACTCAAATACTTCTGGTTGTCTGGGATGAGGCAACAACTAGAACTATTGCAGTTCCTAGTTCATTCATGGGATCTAGTGGATCAGGCTTTTCACATAGGGGGAAATTGCTCCCGATATTGATAGATGATGTTTACTTCCTTACAGGATTGTCGATTATATATCTTTCAGTTTCTGCCCGTGGGAGTGAATCAGTGAGAGACTACAATCAATAGTTTTGTCGGCCAAGTACACAACCTAGCAAGGATGGGAAGATCAAAATCAGGGATGTCCATTATTTTCCCTTGCGAACAATCCTTTTCACTATCGCAAAGTTGGCAGGTAGTGTGACACTTCATCTGGCGAACAGATCATATATGCAGTTTGCACTTGAGTTCCTTAAGCCAACCACTTTTAACTAGTGTGAGGTAGTTGTCTCTTCAATGAAAGAGCAGTTGACCAAGGTAAAGAGTGGCAAGATGAATAATTTTAGCTATGATTTGATCTTGATTTCCTTTACCTTAGAGAGAATTCCATTGATGCAACCTGAGCATGTATCAATAAGTTTGACTGGTTTTAGAGATCCATGGATGCAGAGATGGGTTGAGTTGATGGCTCGACATGCTCATCAATCATCAATCTCATTTCCTCCTGCATTCTTTAGTTGGCTTAGTTGACAATACCTTGTCATTGAGGAGCACCCATATGTGGGGATGGAATTTCATGGAGATCTAGATTTGAGGTTACGAGTGGGTGCCCAATGGGGTGATATAGGTAAATTGTTTTGACCAAGTGTTTTTAATTTTTTAAGTTTCTACAAGTTTTTTGTGTTTTTAATGTTTCCAAGACTAAAATAAAAATGTTCTCATGCATGCAAATGTTGGTATTTTTCGACCTATGGGTCATCAACAGGAGGTGGGTGAACCAGTGCAGAGAAATGTTGGAAGAGCAGTTCTCCAGGATTTGGATTTGACCAAGACACTGGCAGAGTTGCAGGATCATATAGAGGGGTTAACCCTCGGTATTCTGGATATCCAGAAGGAGGAGTTACCACTGAGACTGAAATGCCACACTATTGGTGTACCTAGCTGTTGGATGAGGCTATTGCACATGATAGCTCAGGTTGTGACTCGTTATCATGAACATCATTAGGTCTACTTAGGATGTTTTTCTATATGCATTTTGAGTTTTGAGGTCAGATGACCAACATGTCTTAGAAACAAATTTTGTAAGAACTTTAAAACATCTATCTATTTTTTTTACTTTCAGTGTTTTTATATATGGTTATGTGCACTCCTATTCAACTATTGATATAAATTGAAAAATTTACTTTACATGTGTCATAAATGTCTGTTTAACACATAGTTTGCTAATGAATTAGTTAATTTGTTAAAGTTCTTGGAAATGTGTTGATATTGCATGTAATCAAAATGTATTTCCAAGAAATGAACTCTAAGGAACATATGATAAATTGTTTGATTTCAGACGGTATAAACATTTGTTAGTTGCAATACGACAAGTTGTGAGTCCAGCCTAATGATGATTCAATGAATGCCATGTGAAATGAAATCAGAGAGGAGTTTGATCAATGCACTATACTCAACGATATTGTTCATAGAACGACCAATACAAATGCCTTGAAAACTCACTAACTCACCACTTGGAGCGAATATGGCCCATGCTGCAGAAGATAGGTTCTGCATACTATGACTAGCACCATCATCATAACCAACAAATGGTTCCAAAGATTCTGACATCTACAGCAAATGCAAAGCGGATTACTTAACCACATAAAACCTCTAAAGTAACACTATAACATACACACGCAAACAAAGCATATATATAATGCTTATTACTGCGAAAAATCAAGCATAGTAATGTTTCAAATACATCTCGTTACGGGGCTACGACAATGGAATTCCATCATAATAAACTAACCCATAAGCACCTTTTGCCAAAACATGCTTGACAATATAGGGGCCCATCCATAATTGTTCAAATTTCCCTACTCCTAGTTTATCAGCTTCTTGATCATAAAGCAAGGCCAAGTCTCCTTCTGAGAAAATGTGAGGCTTGACATTTCGGTCATATCGCGCCTTTATTCATTTCTTATGTGCTTCGTTAGCCAAAGTGGATTCATGACGTGTTTCATCTAGATGGATGAGCTCTAAGAAACGTGTTTCTTCTTCAAAAGTGTCAGGTAATAGGTCAATGGCGAGTTTTAATGACAAAATTTCACATTTTACAAGAAAGATTGCCTCCAGACCATACACCAATTAAAAAGGTGTGAATCCAGTTGCATTTCTTACTAAGGTTTAGTAAGCCCACAAAGCCGAGTATAGGATTAAATGCCATTTTCGTTTATGAACTCCTATCATTCGTTGGAGCATTTTCTTAAGGATTTTGTTGATGGCCTCAACTTGTCCATTAGCTTGCAGATAATAAGGAGTAGAACTGTCATGTGAAATTCCTAACTTCGTAGTCAATTCAATCATCATATGGTTGCGAAAATGCGAACCGTGATCTGTAACTATAGCTTGTGGTACACCGAACCCTGTAACGACATGGTTGAAGAAAAAAGGAGTAGTCATCTCACCGCTATTGTTTAACGTAGGCATGGCCTCGGCCCATTTCATAAAATAGTCCACGGCGACAATAATATACCCATGCCCCCTAGCTAAGGTAGGGTTACATGTCATAAAATCGATGACCCATTTTGAAAATGGTCCAACATCAATGATAGGATGCAGTGGTGTAGGTGGTAATCATGTTTTGCAATCAAAAATCTAGCATGCATGACAATTTTTGGCAACAATAATGCGATCATTGAATATAGTTGGACAAAAGTAACCAACACAGAGAATATTTTGTGTGGTAGCATAACCAGATAAATGTCCACCATAAGCACTAGAATGGCAATCATTCAAAACCTTCTCAGCTTCCTCATTAGTGAGGCACCTCCGTAAATTCGTATCGATACCACGACAGTAAGGAATGTTGCCAATGATTAGATAATCTTTGGCTTGGTAACGAATACGTCTCTTTTGCGAGCGAGAGCTATCGAACCAAAAAGTTTGGGTTTGGAGATAAGTCAGTATATCTACATACCACGAGTCGGATGATGAAATCAGAAACAAAGACTCATCCAAAATTGATGGTTTCATTGTTGAATCAATGTCGGTAGAGGAAGGCCTCAAAGAAGCTCGACGAAGACTAGAGATTTCTTTGATTTGGATTTGATGAATACCAAATCAAACTCCTGCAAAATGACGATCCATTTCGAATATTTTCCCCCCAACAATTAACACAACAAAACGTGTGTCATAGGGTTGCAATCTAAAATTACGGTGGTCTTTCGGAGCAGGATATAGTGGCGAAATCTCTGTACATCTTGAAGAGTAGCCAAAGCTAGCTTTTCAACATAAGAGTACTTAACTTCCGTATCATTGATATTGTGACTCAAATAATAGATTAGATGTTCAGTCCCATCTTCTTCTTGGGTTTATGCTATGGCTGTTGTGGTTTCAACATACTTTCGTATGATCGCTTTCCCTCATAAAGGCGGAATCACAACAATTGATCAACTCAAATTCTTCGCCTCTAGTTCACAAGCTACTGGAAGGCTTCTGTTAGTTCACGGACCTCTTCCTATCAAAATGTTGTAGTCAAGGGCTCCATCAACGACCTCAACTTCAACAGTTACAGTTTTCCCCCCTAGTTCTATCTGTAGGTTACTTAAAATTCCACAAGGTGTATAAGTGCAACCGTCAAAAGCTTTTAGCGTTGTAGGTGATCGTGACAAAGGTGGGGAGCCAATTGCTTTGCAGCAACTCATTGACATAATACAAGTAGATGCACCCTCGTCAACAATGGTTAGGTGAACGAGTTTATTCAAAACCTTTACTTGGATAAAGAAAGATACTTGAGATGGTAATTGCGGCGTATATCCCACATGGTTAAAAACCACAAGACTAGAAACCGTTGGATCAATTCCACCAATTGTTGACAATAAATCCTGCTTTTGGGAGGGACAATTTGAAGCACCTCAAGTGTCGAGATAGCAAAAGGTGACTGAGCGAGATCTTCTACTGTGTTATAATTTTGTATTGCTTAAGCTTGAGGATTGAATGTAGACTTATGTACAACTCTTTTAGGTGGTTTTATTGTTAACTCTGGTGGAGTAGGTGGTGGAATAGGATCAGACGAAGTTGAAGTCGAAGTATTTGGTTGATTTGAAGCCTGGTTATTTGATGACAATGATGGATTACCATAATATTTACTTTGTGTAGACACCAAAACATCAATTTTAGGCTTAGAGGTAGATAGCATAAGCACTTGTGAAGTGGAAGCATGATTTGTAGCAACCAAATGAGTCTTATGTTGCATTGAAAACTGAAGTCATTTTTATTCTAGTAATGAGGTATAATCATAATTACACTTTAAGAGTTGATTTCATAACATGCATTCAATCATTTTGATTTTAAGGATTTATTTGAGTGTTTTGAATTTTATTTCCTTTGGTCATTGCTCAAATATTTGTCTCAGTTTCTTAACATTTTTTTAGTGTTAATCTCCTTTGAGTGTCATTATTTTTTATCTTTGGAATTTTCACCCAATTTGATTTACTTACACTTGATTGGTTCTTTAGTTGCATTAGTGAAAGGAAATAGTATTGTTGTTCTTTCGTTGATTTGGAATCATCTCGTGCTTGTTTTGAAGAATTATCTTGCATATATTACATTTGCATGGTTAGAATTCTCATTTCTCGAACAGAAATTGTGCATAGATTGCATTTGCATAGTGTTCATGAAAATTGTGCATAGATTACATTTGCATAGCTTTCAAACAAATTTTGCATATATTAGATTGCGTGGTTTGCAACTTAGAGCTTTGAATTGCAATGAAAAATTAGAGGTGGTACATTCTAGAGTTTATATTTTAAACAATAACCTCTTTACCTACTCTAGCTAGAATTCATCAAAATGAAGAGATTACAAATTGCATAAAATTCATCTAGATTTTTTATTATTTTTAGGGCTCTTTCCAGATACAATAGATTAGGTTGTAGGGCTTTGGAATAGGGAAGGAAGTAAAATTTCCAAAGCTACAGAGAAACAATAGAATATTACGTTAAGGAGAGAAATCCAATCATTTTAGTTTTCTCTGGGCAACTCTTTTAACACATGAGTTAAGCACGAGATCATGTCGAATCTAGTGAAATGATCATACCCACTTCATTAGCTATGATAGAGTGATTTACACATATTTAAATGGTGCTGAAATGTACTTGGGGTCACTTGAAAGTAAATCTCCAGTTAACCACATTGAGGATATTTCAAGGGGATTGAGCTTTGTTACTCTACCGTTGTGTGTATGTCCGATAGACGACTATCCCCCTAGGCAAGATTGTTGTAGTTGGTAACCGTAGTGACCATAATCCTAGGGATATTACCTGAGGTGACAGTAGAGGGATGGTCCTATTGTACCTGGAACATATGTTGACTAGACTCACATGGAATTTATGGAGGGAAATCTTTGCTCGAGATTGCATAAGCAAAGTTACTTGCACTAGACTTTTTCATTAAGTAGGTTGTCAGGATAATTGGTTCCAAATGCTCATATCTGTAAAGCTTTTCACTTTGATCACTGCGACATTGGATTTCATCACCAAATAGTAATTATTCATCTTTGTGAAAGGTGGGTTTGTATGGTTTGAATCCCTATATTTTTTAACATGTGTTACATTGTTTGTTTTTACTTTGTACAAGACCTTAGATGTGGATTGTGAATATTATTTAATTTTAATAATAAAAACTTATTTGGATTGAATCTAATGGAAACAATGCCAGAATTTACCAATAAAGACCTACCTTTTAACGGGAATCCTAATCCTTTTCCTAATTTTGCAAATGTCGGTCATCCTTATATGGCTACATTGTCACTTATTAGATTCATGATAGGTTTACATGTATGGTTGTTCTAGACTTCTTTAATTCCAAATACTCCAATTGTACCATCTCAACCGAGTTTTTCACCTCAACCGAGTTCACCATCTCAACATCACCAACCTACTGTTGACCCTTTACCTTTTTCATCCAACATGTCGTTCTCCCTTTCTTCTTCTTTTCTTAGTAAAATCCTTGATGCTAGTAGCCAAGTGACTAAGAAGAAGAAGAAGAAAGGGAATAAGAAGAAGAAGCAAGATAAGAAAGTAGTCAACCAACCAACCATGGTCGTAAGTATTGGTAATGTTGAGGGAACTTCTATAATGCATTGTAAGCCAAAATACCCTTGCAAGCTTTGTAAGGGTAACCACTTCCTTATCAATTGTCCCGATATTCCTTAGGTTTTAGAATTATGGTAAAATAATTTTCATAAACTTACTATTGATTCATCAACGAGTGATTCTCAGGTTCCAGGGAAAAATATCAAGGTTAGGTTTCCTTGTAGGTTATGCAAAGAGACTCATCATAGTCACCTTTCCCCTCACATGGATGAAGCCTCAAAATTGCTGGAAAAACTTATTGTTTCACAAAAACAAATTGCAACTCATTACCATGAACTTTCTCCCCATCTGCCATGAGTTGACGAAGTGATTCATCTAAATCTAAGTACAATTGATCCCACTCTTCCATTGGAGGGTGAAACATGTATCACTCAGGTTGATGGACTATTTGTTGACCAAGTGGTCGAATCGATTCCATCTTCGGTCGATCCCATTCTCCCTTTAAAGGGTGAACTTTATACCGCTTATCTTCTTCATGTTACCTCATATTCTTTTACACATGGGGGCATTTCATCTGTTTCTTTTGAACCCCATCCAAGTAATGAGGCTATTTATTTTGATTCGAGTAGACTTACAGAACCTTGTCTTCCTTATTCCACCCCTTTCCAAATCATTGTGAAGACTTATGGTAAGAATGTGCATCGAAAAAATGTAGATGAAGGTGCTTATGTCAGTATTTTATCCTCGACTGCTTGGTAAGCTTTGGGTTCCCCTCAGCTTATGCCTATTACACAGAATCTGTTATCTTTTAACATAACTGTTAGTGAACCTTTAGGGGTCCTTCCTAAGTTACCTATTACCTTGGAAGATAAATTTTTTGGTATTGGTCTTATGGTGGTCCAAGGTCCCTTAGATTTCAAGTTTCTCCTTGGGAAAGACTATGTCTATGCCATGAAAGTTATCGTGTCAACACTCTTTCACATGATGTCTTTCCTTCAAAATGGAAACATTGTGATGGTTGATCATCTTTCATACATTGATATTGCTTTGACTACCAGTCATCCGTCATCCCTGAATGTTCCTTATATGGAAGTGGTACCTACCCTGCTACGGGTTAATTATTCCTAAGTTAACCTATTACCTTGGAAGATAAAATTTTTGGTATTGGTCTTATGGTGATCCAAGGTCCCTTAGATTTCAAGTTTCTCCTTGGGAAAGACTATGTCTATGCCATGAAAGTTGTCTTGTCAACACTCTTTCACATGATGTCTTTCCTTCACAATGGAAACATTGTGACGGTTAATCATCTTTCATATGTTGATATTGCTTTGACTACTAGTCATCCATCATCCCTGAATGTTCCTTATATGGAAGTGGTACCTACCCTGCTACGAGTTAACATGAAGAACATGAACAGTATAAGAAATGAATGTGTTTCCTTTTTGTGTCTTTTTCAAACTCTTAAAATAAAATGACATCAAGTTATTCCTTTACTAGACTCGTAAAATTAAATAGTACAGGATGAGTTAAGCATAACAAGACTGAACCATTCCTTCTTGGGGTCGTTAAATATACTAGGATGGACTCATCCGAAGGATGAGCTTATAGGACAAGCATATGTTATCATCCTCAAGCTTGTAAAAAATAAAGAGGTACTTGCAATAATGGTGGGGCAAAATTGAGAATAAAAGTTTGTTTCTTGTATTTTAGGTAGTATGTCACTCTTGAACATGACACTCCATCACATATATGTTCGGGTTGGAAAATCCATTGGTCTCACAGTTAATCGAACCTTATTGAAATTCTTCAGTTGGTTTTCAATATCAGTGTTGAGTCAAATGCTTCCAAGTCTAGGAGATTGATCTAGATACCTTCAGTACCCTAAAGCCCGCATGCCTTAATGGCAGTGTTCTAGCCTTCGACGATAGGTTCTTATCATTAGCCTTCGATCAAATGATTCTATGATTGTTCAAATTTAGATCACCTATTCAAACTTCATATATTGTACTGGAAGTACATTGAGAGCCATTGTCATTACTGGTGGTTTATCTCACAATTGTTAACGGTTCACATCATTGACTGGTAATCAAGTGATTTCTACCATGTTTGACTTCAAGACATTTACTCGCATGGTGAGATTCGTACTATGGATGGAGAGATGGAAATCAAGACCCTGGATCAGTTTCATCCATCTAGGTTGCGAGGAGTTTTGTATTCATGACTATACAAAGAGTTTTACGTTTGATGGTTACATCCATCCTATATCTACTTTAACATGATGTATTTCCATGTTGATTCATTGAGTTATATTTACTCTGAGTATGGGAATGCCTACCTCAGTGATGATTATTATATTGCATTGTAATCCTTGATTGATTGTTGTAGGTTTCCAACCATGATCTCTGATCCAATCCTTGATATGATAAAGCACTTTAGTCCTCAAACATTTCTGACTTTTCACTTTAGGGGATAATCTATTACACGTCATTTTGTCACATTAGGAAAATGATCATCAAAATTGGGGCTCTCACCATCCATCCAAGTGTCATGAAGCACTCCCTGGCAATTCAACAAACAAAAATATCTTGAAGAAGATGGGAAATTTGGGAAAAATAGTTGTCACACCTTGTCAAGTATCACCTATGTTTATTTTCCTAGATATTCCTATGCATTAGCTAGAATTAACTCTGAGAACAATGCATAATTGTGCTATGTTTTCCACTATAGACCACGCAGCTGAATCAATAAAAAATAAAAATAAAAGTGTGATATAGAAGAATTATTGGGCGAATCATTCCCAGCAAAAAGCCTCAAACTCATGTTTGTTCAAACTAACCTCATTTTTTATGGAACTAATTTCCATTCTTCAAGGAGCTCTCATCCCTCTTTTATTGGATCTCTTTCATGGACTGAGGATCTAAAACTATGTCCTTTTGGCCTATTAATCAAGCCACAGGTGGGAGAATTGAGGGAGGCTCCACAGAGTAAGTTTATGCTGGGGGAAACAGGTTGGACAGCTTATCATTCTTGGAGAGGATTGAGATCAATGGGAGGAGCTTCACAACATCAAGGCATAGGCTTTGTAGCTCCTTTATGTTTCTGAAATTTACAAACAGGAATGTATTCTCACTTCATTTTTTAATGAGTTAATTGATGAATTTCATGGATGGTTTATGTTATTAATATTTGAAAATTGGAATGATGTTTGTTACTAGTCTCCTTGATCACTAGTTTGAATTATTGAATCATTTATGTTGCATATGCCTTTGATCCTTTGTTGTTTCCATGTGTGCAGGTTTAGGTTCAAGCATGGAGAAGTTGAACTGAAGAAAAAAGGGGGATCTTCATCAAGCATGTTGCAATAAGGTATGAATTTCCATCCTTCACATTTTTAGCTTATGATTGAATAAAATATAGATTTAGGGAAGGAATTAGATTGATTGTCTATTTGTTTCTAGTTTCCTTTAGGATCTATGGAGAGCCCTCTTTTTAGTAAGAGGGATTTATCCACCTAACAATAGTCTGCAACTTAACCATAATGATGCAGTCTTTAATATTGTGCTTCAGGCTTTGACAATGGAAAGAGGTGTTGGTCAAATTGACAAATCAGTTAAGGATGTAGTCTTTAATATGGTGTTTGAGGCTTTGACAATGGAAACATGTATTTGTAAAATTAACAACTTGGTTAATGATGTTGTCTTTAATATTGTTCTTTAGGCTTTGAAAATGGAAACAGATGTTTGTCAAATTGAGAACTCGGTTGCATGGGGACTCATACCCAAACTTCTAGGAAAAGCTTTCAAGATTTGCATAATTTCCTGGACAAATTTACATTTATCCTATGTTGCATGTGGAATCATACCCAACATTTTGAAATTTTAGGGTCTTGGGGACCCCTAGGAAACATTGTAGAACTATCAGGGACGTCGTTGGGGACTTAGGCACTTGTTGGCAGTTTCGAATACATTTTGGGATGATTTTAGTGATGTTCTGGGCAGATTTTGGGGACATTACATGCAAAATTTAGGGGAGTTCCAAGAAGGTTTTATGGATGTTCCTTCCATGTATCTTTCATTTTGACAATGGGCATTATTGATTGGATAATGTGATAACCTTTCCCATCCATTTTTTGTCATATTATACCAAACCTGTACAAGTTGCATCTCAAAACATGGGTTTTGTATGACGAGTCTTGATTTCAATTTTTGGTGATCCTCTATGTCAAAAGACCATGAAATGCAACATCCTAAAGGTCTAATCCTTGAGATCAGTGCTCTTGTTCTTCTCATTTTTAAAGCCACATATATCCCAATCCCAAAGCTTTTAGTAGTGGCTTCAACACAACTGTAAAAATCAACAAGACATATGGAGAAAGGAATTATTTTAACATAAATGTCATAAGGGAAGAAAGAAATATGAGGAAAGATAAGATGTTATAGAGATAATATTCATCTCATGGACCCTTCACGAAACTTATTACAAATTGAAAATTGCTACACTTGAGTTTTCTAAAGCCAAAATACATTTCACTCATTACCTAATGTCAATAATGGAATGCCACTCTGTCCCTTTCTTAATTGCCCAACCTTTTTTAGAATTGGCATGTGTAAGGGCCATGCATAATACTAGAAAGTGCATACTATTGTGCTTACGAGAAGCTACATATGTTTATGGTGAATTCTAATTTTTTAAAAATATTTATTTAATACTTGTTATTATTGTAATATTATTATTAGTAGTAGAAAAATAGGATGTAGGTGAATGCAAAGAAAGGGAGAGTAGATGGTAATCTATAAGCTTCCTTCATTGATTTGAAGATGGCTCATCTACCATTTATGGGGCTGAAGTGACCATAGAACTAATTCAATGCCCTTTGAGGTAGCCCAAGAGAAGGTATTATCACTGGTATTATTGCAATCATCAACATTCCATCCCCTGAAAAGATTGGGGATGACTTCTAGCATCTTGGAGACCCGTCGCCATCCCTGCCATTTCCCATCCCAAAAACCAATGAAACATTGCATTTGTTTGAGAGATATACAACCAAATAGAACTCTGGATTATAACTAAAACACTAGATAATAGAAATAAAAGAATAAAAATAAAAATTGAACCCTAGAAACTAAAACTATGTCTCAATCTATAGGTACTACAAACTTCAAAATTTTCTAGTTTTATAACATATCTAATGGCACTGGATTACACCCAGTTTTGAGGAAAACCTCTCAGCATATTATTTTCCAATATATAACACATGGTTCTTGTGTTAAATCTGGTCATTACACATGTATAATGATATACTCTGAATAACACTTTCACATGAATCCAGACTAACAAGCATAGTCTCTTTGCCAGGTAGTGTCTCTTGGCTAGGTATTTCTATATAATATATAAATTATATCACGAAAAAATAAATACTTCGGAATAACATGTGGGAATCAAGAAGAAAATATATTTTTGAAGAATAAAGGATTTAACTTTTGCAACCTCTGCTTCTTCTCCTCCTTTAACATCTGCATTGTTTTGGCTAGACTAGCCAATGTATCATTGCTAATACCTTTTGAAAAAATCCCCACCGAATCACCTAATATGTGTTGGTGAATAAAATAAATGTATTGGAAACCCTGTCACTCTAAACTATGCAAATCCAACCATATATGAATTCAAATAAATTAGCATTGGAATGATTTGAGTTTTAATTTTAAAATGTCTTTCCCATGACTCCAAGGGTTGACATCCCTTGCAGCCCATGGTTGTTGTGAATATCTGATGTGAAGATTGTAATATTGTTAATTTCAACTTGTAATCATAATAATTGAACCACTCATATTCTTTGAAATCGACAACTGCTAATAATATTATGTTTCAAACCACACTTTACCTGGCTTTGTCATGCAAGTCCAACGCAATATTCATCTCCATGTGTGAGGGATCACATGAATTATTATTTTAGGATTGATAAAATTTTAATAAATGGTATTTTTAAGATTATAAACTATGTCTTTATGCTAGGTTACGAATCCATTGTGTAATTTTTTTTAAAGTGTGTTAGGTCCCTATACTACTAGTGTAACCCCTTATTGTTATTAGTACAACCCCCTTATTATATTGGTGTGCCCATGTAGTCCCCATATTGTTATTATTGTGCCCCATAGAAGGCCACTATTGTTATTATTTTGCCCTTACATTATTATTGTTATGTCGGCTTTGATCATATTATGACCCCTTAGACTCCTATATATAGAAAGGAGGTCTTGTCATTTGAATCATCCAAGAATTGTTCATTTTTGTAATGTAAAGGAGGTTTCCCCCTCAAAGAGGTTGAATTATAAGGTGTTTATGTATCTTTTATATCTTTTTGTGAGCTGGTTTCATAACATTTGGTATCAGAGCTTTGGATTCTAGGGTTTCGCTACTCCAAACAAGCCATCATGGAATTTTCACAAGAACGTTTTTTCTGCAAAGTTTCAGGAGCTAAAAAAAAAACCCATTTCAGAAAAAATATCTCTAAATGTCGAGTCCAAATTTTAGATCTTGTCTCGCTATATTTTAGGATATATGATCTAAGGAAGTTAGGGTTTTTGCAAGCTCCATAATTTCATCTAAAACAGGTCATCATGGAAGTTTTGCTATAACATTCTCGCTACAAAATTTCAGAACATAAAACAAAAACCCATTTAAGAAGACATTATTCTGAACCTTGGGTCTGAATTTTAGCTCTTGTTGCACTATATTTTTGGAGATATTGTCCAAGACATTTAGGGTTTCTGAAGTCTCCCGAATTACATCCCAAACATGTGACCTAGGGAACATAATCATAACTGTCTCTCTGAGCATCAGATTGAAATTTCGTAAGTAGTTATAGAGAGAGGACCGACTGTAGCTTCCTGTGTATATTTTTTAGATCCAAAGGTCAAAAAAGTGACACGTGGAACTTCATACAAGTTCGCTCTTCTTAAAAGGTCTATAATTAGGCCATTGCGGGAGATTGGGAATAGATATTTCTTCAAGAATCCAATTGTAATCAAACTTGTGGAGTTAGAAAGAGGACTCAAAGGGATATTGTAAGCCCAAATTTCAGAACTTAAAGATCCGAAATTACATAGTTACAGTCATTTCAAGATCAAGCTCCTAAAATCAAGAAAAATCGAGATGGGGAAAATTGATGGCAAGGATCCAGTAAATTGGATACTACAGATGGAGAAATATTTTCATCTACATGGTGTACCACTGTTACAAAAGGTATGTATTACATCTTCATATTTAGAACAAGATCAATTTTTATGGTATAAAGGGCTTTGTTCTCGTAAACCACTTTTTATGTGGTCAATTTTCACAGAGGAAATTATAGCACATTATGAGAATACAAAGAGCAACACCTTATTTAGAGCAACACCACAACAATTGGAAGAAAAAATACCAGAAGAGCTTTGTTACAAAGTGGAAAGAAAAATTATGGCAACAAGGAAGTCTACCGGTCACAACTATAAAGATGGAAGTGTTGTTTCTCCTAGCCTCCCACAACCTACAAGGGTTACACCACAACAATTGGAAGAAAAAAGAGAAAAAGAGATTTGTTACAATTGTGATAGAAAATACACTAAAGGTCATAAGTGCACTGAGAAGAAAGTATTTTACATAAATTATGAGGAGGAAGAAAAGGATCAATAAACATCAAAAGAAGAGGATATACAACAGGAACCTATCCCAGAGAAAGAATAAATGGATCCGACCATATCTTGTAAAGCATTGGCAAGAATTACCACTCCTCAAACTCTCAATATAGAAGGACATATCAAGAAGAAAAAGGTTCAATAAGTGAAAGATCACATCGATAAAGAAGAAATGAATCCAACTATATCTTGTAATGCATTGGCTGAAATTACCACTCCTCAAACTATCAAGATAGAAGTACATATCAAGAAGAAAAAGGTTCAAGCAGTGAGAGATCACATCGAGCATCCACAACAAGTTCTCCAACTTTTAAAGGATAATGGCACTTTGGTGCAGAATTGAATGAAGCAACAGGTATGTCAACCTTGCAGTGAAATTTTTTTTGATGTAGGTGATTGGGTATTTTTACGGCTACATCTCAAACAAGATATTGATGAGAAGGAAACGTTGGCAATACTACATGCACTTAAGAAATGGTGACCTTACCTAATGGGAAGATGCTTCAAGCTAAAACTGGATCATGATAGTCTAAAATACTTTTTAGAACAAATATTATCTTTAGAAGAAAATAAAAAATGGGTCACAAATATGTTGGGTTATGATTATGAAATCATCTACAAAAAAGGGAAGAAAAATGTTGTTGCAGATGCACTCTCAAGAAAGGATGAGGATGTGGAAGCATTGTTTTGTGCTATTTCTATTATCCAACTAGATTGGATAAACAAAGCAAGGGATGAAAGGAAGAAGGATGAAGAAGTGTCGCCACTCATTCAGAAGTTTCAGAAGGTCCCGGCTCAAACAATATTTCTAGAACTTGACAAGGAAGGAAAAATCATATTGGAACCTGGAGCAGTCACAGAAACAAAAACCCAACAGCTACGAAATCGATCAATTTCAGAGTATCTCATCAAGTGGAAAAACTTACTCGCTAAAGATTCCACATGGGAGGACAATAATTTCATACAGAATCATCAAGAACTAATCAAGCATTGAGGACAACACTTTTTGAAGCAGAGGGGCATGTTAGGTCCCTATACTACTAGTGTAACCCGTTATTGTTATTAGTACAACCCCCTCATTATATTGTTGTGCCCATGTAGTCCCCATATTGTTATTATTGTGCCCCATAGAAGCCCACTATTGTTATTATTTTTCCCTTACATTATTATTCTATGTCGACTCTGATTATATTATGACCCCTTAGACTCCTATATATAGAGAGGAGGTCTTATCATTTGAATCATCCAAGAATTGTTCATTTGTTTAATGTAAAGGAGGTTGCCCCCTCGAAGAGGCTGAATTCTAAGGCGTTTATCTATCTTTTTTATCTTTTTGTGAGTTTGTTTCATAACAAAGTGATTTTTTCTTGCTCCATTGTTAACTCCTGAGCTGCCAACTTTAATTTTATCAACCCAGTAGTTTGTAACAAACTTGGAAGCATCAGTGTTGTATGCACAAGTACTAGTTCTCACTGCAGGTTGTCACTTGGTCAGCCGGCTCAAGATCACTAGGAGCTCAAGACAACTTCTATAGATCTCTGAAGAAGCTCTATGTGTGATGAAATAAAGAAATATTACTCTAAAGAAGCTATTCTAATTGCAGAAAGGAAATAGACTGGAACGTAAAGCAAGACCTAGTAACCCTAATTAACAAGCTAATTCTACTTTTACCAAAAACACTATGAAAACCATGAAAGCAATGCCATTACCTACTCATGAAAGCAAACAACATCTAACCATGCTATTTCTGGAAGTAAATAGGTAAAAAACATATTTTTGGATTTCTATGTGTTTTTATGTGAATTCGACATGCATCTAATTTATTGTGTGTGAGTGTGGCAGTGAACAGGTGGCGTTAAAGGATGGTTTTGGAGCTTGGGATGATGGAATATGGTGTGGATGGGTCCTAGGGGTTCTTAGGTGGCCTTCTGGAGGCTTTTCCCAGACTCGTCCTTCAAAAGAAGGCTACAAGAAAAACTACAGGAGGACACAGGGAAACTACAAGAGGAAAACATGGAAACTACAGGAGGCCTACAAGAGGAGGCTGAGAGAAATTTCCGTTATTTTGAGGGTGTGAGAGTAGGTGGAAAAGGTGGAGGAAGGTTGGGGTGAGGTGTTAGGGTTCCTAAGGTCTACCACGAACCACCAGAGGGAGAAAGATGATTGGGTTTGCTCAAGGAGAGAGGAAGAAATTCTATGAAAAATGAGGGAAACTAGGGCAGAATTGAGGTGAGGTTTGGTAGACTTGTAGGGCATGGATCAGATGGGGGATGTGATTATTGATAAGCTGGCCTACTACTTGAAGATATCTGATGCATATAAACTGATATTCAACCAAGAAAATCAAGCAACAAATGAAATGAGTGCATTTAGGAAAAACAGAGTTTTGCATTAAAATGGTCTAAACTATGGTCTATGAAAGGAAATGCGGAGAAATGTTGTAGGAAAGGAAAGCATGAAAGAAGACTATTGAAAATTAGTAATTGAACATGATAAAGGAGATCTAAGGAAAAGCAAAATTGGACTATTAATCTACTACAGAGCTACAAACACTAGAAGTGCAATGAAGGAGGAAAATCTATGTTTTTGGGGCAGCAAGAGGATGTTTGCGTCAAATCATGGTCCCAGAGGGAGGAAGAGAGGCAAAGGAACTATTGCTAGCTTTTTGAATCTTTTCTGATCGCTACTTAACCTGCTATAGAAAGCACAAATGGAAGAAAACTACTAAATCATCAAAAGAAACCTATTCTTAACCATAAAAGAAATACATCTAACTGCAAATTAATCTACAAACTGAAGTAAGCATACAAGTACAAGTAAAGAGAAGCTTGGCTGCTTAGATTGGGCCCTAACCCAAGAGCTTTAGCCCTCTGAGGTAACTCAGTGCTAGCTCAAAAAGAATTCCATCTTCATTATCAAAAGAATAGCAAGATTACATAAAACTATCAAATAATAATAAGCTTGAAATTTGAGCAGAGTTTACATAAGCAAAAATCCGACCCTAGTGAGGCCCTAGGCCTCTCTACTTATACATCTGAAGCTACCAACAGCTTCCTTAAATCGGGGAGGCTTGGCTCCCAAAACTCGAGATAATTATCAGTCATCCTCCACTTGCTCAGCTTCCTTCTAGTGCATGATTCAACTGCTTGTACTCCGAGCTAAATGAAGGATAATTCAAGGTGAGGAGTAATAAATGAGGGGGATTCACTCTTATAAGTCCTCTCCTCTGTCTACTTCGAGTTATTGCTATATTATGGCCATTAAATCCTTGACTTTGAGCTCGAAATTCATCAATAATCTACATTAAATACATGTTAGACCACATGGCATAATAAGTAACCCAACTCACTCTATAAGCATAAATATAATTAGAAAATCATACAATAAACTAAGAGAATGGTTGACTTGACTAGGTTAGGAGGTAAAATGAGCCAATATAATTACCCATTTATGAGGCTCGTCATCACCCCCCTACTGAAGGTGTTGCTCATCCTCTAAGCAACTTAGTCAATCTCCTCATCTTTTATGGCCCTGGTGGACTCCTTAGCATCCTAGGCCTCTGTTGTGGTCTACTCATGTTCTCCATAGAAACATGCCTTTCTTTCTATGTCCTTCCACTGATCCTCCTCTTCCTCTTCTCTTCTGCCTTCTAGCATGCCTAATAGGAGTGGGGGGCTCAGTTTGAGGCCAATCCAGTTGACCTTTAGCCTTTGCATGGAGCGCTTGTACATTGGCACTCTTTTCAATGCCTCCTTCAACCTCATGGGGGAATGGTATTCCCTGATCTACAAACTGTGAGGTAAGGTGTTCCATCTTCTCATGCATGCATGCACACAGTCATTCCCAAGTGGCCTTTGCATATCTTCAAAGTGTGCAATGGCTTGTGCCTGATTGGTTAGATATTTAGGGGCAATCTGAGGGTCATTGGAAAGCAGGTTGTGTGTGTTGATGAGTGCCATAGGATCTGATGGCTCAACTCTTATCATTAATGGCTCATTCTGCTCTTTTATCGTCAATATTTTCATTTTTTATACCCTCAATTCTTCATGGTTCATCCAGGAGGCCATGGCCATTAATTGTAGGTCCCCTAGCTTGGCATTGGGGTCCCACACATTCATGTCTGTGAGGGCCATGTTGTGTGGTTAGAACTCTGCCACCTTTGCTTTATCCTCCAGGTGCTTTGGTCACACAGGTCCATGAAATTCCTGTAGTCTTGGAAAGGCATTGTGCCTCTTTGTGCCAAAGTCTTTATTTGGAATTGAAGCCATTGGTCCTTCAGATAGAGGCCATAAGATTTGGTTGGTGTTCTGCATTGTAAGGCCTCCATGGATAAGTTGGCCATGTATTCCAGCTAAGTCTCTTTCTCTTGCAGCTGCCTCCTTAGGATTTCATTCTCATTTTCTAGGTGGCTTCTTGTGATGGCTTTTCTGTCTCTGAGAGCACTCAATTAAAAGCCCATTTCCCTTAGTTTGTTTTCCTTATGGCCAACATCCTCAACCCCTTTGGATTTGGCTATTTGCATCCACCTATGTGTTCTCACTCTTTCTTTTTGTAATTCTAAAAACAGTGGAATTGCAAATTTCTATGGGATTATTCTGCCTCCCTCAAGTAGATTGTAATAGGAGGCAAGACTAGGATGGGGGTCAGGTTCTTGTAGCTCTTTTGCTTCCTCCTTCACCTCTGGTTGTCCTTCTATCCTTTCCTCAAGCTTTTGGGTCTCCTGTAGTGTGGACAATGTCTCTTGTATGACTATTTCAGCCTCCTATAGGCCTAGTTTTGGGTCCTTTCTCTTCCATGTAGAAGATCTTGGAGTCCCCCTTTCATATGTTATACGTGTCTTGGAAGGAGATTCTTTCACTTTGGCATATGGTGAATATTCAATGGTAATGGGAACTTTTGAAGAGGGCTGAGGTTTGCCTGTTTTAATTCTTGTGCTCTTCCTTTCCCTGAAATACATGGAGGTCTGTCTTTTCCTCTTCTGCTTCGGCTTGACTGGTGTACTGAGGGCAGTGAGGGCAGCTTTTTCTTGTGTTGATCGTGTGCACGTGTGGGTGACATCTCGTATGAGCAGAGTCAACTAGATGAAGGTGGCCAAGTTAATTGGCCACCTTTCCCTAGTTCAATCTCAACCATCTCATTGCCTTCGTATGACTCCCAATTACACAAATGTAAATAGAGGAGTGATTTAATTACTTACGTGTGATCCGAGTGTATTTGTTGTAAAGTGTTGTGGCTCTCTGTGTTGCATGCCTTCATTCTTCTTCATGCATGCTGTCTCTACTAGCTAATGTGTGGTTGTGTAATTTTGTAGGTTCTTCCTTTGCTGGAGCTGAGCTGCATGTTCCTTTCCAACCTTCAGATGTGCACTCTTTTGCCCTTAGTGCTAGACTTCTATGGGATCAGCTGCTACAGGAATTCCTACAGGAGCTCTTGTAGCTGTTTCTCCCCTTGAAACTTCAGCTTTTCCCTGTGCTTGGAACTCGAGAATAATGCCAGAGGTGTCATGCATGATGGAGGGATAATATGTAAGCTTCAAGTAAGGTTATTGGTGCCTTTTCAATTTTTTCTTTTATTTTTGTTTTTTCAATATTCGAAAATTGTTTTTTTCTTCTGTTTTCCTTGGATAGGAAAACAAATGATGCTTGGGGTATGATGAAGGCTTGGAAATGATAGCAAGGAGGCTTGAAGGTGTTAAGAGGGATGATAAGTTCCTCATGAAGCTCTCTTAGTCCCTCAAATTACCTTCTGTAAACATTTTAGGCTCTCTGTAATTCCTACAGGAGCCTCCTATAAAACACACAGAGCCTCCTATAGAAAACACAGTTTTGGAAAAAAAGTACAGTGGGGTGAAAGAGATGCCAAATATGATGGAGGAAGGTGTGGAGAAGGTGAGATGGATGCTGGTGTGAATGTCAAGGTTCCTTTGGCACCTTCTTCTACTTCCTGTAGTCCTCCTGCAAACCTCCAATACAGCAAAAATTCATTTTTATTTTATTTTTATATTTTCTTTTTAAAATAACTAGGGTGCCTCAGAGAGGTTTTCACCTTAATTGCCTACCTTGGGTGCCTCCAAGGGAGGTTTTCACTCAAGGATATTATTCCTTTTCCTCCTTTTTTGACATTACTGGGCAGCCTCAAAAGAGGTTTTCAACCCAATGATGGGACTCAAGCGCCTCATGGAGGTTTTCATTTGAGTCCTTATTTTTTTTTTTCTTTCTTTAGTGAGTGGGTGAAGTGGAAGTTAAGACATGCTCCACTACCATCACTATTTTATTCAAATCTTCAATAAACTCTCGCTTAGAGAGGGGTTTCTTGTAGACTTTCAATCGATGTCCATTGACAAGCATGGGGATGGCTTCATCATCAATGGTTCTGATCAGAACTGAACCATTGTCATTGCGTTTCTCCACAATGTAGGGTCCCAGCCATCTCGTCATCAGCTTGCCTTTGAAATCTTTGTATCTTGAATCATAGTGTAGTTCCCAATCTCCCTCTTGGAATTGCTTCTCCTTGATATTTTTGTCATGCCATATCTTTCTCTGAAGTTGAACTACCTCTATATGGAGAAGGGCTTGCAATCTGTATTCATCCAATCCATTGAGCTGAAGTAATCTCTCCTTTTGTGCATGGCTGAGGTCTAGGTCCGACTGAGCTTCCATCCTTAGGGTATTGAATTCAAACTCTATTGATAGCAAGGCCTTCTTCCCATAGACCAATTCATAGGGTGTGAACCTGGTGATGGTCTTCCATGTTGTGTTGTAGGCCGAAGTGGCCTCAACTAATTTGTTTGCCTAGTCTTTTCTACTGCTGCTCACTACCTTGGTTAGGATCCCTTCCAAAGCTCTGTTAGTGACCTCCACTTTCCCATTGGCTTGTGGATGGTAAGGGGTGGAAGTCTTGTGCTTGATCTTATGATGTGTGAGTAGGTCTTCAATCAGGTTGGAAGTGAACTGACTTCTTTGGTTTGTGACCAACTCTCTCGGATACCCGAATTTGTAGAATATGTTTTCTCTCAAAAACTCAGCTACTTTTTCTTCTTTCACTGATTTGATTGTTGTTGTCTCTGCCCACTTTGTCAGGTAGTCGGTGCACACAATGATGTACTACTTCTACTTTGAAGGGGGGTTGATAGGCCCCACAAAGTCCATGCGCCACTTCTCAAATGGCTCAAAGGTCACTTGAGGTTGCATGGGCATTTGATCCTTGGGAGTGGGTTTCCCCATCCTCTGACATCGATCACACTGGCTCGTGTATCTCCTCACATCCTGATGAAGAGTGGGACAATAGTGGCCTTCTTGCAATATCTTGAAGGCGGTTCTTTTTGCTGCAAAATGACCTCCACAAGGCCCATCATGACAGGTCAGGAGGATGTCAAAGACTTCCTCCTCCCGGACACATCTTTTCAAGATCTGATCTGGACCAAGTTTGAAGATATTGCCTCCAATCTAGCTGAAAGGGACGCTTTTCCTTACTATCCTTCTCTTCTCTTTTGAGGACAGGTGTGGTGGGAACTGTGCTGAAACCAAGCAATTTGCTATATTAGCAAACCATGGAGAGAGTACTGATATAGAAAATATGTGTTCATCTGGCATTTGGTCATCCACCATTCCTTCTTTACCTATAGGCAAATTCACTCTAGACAAAAAGTCAGTAACAACACTCCCTTTACCAGGCTTATCAATAATTGTCAGATCAAACTACTGAAGTAAAAGAAACCATCTAATAATGCGAGAATTTACATCCGGTTTTTTCATTAAATATATAATTGTAGCATGATCAGTGTGCACAAAGGTTTGATAGCCCATGATATAATGTCTGTATTTTTTTAACGAATGCACAACAGCTAGGAATTCATTCTCGATCAATGTATAGTTTAACTCTGCCTTTGACAAGTTTTTGCTTATAAAGCATATGGCATAAGGTAACTTTTCATCAACTTGTCCTAAGGTTGCTCCTATGACTTTGTTCAAAGCATCTGTATGAATGTGAAATGGTAGTGCCCAGTTTGGGCCTCTGAGAACTAGGGCAGTCACGAGCTTGCTCTTCAAGGTATCTAGGGCTTCTTAATAGTTTTCCGACCATATGAACTCAACATCTTTTCCTAGGAGGCTAAACAAAGGAGAGGCTATCTTGCTTAAGTCTTTAATGAATCTCCTGTAATATCCGGATAAGCCTAGGAAACTTCTAACATCTCTCACCTTTTGAGGAGGTGGGACCCTTTGAATGATGGCAATTTTTTTGGGGTCCACCTGTAGTCCTTGTTGAGGTATTTCATGACCTAGCACGGTCCCTTCAGTCATCAAAAATTCACATTTTTCCGGACTGAGGGACAGGTTCATCTTAATACACTTATCTAGAACTTTTCCTAGGTTAGATAAAGCTTCCTGAAATTCAGATCCATAAGGAGTAAAATCATCCATGTATATTTCTACTGCATCATGAACCAGCTCAGAAAATATACTCAATACCACTCTTTGGAAAGTGGCTGGAGAGTTGCAAAAACCAAAAGGAAGGACTAGGTATGCAAAGGTACCCCAAGGACAAGTGAAAGTGGTCTTATCTTGGTCTTCCGGGCTTATTTGAATCTGATTGTACCCACTAAACCCATCTAGGAAGGAGAAAAACTTTTTCCCTACCAGTCCGTCTAACATTTGATCTATGAAAGGTAAAGGAAAGTGGTCCTTTTTAGTGGCTTTGTTCAATTCCCGATAGTCAACACAGATTATCCACTTACCATTTTTCTTTGGCACTAACACCAAAGGAGAGACCCATTCACTGTCAAAAATGGGATAGATGAATCCTGCATCAAGCAATTTCTACTGTTCTTCCTTGACAATATCTTTAAGTGTTGGGTTCATCCTCCTTTGAGGCTGCCTCACTGGCTTGCAATCTTCCTTGATGTATATATGATGAGTACATACTGAAGGGAGCACTCCCTTCATTTCCTTATAACTCCAGGCAAAGGCATCTAGATGTTTTCTCAGTAGGCTGCATAGCTCTTTCTCCTGGGAAGGAGATAGGGATGGATTGATTTTCAATGTTCTTTCTGGGCTGAACTCTATATTTTTGACACGGAGAGAAGTAGGGTCAGCCACACAGAGATCAGTTGAGGGGTTGTTTTGGGTTTCTCTTACTATGTCTTCTAATGGTGATACATTGGGAGGTGGATTCCGAATGAAATTTTCAATCATATCATCCTCATCTTGCGGTTTTCCTCCCATGGCGATTTCCAATGCAAAAAGAGGTGTAAAATAAACTTCATCCTCCTCCTCCTCCTCCAACCAGAGAGGTAGATCATGTTCTAGCAAGGGTTGGGCAGGAGGATATAGGGTTAACTGCTTGGAAATATGCCCGTTCTTGATGGTCATGTTCCCAGCTTGGCAGCTGATGTAGGCATCGGCTGTAGCCAACCAGGGTCCTCCCAGGATGAGAAGATACCTAGTGAGCTTTGCCTTTGGTTGGAGAACTAAGAAATCAGTAGGTTATTCCCAAGAATTGATGAAGACCATCACATCTCCCACAATCCCCTCAGGGGTCACAGTGGAGCGGTTTGCTATCTGCAGCACCATTGTGGTCTTCCTCAAGGAGCCATAGAGGTTAAGTTTGAGCATGGTGTCCTTCGTCATGGCATTAATGGCATCTCCCAGATCAATCAAGGTATGTGGTACCATTGTGCCATTGATGTGGACATCAACTACTGGGCTTCCAAGATCCAGATATTTTGGACAGATTATCTGCCCCAAAATCAGGTAGGACAATTTTCCTATGACATTGATGGTTGGGGCATCTCTCTTCTACCTTCTTGGATGCCTAAAGCACTTCTCTTTAATCAACCTATTGTAGATAGGCACATCTTTTATGGCTTGGAGAAGTGGTATCTTCACACATAAATGTTTCAATTCTCCCAAGAGTTCAGTCTCTTTTGGGGTAGGCTGGATTGTCATGGATAGTCTCTCAAGAAAGGGTGGATTTTCTTTAGGTTTGCTTTCCTCCTTATCTTCCTCAAACTCCCTAGGTGGAGGTTGGCTATCTGGGAGAACTTTCCCAGATCACAAGTTGATTTCTTGAATCTCCACAGCATAAGTTGGGCATGATGGTTCCCCACTATACACTTGTTGAGCCTGTCTGTTGTTTGAGTTTGGATTTTGCTGGGCAGACATTTGGGGTTGCTTTGGTGGAGTAGAAGGTAACGGTTGTGGTTGGGTAGGTGGTGGAGGCAGAAGAGTGGGACGAGGTGTGAGATGAATTCCATGAGGTTGCAGCTGAGCAGAGGGTTGAGATGAGTGATCAGTTGGTTGGGCATGGTATTGAGATGTGATGGACCAAGGAGGAGGTGTGGACCAAGAAGGATGGGTAGGGGGGCCCAACAAGGTATGGGGGTGACTTGGTTGGGGTGGTAGTATGCCTGAGATGTCCCTTGCATCCCCTGCTAGTATGGTCTAGGTCCATGCGACCTCCTTTCGTTTAAGTAGTAGATCTGTTCCGTGACTCCTTCGGCCCTTTGGTATACAGCTTTAAGACCCAGCAAGGAAGGGCACTTATTTGTAGAATGATTTTCTTCATAGACTGAACAGACCTCTATAGATTTCAATGGGAATTCATTTCTAAGATACCTCCTAGTGCATCTAGGGAAAAAAATGGCCAAAGTTCTCCCTTCTTCCTCTTGTTTTCTTTTGATATGTAAGGTATCCATTTGCATGGCAAGATTCTACAACATCTCACTCTTGAAGTCTTCCAACATGCTTCCAATTTCCCCTTTAATGGATCAATTGTAAGAAGAGGTACTGGCTATGGGTTGAATCCCCCTACCTTTCTTTCTGCCTGCTCTAGAATGGTTTCTAAAAACAGTCTTTATGTCCTCATAGGATAGTTGGTAAATGTCTCCCCCAGCTAATAGATGGAGGGTGTCTAGAAGGTATTCCCAAATTCCCCTAATCAGGACCAACTTCAGAGATTCAGCGTCAAGTGTACACCCAGCCCTTTTGTAATTAAGCTGGAACCTCTCTTCATAGTCTTCCAGGTACTCATCACTTCTTATGGTCATTCGGAAGATATCTTCTTTAGTATCTTTTGTCCTACAATAGTCTCAATACTTGTTGTTAAAGGCCTCCTACATCTAATCCCAAGTTGTGATGTTATTGCCAGGTAATCCCATGAACCAGTGCAGTGCTGCATCCTTGAAAGTAGAAGGGAACAGTTTCAACTTTTGCTCATCTTCTGCATAGTCATAAGTTCTACAGATGACAGCGCACTCAAAAAAGAAGGTGTCAGGATCTTCTGTAGTTAGGCCATGGAAGTGCAGTAGGGCTGAAGGACTTATATTTTTCATTTTGGTGTCCCCATTGGTCTCCCGAATGGGAAAGGTAACCTCTATTCTTTCTCCATTTCCCCTAGCATTTCTATTTTCAGCCATTGCCTCCAGAGGAATTTTTTCTTCTTCTTCTTCCCCTATAGGTTCTTCAAATATGTCTGGTTGTTCACCTAAGGGTTCTTCTTGATCACAGCCACCGAAGAAGAGAGAAGGTTGGTTGTGTGAAGTAATGCGGGCGTTGGGAAATTTTTTTCTTGAATTATCTCTATTCTTATGAGGCATAAAAGGAAATCTTTTTGGTTGGTTTTTGTTTCTTTTTCCTCACACTAATAGTACCTGCAAAAGCTAAAAATGATAGAACAAATTGCAACTAGCTGAAATGAACTTGCCGAATGGAAATTTACAGAATTGAAAGGGAAGCAAGAAAGTGCAGGTCTAAAACAAAAGAAATGACTAGTCTACTTTTGCTGAAATGAAATTTGCATAATTGAAAAGGAAAGCAAGGAAATGCAGAACTGAAATAAAATGAATGACTAGTCTACTTTTGTTGAAATAAACTATTAGCAGAATGTTGCAAGAAGAAATAGAAGAAAGAAGTAATCACATAATACTCTGACGGTTCCCTGGCAACGGTGCCAAAAGGTGGTGAGTGCCAGTATTGCAGCAAGAATGATGCAACTCTTGGGTTGCCAAATTTAATTTTATCAATCCAGTAGTTTTTAACAAACTTGGAAGCGTCGGTGTTGTATGCACAAGTACTAGTTCTCACTGCAGGTTGTCACTTGGTCAGCCAGCTCAAGATCACTAGGAGCTCAAGCCAACTTCTATAGATCTCAGAAGAAGCTCTATGTGTGATGAAAGAAATAAATATTACTCTAAAGAAGCTATTCTAATTACAAAAAGGAAATAGACTGGAATGTAAAGCAAGACCTAGTAACCCTAATTAACAAGATAATTCTACTTTTGCCAAAAACACTATGAAAACCATGAAAGTAATGCCATTACCTACTCATGAAAGCAAACAACATCTAACCATTCTATTTCTGGAAGTAAATAGATAAAAAACATATTTTTGGATTTCTATGTGTTTTTATGTGAATTCGACATGCATCTAATTTATTGTGTGTGAGTGTGCCAGTGAACAGGAGGCGTTAAAGGGTGGTTTTGGAGCTTGGGAGGATGGTATATGGTAAGGATGGGTCCTAGGGGGTCTTAGGTCGCATTCTGGAGGCTTTTCCCAGACTCGTCCTTCAAAAGAAAGCCTACAGGAAAAGCTACAGGAGGACACAGGGAAACTATAGGAGGAAAGCAGGGAAACTACAGGAGGCCTATAAGAGGAGGCTGAGAGAAATTTCCGCTATTTTTAGGGTGTGAGAGTAGGTGGAAAAGGTGGAGGAAGGTTGGGGTGAGGTGTTAGGGCACTGTTACTGGGAAATCTAGTGTCCACTCAGAGCTACTAGTCCCACTAAGACTGGTAGCTATCTTAGAAACAAACAAACTAAAACCACTTTCGTTTTCCTTTATGAGAGATAGATAAGAGAGGAATGAAGGACACCAACCTCAGTCTTGTGCTTGGTTCCTTGCTAGGTTCCTCTCCCTTTTGAAAGATCCTTGTCACTTCTCCTTCGTCTACGCAGCTTCAAAGAGCACCTGTGGAATCAAAGCAGCATAATACTATCGAAGAACAAAGATCTACAATCATAAACAATATAGGCCTAGATATATATTGACCACACAAATGCATATATCATCAAACATACAAGAATGTGGAGGAAAAATTGAATAGCTTTATTAATATCAAGAATATCAAAGAGGATTACAACCAATTCTTCTAACCCAGTGTCATCCTCCAGCATGAAAGCCCTTCTTTCACCTCATGAAAAGCTTAGATCACCCAACACTATGAAGTTCCACCAAGAAACCAACAACACTTCCTTACAAGATACAAAATTCCAGCCTCTGGATCTCTAGGATGAGGGATCCATATATAGATGATTGTAGGGGGGTGATTTCGCTTCTGGGATTTTTATTAGTGTCCTCTCTCTGATAGTTCTTGATTCCACTTGGAGATTGATGATCTCCTACCCATCCCTGGGCAAGTTCAGAGAGGCAAGTGTCATAGGAGAAGTTTCTAAAAGTTTCTATGATCATCCACCTCACAAAATGTCTCTGCCATTTGTCCACTCTCGCCCATCACACCCTTTAGAAGGGCTTTTCAGTATGCATCGAACCCTTTACACTGAGCAGGTGGGATGCATCGCACCCTTAGCATTGAGCAACTTGTATGGTCCAGTTTTGACCAGTTCTGAGCAATTTTCTATGGAGAACTTCTGGGAGATGATGTAATCAGCTGACCTTATTCTTTTAGGGTGTGAAGCAACACTTTTAGGGACCTAGGAGCCCTTGGTTTATGGACATGTTTGATTGGGGTTGCAGTGCCCAAAAATGTCTATAATAGTTGCCCCTTAAAGCATGAGGTCGTTAATCTTTTGATGTCGGGTGAAATGCTTTATCATGAGGATCCGAACTTTTTTCGAGCTGGAAGGTGACCTGTAATAAGATACAATACAATACATTATCTTCATAATATTTTTCATGATCTAGCTGGGGAAGGCATTCCCATGCTCAGCTTTATAAATTCATTTTCATATACATAAGACGGACAACCGTCTGTGTGGGAGACTGATGATTTTGATAGAGTCATCATCCTTTGATTCAGATGATCATCTGTGTAGCAATAATGTATATTTGATGTCTTTATTTTCCTAAATATATCGCAGCCTGGATGGGTGAAACTAGATCTGGGGTCTTCAAACTCATCCAATCTTCACTCGGAGTACAAGTCGATCCATGTGAAAGATGTTCTGGAGTCGAACATGGAAAGACATCGCCTGATTACCAGCCAATGATGTAAGCTGTTAACAAGCACGAGAGGAATCACCGATAATGATGATGGCCCTCAAAGTACTACAATACAATTTGCGTGGTGTGAAAAAGGACTTAGTGTTGAACACCACGCAAAATCTTTCAGTCGAAGGCCATTAATGTAAACCAGTCACCGGAAGTGAGAAACTTGAAATTGCGGCATGCAAGCTTCGAAGTACTGAAAAGGTTGTTCCTAAGTCAACTTCTTGGATAATGAGCTGATGTCGACAAGGAGCGACCCATTGTAGGAGGGCCTTAATGAATCCCACATCTACAACACGAAACAGAGTAAATGATCTCGGAGGTGAAAACGATCTGATGATACAGGGTTCAAGGTGGCAGTCATGAAAGAATGGAGCGTGAATGTATTGCAGCGGATGAGACACAGGTGAATTCTCTGAGTGACTTCTCTTGAACATATCGGTGACACTGACATGGATTGGTAGTGTTAACCTGAAATATGGATGGCAGCTAAAAGCATGTTAATGTGTATCACTTTTTCCCTTTTTGTGGCAAAGAAGTTTTATAAAAATAAATGGAGTTGGAATGTTTACTCTTAAATTTACAAAATCATAAAAAGCTAGGTGGTGGTAAAAGAAGACAAAACATGTCAATTTAAATTCAATTTCATGTCATATTTTTTCTAAAATTTAATATATAATTTTTATCTAATTTGTTCATTTTCTTTAAAAGGTATCATTAATATTTTACATCAATTTTTAAGTAGTGACAAAAACGCGACCCCCCATTTCTCTATTGATTTATGCTTTTTAATTCCAATTTCTTTAAGAGATGTGTTGTAAACATTCTAAAGATTGCTAAACAAATTTAAAAATAAACAGTAAGCATATTTTTTAATTATTATTAAAATACTAGTAAAAATGATCATATTTTCGTATATATAAAACCACGACCCAAGAAACTACCCTTTCAAGTTTATAAAATCAAATTTTTTTAATAGAAATTTGAAAATAACATATAACAAAATGTTAAAAAAAAAAATTGAAAAATTTTAAAATATATTTTATATTTTTAATAATAAAATTTTTAATTATGATTATAATAACGTATTCTATATTATTCAAAATATAATATATAAAATTATTTGTTTAGAAATTTTACTTCTATTTTTATATATATTTTTAAAGAGTTTTAGCATTTCATGTAACTTTACATAAAGTTATTTACATTTTGTGAGTGATTAACCATAGTTTTTACCAATATTTACTATTAATTGACTTATTTGAAAATTTAGTATTTACTTTTTATAACATTATTTATATTTTTTAAACCCATTAAATAGGTTCACTATAGCTTTTACCAAAATTTATTGTGAGTTAGCTTTGTTACAAATTTAGCATTTATTTCTAATAATTAACAAGTATGAAACTCAACTCATTTAATTGATATTTTTATATTATTTTTTTATCTTTTTTCATTTGAGTATTTTTTTGCTTTTGCCATATAATGAGACACATTAACATGCTTTTACCAACCGATGGCAATATGACCAGTGAACGGAAAAACCCAACCCAACTTGGATGCGGAGTAAAAGTGTCATGTTCAAGAGCGACTTGCTACCAATAAAGTTTCTTCAAGTTTTCTTCCCAATTTTTCCCCAGTCATTGCTGACCAATACCTCTTTATTTTTGTCAAGCTTCAGGAGGATAACATATGCTTGTTCTATAATTTTCCCTTCGGGCATACCCATCGCTATGTTTTAATGAGCCTGGCGACAATGAAACTCGTTCTTGTCTGTATGGACAAGTTTGTCGCTATTCGGTTTTAATGAGTTTAACAATAAAGATAACTCGATGCTTTTCAATTTTAGAGAGTCTGAAAGGGACGTAAAGGAAACTCTAATAATCCTTTTTCATCATATAATCACTTAAGTCCAAAAAAGCATAAAATAATACGAAAGGGATGAATTTTCTGTAATTTTAATGAGCCGAACAAAACAAGCGCTCGATCTTTTTGTGTAATAATCCATCAGGTCCAAAAAGATTAAAATCTAGAGGAGGGATAGCACTTCCGATCGCTTTAACGAGCTGGAGAGGCCAATTGCTCAACAATCTTTTCATATTTTATGAGTCAGGTAAAAAGAGCTTAAAGGAGACTCATTTTTGAGGAATGAGTGATAATTTCAGGTAGTAGCTGATTCCAGGTAAGGTTTGGAATTTTCAAATCACGGCAGTGTCACAAGGATGGCTAGCAGGATCACTCTTCGCAGTTGTTCCTCAAAAGGGGTAAACAATGAAATGGAGGTGAATGATCGGCTACAACAGAGTGGAGGTGCTGATGAGAACACGACCAAGGTGTAAAGGCTGATGATAATGCATTCACAATGGTTATTTACAGGAAATTGGTTATTTTTTAATGAGCTTAAACTTTGGGGGAACATTTGCTCATTGCTTATGTTTAATTTTTAACGAGCTTGAACTCCACATAAAAACTGCTCGTGATAATGGTCATCGATTTAATTTCACCGCTAATCACTTTGTTCTGTCAAAGGTTGTACTGCCTGTTCAATTGCTTCATCAAACCGATTAGAAATGAACAATATATGTTTCAAAAATGAGTTAAAACACTAATATTTTACTCAAATTACGTGAAAAGTAATTTAAAAGTGGTTTTTACCGTTCATTTTACCATTTCATTTGAACTTTGGTTTGTTGGAGCTCTGGAGGTTCTTTTCCCCCTTGATTTTGACTAGCTAATTCCGGGAGATTCTATGGATGATTCTTAGCATCGTCTGGACCAGGTAGGAGCTAAACCTGAGCTCTTCAGTTGCATTCCTTCCTTTTTGAATTCTGTGCATGTTTCCCTGTTTTTCTGAGCCTATGGGGTTTGAAAAATTCACCCTGGCTTCATCGCACCCTTCCTATATCGAAAGGTGCGATGCATACTAGCTTGGCCATTGGCCAGTCAGTATGCATCTCACCCAATACACTGCTTGGGGTGCGATGGGCGTGAGAGAGGAAATTTTTGCACTGTTTTCTCATGGAATTTTTACATGTTTTTTGCCAAATCAGGACCCTGACTCTTCTCTTGCTTGTTTTTAAGAGATTCATTGGAGAAAAATGGTTGTTACATGGCAAGAATGTGAGCATGAAGAAGAGGACATGCTTGCTTTACATGATCCAGTTACGGTAACTACACTACGGAACTGTGGCTTGTTCAAGTTTTTCCGCATCTCTAGCATGAGGCAACAAATCAACTTGTTGCAATATCTTCTCGATGCATGGGATCCTACCAAACAGGTGTTTCAGATCAGGGGAAAATCCATCCCCTTGACTGTTGTGGACATCTATTTTTTGACCGGTTTATCGAGGCGGGGTGCCCCTCTTTCATTATCAGGTTCTACCCGCGGGGGCGAATCCGTGAGAGATTATATTCGCCGGTATTGCAGAGAGGGATCTCAGCCGAGTAGGGATGGTAAGATCAACATTCGAGATGTCAATGACCGGTCCTTAAGGACCATTCTATTCACTTTTGCTAGACTGGCTGGTAGTGCGGCTCTTCACGTGGCTAACAGGTCCTATATGCAGTATGCCTTGGAATGCCTTGAACCAAAGGTGTTCAACCAGTACTCCCTGTGATGAAAGAACAATTTACCAAGGTAAAAAGTGGAAAATCCAAGAACTTCAGCTATGGTTCTATTTTGACCACTTTTGCCTTGGAAAAGATTCCACTGATGCAGCCGCAGTACATTACACTTGGCTTACCTCCACCGACTGAGCCACAGATGCAGAGATGGGTCGACCTTATGGCCCGACATGTTGGTCAGTCCCAGGTTTCCTCTTTTGATACATTCTTTGAGTGGTTCAACTATCAGGAGATGGTTTTTTCCGAGTATCCATATGCTGGTATGGGTTTCCGGGGTGACCCAAATTTGGTGTTGTCGGCTAGTGAGCAATGGGGTGCTATCGGTAAATTCTCTGACCATATCTCTATTTATCATTTCTTTTTATAATGTTCTTGTGCTTTCTTCTATCAGTACTAATCAAAACTCATGTGCTCATGCAGATATTGGACTAGTTTGGCTAGTGGTACATCTAAGAGTGCTAGCTGCCGCTCCAGCAGGAGAGGCTGTGGGGAGGGCTATCCTTCGTGACCTTGATGTGGTCGAGACTCTTTTAGCATTGCATGATTGCACAGGTGGTGATTTGTTATCACCAGCATCATTAGACTAGGGTGCCCCCCAGCATTTTGAGTTTTGGGTCATTTGACCGATTTTGTCTTGGTTACAGAACATTATGTATGAACCATAAACAGTTATATATATTTTTTGATTTTCGAAGCTTTATTTTGGTTGAGTTACGTGATCTTGATGCAAATATTTGATGAAATGCTTCTTTTATAAATGTTGCAAATGTCTATCTAACACATAATTTGCCAATGATTATGTTAATGTGTTTAAGTTTTTGGAAATATGCTGATATTGAATAGAATCAAACTGCCTTTCCAAAATCTTGACCCCTAGGAACATGTGATAGGTAGCTGGATTCCGTACGGAGTAGATACGAGTGAGTTGTAGGATGACGAGTTGTAAGTCTAGCCTGACGACGAGTCGGCATATGCCACGCGTAATGGCATCAGAGAGGAGCTCTATCAACGTGCTGTATTCAACAGTATTGTTCATTGACCGGCCAATACATACCCCTCTAAAACTTACTAACTTGCCGCTTGGATCGAAGATGGCCGAGGCCGCAAAAGATAGCTTCCACGAACTACGCCTCGCTCCATTGACATATCAAAAAAATGATTCCAATGGGTCTAACATCTGCAACAAACGTAAAAGCGGGTCACTTAACCAAAACAATTACCCTTAGCGAAAACAAAAATGTAACAAAAGCATAGGGGTTACTATCTTGAGTCAAGCATAGTAACACTTAAGGTACAACCCGTCGCGAGGTTGCGCCAGTGGAATCCCATCATAATCAACTAACTCGTATGCTCCTTTTGCTAATACATGTTTAACAATATAGGGGCCCATCCATAAGGACTTGAACTTACCTGCTCCCAATTTATCGGATTCCTGGTCGTAAAGTAAGACCAGGTCACCTTCTGAGAAGACACAAGGTTTGACATTCTTGTTGAATTGTGCCTTGACTCGTTTCTTATGGGCTTCGTTAGCCAAAGCAGTATCACAACGGGTTTCATCCAATTGGATTAGTTCCAAGAAATGAGCCTCCTCTTCTGAAGTTCCGGGGAGAAGGTCGACCGTGAGTTTGAGGGACGAGATTTCACACTGAACCGGTAAGATTGCTTCTAGGCCATACACCAGTTGAAAGGGTGTAAACCAGGTTGCATTCCTCACCGATGTTTGGTATACCCACAAGGCTGAGTACAGGATTAGGTGTCAACTCCTTTTGTGGACTCCAATCATCCTTTGTAGCATCTGCTTCAGGACCTTGTTGATTGCCTCAACTTTTCCGTTGGCTTGTGGGTAATATGGAGTAGAGATGTCGTGGGACAGCCCTAATTTAACAGCCAATTAAACCATCATGTGATTGCGAAAATGCGATCCATGATCTATGACTATGGCCTGTGGAATGCCGAATCTAGAGACTACATGATTGAAAAAGAAAAGGGCAGTCGTTTCGCCACTGTTGTTTAATGTAGGCATTGCCTCGGCCCATTTGGTAAAATAGTCTATTATGACTATGATATACCCATTCCCCCTGGCCAAGGTGGGGTTACATGTCATGGAATCTATGCCCCACTTGACAAATGGCCCAACAGCAACTACTGGTTGCAGAGGTGGGGGTGGTATTCTAGTTTTTCGATCAAATATTTGACATGCATGGCAACTTCTGACTGCGGTTATGAAAACTTTGAACATTGTTGGCCAAAAGTATCATGTTCGTAAAATCTTTTGCGCCGTAGCATAACCAGATTGATTCCCCCCACATGTGCCTGAATGGAAATCATTCAGGACTTTTTCGGCCTCCTCGTGGGTGAGGCACCTCCTCGGAACTGTATCGACACCATGACAGTAAAGTGTATCACCAACGATCATGTAGTCTTTTGCTTGGTATCAAATGCGTCGTTGTTCCGAGTGGGAGGTATTAGACCTATATGTTTGGGTTTGGAGATAGATTATTATGTCTCCATACCACAGATTTCTTGAAGATATTAGAAACAAAGATTCGTCCACGATCTTTTCTTCTGATGTTACATCGTTGGACGACGATGGGAGATCCCATATTAACTCCACGAAAACCAGGGATTTCTTCGATTTGGATTTTATAAATTCCAAATCAAACTCCTGTAGAATTTCTATCCATTTTGAATATTTTCCCCCCAACAACTGTTGCGACAATATATAAGTCATGGGGTTGCAATCTGATAGAATGGTAGTTTTTCGAAAGAGGACATAGTGTCAAAATCTTTGTATCGCTTGAACAGCTACAATAGCTAGCTTTTCAACGTAGGAGTACTTTCTTTATGTATCATTTAAGTTTCTACTTAAAGAATATATAGGATGTTCAATTCCATTATCTTCTTGAACTAAAACCATTGCGATGGTCATATCCGCTGTAGCCAGATACAGGTTAAAGTCTTTTTGATAATTAGGTGCGTACATTAATGATGCTTTTATTAGGGATTCCTTTAAAGCATCAAAGGAAGCTTGCACGACCTGATCCCAGACAAAGGGTACTTCTTTTTTCAACAGATGAGTATAACCTTTAGCAAGTTCAGCGTAATTTGGAATGAACCTCCTCAAAAAGTTTGCTTTCCCTTGGAGTTTCTGAATCTGAAGCAAATTTGAAGGCGGAGGCAAATTAATGATTTCCTGAACCTTACATGGGTCGAGATGAATCTCATCCTTTGAGACCACAAAGCCAAGTAAACGATCGGAACTGACACAGAACACACATTTGTGTGGATTAATTCGTATCTTGTAGTGTCAGCAACGTAGAAATGTTGCTCTCAAATGCTGCGGATGCTCGATCCGCTTTCGCGAATGAGCCAGAAGATCATCGAGATATGGTTGAAAGATGTTTTTGATGTCATGGAAGGCATAATTCATTGCCCTCTAAAATGTTGCCCCTGCGTTCTTTAAACCAAAGGGTAGCTTGTGATATGCAAATGTGCCCCACAAACAAATAAATGCAGTCTTTGACTGGTCTTGTGGGTGGAAATTTATTTGATTATACCCGGAAAATCCATCCATAAATGAAAAGATTTCACATCCTGTGCATTCATCAATTATCTAGTCAATGAAGGGTGAAGGGTAGTTGTCTTTCGGACAAGCTTGATTTACTTCCCTGTAATCGATGCACACTCTAATCGTTCCATGTTTTTTCATTATAGGAACAATATTCGATACCCAATCAGTTAGAGGAACCGGGTAAATAAAACCAGCATGGAGAATTTTTTCAACTTCTGCCTTGATGGCAACGGCTTTTTTGGGGTGCACCTGCCGTATTCGTTGTCGTGTTGGTTTGACATCTGGATACATCTTAATTTCATGTTCAACTATGCTCGAGTCAATGCCTGGCATTTCATTATATGACCAAGAAAAGACATCTCTTAATTCGTGAAGAAGAGCGTTATATATTTCCAGTTCTAAAGGAGAACAAGATTTTCCGACACGAATATTCTCTACAATATCTATTTTTGTCAAGATATTTATGGCGATAGTCTCTTCAACATTGGACAAGTTTCACTCGGAATCCATCGTGTTTACAATATTTGATAAAAAATCAAAAACTGAGGGATGATGAAGGTCACTAGGAGTATCTTCTTTGTAATCCAGAAGATGGGAACGATGGTGGTAATCTTCCCATGGTGCCTAGTCAATCATCATTGACTGAACAATTCCTTCGTCTGTATAATGTACTTGTGACCAAGGATCTGAAGGGGTAACATAATCCTTATACCTATCTATCCAAACGCTTGATGAGCGTTGATTTGGGTTTTCCTCCCATGCCGAAAACATTTATTGCTACAAGATTTCTATTGGGCTTGGAGGCAATACCTGCAGATGATCCATGTTAATATCATTTTCAGAGATCTTTTGAATAGAAGATATCATATTACAAGTTCCCACCATTGCCACTTCTGCCAGATTGGTTAGAGGCAGTAGGGGAAAAGTCCCCATTAAAATAGGGTCTTTAGTAGGCCTACTCTGATATTTTGAAGTGAATGAGGGCTTCCATGGATCATCGGAATGCTTCCCGTAACTTGTGAACAGTTGGGGAGAAATGTTTGTTGGTCGATGATTATAATTCCTCCTTGAAAGGGAAATGCAATCTTCCTAAAATAGGTCGACACAATGGCTGCCATAGCATATATTCAGGGCCTTCCCAGTAGGGTGTTGTAATCAAGGTTTCCGTCAATTACTTCAACATCTATTTCTATTGTTTTGCCCCCCAGTTCAACTTGAAAGTTACTTAAAATCCCTTATGGGGTGTATTTTTGTCCATCAAATGCTTTTAATGTCATCGAAGATCGTGACAAGGGTGGAGATTCTAAAGTTTTCCAGCAACTCGTCGACATAATAATGTAGATGCCCCCTCATCAATAATTGTTCGATGAATAGTTTTCTTGAGGGCTTTCACTTGAATGAGGAAAGCTAGTTGAGTTGGTAACTGAGGGTCATATCCTTTGTGATTAAAGGACACAAGATTGGAATCCATTGGGTCAATCCCACCTATCGCTGATAAGAAAGCCTGCTTTTGAGAGGGGCAATTTTGCAGTACCTCAAGTGTCGACATAGCAGATGGAGATTGGGTCAGATCCTCCACTATATTATAATGTTGTGCTACTCTGGCACGAGGATTAAATGTCGATTTGTGTACTAATCCCTTTGGTGGCTTTATCATTAGTTTAGGAATGATGGGTGGCACAACTTCGGTCGAAGTTGTTGTTGAACTACTGGGTTGATCATTGGCCTTGTTTTCCAACAGCTATGGATTCTCGTAATCTTTATTCCTTGTCGATATCAAAGGATCATTTTGCTGCTTCGACACTGACAACATTAGCACTTCGGACTAGGAAGCATTGTCACTAGCAACCAGATTTGTTCCTAGATTTGGAAACGGATCAGTCAATACTGCCGAGTTTTTTCTAAGCTCAGCTTTATATGGACACTCTCTTGTCCAATGATCCTCATCACATATTAGGCATGGACGATTTCGTTTCCTATCTCCAGAAGGGTTTGCAGAATGTTTTTCAGGGGACGACTCCTCCTGTTTCTTCTTCTTCCCTTTCTTTTTCTTCTTGCCTCCTGGTTGCTTGGTTTCTTTGCCTTTGTCAGTCGATACAACATTTACTTCCATTGCGAGAAGTTCTTCATTTGCATTTTGACCTGAAACCATACGGGCTTTCTTCGACTTAGCCTTTATGGTTTTCATGCTGGTCGTTCCTATACGCCGTCCCCAGCATGAGAGTCTTTGTTTGATTTAGGAGAGGGAGGAATGGAAAATTCGATCTAGGAGCATCAGGGATTTTATCATAGAGTGTGCCCGACTGAGTATAGATCGTCTAAATATTGCGCACGAGTAATTACTTTCTCTTCAGTGACGACTCCTCCCTTTTCCACATCTTCCATAATAGAAGGTAACAATGACTTAATAAACCATTAAGCCAACAACTGATCAAGAACATATGTTTTTACCATTCTACGACGACGTCTCCACTCATGAATATGATCAGATATGTGAGTGGCCGTCATTTTCTTGAAATTGGTAAGAAGCTCTGTTCCCATTTCGTACCTTATGGGTAACGGAAAATGGGTTAAAAAGGTTGTGGCTAGGGTACTAAAGTTATCAAATGAAGCTCTAGGCAATTCAATATACCACTTTGCTGCCGGACCAGTTAACGTTTGCTGAAAAAGGTGAAGCCTGATCGAATCATCGTTTAGAGTGTTAGATGAACACCATAGATGAAAGGTCATCACATGATTCGACAGATATTCACCTGGATTTCCATTAAATTTAGGAATATCTGACGGAAGTTTATGAGGAATCGCTGGCCACCAAGGGGCATAAGCGATTGGATCATTTGTTAGCCGATTTAGATCTAGTAACTCTAAAGTTGCCATGAAGGGAAACTGTTGATTCAGTTTCGGTGAAGCATACCCAGGATAAGATGGGATTGCCTGAGCAGTGGGTCTTTGCATACCAGGTTGATGGGCATAACCATTATGAAATGGTTGATGTTGACCATTTTGAATATACGGCTGCCCATTACTTGCAAAGACTTGGTGCTCAAATCCTTGGTAAACTTGTTGGAATTGTGGTTGTTGATATTGCACCAGCCATGGTTGTGAGACCATGTGTAGTTGTCCAATACTGGCTGTTTGACCAAGATGAGGGGTAATGGTACCTGTTTGAGCCTGGGTCACTTCAGTTAAGGAACCACTAATCGATGATTGTGGTGGCGTCGTAGGGACAAGCGGCTATTGGATTGTGACCTGAGAGACTTGAGGTTGGCATACAATAGGTAATGCCTGTACTTGCGACACTGTCACAGCAGCCGGTGTAGTTGGGATATTTGAAATAGGCATACTTTGTTGCATTGAGTATACAACTCTTGGTTGTTGAGGCAGTATTGGTATCCAACCACTGGATGTAATTCCATCATAACTTGAATTCTGTTGTGAGCTCTCGTATGTTTGACCTCCCGGAGGCAACAATGAAAAGGCATATTGCCCCCCATACGGCAGTAATCTGGTGCTTAAGGGAATTATCTACCTTTGAGGACCGAACTGCCATAATTGACACTGCGAAGGATCAATTTTCTAAGACTCAACATAATAGATTCCAAAAATTATTCCGAATGAACAAACGGGAACAGACCATACCATTGAAACAACCCCTGGATGGATTCCATCCAGTGATTGAGAGCCAGTTGCGACAGATGGTACAGCATAGAACATTGTTGGAGTGGCAGCAGGAAGTTCTGTCATTGTTGTGTCAGATGACATAGTCCTAGATGTCAACAGTTGTTCAGACATATCTAGTCTATCCAAAATATTTCCTAGCGATTCTACAGGAACTTCCAATAACGGTAGACTAATTTCTGACAAAGAAGGATATAGGGTGATCTCAACTCCAAAATGCAATGGAGTACTAGACGGTGGATCCTCCACAACCTCTTCTATAGCAATCAAACTAGGTGGAAGAGGTCGACCGTCAGGTCCGTAAAATATTTCCGCTGCCGAAGAAGGTATAGATTCTGCAAAGACTGATGTTTGGGGAACAACACCTTCCAAATCAACTTTAGATTGAGTTGGTTTAGGTATACTAGGATCAATTCTACTGTCCTCCAGTGGTTGCAGAACTTCTTCTATAACAGTAGGGGTACCTGAAATGTTTGGAGTAACCGGAGTCTCCGAGGGTGTCAGAACACTTGTTCCAACCTGACTAGGGAACTTTGAGCCGGTTAAACGAGTTTGCTTTGTCCGGAGTAGTTTTGATTCTAGAGACAAAGACGGTTGACTCGTAAGCCTCCGCGAATGACGGGGTTTCAATGAACTTTCTTCCATGATTGTGAATTACTCGATCAACTAATAAAGGGGAAAATGTTTCCGAATTAAATGAATTTTAGATGCTTTGACACAACTTGTTTTTTCAATTTTTAAGAGTCGAGAAAAAACAAATGATGACTCTAGTCGCCTTCAATTTTTAATGATCCTGAAGTGACAAGTGCTCAGATGGACCTTTTCCTTTAAGGAGTCTGAAAAGGAACGAAAGAAACTACTCTAGAAATCTAGACAGAGGGATTACCAAACTAATTGCAAAACTGCAGAATAATTTTTACGGTACGGCAGTCAATCTTCCCGAATGTTGTGTTCAGTGCATTGCAATCGATAGGGCGGAAGACACGGATTCCTATAGATAAAGGATATATCCTATTGTGGTCTCCCAATATATCCTGGATGGTACGTGGGAGCACAAGTCCATATTGGCACTTGTCGTCTCAAAGAGGAGGAATCACCCAACCAACAGTGAAAGTGACAGTTACCAGGCTTTACGACACCGGAATACGTCTCTAGCCTAGACTTCTAGATGTTGTGCATTAGGTTCCAAAGCGTTTTTATGTTCATTGAATTTATTTTACAGTTGATCTTTCTTAAGAAATTTTCCTTTTAGGTTAACCGCGTGATGTATATATACAATTCCTAAAATGCAATCTAAGATGATAAACAATCGTTTAATCTTCCTTTTGCAATGAAAATCCTAGCTACTAAAGAAAGAGAGATGATATTGTTTCAACATAGAGCAGAGAGCACACATTAGATGCACTGTCCTAAATCAAACCAACAAGCAGTCTAGATGCAAATGCACATGCATGTATTTGTTTTCAGCTTTCTTAATGTGTGAATGACAAGAAGAATGCTAAGTACAAATCTGAATTATCTTTTCAAAGTGACAGTACTAACAAATTTCTTTTCAAAAACGAAAGGAAGATAATGATGACACTTTGCTATTTTGAATTGAAAACTGCTTTTGACACTTGAAAAACTACTAATTCAAATCAAATACAAGATTAACTGTATAATCGACCATCAAGAACAATAGAATTCTTTTCATTGACTGAAAACGACACTTGCAACACTTTCAAATCAGAAGACGACAGTTTCATTATGCTACTTCTTTGTAAAAGAGAACTGAAAATGATGCACAATACATAAAAACATTCATAGTTTTTTGCACAATGTGTTATCACTCAGGTTGTCCTTCTGGTCGGCATCAAAAGGATACGACCGAGGTAACCACAGACCAATCTTTGGACTGCAGGTTCTAGCCCACCTGCAATCAGAGAGGGCTCTCTCTTTCGGATTTAGCTTTGTTGATAATGTTTTTAGGCTAGTTATTGAGTTCAAGGGGTTTTGTTTTGTTTTTTTGGTGGGAAGGATGATGCTTTCAAGTAAAGAGGCAGGGATAGCATGAAAGTTTTAGAACCATTGGGCATGAAGTCAAGGAGTAGGACTACTGGTGCGTTTTCTTGGTCACAAGAAGGAATATGGAGCAAGCTAGCTGCGTATGAAATAATCATTCAAGGTAAAAGAGATGGATTAAAGGCTAAGGAATGAGGGGAAATTAAAATCTCTCATTCAGATTAGCAGAAAGAAGACAAATGAGCCCTATCTAGGAGCAATTAAGAATTCCTAGATAACAGCCATTCATATATGAAAATAGGTCAAACATGAGCCATAACAGAATTCATATTTATGCCTAATTCAAGAGGAAAACATTAAGAAGCCACAGAAACTGAGCATAGAGTGCAACCAAGAAAATTCTAAACCAATCCTTTGGTCTGTGACTCGAGCATATGTGAAATCAAAATAACAGAGGTAAGGAAAACTTATTGATTCATATAGCAGCACAAGAATTCCGCATTCAATTCTTCAAACCATTAGAAACAAAGCAGACAATCATTCCTCCAAAGATTTTCAGCAATCTTTGATTAAGTAAAACATCTCAGATATCCAGTGCAAGTCTCTAATGAGGATTATCAACCAACTAACCCTTTAAAGAATACAGAGGGTCAGTATATATAGGGAAAATTATCCAAAAACTAATCTATTACAGCCGACCTAAACAGGTCTGAAATAAAATGATTACTTTAACCTAATCTTATCCAGAAATAAATGCATGAAAATATCTTTGAGCTGCGCTGAGGGCAGTTGTATCAAAACTGAGTTAATGTCTGTCCTGGGTGGCTCGGTGCAGTCCTCCTGTAATAACTGTGATTTTTCCTTTATCTCCACCTCTAACTTGGTTTTGCTACTGTTTGTTGGCATTAATGTGCACTAATCCCGACCAGATAGGCTTTTAAATGGCCTTAACTGCTTTGCTGACTTTGATGAAGGTTTTTAATTTTCACTTGATTTGATGTTGTTGAACTGATACTCTTTGTCGCTTCCTGATACTCTTTGGCACTGATCTTGGAGTCTTTAATATCTTCTGAATGGTTTAGACTGTCCCATCAATCCTTTATGGCAGTTGTTCGACCCTCTGTTTCTTTAAAAACTGTGTTTGCCCCTTTCTGAATGTTTCGCGAAAAAAATCAGGTCATTCTGCGCCTTTCGAGCTTGTTGGGGGCTGCGCGATGAGGGGCTTTCCATTTTGGCCCATTTCCCATAGCCATGCACGATTAGCACTAGGCGCTAATTACACATGAAAAACTGCCTCAGATTTTGAATCTGGGCTTCCTCAGCACGATTTTCGCCTTTCACGCCTTTTTGAGTGATGACATCACCATGACGTCAGCAGTGGGTCCCAGTACAGAGGTGACGTGGCAGGGTGACATCACCAGATGACGTCAGCAGTACAGCTAAGGAGGTGGCAGTACACAGTGGTAGTGATGTGGTAGTGACGACTTGGCAGTACGGTGGCAGGAGGCCTGACACAGGTTGATGATGTAGCAGGATGACATCACTGGGCGGAGGTGGTTTTCGATTTTTGGCGCACTGCCTTTGGGCAAAAAGTGGTATTGGCAGAGGGGGCTCCACCACAGCCGAGAGGATGATGCATGGCGGGAGTACGATGGTCAAACCATCGATCTCCCGGGCGTTAAATCTCGACGGCTTCGCTGGGGAAAGGACCCGCCCACCATTGATCTGCGGCGCGCCAGATCTAACGGTTGGCGGCAAAGATGAGGCGACAGAGGTTTAGGGACGGGGCCCGCGAATATTCAAATCTTAATACAGCACTGCAGGGGTCCAAAACCTTGGGTTTGTGGAGTTTGGGGGGTTTTTAACAGGTTTTTAAGGCATCAGAAGGGGTTCGAAAGCCTAGAACGGTGGATTTGTGCAGTTTGAGAAGGGTTTTAAGGCAAAATGAGGGGTTTATGCCTTGGGAGGGTGAAGATAAGTCAAATAAGATGGTTTTTATACACATGAAAGGAATTTTATACTGTGTGGTGGAGTAATATGCATGAAGAGATAGTTTGAGGGTGGAGATGAGGGTTCTTGCTGAGTTTCAGATAAACTTAGCAATTCCCAATGAACTTATGGTTATGTTTCAACCAAGGGGAGGGGATAAGTATATAGGGGAGCTATTAACATAATTTCAGTAGGGGAAGGGGAACACAGATAGGGATTTACATAATAGAGTCAGTAGTTAATAGGGAAATGACAAGAAACCGCTAAGTATGTGGATCTTAGGCTATCGAAGGGGGAAAAGTGACTCATAGAGGAAGAATGGAAATCTTTGAGTGAAGCAGATCTTCACCAGGCAAATGATATGGAAAATGATGAAACTAAGAGGAATGAAGCAGATCTTGACCCCTTCAGGGAAATTAGTGAGTGATTTTGGGGAAGAGGAAGAAGGGGAGGTTAGAGATGTCCAGTTTGAGCCCCTCCAAATGAAAACTACCTTGTACCTGTGATCTGAAGTACAATATCACTTTAAAACACAAAAATTGATCACATATCAACATTCTGCAACCTCAAAAACTACCTACCCAACCTACTTACCTAGCATTTTTTCTTCTTTTTGTTTTGGGTGCACTTAGACTTGCAGACCTTGCTTTACAATTTTTCTTTTGGCTACCCTCCTATCTAAATCTACACTTATTTCTGCCAAGGGCCCAAATTAAGTAGTTGGGCTCCTTTGATTCTCTACCTATCTATAAATCTGCCAAGATTAAACTGTTTGGATCGATATCAATTCTCTACATTCTAAAACAAGAAATTGAAACCTAAGGAAGCCAAGGTTAAGCTATTTGGACTTCCCTTTTATAGAACATTCTTAAAAAATGGTTAAGTCATCAAAATTGGAATACAGAAGTGGCCTTTAGACTAGCACATTTTCATGGCCTCTTCTTTGGCCTCTTTAAGAAATATGGAGCATTGCAGTATGCAAAGTATGACATATTTGGCATGTAAAACTGTCAATCATGAAAGATGAACACTTGTTGCAACAGGAGGCTAACACAATGGAGGCAGAATGATGGAAAGGAAGGGGGTTTCCATAGTGGTACACTAATCACAGACAGCAAAACTCCTAAATAGAGTTGAAGAGAGTGAACACAGAAACAAAAAATTGAGAGCAAAAGAGGTCTTGTCTGATCAGCGCACCAGTAACATAGGGAAAGTGCGATGCAGCGCACCTACTGCACACGGGAGGTGCGATGCATCCAGATTCCCAACAGGAGAAGGTGCAATGGTCTAGGGATGAGACTTCAACTGGGTTCTGGGTCACAGTTTGCAGCTCAGTTCAGGGATTTAGGTTGAGAAAGTGATGTTTAGTAAATATAAACCATAGGGGTTGATCTAATGAGGTTACTAGAGCCACCACTAGGGCAATTATAAGGTTTTCAAATTGATTCTTCAATTTATAAACAAAACTCGGAGATAGACTAAAGCAGCATTGATCTACTTTGCACTTGCATAGTAAATGCAGTTCGAAGGCTAGCTAGCTTGACTTCAAGCTCCATCTGTAAGTTTATAAAACAAACAAATATAAACAACCAAACAATCTATTTGTTCCCCAGCAGAGTCGCCATTTTGTTATTGGGAAATCTAGTGTCCACTCAGAGCTGTTAGTCCCACTAAGACTGGTAGCTATCTTAGAAACAAACAAACTAAAACCACTTCGTTTTCCTTTATGAGAGGTAGATAAGAGGGGAATGAAGGACACCAACCTCAGTCTTGCACTTGGTTCCTTGCTCGGTTCCTCTCCCTTCTGACAAATCCTTGCCGCTTCTCCTTCGTCTACCCAGCTTCAAAGAGCACCTGTGGAATCAAAGCAGCATAATACTATCGAAGAACAAAGATCTACAATCATAAACAATATAGGACCAGATATATATTGACCACACAAATGCATATATCATCAAACATACAAGAATGTGGAGGAAAACTTGAATAGCTTTATTAATATCAAGAATAGCAAAGAGGATTACAACCAATTGTTCTGACCCAGCGTCATCCTCCAGCATGAAAGCCCTTCTTTCACCTCATGAAAAGCTTAGATCACCCAACACTATGATGTTCCACCGAGAAACCAACAACACTTCCTTACAAGATACAAAATTCCAGCCTTTGGATCTCTGGGATGAGGGATCGATATATAGATGATTACAGGGGGGTGAGTCAGCTTCTGGGATTTTGATTAGTGTCCTCTCTCTGATAGTTCTTGATTCCACTTGGAGATTGATGATTGCCTACTCATCCCTGGGCGAATTCAGAGAGGCAAGTGTCATAGGAGAAGTTTCTGGAAGATTCTGTGATCATCCACCTCGCAAACTGTCTCTGCCATTTGTCCACTCTCGCCCATCACACCCTACATAAGGGATTTTTAGTATGCATCGCACCCTTTACACTGGGCGGGTGGGATGCATCCCACCCTTAGCACTGAGCAACCTGTATAGTCTAGTTTTGACCAGTTCTGAGCAGTTTTCTGTGGAGAACTTCTGGGAGATGATGTAATCAGGTGACCTTGTTCTTTTAGGGTGTGAAGCAACACTTTTAGGGACTTAGGAGCCCTTGGTTTATGGACATGTTTGATTGGGGTTGCAGTGCCCAAAAATGACTATAACAAGTGCCTAAGGTCTACCATGAACCACCAAGATGGAGAAAGATGATTAGGTTTGCTCAAGGAGAGAGGAAGAAGTTCTATGAAAAGTGAGGGAAACTAGGGCAGAATTGAGGTGAGGTTTGGGAGACCTGTAGGGCATGGATCAGATGGGGGATGTGATTGTTGATAAGTTGGCCTATTGCTGGAAGAGATCTGCTACATAGAAACTGACAGTCAACCAAGAAAATCAACCAACAAATGAAATGAGTGCATTTAGGAAAAACAGATTTTTGCATTAAAATGGTCTAAACTATTAGAAAATTATATTACAGAGCAATGGAACACAGTAATTATTGTATAAATATAAACACAGAAAATGCATAAAGCAATAGAGACACATATATGCATGTGTTACATAGAAATTTGTCACCGTCTCTGCTACCCCTCTCCCGCATCTTGGAGGACTCATTCTAGGACCTATGAGGAGTGACATGGCCTACAAACACTTGCATTGCATTCCCCTGAACATGAACTTTGTTTGCCTTGAAGACATCTCCTGCTAAAAAACCCTAAAAATAGCCCTTTTCCATTAGCGCGGTCCCATAGTGCAGCCCTCGCGCCAATGGGGGAAATCCTCCAAAGAGGGCATGCCAGTTGGTGCTCTGTCATAGAGTCACACCCGTGCCAACCATAATTAGTGGTGTTTTTTAACAGACAAATGGTAGAAGTTTCATCCTAACAAATTCCTGGACTGAATCTATCTTGAGTTGGGTGGGTTGGCTACGGATTTCCATAGAGAGGAAGTGGTTTTCCACCACTCATGGAAGCTTCCTTGATGATATGGCTAATCCCATGATTATTGTGGATGATCCCAACTCCCCTTCCTCCATTTATAAAAGCTTGTCCATTTTCCTTAGCAAAGCGAGTTCCATAGTTCCAGAGATTGAGAATTGTCAAGTTTCCAAGAGCTTCATGCTACAAGAGCCTTCTTAATTCCCACAAGGCCAAATCCAAGCAAGGAGATTCTTGTCCAATAACCAAAGAGAGAGAGGCTTGTCCCTATTCCCAACAAGCTTTGCAAGACATGTGTTGTTGACTACCTAGCCAAAGGAGAATCTAGCATTAGAACTTTGGTTGTATTCTTCTTTGATGAATCGTTAATGAACAACTATTGGTTATGGTTCCACTCTTATTGTTATTTGTGATGATGATGAGTTATATCCTTTCTGACTGATATATAGTTGCATATGCTGGATTTTATGTTTTTGTTTGCGTCGTTTCTTGTATGTGCAGGTGTCCATTCACGGAGATCGTGGGGATTGTGATCTGCCGGAGCAAAGGAACGGGGAGCACCACCTCTTCTACAAGCACTAGCGTTGGAATCTAGTTAGGCCTTCATCACTGGTCTATTAATTTGCAATTAGGAACTTGCGCTGTAGCGTTGTATGATTGTTGCTAGACCTCGTCTGGGCTAGTAGGGATCGCCTCTGTCCGTAGAGGGGATTTACCTCGCCAACAGTGTGGTTCACCCAGTTTTGGCTACACCCACGGAGAAACAGCCAGTCCTTCTTTTATTATATTATCCAGCAAACTGAAGAGATACAACCTACAGCAGATCCGCTGTAACACCCTCTTCACTCTCAATCTCCTCTCTCTTCCTCACTTAGAATACATATATGCATAGACGCAATGCAATTCCCTCATATATAATGAGGGGGTTGCCTTCTAGGGAAAAAAACCGTAAACTAAACATAACTTCTACCGTCAGATCATCCGCCTAATGAATGGCCCAGATTGACTAGAAATTACTAGACTTTTACAAGGCAATTTTACATCTATTTTAGCCTTGGGGGCAACCCCGCTGGGGGACCGCTGGTTCCCAGAACCCCCACCCAAGGGGGATTTACCCCCTCAGAACCCCGCAAGGGGGACAAGTCCCCCTCGCGTGGAGGGGTGTACAGTCTTCCTGGGGTATGCATCTGGCTGAAACCTTTGAATACATAAGATAATCAGGCTCCACACCCAACAATCTCCCACTTGGAGACTGATTATAGCAACTCCACTGCTGCTTCATTTGCTATACAATGACTCCACTTTGGACTTGGTTGTTTCTCATCTTCTTCATCATACTTGAAGACCAATTGAAACTAAGCAGATTCTCAATTTCTCCCTGGTTACAACTTTTGTTAACATATCTGCAGGATTCTAGCTAGTGTGTATCTTTTCCAGCTTCAACTGTCCATCTTTGATGCTTACCATATGAAATGGTACTTGAGCTGTATATGCTTAGTCTTGGAATGAAATGCAAAGTTCTTTGCAAGATTTATGGCACTCTGACTGTCACTGTATAACCTGCCCAACTCCTGCTTCTTACACAATCCATACAGAAACCTTTGTAACCAAATCATTTCTTTACTAGCCTCTGTAGCATCAACATACTTTGCTTTTGTTATTGAGAGTGCAACAACACTTTGCAGTTTTGAGACCCAACTAACAGTTGTTCCACCTACAGTAAACACATACCCTGTTGTACTCCTCCTGTTATCTCTGTCACCCGCCATATCTACATCAACATATCCCTGTAGAGCAATTTTTGAACCACCAAAGCATAATGCTTGGTTTGTGGTACCTCTCAAATACTTGAGAATCCACTTCACCGCCATCCAATGTTCTTTTCCTGGATTGTTCATGTATCTGCTTACAACTCCCACTGCATGTGCAATATTAGGCCTTGTGCAGACCATTGCATACATTAAGCTTCCAACTACTGATGCATATGGAACTTTATACATATGAGCCATTTCTTCCTGAGTCTTTGGACACGCCTCCTTATTTAATTTGAAATGGCTAGCCAAAGGTATACCAACTGATTTTGCATTCTGCATATTAAACCTTTTCAACACCTTTTCTATGTACTCACTTTGAGACAATGTTAATTTGCGATTCTTCCTGTCTCTAGTTATTCTCATACCAAGGATTTGTTTTGCAGCACCCAAATCCTTCATTGCAAATGAGTTTGCCAATTTCCTTTTGAGCACATTTATTTCCTGCATGTTAGAACTTGCAACAAGCATATCATCTACATACAATAACAATATAATATAGCTGCCATCATTTTGTCTTTTGAGATAAACACAATGATCAGAGTGACATCTAGTATAACCTTGTTCAGACATAAACCTATCAAATTTTAGATACCACTGCCTTGGAGCCTGTTTTAAGCCATACAAGCTCTTCTACAACCTGCACACTAGTTTCTCCTTCCCTTTTACCTCATATCCTTGTGGCTGCTGCATATATATCTCTTCCTCCAAATCCCCATAGAGAAAGGTTGTTTTTACATCTAACTGCTCAAGATGAAAATCTTCAATTGCTACTAGACTTAAAATAGTTCTGGTTGAAGTCATTTTCACAATAGGAGAAAATATCTCATCAAAGTCTATACCCTTTTCTATGAAAACCCTTTCACCACAAGTCTAGCTTTATACATTTTTCTACCTCCATCTTCTTCCTTCAACTTGTAAACCCATTTATTCTGCAATGCTTTTTTACCTGTAGGCAACCTGACTAAGTCCCAAGTCTGGTTATGTGCTAAGGAGTCCATCTCTTCTTTCATGGCTTGCTCCCACTTCTTCCTGGTTTCTACCTGCACTACTTCTTCATAACATTCTGGTTCACCAAAATCAGTCAACAATACGTAATATAATGAAGGAGAGTATCGTTCAGGGGGTCTGGTTATCCTGGTAGATCTTCTAACACCACTTTTAGGTGTTTGAAGTGCTTGTTGCTGTTGTGGTTGTTGTTCTGGCTGTTGATCATCATGATTTTTAGGCACCATCACTTTTCCTGTGATATCTTCAAGCACTATGTATTCTCTATTTTCTTTTTCCTATTTCTTTTCCTGTAACTGATTCTTATACAAGACCTTTTCATTGAATATTACATCTCTGCTCCTAATGATTTTGTGATTTTCATAATCATATAAGCGATAACCAAAATCATTAACACCATATCAAATAAAGGTACATTTCTTTGATTTTGCCTCAAGCTTTGTTCTATTTTATTTATTAATGTGGACAAAGGATTCACAACCAAAAGTCTTTAAATATGAGTAGGTTACCTTTTTACCTGTCCATGCCTCCTCTGGAATACCACCATCCAAGGAACTTGAAGGCCCTCTATTTATTAGATAAACAACAGTATCTACAACATCTTCCCAAAATTGTAAAGGCAATCCTACATGCAATCTCATGCACCTTGCACGCTCCATGATTGTCTTGTTCATCCTTTCTGACACACCATTTTCTTGTGGTGTTCCTAGAACTGTCTTCTCTCTGTGAATTCCATTCTCTGAACAGTACCTATCAAACTCTTTGCTACAATATTCACCTCCATTATCTAATCTGAGACGCTTCAACCTTTTCCCTGTCTCATTTTCAACCAAAGCTTTCCATTTCTTGAAAGTATCAAATACATCAGATTTATTTCGAATACAATAAATCCAGGTTTTTCTAGTTGCATCATCAATAAAAGTAACATAATAACAAGAGCCACCAGGAGATGATACCTCAGCAAGTCCCCATACATTTGTATGCACAAGCTCTAATTTTTTGTTCTTCTTTTCTTTCCCAACTCTAAGGAATTTGACTCTCTTCTGTTTTCCATAAACACAATTCTCACAGAATTTTAAATCAACATGCTTCAAACCTGGCAACAAATTTCTTGAGTGAATAATTTGCATCCCCTTCTCACTCATGTGTCCAAACCTATGATGCCACAATGCCATATCTTCTCTTGTAGAGGTTAATGGCCATAATTAAACCATTCCAACTTTTTGGCAATGAGCACAGAAATAACAGAACCCTAACCTCATCATTAAAATTTACCCCTACAGAACTTAACTGACTTGTGACTGTATTAAAATCATTTAAATGATCAGCAACATATCCACCCTCTGACATCTTCATATTAAATAAACGCTTCATAAGAAATACCTTATTTGAGGCGAGGTTTTTTCATATAGTTTGGCCAATGTCGACATTAAACCTTGTGTTGTCATTTCCTTTGAAATATTAAATGCTACCGACGCTGCTAGGCACAGCCTTATTGTTCCAAATGCCTTTCTGTCGAGAATATCCCATTCTGTGTCTGTCATACACGTCGACTTCTTTGTCTTTCCACTCAATGGTAGGTACAGATCACTCTGATACAGATAATATTCCATCTACATCTTCCAAAGCTAGTAGTTTTGGCCGTTGAATTTTTCAACCCTAAATCTACCATCTTCCGCCATTGCTCCCACTTGAACTAGGAACCCTTATCTCCTGTGCGTTTATCAGCCAGATAGACCTTCGAATCTGATACTAGTTGTTAGAAAATTATATTACGGAGCAATGGAACACATAAAATATTGCAGAAATATAAACACAGAAAACGCATTAAACAAGAGAGACACAGATATACGTGGTTCACCTAGTTTGGGCTACATCCATGGAGAAACAGCCAGTCCTTCTTTTATTATATTATCCAGCAAACTAAAGAGATACAACCTACATCAGATCCGCTGTAACACCCTATTCACTCTCAATCTCCTCTCTCTTCCTCACTCAGAATATAGATATGCATAGACACAATATAATTCCCTCATATATAGTGAGGGGATTGCCTTCTAGGGAAAAAAACCATAAACTAAATATAACTTCTACCTTTAGATCATCCGCCTAATGAACAGACCAGATTGACTAGAAATTACTAGACTTTTACAAGGCAATTTTACATCTATTTTTAGCCTTGGGGGTAGCCCCGCGAGGGGACCGCTGGCCCCAGGACCCCCCAGCCAGGGGGGATTTACCCCCCGACCGCCGCGGGGGGGACAAGTCCCCCCCTCATGGAGGGGTGTACAGTCTTCCTAGGGTATACATCTAGCTGAAACCTTTGAATACAAAAGATAATCGGGCACCACACCCAACATAAACTATGGTCTATGAAATGAAATGTTGAGAAATGTTGTAGGAAAGGAAAGCATGAAAGAGGACTATTGCAAATCAGGAAGTGAACATGATAAAGGAGATTTGAAGCAAAGCAAAACTAGACTATTAATCTACTATAGAGTTGCAAACTCTAGAAGTTCTATGAAGGAGGAAAATCTGTTTTTTTGGGGCAGCAAGAGGATATTTGCCTCAAATCATGGTCCTAGAGGGAGGAAGAGAGGCCAAGTCACTATTGCTAGCCTTTTGAATCTTTTCTTATCGCTATTTAACATGCTACAGAAAGCACAAATGGAAGCAAAATACTAAATCATCAAAAGAAACCTATTCTTAAACATAAAAGAAATACATCTAATAGCAAATTAATCTACAAACTGAAGTAAGCATACAAGAACAAGTAAAGAGAAGCTTGGCTTCTTGGATTTGGCCCTAACCCAAGAGCTTCAGCCCTCTGAGGTAACTCAGTGCTAGCTCAAAAAGAATTCCATCTTCATTATCAAAAGAATAGCAAGATTACATAAAACTATCAAATAATAATAAGCTTGAAATTTGAGCAGAGTTTACATAACCAAAAATCTAACCATAGTGAGGCCCTAGGCCTCTCTACTTATACATATGAAGCTACCAATAGCTTCCTTAAAATCAGGGAGGCTTGGCTCCCAGAAATCAAGATAACTATCAGTCATCCTCTACTTGATCGGTTGCCTTCTAGTGCATGATTCGGCTGCTTGTACTCCGAGATGAATGAAGAAGAATTCGAAGTGAGGAGTAATAAATGAGGGGGACTCCCTCCTATATGTCCTATCCTCTGTCTACTTTGAGTTATTACTGCATTTTGGCCACTAACTCCTTGACTTTGACCTCGAAATCCATCAATAATATGCATTAAATACATGTTAGACCACATGGCATAATAACTAACCCAACTAACTCTATAAGCATAAATATAATCAAAAAATCATACAATAAGCTAAGAGAATGGTTGATTTGACTAGGTTAGGAGGTAAAATGAGCCCATATAATTACCCATTTATGAGGCTCATCAAGCTGATCACTCTGCCAAGGATTGCAATTATTAATTAAAGTGTGAAGTACCAAGAAACAATCTAGTTTATAATTAAATCCCATATGATGTATGTTTAGATCAAATGAAAAGGATTTATCATTTAACTTAGAAATGATTATAACCCCTTCCAACTTTAACTAAACCAATGAAAAAAAGCTAAAAGATTATTTCTAAGCCAAATTCCAAGTCTAGGCCATAAGGGAATATATAACAAATGATAATATTATTTTCAAAACAAATTAAAAAGCATATGGACTAAATCTACTAAGAAATATCACGTTTTCTCTTTGAAGTTCTTGAAACCGTAGAGGAAATTCATCAAAAGTTTTCAATTATAAGTTCTGATCATCAAGTTTTGGAGTTATAGCATCATTGAGTTGCAATTTTCTAGAAATTTCTCAACAAATCCTCTGAATTTGTACCTAAACATCCAAAATTTGCTTGATCCTCTCTTCCTTTTGCAGCCAAAGCTATTCCAAAGGTGGTGTATAAGAAGCAAGTTGTTCCTTTAGGGTGCCTGCAAGATTTCGGGCTACAAATACAGTAAACACATTTACTAACCTAAGTAGCTAAACAAAAAAGAAAGTTGCAAGCTAAAGAAGAGAATGGATGCACTATAAATATGCATAGAAAACGTGATGATTTTTCTGATGGTAAGAAAAAATGTCTGCGAATACATTAATCAGGAAGTATAATTCTGACAACTCTTATGCAATTATGCATGCTTGAAAATGATTAGTTTCAAAAGGTTTTTTTGAAGTGCTTTGTTAAAGTCAAGACATGCATTATAAGTGGCCTGGAGTGAGCAGACACAAGAAGTAGGAAATGGCTCAAGGAAATAGCTTTGAACTTGACAACATCTAGATCGCATAACATATCACATCTATCTTCATCTATGTTCTTCCATATGATACTGAATAACCTATTTCATAATATTCTTGAATATTCCATAAAGGTGAAATTCCTACCATGCACCTATTAATTCTTGATAATTAAATATTCAAAGGTTAAGTTCCTACCATGCAGCTATTAATTATTGAAATTAAAATTAAAATTTTGGAAGCCTTATTCAAAAATAGGTACTCCAACAGGTGTGTTTATTTTGGAATAGGGATTCCAAAATTATAATTTAATTATTAATAATTATGTCAATAGGGTGTCTATTTCAGAGTATGTATTCCATACTTTTAGTTTAATTATCAGCAATTATTTGGTGGATGGTAGGAGTATTCTAAAAATATTTTTAGTAGTAATCAAAAATCAAAGGTTTACATTTATCTAGAATGCAATTATGCCCTTTTTGCTCAAAATTAAATTAATTAATTAATTATAAAATTTCCATATGAACATGAGTTATAGTTTTTTAAGCATGTGGTATTAGTAGGTAAAGTGGGGGTGAATCTCCATGGTTAAGAATCTTCTTATGCATTTTATTAAATGTTCATATGTTTAACTCATATTAATTTGTTTTATAATTAATATAATAATAGTAAATCAAAATAGAGTATAATTTAGTTTTGTTTTTTTTTTTTGGCAATGTGATATGTATCATGAAGCAAATTTTTTAATGTCTATCGATGTCTATAGTTCTTTTAACTTATATGGATGTGCTAGTTATTAAATAGATGGTAGGGATTTAAACTCAGTGGCTTATTCTTAAACATTCTTAACAGTAGTCACAAATCAAAAGTTGAGATTTATGTTAAAAGTAGTTATGCTATTTTATTATATTCAATAATTAAAAAAATCTAATGACTTTTTGGACACATTAGTAAGTCATGATATTGTAACAGTATCCATTTCATGGTAAAATATTTCCATGTTACATGCTTTTTAAATCTATATATGTTTAACTCATATTTATTATTTTTATCATTAAAATTAATAATAATAATTTAGATTAACATTATAATTTAGTTATTTTTTGTGCTTTTTTTAGCATAAAAAACTAAAGTGTTTTTTATCATTAAAATTAATAATAATAATTTAAATTAAAGTTATAATTTAGTTATTTTTTATGTCTCTTTTTTTTAAACATAGGAAACAAGTGTATTTTTTTGGGAGAATGAGAATTTTGTATTTTTATGCAATGTCACATGGTTTGGGTTTGAGTTCAGGTTCGACAATGATTAGGTTTGATTTGAGTTCAAATTGTTTGATGAGATTCGGATGAGGTTCACCATTGAGTTCACATATCTATATATATATATATATATATATATATATATATATATATATATATATATATGATAAAATAGTAAGAAGTCAACATGACTAAACATCAAAAATGTTATCACAAACATGGAAACTGCAAGGACAAAATACAAGCTTGAGTTGTGGCATGAGGTTATGAGTTTTGATCTAAGGACTCGGTCAATGGATATGAGGTTTGATGAGGTTCATCAAACCTTAAAAAAAAATTAAGGTTCACCAAAATTTGAACCTCAAGGTTAAAGTTTGATGAACCTTGTGACATAGTTTATATGTAAGTTTGCGTGTGGAAAGAAGTGAATCCCTCATGTAGTACATATCTATATCTTAAAAAATTATTCCTTAACCCTCCTATCCAACAATACTACAAGTTTTTCTAGAGGGACTCCAAACTTGACAACAAAAAAAGGGTTTTGTAGGTATATACGTTACAAAACTCACCCAATAAAACACATTTTTTACATTTCATTATATAACTGATTGATAATGTGGCACTTCATAATTGTGTAATTCCAATCCATTTAGTTCTGAGGAATAAGAAAATCTTTGATTTTGCCATGGGTTTTAAATCTTCCAACCTTAATTTACACCCTTCATTATTGAGATCAACTAGGGAGAACATGGAAATATGATATTGAATAAAATACTTTCATTGCTTTCCTAATTCTTTTCATATAACTTTTAATGTTTTGACCTTGAGATGATATCTCACCTAATGTTGATTAAGGAGTGAGTCTCTCAAAAGAATGAGAGATGTTACATGTTCCTCTTTGGCTAAGTGAATCAAAGCGCATAAGCTTCATCTTTGATTGTTTGTCATGCATCACCCCATGAATTTGTGGCGTGAAACCACAATGTGTTATTTAATAGTGGCACAAAACCACCATCATTATCGTAACCACGTAGCCATTTCCCACGAAGCTCACCATTTGAAAGGATGATTAGAGGTGAAAGTATTTCATTTTCCATTGGAAGTGATTATTATTATTTCATTTAAGGTAGTCATGGGATAAACTCATTTTCCTTTGCTCCACTTCTAATGTTATTACTCTTTTGTGTGGTGGTGGGGTGAAACTAATGTTATTTTATATAAAAAAATAAAATGTACTGTTATTTATAATGTTAATTTATTTAACTCTAAGGAATATGAGAAGATTTGATTTCGCTATTGATTTCTAAATCTTTCAATCTTAATTTACACCTTTCATTAACACATAAATTTGTATCTTTATTGAGATCACAAAGAACATGAAAATACGTTATTGAAGAGAACTTTCCATTACTTTCCTAATTCTTTGCATATGACTTTTTAATATCTTTTCCCTTGGAGAAGCGCTATTCACCAAATGTTGATTAAGAAGGAGGGAGTCTCCTAGAACAACAATGAGAGATGTTACATGTTTTTCGTTGGCTATTAAATACCTCAGTAGAGGGCATAAGCTTAATCATTGGTTGTTTGTCATGCATTTCCTTTCCCCGTGAATACTTTGCAACTTAGAGCAATCTAAGGCGTATTATGATGTAATTATTTTGATTTTTATCCATGTTTATTAGTCATTAAATGGATATGCATGTTTATTATGTTATAGGGCTTCAAGAATTTTAATTTAATTATTAACAATTATTAGGTGAATGGTAGTGATTTTACCTCCACTAAATATTCTAGAATATCCATAGGAGTATATAGAATTCAAAAGTTTAGATTTATCTCGAAAGTATAGTAATGCCAATTTTTGCCTTTCAATTCAATTGAAGTTTGGAATAGGGCTTCCATAATTTTAATTTATTTATTAATAATCATTAAGTAAATGGTAGGGATTTCTAAAATATTTAAAATATTATACACAAATGAAAATTTTATATTTATCTACAAAGTAGTTATACTATTTTTTTGTGTTTAATTAAAATAATGAATTAAGAAAATTGTCATATTGCATATGAAGCTAATTATGATTTTTGAGCATATGGTATAGATGAACCATGGTATTGACCTACAATATTGTAACAAAATCTCTTTACAAACAAAATATCTCAATAGTAAAATGAAAGCAAATCCATATGGTTAAACATATTAATGAAAGCAAGTCCATATGGTTAAAAATATTGTTTCATAATCTTTTAAGTATATAAATGTTTAATACATATATTAATTTTATTATATTAATAATAAAAAAATATTAATATGAAAAGTATCTTATCATGCACATATATATTAATTTTATAGATAATAATAAATTTATAATAATTTATAATTTAATTAATTTTTATATTTTGATTTTATTAATAGTAAGTATTTTAGTTAATTTGAATTTGAATAAGAGTGACACCACCATCGTGGTGGACCTGAGAGAGGTTATGGTATCCACGCTAGGACTATAAACCGGGGGGGTAGGGGCGGCGTCCTCAGCAGAGTGATAAGGAGCACAATAACAGTTTGATTGATTGGCATTTGAAGAGATTGTTATTGTTAGAGGTAATATTATTTCATTTGAGGCAGCCATGGCGATCAGGGAATTTGCGTTTGCTTTAGTTGCAACGTTACTGATTGCAGTGGTGGGCGCCCAAACACAGTGTGGTGATGTAACACCCAGAAAATCCCAAGCGGAAGTCTTTTCTACGATAGTCTGCAATGCCTTTTCTCATATCTGGTACAAAACACGGGGGTCAGCCCCTCCGATTACGCGTACGAGACATCGTGTGATGCAGACAACGGGGGCACTGCCTACGGGGAATCACTGTGCAGTCAAGACATCTCTCTGTCTGATTGCACCAATTGCCTTAATAACGCCTGGAGCGCCATCTTGAGCATTTGCAACGATGCCATCGGTGCTCAGATTCGATACGTTGACCAATGCTTCATTCGCTACGAGCAGTACAGCTTTTAGTATCAACCCTAAAACCCTAAGGAATCTCTATCTCTACAGGGATATTGCTTGGGTGCTTGATATTGTGCTGGTATCATGGTATATACCTCTTTTTTTCATGAATATTCTATATTGTTATAATTCCGAAGTTCTGTGTTTAGTGTAGTTTTGCCATGTAAGATTGAGATAGAGTTGAATAGGAGTCATTAGCATCAAATTAGCATCAAATTGTTATGGATATTTTTCATAGAATTTGGATTTAATAAAATATTATTTTTTTGTTTTTAGGGTTTGTTTTTGGAGTTGTCTTTAGTCTGATTTTTTGGAAGTTTTTATAGTGGGTTTTTCTGGTCAAATTTCTCTAGAATCTGGCAGAAATTTATTGAAATCACAAGCTTGATGGGTAATCCTATGCAATCAAAGTGCACTAGGGATTTTTGAGGGTGTTGAATCCATATATACAATCAAAAAACTAGTTTAAATAAGACAAATCAAGATTTCACCTCCTTTGTTTTTTGGGTTATGTTTAAGGTATTTTTTTTATATATAAATAAATAAATTAATGATAATTTATTGTTTTTTGTTTTTTAAATTTTGTTATGTTCAAAGTAGTAATATTTTCTTCATAAAGAAACAAATTTATGGAGAGGTTCATTCTACAACCAAGTATGATGGGCATGCGTAAATATGTTCATCCGAGGGGCATGTGTAAGTATGTCTCTGTGCTCCTTTAAAATAAAAATAAAAAATCAAAATTATGTTCTAAATAGAAAAATTAGGCTCAATCTACAACCCAGTATGATGTGTAACTATGTTCGTTGAGCATGAAAGTTGAAATTTTGCTCATGTCGGCCCAAATAAAAAATTAAAAAAAATTAAAATTAAAAAAAAATAATTAACTATACAAAATATTTAAATAATGTTGGTTCATAAAAAAAATTACATGTGAAAAAATTGATTTGCATATGAAGAAATTGGATCCCTCTGGGCTCATGTTAGATCTGTATTTAAGATGGATCTATGATGGTTCTACAACCCAGTTTGAGGGGCATCTATTTAAGATGGATCTACGCTGGTTCTACAACCCAATATGAGGGGCATGTGTAAAAATTGATTTGCATATGAATAAATTGGATCCCTCTGGACTCATGATAGATCCATATTTACGATGGATTTATGTTGGTTCTACAACCCAGTATGAGGGGCATGTATTTAATATGGATCTATGATGGTTCTACAACCCAGTATGAGGGGCATGTGTAACTATGCCCGTCAGTTTGTGCTCCTTTAAAATAAAAATAAAATGTAAGAATTATGTTCTAAATAGAAAAATCATGTGGGCTATAATAACAAAAAATGAATATGTTGTAAAGTAATTAGAAGTAAAAAGAACGTATGTTTAAATCTTATACCCTTTAAAATAAAAATAAAAGGTAAGAATTATGTTCTAAATAGAAAAATCATGTGGCCTATAATAACAAAAACTGAATATGTTGTAAAGTAATTAAAAGTAAAAAGAATGTATGTTTAAATCTTATACTTTTCAAAAATATTTCAACTAGAGATTTAAATAAACTATTTGAAGTTTTATGTTAACTAATTTATGTCAATATCAACTTCATATATATCTATATGTAGAAAATAATTGTTAAAACAAAATATTTTAATGTTGTATATAAAAATTATTCAATGTGGGTTATCAATAAAATATTTTATAATATTGATATATTATTAAAAATACATTAATAATGTCCATGGGGCCTCGGATAGATGGGGATTAAGCATTCAAAAATACAATTTAAATAATGAAAAAATTGTATCCTTCTCTTCTCATGTAAGATTTGTACATAAGATGGATCAAATTTGATCCCTCTAGCTCATGTTAGATATGTACTTAAGATGGATCTATGCTAGTTTATTTCATTTGCATCACTTGACTACTTTTGTTTTCATGTTATCAAAATAGGTCTCATCGACTTCAAGGTGTAGACAAGTTGATTTGAGTGGGATTTAGTTAATCCCTAACTCAAACTTCATAGAGAGTGGTTAAATATAATTTAGTTTTGTGTATGGTTATTTTTAGTTTTTGTTTTTCCTTCTCCTTGTCTTGTTGCCAATATTTCTATTTCCATGGAGCTACTACAATATTGTAAAATCCCTCAAAGTATGACTTTCATATTGAGTTACTTATTTATATATAAATCCCATATCATGGGTAGTATCATATATTTTTTTTAATTTAAAATGAATAATTTTTTTTTACACAACAAATATTATCCACCTAATTAGGTTAGGTGTAAAGTCATTTGATTTCATTTTATGTTTATATACAAATCTCATATCATGGTTAGTATTAGATATTTTGTTAATTTAAAATGAATAATGAATTTTTTTGGGAGACTAGAGATATTATCACCTCATTATGGGTGTTGCAAAGTCATTTGAACATGGAAAGTGAATTTCTAGAGCATTCTTGGATTAAGCGTGAGTGTAAATTCATCTTAACCCTTAGCCACTGAAGAAAAATTAATAAAAATAATAAAAATAAAAATAAATATTTACTTTTATTTTTATTTTATTTTATTTTGACCAAGTTAGAATTTTTACACAACATTACATTATGTTACACATTTCTACCATACTGATTGGAGACATTATATTATGTTATACATATCTACCATACCGGATTGGAGATGCCTCTATACACAATGATATATGATACCATGTTAAAATTATATACTAACACATCCACATTAGTAAATGTGGTTGATATATGTTGAAGGCATCATTTTCCATCATTTAAATGTCAATCAACTTTTGTAAATGAGGCCAATCAATCAACACAATTTAATATTAATTATTTTATTTTTTTTTTAGTTAAGACTAACCTAAGTACCCACAGGGGATTTGAACCGGTGACCTATCGCAAGGAGTGCCTTAACAGCGCACCCATTCACCGTCAATCCAAAGCCCCGTGGGCAATTTAATATTAATTATTACTATCGCATTAGTAATATGTTAATTACATGGTTAATAACATGTGTTTATGGATATGTGTTTCCTATCACAAATTGAAATTCAAAACAATAAAGACCTATATAGAATTTAAAAGCTGCAAATCCTAGAAAAAGTGAAAGATGATCTACCAAGCATATATCAGAAATCGTTATTAGTAACAGAGCAACATAAGAATGGGTCTAGGTTTGCAATCCTAAGAGGGCATGGGAAGGATTGGACCACAACTTAAGCTTGGGAAAAAAATTGGCAGGTTTAATAGGAAAAACTCAATAAACCACATTGCAGCCATATTAGAAACTACATTCTCTATATTTCTTATACTCTGAAGGAGGATTCAATCCATGCAAGTTTCGTTCCACCAAGTATACAGAGATTACAATAAAATTTTAAAATGATTATTACCATACAACATTAAAGTATTGGAAGACAATTCCCTCATTTCCAAAAAATTTATGTCTAGAAACTGAAAACCTAGCTTTATAGATACATGTTAGCCATAAAATAAATTCTTATGTTCATACATTTCGAACAAACGAAAGAAATCCAGGAAGTAAAAACCCAAAACGCGTGAGTTCAACTAATTTTTAAAAATGATGTCGATAGGAGATATATTTAAGAAAAACTAACCTAACAACACCAATTATAATAAGAGAGAATTTAATAGGAAACGAGAGATACTTAGATTTAATTTAAAAGAAAATATGGATTTGAAACTACCAACTACCAAGAATGGGGTGGAGATTTGATTTTTTTAAGGAAGAACCTTATGAGGGTTTGCAATAGCAACAATCTGAAGCATGACGTTTCTTTCCTCCATCACCACAAAACATAACAATTTTCCATCTTTCGATCTTATGGTTTCCATTATACAAGAAGGTTGAATCATCAAGTCAAGGCTCAAAGGGAGGAATAGATCAAATCTCTAAATAAAACTACACAAAGTTGAAAAGTAGCAGAGCATATTATCTGTAAAAATTTAAACATAAAGGTAAAAAGACAAAATAGATAAAATCTTGTGAAACCAAATTAAAATTAATCGGTAGATCAAACTAGAAAGATTTACAAGCGTAGGGCATATCATAGAAGTTGTATCTATAAATAAAAATAGGTGAGAGACATATACCATTATGGAAAAAAACTAGTGATCTCCATTCAAAAATGTTATTTTGGCAGACCAACCATGACCATTTGGAATCACAACGAAAGTTCAAATCTAGGAAGTTAACATGCCAATACCTCCTAGCATCCCAAATCCCACTTCAACATCAATGAGAATGAATGGAGCATGTAATTGAAACCCTCAAGATCTGTAGGCGATGATGGGTAGACGACGATGGTTGGAATCAAAATAGAAAGAATCTGGTTTCATAAATAATTGAAATCGACGTTGCTAAAGAAGTTCAAATAATCTAGTTGGAAGTAATTCTTCCATGACTTCCAAGTTGTTTTGGGTTGTATTGTGTGAGTTCCTAGGTTAATATGTATACTAGCTATTTTTAGTAACCTAGATCCACCATTCTCGGATCTAGAAAGATCATGTATTCCTATATATGTAATGTTCGTAAGACCAATAAAATATTGTGTTTGGTGTTGTGTTTAATTGATCTCTCACTCTCTTTCATATTTCTAACATGGTCTCAGAGCCTGTTCCAGCTTGACTCCCTCAAGGGAGAGCCAGGAAGATGAGAGATCCTTAAATTTTATTCCTCTGTAAATAAATTAGGGTATGAGATTATGTTGTGTGAAGTATTTGTATGGAAGATCTATTTGTTTTATTGTTCTAGGTGGCATAAAGACTTTAATCACGGTCATTTTGGTTACCCTTCATATCTGCTCTTCGTATCTAGTTGAAGAAATTAATCCTAGATCATAGGCACAGATTTGGAGAAGAAAACTCGCCAAGTGCTGCAGAGTATTTTTGTACATGGAGGATCTCGCCGAGATGAGTTTTGTATCCAGTGCACCATTAGATCCGAAGTCCATAGGCTTTAGATCTAGATATAATTTTCCGACATAACTGAAGCATTTCTCATTGAATATTAGAGGAGGCACAACATATGTTTCCTTATTCAAGCCAACAATCTCTAAACACCATGAGCTAGCACCTGCCATCACTTGATGCATGCAATACAATTGGTAATCTAATATGCAGTTGTCTGTTTCGCATCATTTTTTCAAAGTCAGATTCCTTAGTGTGTGGATTGCTGTGTTTTGAATAAAGAACCAAAAAAATTTCAATGTGCGATAGCTTCTTTACAGACAGAAATGTTCTTTGCCTAAATTTGTGATAGCCTAAATTTGTAAAGGTGTGCGTGATAGCCTTCTTTTTGTTTGTTTATGAAGACTAATGTGTGCATGGTTTAAGGAGACATAAGGGATTAAAGATTAAAGTTTTTTATGGTAAATTTTTCTGTGGTGAAAAAGTTTTTATGGCGCGTGAAATAAAGTTGTGGTGATTAGTTGGTATGTACAAAAAAAAAAGAAAAAAAAAGTTTTTGGTAAAAATCAAATGATGCAGAACCACAAAGAACAAGCCAATTATTCAACAAATTAATGTGACCCGTTGTAGCTAATATGTCACCAAACACTTAATATTACTCACAAATAAAATTATCATTTGTTAAAAGGTTGAATTATAATTATGGATATATGCCAAATCAATATATTTCCTCTTTGAGTCTATTTTTCTCTAGTCTTTCATGTTTCTCCCATTTTAATGATTTGTTAATGTGATCACCATCAAACATTAATGGAGCTTTTATATTTATTTCAAGAACTCAAACTCAAAACAAAAATTATTCATTAAAAAAATATTTTTCAACCATACACACTCCAAGATGTCTTTGTTATATTTAAAACTCCTTAAGTGTTTTCATGTATCTCTAGGAAAAAATTCCATCTACAATTCACCACCCCAACTAATTGAATAAGTTCAACCAAATGTATCATAATATGGTGTTCACCACCCCAACTAATTGAATAAGTTCAACCAAATGTATCATAATATGGTGTTCAGTATCCAAAACACTAGTGGGCATCTTTTTCAAAAAAATATAACATTTTTTAATATTTCATTGTGTCATATAGGGATGGTCCTAGCATGTATTTCTTTGATGTGATCTATCCAAAGTCAAGATGTCCCTTGATAGTTAGTAATTTTAGAAAATTTTCAATACATTTTAATGTATATCCTTATTGTCAATAAAAATTATATAAATAACCTCGAAAACACAAATAACCATCCAATGGCTTGATACAAATATTGTGTGAGACTAGTGAATTGATGTATACTGATTTGACTTACATTTTAACCATATGATTTCTCCCATTGGCTATATTATAGTAAAAATATTACAAGGGTTAGAGTTAAACTTGGGATTCTCACATATGTTATATCACAATGACATTAATAAATAGACCTTTAACAAATTATGGTCATCTTGCACGATGGGATTCGACAATTCACTCTCATGAAGAGTCATATCATGTTAATGATCTAATCTTTTGAATCATCTTGTTCAAAATCTATAAGTCATCCTCAGAAATTATCCATGGTCAAAAAGGATAAAAAAAATTGGGCTATTCACATACATAGTTTCTTTTTCTCTTAAAACTTTCTTTTTCTTCGATACAAACCCATCTCTTTTATGCATTTTTATTACTAGGAGTTTTTTTGTTTGATACACATTATTCATCAAGGTTTTCCCACCTTAATGAAATATTATGAAACATATTCATTGTGGCTAGAATTGTTCACTATCTATGAGGTCAATTATGGTGAAGTAGGACTCTGAGCCACTTAAAGATCCATCACATTATTGACCTTTCCTCCAGATTGACATGTCAATATTCATCCAAGTTTTTAAGGTTTTGGCTTCAACATATGTTTCTTTAAAACCATTATTGGAGAAGTCAAGTATAGTCTTGATGTTCTTAGAATTTTGATAAACTTATCCATTATATCATGACGCTGGACATGAAGGATCTCTTGACGAAATTATTCAATCACATTTTGAATAAGAAGTTAAACTAAAATATATTGTATTAATTCTTGATCTAATACTATTACGATAGTCATCCATGTTTCGGTAGGAAGATAATAAAAAACAAAAGAGGGTTGAAGATTCATATAAAAATATTTACAATGCATGTTAATAGGCATAAAGAGGAACACATAAACATCTAAGATGGTTAATTATTAAACAAAATTCATGTCTTTAGAACTTGCAAAGGGAGTTATAATTCTCAGTCGGTGAATACTCATGCATTTACCGCCAAAAAAAATCATGGTACAACAAGATATTTTCCTTGTTCATTAAATGGCTAGAAGTTTATGGAAAATGTTCTATGTGGAATTGTATGGATATTTCCTTGTAAGGCTCTAGATGCCTCATTCTCCCAAAATATGATCACACCAATATATATGTAAAAAAAAAAAAAAAATGTCTATGAGAAATAGTAAAGGAATTAGATTGAATATACAAAATTTGTTTCTTTCTATGCTATTAATACCCTATTACTCTATCTCTAAATATTGTAGAATTATGATCCCTTATCTCTAGGTACCATGGATTGAAATGTCACTAGTTAGTTGATGTGCTAATATATGGGTTGGAGGTCAAGGAATAAAGGAATACGGTGATCTCCTTGTTCCTCCTAATAACTAGTATCAAAGCACCAAGTTGTTGGTTGCTTGTGGTGGGATAGAATTAGAGGCAATTAAAGGAGTTATACCTCCAAAAATATCCATTACTACAAGTGTTGGTGGAGGAAACACGTAGGCTACACCCGTCAACTCCCTTACTTCTACCTTGATTAGTAGTTGGGACCTACAATATAGAGGCGTACCACATCACTAGGAATTCCCATCTTCTCATCTATATGGGGATTAATTGAGTAGTGCTAGGTTATTTCTTGATTTGGGTCATGTTGAACATGGAGACAATGGTGCTAAGTGACATGGATGAGATTAATGGGGCCAATTTCACCCTATGGAAATCAAAGTTGGATGATATACTAATTTTGAACGATAAGTATTTGCCAATTGAGGGAGTAGAAAATAAATCCTCGTTGATGGCATATCAATATTGGAATAAGTTGGGTAGGAAATCCATTGTTATAATATGGAAATGCCCAGTAAAGAATATCTACTTCCATGCATCTGGTGAGAAGACATCATAAGGTATTTGGTAAAAGACACATGATGTGTATGGGAAAACATGTCATCAAACAAATTTTACTTAATGAAGAAGCTCTATAACCTCAAGATGAAGGATGATACTTCAGTTTAAGAGAATTTAAATGGATTTAATATAATTACCAATTAGTTTTTCTCCAAACAAAAATGTTATGGATGATGAAATTAGACCCATCCTACTCATGTGCTCCATGCCAAATAGTTGGGAGAATTCAATAGTAGCTATGAGCACTTCAACATATATAGAGTCCTTGAAGTTTGATGAAGTTAGGATTAGATTAATAAATGAGGAGCTTCAATGCCAATCAATTGTGGAAAATTAGCGAGGAGAGGTTCTAGACTTAGCTAATTATGTAAGGAAAATTGAACGCAATTAACATGGGTTTTCAAGATCAAGAAGTGGATGAAAATAAGGAGCGGAAAACTTAATTTCTTTTATAGTGGAAAACTAAGACACATGTAAAGAGAATCTCAAGTCTAAAAGAGAGAGGAGGAGGAGCAAAAACCGACCAACAAAAATGAATGTGATATTGTTACTATAGTTTTAAAAAGGAATGTTTTATTTACTTTTTAAGTAGGAGTAGAATGCTTATATAATTCTAGCAGCAGCATTGATTGGATCCTTGACACTTAGACATCTCGCTGTGTAACTCATATATCTATATCTATCTATCTATATATATATATATATATATATATATATATATATATATATATATATAGCATGTGAAACAAGTGATTTTGGTAGGAAATATTTGGGAAACAAACACTTTTGTCACATTATTGGAGAGGGGGATCTCCAAATCAAGACACAAGATGGACATGTGATCTTGTTTAAATAGGTTATTTTTTCTCCAAATATGCGTATGAGTTTGATCTCAGCGATGATTGAATGATGAAGGCTACTCCATAAGCACATGGAAAGGTGGCTTAAAAATTAGTAAAGGGATGTTGGTCATGGGTAGAGGACTCAAGATATGAACCTTATATATGTTAAGGGTAATGGTAGAAATATTATATGTGGATGTTGTTGCAAAATAAGGAAACTCAATGGATTTTTGGCATATGCAATCGGGTCACATGAGAAAAAATGGCCTAAAGTCCTTGTTGGAAAATATTTGCTTCTACGCTTGACCTTTGTGAGCATTGTATATATGGTAGGCAATGAAGAGTTTTATTTATGAGAGGTGGTTATGAAAGGAAAGAAAATGTATTAATTAGTACACTTTGATGTGTTTGGTCCAGTCAATGTTAAGTATTTAGGGTAAGCCTCATACATTGGCAGACTAATATATGATGCATTTAAGAAGTTTTGAGCCTACCCCATGAAAAGTAAAGGCAAGGTGTTCAAGATATTTCAAAAAGTCATGTCTCTGTTGAAAGTGATAATAAAAAACTACTCAAGTGTTTGAGGATAGATAATGGTGGAGAGTATTGCTCCAATGAATTCAAGTATTATTATAATAGGCCTAACATAAACCATCAGAAAATTTTCCTTAGTACTCAACTAAATGGTAATAAAGAAACAGTGAATCACACTATCATGGAGAAGGTGAAGAGTTTATTGTCAAATTCTAGATTTGAAAAACAATTTTGCATAGAATCACTAAGGGAATGCCATTACCTAATCAATCATCCACTTACTACAACCCTAAATGGTGGCCATGCATTCCTAAAGAACTTTGGACTAGTAAGAAGGTAAAATATTCTCACTTGAATTTTTTTTTAATGTGAAGTGATTGGGTATATTCCCAAAGGGAATATAGTGAAGTTTGATGATAAATTCATCGAATGTATTTTTTGGGACATATGGATGTTGAGTTTTGTTTTTTTCTATGGTATTTGGTTAAACACATTTTTTTAGAAGCAAGGATGTCATATTTAATGGGCTGCAAATGTTTAAAAGGTCTACGGGTGATATGGGGGTCAAAATTGCTAATAGGTTTACAAAACAAAATCCCACCTTCATAAGTAATTAGCATTCAATTTAAGAAGATTATGGAAAAGAAGTGGAAAATGATGGATAGTAAGAAGAAGAAACTTTGTTATAACCTTTACAAGAGGTGCAACTAGAAAAATCACCACCAACAGTTAGCTTGTGGGTCTATTATATTTCATTAAATAATGAAGGTGAACCTGATTATTTTTAGGAGAGTTGTAAAGGTGAAACCAGTAAAGAGTGGAAGAAAGTAATGGAGGAAAAAATGGACTATCTGTTGGACAAGAAAACTTGGGAGTTAGTACAGCTTCAAAAAGGAAGAAAAATCCTATAAAAAACGGGTACATAGGATTAAAAATTATGGTGAAGGGAAGAATAAAACATACAAAGAAAGGTTGGTGGTGAAGGGATTTACCCATAATGAAGGTATTTACTTTACTAAAATATTTTAACCTATTTGAAAAATTTCATCGATAACAATAAATTTTTGTCTTGTTGCTACTTTAGATCACGAATGTGAATAGTTACATGTAAAGACAACCTTCCTTCTTGACGACAAGCAGAAGGAGGAAATAAGTAAGATTCCTTATGTTTTGGCACTTTACAGCTAGATGTATGCTATGGTATGTACACAATTGAACCATGAACATTTAGTAGGATTTGTGAGTTAGCTCATTTCTTATCAAGGGAAACAACATTTTCAAGTGATAAAGTGGACATTAAGGTATCTTAAGGATAATAGTCATTATTGTTTATATTTTGATAATAATGAATTGTCATTGAATATTTCATAAATGTAGATATGCCTAGAGATGTGGACATCAAAAATTCCACCACTAGTTATTTGTATACATTTGTAGGTGCAACAGTGTCTTGGGTATTTTAATCTTTAGATGACATTAAATCTCTTCACACAAGAGGTACAATGCATAGTTTTAGTGGAATCTGAAAAAGATAGGTTGTGGATGCAACAATTCCTAAGAGAGCTAGTAATAAAATAATAGAAGTATGTATTGTATTGGTACATTCAAGGCATCATTATGTTGGTGAAAAACGCAATGTATCATATAAATACCAAGCATATTGAACTTAGGTACCATTGGATTTGACATGTATTGGAGGAAAAGTGTTTACACAAAAAAAATCATACAACCAATAATCCTACTAATATGTTCACCAAAATTATTCCAAGATACAAGCAGGTATTTTGTAGAAGTTTGGTCGACCTAGGGGTGAATTGATGAGAAGGCTTGTATAGGAAGAAACAAAAGAAATTCATCTACCACTATTGTTTATCAATTAGGAGGCTTTATTTGGCTTCAAGTGGGAGGATGTTAATTGTGAATCACAATTCAAATGTCTATAGAATATACTAGAGGGAGTTCTAATTATTCGTTGGTGAAAACTCTTGCATTTACCACCCAAAATAATTTTTGTGGTATCTACGATATTTTTCTTATTCATTAAATTCCAAAAAAAATATAGTGAATGCACTATGTGGAATTGTATGGATATTTTATTAGAAGGATTTAGTTGACTCAATTACCTAGTGTATAATTAGACCCATATGTATGTGAAAGAAAAGTGTCATATATGAGAAACGCTAAATGGAATGGGATTGAATATGAAAAAAATATTTCTTTTTGTGTTTTCAATGCCTCCTCGCACATTTACCAACTTTTACAAGCTCTCCAGGGTAAACATGAGTTGAGTATCACTATGATATGACCTGACCTCCAAGTTCTAGTTATGAAAGTGAGGTCAACTAACTGATAACCTACAACCATCCCTTAAGGACTACATACCACATAAGATCCTGAAATTCACCCCAGGTGATCAATCTATGAGCTAGAACTCTTTTTCGCAATAAAAACTCCCTAACCGCACCCATAACACTTCATGCATGTGGTTGGGAGGCTATAACTACACACAGGCCTAGCTTCCAATGGTTATGGCCCAAATTCCTCAGTCCAATGCATGCAGTCATGAGATCTATGCCACTTTTTTAGGAAATCCTCCAAACCGCTACCCAAAACTACTTGTGAGATTCCATAATCATTACAATAAGTATAAAAATACTAAATAAATAGAACTTGAGCCAAATATTGAATAGTACATGCCTAATGCAATATAGACATTTCGTCAAACACATGGCACACATATAAGCTATAGGTCATGAATGCATATCTGATCATAGATTTTTGAAATTCATCTGAGAATCTCTAAGAAGGCTCAATGAGCTCTCAGGTTAGCTACAACACACTTGTTATCCCATGCATTCATCAACCATTCAATAACTTACCAAATTGTCAACAAGAGCCATAGCTAAAGGACATCATAAAGCTAGGCATATAATCAAAATAGAAACTATGACAAAACAACCATAAGATCATCATAATAACCAATACAAGTGTTCATAGATCACAATAGGAAAATAACTCATATTAACATATGAAAATATCAATGAAGTTATAGACTTCCATGTACCAACCGAGTATAGATTGGATTGAACCAAATCTCTCTCATCCAATCACCCCTGCGCAGTATTCCAATCAGAAAAACCAAATGGGGAACCCATTGCACCATGGCTATCCAGTAAATGAAAAGGTAAGGCTAAAGCCACTATCAATCCAAGAAAATCTCCATGCTAATGACAAAACATAACCAAGGAACCACATCCATATACCATGCATCTAAAAACCAACAAGGAGATCACACATGCAACCCATTAATTGCAAAGTAAGCTTGTTGTAGTCATTGATCCAAATATCTCCTTGTGCTTCCTTTCTTTCCCTTGCTTTCCTTCTCCAAATGCAAGTGAATTCTAGAGTGCTCTAAGGATTCTCCAAGAATGCTCTAAGTGTGCAAGAGTGTATGGGAGAGAGAATGGAAAGGAGAGAGCCAAAACTAAACTGACAAAGGCTAAAACCTAAAAATTTCTAAGAAATTTTTTTTGAATTGTTTCTCTGGTGCCTTTTTATTATTGATGTCTCATTTTTCTTCATTTTCCTTTATTTCTCCTATAATTTCCCTTGCATGAAAAATTGTGTCTCTACATTGCCCTTTTCTCATATTTTCCTTTTTTTCATAGTTAAATGTCAATTATTGCCTCGTTTCCTTTGCCAATTTCCATAGCCATTATTAAACCACAAGTGATTTCCACTATAATGCTTTTCCCGCCATTTAGCTTAGAATATGTGTCCCATGACCTTGGTTTATTTTATTTACATGGGAGGTCAACCAAGGGTTGTTACAAACCCCTCTCCCTTAGGGGAACACTATCCTCGATGTTTAATGATGCTTATAACCAACAAAACGTGCTACTGTTATATGGAATTTGCATCTACGGATAAACACATTTTCCCTAGGTGGGTGACTACACCTAGAACAATAGAAAGAAATTAATTTAACCTTTTCCTATATAAGATAGATGAGATGGAGGAACTTACTTGATCTCTTTTGAATCGCTCCAGTCGCTCCCACTTGAACTCAATCCACTCAAAGGGTACCTGTATCAAGAGAAACAGAAACAAGAAAAAATCAAAGCATACATGATCTATCTACTATAAAACAATGGAATCGAAGACATTGAAACACATAATCATCACAAATATGAACAATCATATGAGAAAAGGAATAAGCTCTTTATTAATGTAGAAGGAAGAGTATCACCTAATACAGTTCGATCTTGTGCCACTCCTCTAGCTTCAGTCCAACCCTCGCCACATCAAAAGCACACTACTCTAGTAGCATAACATTTCTCAACATGAACTCAATTCTCAAACCAACAGAATTTCCTTACAAACTTCAGATTCTAACCCCCTTGATCACTATGATGAGTGCTCAATTTATAGGAAATGGAGGCAGTTTTGTCATAAATGAGGGTATTGAATGGCCTTCCAAACTTGGAGTTAGTTTCCATGGAGCAAGGGATGAGAGGATAGGAGGTTAATGGATGCCTAGCCTATCCAATTTCAAGCTCATAGTAGGAGATAAGAGATGGGATCCTTCTAGAATCATCTAGAATGAAGGAATATTCCCAGAACCCTATGCAAATTTTGTTCAATCTCGCCCACCGCAGGTCAAAGAGGGCCTATGTGCACTACAACATAGGCCACAGTGGACTGGCCTGCTCTGCAGTGCATTGTCTCAAGGCTTAGGTTGCGCTCGTGTCCCAAGGAGTCATTTTAGGAAGCCCTCAGGCTAGGAAATTTTCATAGAAGGAAGAATTCAATGAGTTGACTTGTCTAGGGCATGTAACAACTGAATTAGGGTTTAATGAGCCCTAAAAAAACTGATCTGAATGTTGGGAGCGATGTGCCCAAATAGAACTGTAATAGTTGCCCCCTAAAGAATGAAGTCGAAAATGATAATGTTGAGTGATATGCTTTACGATGTGATGGAGAGGAACTGAAGCGGATGGTGACCTGCATCGATTAAAATACATAACATCATGATATTTTGGATTTTTTGTGAATTTTTTAGGGAAGGAATACCCATACTTAACATATAAACTTTTTATTACATGTACATAGATAGTCGTCTATAGATATAGACCCATGATGGGATGACCATCTGTGTAAAGCCATCATACAGATGATTTAGTACTATCCTAAAATCGCAGCCCGGATGGATGAAACTAGATCTGAGGTCTTCTATCTCATCCAATCATTGGCTTAAGTACAATTCTAACCATGTGAATATGTGATCTGAGGTCGAACATGGGAAGACACCGTCCGATTACCAGCCAATGATGTAAGCCATTAACAGATGCGAGAGAGATCGCCGATAATGATAATGATTCTCAAGGTACTGTAGTACATTCTGCATGGTTTGAATAGTTTTTTTGATGTCGAACACTATACAAAGTCTTTCGGTCGAAGGCCAGTGATGTCAACCTATCGCCGGAAGTGAGAAACTTGCCATTGATGTATGCAAGCCCCAAGGTACTGGAAGGGTGTTTCTAAGTCAACTTCTTGGATAATGTGTTGATGTTGACAAGAAGAGACTCATCACAGGAGGGCCTTGATGTATCCCACATCAACGACACGAAACAAGTGTAATGATTTTGGAGATGGAATGTGACTGATGACACAAGGTTCGGGAATGGCGGTCATGAAAATGAAGGTTTATGAGTATTGCAATGGATGAGTTTTACTAAATGCCTTCTCTTTAACATGTCAGCGACACTTAATGAATTGGCAGCATTAACCCAAAACCAAAGTATTGGATGGTGTGATAGACCATAGGTATGATAACCATCAATCAAATAACCCAACCCAAATAGTCAGAGAGATGAAGTAAAAGCGTCATCTTCAAGAGCAAATTTCTACCATAAAGTGATTTATCCATTTTCCAATTTTCCCCAGTCATTGCTGACCAGTACCTCTTTATTTTTTAACAAGCTTGAGGAGGATAACATATGCTTGTAGTATAATTTCACCCTTCAGGTGAATCCATCACTATGTGATGTTTTACTGAGCATAGCAAAGGTGAAACTCGGTCTTGTCATGATGGACAAGTTTGTCGCTATTTGATGTTTTAACGAGTTTAACGACAATGAGAACTCGATCCTTTTCATGTTTAGAGAGTTTGAAAAGGGACAAAAAGAAAACTCCACAAGTTCTTTTTCGTAAGTTTGTCTCTCAAGTTTGAAAAAGCGTAAAATAATACAAGAGAGAACCTATTGACCATGTTCGATCAATGTATTCCTTTTTCGTAAATAATCCATCTCAGTTCAGAAAAGGGTTAAACTTATACTGAGTAGATGTCATTTCCAATCCATTAACGAGCTGAAAAAGGACAAGCGCTCAGCAATATTTTCATATTTCGAGAGTCTAAAAAGAGCTTAAAGAGGACTCCAAGGGGGTTCCTTTTTTGATGTTTAATAGAGCTCGAAAAAGAGATAGAAGTATGCTTTGTGGTCAAAAGTACAATTCACGATCGTGCACGTCAAATTCACTATATCAGCTATAAATTTGTTCAAAGAAACACCAAACGGATTAAACATACATGTTTCATTGGTAAAAATGGGTAAGAGCCATAGTTTATTCATTAAATGACAATAAATAACCATAAAACAAGAATTTACCAAGTCATTTTCACCATTTGATATTTACCATTCAGTTTTGTGCTCTGAACCAGTTTTTTACCTCGAACTTTAGCAGCCGATTGCGAGAGATTATGTGGATCATTTGTCACATCGTCATGACCACATAGGAGATCTACCTTTTCTCTTCCATTTAATTCCATTCTTTTGCAATTTTGGGCAAGTTTTTTAGGGTTTTGGGGTCCCTAGGGTAAATATAATTCACCCCGGGATCAACGCAACCTATCAAATAAAAAATTGCACTGTAGTGCACCCAAACAAAAGGGTGCCTGCTCTGCAACATACTATCTCAAGGCCTAGGCTACGCTGGGCACAGTTGAGAAATTTGTTTCTCTTGTTTTACCCAAAAACTCTTCAATTTTTTGCATGAAATGGATCCTAACTAAGCCTATGGTTTGATTTCAAGCTTTGATCATATTAGAAAGACTATTACTTGGCAAGAAAGAGAGAATGAAGAAAAGGATATGGTTGCCCTTAATGATCTGGGTAGAGTTGAGGCCCTCAAAGACTGTGGGTTACTCAAATACTTTAGGTTGTCTGGGATGAGGCAAAAACTAGAACTATTGCAGTTCCTAGTTCATTCATGGGATCCAGCGGATCAGAATTTTCACATAGGGGGAAAAGTGCTCCCTATATTGATCAATGATGTTTACTTCCTTACAGGATTGTCGAGATGTGGTGCCCCCATATCTCTTTCAGGTTCTGCCCGTGGGGGTGAATCAGTGAGAGACTACATTCGACATTTTTGTTGGCCAGGTACACAGCCTAGCAAGGAAGGGAAGATCAACATCAAGGATGTCCATTATTTTCCCTTGTGAACAATCATTTTCACTATCGCAAAGTTGGCAGGTAGTGCGACACTTCATCTGGTGAACATATCATATATGTAGTTTGTGCTTGAGTGCCTTGAACCAACCACATTCAACTAGTGTGAGGCAGTTCTCTCTTCGATGAAAGAGTAGCTGACCAAGGTAAAGAGTGGCAAGACAAAGAATTTTATCTATGGTTCAATATTTATTTCCTTTACCTTAGAGATAATTCCATTGATGCAACCTCATCATGTATCACTAAGTTTGACTGGCTCTAGAGATCCATGGATGCAGAGATGGGTTGAGTTGATGGCTCAACATGGTGGTCAATCACCAATCTAATTTGCTCCTGCATTCTTCAGTTGGCTCAGTCAACAACACCTTGTCATCGAGGAGCACCCATATGTTGGGATTGACTTTCATGGAGATCCAGATTTGAGGTTACCAGTGGGTGCCCAATGGGGTGCTATAAGTAAATTTCTTTGACCAAGTGTTTTTAATTTTTTAAGTTTCTACATGTTTTTTTGTTTTTAATGTTTCCAAGACTAAACTAAAAATGTTCTCATGCATGCAGATGTTGGCACTATTCGACCTATGGATCACCAACAAGAGGCGGGTGAACCACCGCGGAGAACTGTCGGAAGATTACTTCTCCAGGATTTGGATTTGACCGAGACACTGGAAGAGTTATAGGATCATATAGAGGGGTTAACCCTCAGTATTTCAGATGTACGGAATGAGGAGTTACCAATGAGACTGCAACGCCACACTATTGGTGTACCTAGTCATTGGATGAGTCTATTGCGCATGATAGCTCAGGTTGTGACCCATTATCATGAGCATCATTAGGTCCACTTAGGATGTTTTTCTATATGAACTTTGAGTTTCGAGGTCAAATGAACAACATGTCTTGGAAACAAATTCTATAAAAACTTTAAAACATCTATCTATTTTTTTTACTTTCAGTGTTTTTGTATATGGTTAGGTGCAATCCTATTCAACTATTGATATGAATTGAAAAATTTACTTTACATGTGTCATATATGTCTATTTAACACATAGTTTTCTAATGAATTAGTTAATGTGTTAAAGTTCCTGGAAATTTGTTGATGATCTAGGTGGATCTTCAGATACCATGGCATGGAAAATCTCAGAAACAAAAGTTCTCAGAATGAAGTCAACCTAGGACCAAAGTGTAGATCTCGTCGTCTTGATTCCAATGGTGCAAATGGCACTTCAATCTGAGTCCGGATGATGAAGTTATCGCAAAAATAAGGTTGCTTTGTTCCTTAGGAAAACGAGGCATTTTCCTTCAAAAATGGAATTTTAAGCTTTAAAAGGCAAAATCACAATTGGCACATCCAAAGGGGTGGACTTAAGGAGCGCAGTGGAACCCCCCGACCAGCGATCTCCGATTAGTTCAGATTGGAAATCGAAGGGCGATCGGATCAGCAGAATCAGTGGGTGATATCTGAACCAGGCAAGGGCAAACTTGCGATTGCGATCGGTGATATAAAACAATCAGATCAACATTGATGATCGGCAGACCAGAACCCCGGGCCATTGTATGAGTGGGATGCCGATGCAATCGGCCGACACTAATATCGACGATTGGTTATCAGCGGTCAGCATTCCCCCGTTTACAAGACCTTAGAGACACCGATACAATGATTGCGATGTCGGGCCTGGACCTGATAAAAATATAAGCCTGATTTAATAAATTTTAAATCTGGGTAGATGGTTTTTGGTCGGATTTTGATGTATTTTTCAGGGTTTTTTTGTATTTTATCTCTACAATGATAAAAAGACTATTTTTAAGGGTCGGTTGCACCCACCGATCCTTCTACTCCACCGACCTCTATTTTGAACCAAATAACCCCGATTTAAGCAGCTTTTGTCCTAAATGACACATATAAAGCCTAGTGATTGGAAAAAAGGAGGAAGGAGGAATTTCAACACGTTGTTCATGGGAGAAGAGCTTTCAGGTGGCTGATAGCGCATTTTGTCTATTGTCGACAAGTTTTTACATGCTTTTCAACCCTCTCAATGCCACGAATGCACTTGTGCTGCCCACTTCTCCATCTAAATTCTTCTATTCTCAACCATCTTTTAGAATGGAGGTATAAGCCTCTTGTGATGTATCAGATTATTGCATTCTCTTCTTTTTATGCCATTTAATATAAAGGCCTCCCCATTGATTGAGAAGGGCCTAGAGACGTAGTCCGAGTTGGATGAACTCCGTTATCAAGTCTTTGTGTCTTCCTTCATGATTTTTATGCGTTTCTTCCTTCTTTTCTTGTGTGCACATTATAATTCTATGCTAAGCTGCAATTTTTATAGGTGATTCTTTCCATACATCTATAAGCGAAAGTATCCTGGATCAAGTGGTATTAGAGTAGAGCTTTTTAGATGTGAATTGCATGTTTGTATGCTAACAAGAAACAGGCTCTAAAGAGGCGAAGGGGAACTAGAGCCTTTCGATTTGAAGTAGGGTGTGCACATTGAAGGAGAAACATGGCAGGAGATGAAGCTCATATTGAAGAGGAGCGCAATTTCCGCAAGACTTTCTATTCCATGGCAGAGAATATCAGTCAACTAGTTTTAAGGCTCGAGAAAGCAGAGGAGAGAAACCCAGAAGGACAAGGTTCAGCACATGGGAATGGTGGAGAAGAAACCCCTCCTTCTCCTTCTGGGAGTGAAGGTTCTCCTTCCTCTCACCACCATAATCGTAGAAATTCAAAGGATGCATCTAAGAAACCCTTCTTTAAATTAGATGTTAAATTTGATCTTCCTATGTTTAATGGTGAAAGTAACGCAAAGAATCTTAATAATTGGATTAGGCAGATTGAGGTCTACTATAGGATTCAGCAAATCATGGAGGATGAGGCAAAGATTTAGCTAGCCTCTCTATGGTTGAGTAGCACTGCTCTCATTTGGTGGGAGAGAAAATTGTTGAGCAGTAAGAATGTGGGTAAACTCTTTTCCTCATGGCCTGATTTTATTTCTGCATTAAAGGAACAATTTTATCCCTTAGGATACAAGCAGAAAGATTTGATGAACTAGTAGTATTTAAGGCAAGTCAAAGGGCAGGATGTTTAGAGTTTTACAGAAGAATTTAGAAAGCAAGCACTGAATCTGGGTATTGCACTTGATGCACCAGAAGTTGTAACTAAGTATATTGGCTCATTGCATAGTTATATTAGGCATTCATTGTTGTTGTTTGAACCAACCACTATTGAATCAGCCAGTGTAAAGGCAATTCATATTGAGAACAGGGGCAAAAATGAAAGAGATGATCATTCCAGAAAACCACCGTTTAAACCTCCCAATGAAAAATCTAAATCGAAATGGAAGGGAAAGTTGAAGAAAACAGTAGCATCCAAAGAGGAAGAACGGTCGTATTGCAATCATTTCAAAAAGGAAGGCCACGATGACGATCACCGTTGGAAGTAGCACCTACAAAAGCATCCAAAGAAATATTGAGGAAAAGGGAAGTAGAATACAATTTCAATGGCGCAACAAGACCTTGGATCAGATTCGGGAGATGAAGCGTTGATCATAGCAGCAGGAACAAAAGGTACTCTTACCCCTCATATTAATTCTGAATCACATGAAGGCACCAATTCTATAAATGAGTCCCTTTCTAATGACTGAAAAGGAATTGAAATGTTTCATATCAGAGTTGTTGTAAATCACACTAAAGTTGAAACTCTATTTGATATTGGGTCCCAAGAAAACTTAATTGTAGAATCCCTGGTAAAGAAGCTTGGCTTAGAAACAAAACTACACCCAAAACCTTACCCGTTGGGATGGATACATGATAAAGCAAAACTTAATGTAACCCAGCAGTGTAAAGTCAAATTTGTGATCGCTTCTAAGCTAGTAGATGAAGTAGAAATGGATGTAATACCATTGGATATCTGTGGCATGGTATTAGGGAGCCCATATCTGTATGATAGTAAGGCAGTCTTTTTATGTCATGAAAACAAATACCATATCACAAAATATGGGGTAGAATATATAGTAAGGGCTCATCAAAATAAAATCAATGTCAGCCTTGTAAGCACTGGACAAATGAAAAGGCTGGTGAATTCCAGTAAAGGATGCATGCTTATGGTTGTAAGGGAAAAAGAGGCAGAATTCGCTGATGCTTTCCAAGGCTGCGATCAGAAACATAAACAGGAATTATTTGAGTTAATTTCTAATTATGATGAGATGTTTCAGGAACTGAAGGGATTACCTCCGAAGAGGGAAATCCAACATGAAATTCATCTGCAGCATGATGCTCCTCTACCAAATATAGACATGTACAGGATGTTGACTATTGAGATGGAGGAAATCAAGAAGAAAGTGCAGGAATTGCTGGACCAAGGGGTCATTAGGCCGAGCACCTCTCTATGTGGCTCACCGATTGTCTTAGTCCCAAAGAAAGATGACACCTAGAGGATGTGCATGGATTACCGTGTGCTCAACAAGATCACGGTGAAAAATCGCTATCCCCTTCCTCGCATAGATGATTTATTAGATCAATTAAATAATTTTGTTTATTTCACCAAGTTGGATTTTTGTAGTGGTTATCACCAGGTTCGAATCACAGAGTAGGACGTATGGAAAACTACCTTCAAGACCAAACAAGGGCTATTCGAATGGATGGTGATGCCATTCAGACTTTGCAATGCTCCGGCCACTTTTATGAGGGTCATGAATGATCTCTTTCGGACTTACATTGATGAATTTTTTCTTGTATATTTAGATGATATACTTGTATTTAGTAAAAGTTGGGCTAAGCATGTATTTCATGTAAAGAAAGTGCTTGATGTACTGAAAAAAGAAAAACTCTTTGTAAAATTGTCAAAGTGTGAGTTCGAGAAAACCTCTTTGGGTTACCTAGGTCATATTGTTGGTCATGGTCAGTTAAAAATTGATCCCTCTAAAGTTGAAGCAATTTTAAATTGGCCGAAGCCTACTAGTGTAACCAAGGTCCATAGCTTTTTAGGTGCAGTCCAGTATTGGAGGAGATTTATTGCTAATTTCTCTATTATTGTAGCACCTTTGAACACCTTGACAAGTGTGAAACAGGTCTTCCAATGGGAAGGAATACAATAGAAGTCCTTCGAAACATTGAAGGAAAAGATTAGCACCACGCCAGTCTTAGCCTTACCCAATCTCCAACAACCATTCGAGATCGAAACCAATGCCAGTGGTTATGCCATAGGAGTTGTACTGATGCAACAAAAGAAGCCAATTTGCTATCATTCTAGGACGTTTTCTAAAGCTGTGATAAACTATGCCACTTGTGACAAGGAGCTTTATGCCTTGGTGCAGAGTGTGAAAAAGTGGAAACACTACCTAATCAGAAAGGAGACCATCATCCATACAAATCATTAGCCCTTGCAGTACCTTCAGTCACAAAACAAGTTACAGCAATCTCGTCATTTCAGGTGGATGGGTTTTCTTCAACAATTTCATCTAGTAATAAAGTATAAGAAGGGCGTGCTAGTAATAAAGTGGTCGATATGCTATCTCGCCCTCCTATTTCTGCTTCTATTATTTTGCATAATGCTTCTTTGTCTTTTGAGAGTTATGTTGAACAATATGCTAACAATGATGGCTTTAAGGAGATTTATGCAAAACTAACCCATGGTTCACAGGTGGAAAACTATCACTTGCAGGGGAAACTGCTGTATCACCTTGGTAAATTGTGTATTCCCACAGGGGAAAGAGTACATGTGATTCGAGAGGCCCACAACTCTCTTGTGTCTGGACACTTTGGTGTTGAAAAGACTTTATGTCATGTACAAATATTTTTCTTTTGGCCTCATATGAAAAACATTGTGACTCGCTATGTAAAGTGTTGTGTGATGTGTTCTATTTCAAAGCCCTCTAATAGAAAACTCCGGCTCTACACACGACTTCCAATTTCGAGTCGTCCATGGGAAAGTGTGTCAATGGACTTTGTAGGAGGTTTGCCTTTTTCTAGGAAGAGTCAAGATTATTTGTATATTGTTGTTGACCGTTTTAGCAAGATGTGTATTCTTATGCCTTGTAAAACACAGATCACTGCAGAGCAGACTGCTTCTCTTTTCTTTCAGCATGTTTGGGTCCATTTTGGATTACCCACATCTACTGTGTCAGATGAGGACTCTCGCTTTCTCAGAGAGTTTTGGACCAGTTTATGGAAAAGGATGGACACCAAATGAAAAGAAGCATGAAATTTCATCCGTAGACTGACGAATAGACAGAGCTTGTAAACCATACCATGGTACATTTGTTACGAGGCTATTGTGGGAAACATCCCAAGTTGTGGGATGAACATCTCCCATATGTACAACATTCCTACAACCAAGCAGTGCATTCATCTATGCAACGTTCACCATTTGAGACATGCTTTGGTTACCTACCAAAGGACCCTTTTGATATGGTCTTTGGAAGGGAAGATGGCTCCAGTGGACATAATGATAGGGACAAAGCTCAGGAGTTCATTCAGCGAATCCAATTGATTCACCAAGCAGTGCAAGAGTAGTTAGAGAAAATTCAACCCTGTTACAAGGCTCAACATGACAAACACTAAGTCGACCATCAATTTCAGGTGGGCGACAAAGCGTGGTTCCACATCAGCAAACACAGGGTGAAGGGAGAAGGAAAGAAGTTGCGACCAATCTGGTATGGACCATTCACCATTTTCGAGAAGATTCGGAACAATGCCTTTCGTATTGACTTGCCGGTATATATGCAGATGTACTCAGTAGTGAATGTGGAAAACCTAAGGTTGTATGAACCACTGTTGATCATGGATACTGATGAGGTGGGCACAGTTCCTACAGTCAATGATTTTGCACCAAAATATCTCGATGAGTTGTCTGAAGACATCATCCTTGACATAACGACTAGGACTTCACAATGAGGCGATGTGGAATACCTTCGAGTGGGTTTTAAGGGAATGCACCCCAGCAAGGCCAAATGGCTGGAGAAGGAAAAGGTGATGGAACAATTCCCCCACTTGCTAATTGACTAGTGAATGCTTTAGGCAGTCCAAAAGCTCCTCAATGGGTAGGATTGATCCAGGTGGATCTTTAGATACCATGGCATGGAGAAGCTCAAAACCAAAAGTGCTTAGAATGAAGTTGACCCAATACCAGAGCGTAGATCTTGTCATCCTGATTCCAATGGTGCAAACGTCACTTCAATCCAAGTCCGGATGATGCAGTTATCACAAAAATAAGGTTGCTTTGTTCCTCAGGAAAATGAGGCATTTTCCTTTAAAAATGAACTTTTAAGCTTTAAAAGGAAAAATTGCAATCAGCACATCCAAAGGGGCAGACTTAAGGAGCCCAACGGAACCCCCCTGATCAACAATATCTGATTTGATTGGATTGGCGATCAGAGGGCGATCGGATTGGCGGAATCAGTCGACGATATCGGAACGAGGCAAGGGCCGACTTGTGATTGCGATCGGCAATATAAAGCAATTCGATCGGCATCGATGATCGGAAGACTGGAACCCCAGGTCGTTGTATGAGCGGGATGCTGATGTGATTAGTTGACGTCGATATCAGCGATCAGCGATCGGCGGTCGGCATTCCCCCGTTTATAGGACCTTAGAGATAGTGATATGCCGATTGCGATGTGGGGCCCGGACTCGATAAGAATATAAGCCCAATTTAATAAATTTTAAATCCAGGTAAATGGTTTTTGGTCAGATTTTGATTTTTTGATTTTTTATTTTTTAATCGCTACAACGATAAAAAGACTATTTTTAAGGGTCGATTACGCCCACCGATCCTTCTACTCCACTGACCTCTATTTTGAACTAGACATCCCCAATTTAAGTGGCTTTTGTCCTAAATGACACATATAAAGCCGAGTGATTGGAAAAAAGGAGGAAGGAGGAATTTCAGCACGTTGTGCGTGGGAGAAGAGCTTTCAGGTGGCTCATAGCACATTTTGTCTATTGTGGATAATTTTTTAGATGTTTTTCAGCCCTCTCAATGCCACGGACGCATTGGTGCTACCCACTTCTCCATCTGAATTCTTATGTTCTCAGCCATCTTTTAGAATAGAGGTATAAGCCTCCTGTGATGTATCAGATGATTGCATTCTCTTCTTTTTATGCCATTTAATATAAAGGCCTCCCCATTGATCGAGCAAGGCCCAGAGACGTAGTCTGAGTTGGACGAACTTCGTTATCAAGTCTTTGTATCTTCCTTCATGCTTTTTATGCATTTATTCCTTCTTTTCTTATGTGCACATTATAATTTTGTGCTAAGCTGTAATTTTTACATGTGATTATTTCTATACATCTATAAGCGAAAGTATCCTGGATCAGTTGATATTGCATGTAATCAAAATGTCTTTCCAAGAAATGAAATCTAAGGAACATACGATAAATTGTTGGATTTCAGATGGTATAAAAATTTGTTAGTTGCAGTACGACAAGTTATGAGTCCAGCTTGATGATGATTTGGCGAATGCCAAGTGAAATGGCATCAGAGAGGAGTTTGATCAACGCGATATACTCAGTGATATTTTTCATAGATCGATCGATGCAAATCCCTTGAAAACTCACTAACTCGCCACTTGGAGCGAATATGGCCCATGCTGCAGAAGACAGGTTCTACGTACTACGACTAGCACCATCAACATAACCAACAAATGGTTCCAAAGGTTCTGACATCTGCAACAAATGCAAAGCGATTTTTGAACCACATAAAAACTCTAAAATTCACACTATAACACACACACACACGCAAGCAAAGCATATATATAGTGCTTATTACTACGCAAAATCAGGCATAGTAATGTTTCAAATACAATCCATTACAGGGTTGTGATAATGGAATTCCATCATAATCATTTAACTCATAAGCACCTTTTGCCAAAACACACTTGACAATATAGGGGCTCATCCATAATGGTTCAAATTTCCCTACTCCTAGTTTATCAGCTTCCTGATCATAAAGCAAGACCAAGTCTCCTTCTGAGAAAATGTGAGGCTTGACATTTAGGTCATATTTAACCTTTATTCATTTCTTATGTGCTTCATTAGCCAAAGTGGCTTCACGACGCATTTCATCTAGATGGATGAGCTCTACGAAATGTGCCTCTTCTTTAGAAGTGTTGGGTAATAGGTCAATCGCGAGTTTTACTGACAAAATTTCACATTGTACAGGCAAGATTGGCTCTAGACCATACACCAATTGAAAATGTGTGAATCCAGTTGCATTTCTTATCGAGGTTCAGTAAGCCCACAAAGCCAAGTACAGGTTTAAATGCCGGATTTGTTTATGAACTCTTATCATTCATTGGAGCATTTGCTTAAGGATTTTGTTGATGGCCTCAACTTGTCCATTAGCTTGTGAATCATAAGGAGTAGAACTTTCATGTGAAATTCCTAACTTGGCAGTCAATTCAGTCATCATATGGTTGCGAAAATGCAAACCATGATCTGTAACTATAGCTTTTCATACACCAAACTGTGCAACCACATGGTTGAAGAAAAAAAGAGCAATCATCTCACCGTTTTTGTTTAATGTAGGCATGTCCTCGAACCATTTCATAAAATAGTCCACGACGACAATAATATACCCATTCCCCCAAGCTGAGGTAGGGTTACATGTCATAAAATCGATGCCCCATTTTCCAAATGGTCCAACAACGATGATAGGATGCAGTGGTGCAGGTGGTAATCATGTCTTGCCGTAAAAAATATGGCATGCATGACAATTTCTGATAGCAATAATACAATCATTGAATATAGTTGGCCAAAAGTAACCAGAATAGAAAATCTTATGTGCAGTAGCATAACCAGATAAATGTCCACCACAAGCACCAAAATGGCAGTCATTCAAAACCTTCTCGGCTTCCTCATGAGTGAGGCACCGCCGTAAATTCGTATCGATACCACGATGGTAAATAGTGTCACCAATGATCAGATCATCTTTGGCTTGGTAACGAATACATCATTGTTGCTGAGTGAGAGGTATCGGGCCGAAAAGTTTGGGTTTGAAGATATATCAGTATATCTCCATACCACAGGTCAGATGACAAAATCAAAAATAGAGACTCATCTATAATTGATGCTTCTGTTGCTGAATCGATGTCAGTAGAGGGAAGGTCACAAAGAATCTCGACGAAGACTAGAGATTTCTTTGATTTGGATTTGATGAATTCCAAATCAAACTCCTACAAAATGACGAACCATTTCGAATATTTTCCCCCCATCAATTGTCGTGACAAAATGTTTGTCATAAGGTTGCAATTTGAAATGACAGTGGTCTTTCGAAGCAGGATATAGTGGTGAAATCTCTCTACACCTTGAATAGTAGCCAAAGCTAGCTTTTCGACAGAAGAGTACTTAACTTCTGTATCATTGATATTGCGACTCAAATAATAGATTGGATGTTCAGTCCCATCTTCTTCTTGGGTTTATGCTATGGTTGTTGTGGTTTTGACATACTTTCGTATGATCACTTTCCCTCATGAAGGCGGAATCACAACAATTGATCAACTTGGCTTCTTCACCTCTAGTTCCTACTAGAAGCATTCTATTAGTTCATGGACCTCTTCCTAGCAAAATGTTGTAGTCAATGGGTCCGTCAATGACCTCAACTTCAATAGTTACAGTTTTTCCCCTAGTTCTATCTGCAGGTTACTTAAAATTCCACAAGGTGTATAAGTACGACTGTCAAAAGCTTTTAACATTGTAGGTGATCGTGAAAAAGGCAGGGAGCCAAGTGTTTTCCAGCAACTCATTGACATAATACAAGTAGGTGCACCCTCATCAACAATGGTTAGGTGAACAATTTTATTCAAAGCCTTTCCTTGGATCAAGAAAGCTAATTGAGCTGGTAATTGTGGCATATATTCCGCATGGTTAAAAACCACAAGACTGGAATCCATTGGATCAATTCCACCAATTGCTGACAATAAAGCCTGCTTTTAAGAGGGACATATTTGAAGCACCTCAAGCCTCAACATAGCAGAAGGTGACTAGCCAGATCTTCTACTATGTTATAATTTTGCGCCGCTCGAGCTCGAGGGTTGAATGTAGACTTATGTAAAACTCCTTTAGGTAGTTTTATTGTTAACTCTGGTGCAATAGGATCAGACGAAGTCGAAGTATTTGGTTGATCTGAAGCCTGGGTATTTGACGACGATGATGGATTACCATAATCTTTACTTTGTGTAGACACCAAGACATCAATTTTAGGCTTAGAGGCGGATAGAATAAGCACTTGTGAAGTGGAAGCATGATTTGTAGTAACCAAATGAGTCTCAGGACTAGAGAAAGGGTCTGTCAACAAAGTGGATGCACTAGAAGTCTTAAGAATTTTTGAGACTTTAGAGCAGTGAGGATAGTCTTGCATAAAATTCTCTTCATTACAAATTAAACATGGATAACAAAGTTTCCTAGCCATAGACAAGAAATCATAAGATTTCTCTTGAGGGGGAGGGTTTTATTTCTTTTTAGCTTTCCCCTTCTTCTTACTTCCAGGTCGCTTTTCATCCTTACCTTTGTCAGATGACACGACATTTATTTCAGAAGCAGGAGTATTATTAGATGTAGTAGAAGTTTGATTGGAAATAGTTAGTGTTTGACCAAATGGTCTACCAGCTGTTTGTGTTCTTGAAGAACCAATCACATCGTCACCAACATGAGAGTCCTTACTAGATGGTGCTGGAGGAATAGTAAAAGCTGGTCTGAGTGCATTTGGAATTTTGTCATAGAGTGTGCTAGACTGGGTGTAAATCAAGTCTAAGTATTGGGCATGAGAAATTACTTGCTCTTCAGTGACAACTCCTCCTTTAGCCACATCCTTGGTGATAGATGGAAACAAGGATTTTATAAACCACTCAGCTAAAAGCTTATCAGGAACATAAGTTTTAAACATTCGATGATGATGATGCCACTCATGAATATGATCAGAAATGTGAGTAGCAGTAGTCTGTTTAAAGTTGGTCAATAGTTCCATCCTTTTTTCATATCTCATGGGTAACTAGACGTGGGTAAAAAACATGGTGCCGGTAAGTGTTTGCTAGAAAAGACATAGTCTAATTGAATCATCATTTAGGTTGTTTGATGAACACCATAAACGAAAAGTCATAACATGGTTGGATGGGTCTTCTCCAGGGTTTCCATTGAATTTCGCAATATTGGAAGGAAATTTATGAGAAATCATCAGCCACCAGGGTGCATAAAGAATTGGATCATTGGTAAGCCAATTTAAATCCGGTAATTCAAGTGTTGCGACAAAAGGCAACTGTCTGTTGAGGTCAAGTTGAGTGTAACCAGGGTAAAATGGAATTTCCTGGGCAATAGGCCTTTTCATACCAGCATAAGGAATCTTCTGTTGATAACCTTGATATGGGTAAGCTTGTTGATCAAATCCCGTATAAGGTCGTTGTTGAGCACCAGGATAAATTTGTTGTTATCCAAACCTAGCATAGGCTTGTTGTCCAGGACCTGGGTAAAATTGTTGTTGACCAAACCCAACATATGATTGTTGACCAAGTCCAGGATAAGTTTGGTATTGTTGGAATTACTGTTGTTGATAATGTGGCTTCCATGGTTGTTGATTTAACGGTTGTTTCCCACCAATGTAAGTTTGACCAGGTTATGAATATATTAAACCAGTATAAGTCTGAATCATTCCAGTAAATGGTAAAATGGCCTAACGTTGTTTGATTCCATACACAAATGGTTGTTGTAAAATTGCCTAAGAAGACTAAATCTGTAAACCTGAAACTTTGGGGTCAGAGGTTGAAGGACAATCTTGCAAAGGTTGAGATACAACGAACTGAGCTTGCGACTGTGGTAAAGTTGTAATGACAAACGTAGTAGGTATGGATGAAACAAATTGCATTGGTTGTGATGGATACACAAGCCTTGGTTGAACGGGCATTGTAGGCTGCCACTGACAAACAGTCATTCCGGGCTGACCTAAAGATGACGGCATACTGCCATATGGTTCCCCCCAGAAAATGGAGGATAAGGAGATTGGGCATATTTTTCTCCATATGGGGGTAATCCAGTGTGAAGTGGACACATTGGATGGTAACCAGATGGACCAACTTGATATTGACTTGATGGATCAAACGGTTTAGTATTTGTAAGTGAAGAACTAGGTAAAATTCCTGTAGAGGACATGGGCGAAGACCATGGACTAGAAGCAACACCTAAGTGGGTTCCAGATAAAGATTGGTAACCTAGTGGGATAGATGGAACACCATACAGATGTGACTCAAGTGTTGTGATAAACATCAAAGAAGTAGAGACAGGGGATTCTGTCACAGCTGTAATAGATGGTACAGTCTGAGATGTTGATTCTGTGATAGTCAAGTGAACCAATAAATGTCCCAACGAATCAATGGGAGTCTAAAAGTAATCAGGATCAAAAGGACCAGTAAAATGAGGAGTATGACGATAAAGATAAAGCCCAGGACCAAAACAAGTTGGAGTTTTGTGTGTTTCTTCTTTAGGTTCCTCTTCAATTGAAATCAAACCAAGTGGAAGGACTTCACCGTTAGGTCTGTAATAGATTTCTGGTATATGACTCTATGGTAAAGGGGAAGACTCAACAATTATAGATGTATGAGGAAACATCGGTCGATCATCTTCCGGTATGGGAACAACTTCTGATTGTTCAACTTTAAGATCTAAGTGTTCTGGTAAAATAACAACGAGTTCAGGTTGAGCTGCTTAAACAACTTCTGGTTCAGAAGTAACTTCCGGTAGAACAGTGATAGGTTCAGGATCAACTTCTGGTTGAACATATTCAGGTTAAGAAGTAGTTTCTTATTGAACAACTTTGGGTTGAGAATCAACTTCTTGTTGGACAATTTGGGTTACCGTTTCACTAAGTTCACTTTTAGTGTCCTCAGGTAAATGTGAAGGTTCCACTTCAGTAAGGGATGTACCAGTAATTGTAGGAGTAACTGGAGTCACAGTACTTACCAGTATAGGTGACTCTGGTAATTCAGATGAAGAACCAAAAGTTTGTGATGTACTAGACTCAATTAAACGAGACCACTTTTTCCAGCTAGGTGTAGCTTCAGGGGGAAAAGTCGGTTTACTCGTTGTCCTCCGCGAACGACAGGGTAAGGTTTGAAGTTCCTCCACGATTTCTGATTGGTTTTATTACAAAAATAAATAAACAAAAAGAGGGTAATCTAGGAAAAAGGATTACCAAGCAACTGTGAACTGCAATATACTGCCTCAGTAAACCAAGGACTTAACATACGTGCAGGAAATCTCCCCGAATGTTGTGTTCAGTGTATCACAGTGTACAAGGTGGCCGACTCGGTTACCTAAGGATGGATAGCAACCTAATGTAGTCCTCCCATATATACCCAAAAGTATGTGGAGGTCCAATCCGTGTTAGCATTGTCTAATGCGAAACCGCACAGTGAGAGCATTCCTTTATACTTTTTCTACTATAACACCACCCTATATACCCAAAGGTAGGTGAATGAGCTATGATATACTTACATATGTGTAATGAGGTATCACATTCGGAATGTATCACAAACAATTAACGATATTTGTTATGTTTTACAATGCTGGAACACGTTTCTAACCTAGAACCTCTAAATGTTATTCATTAGGTGACAATGCTCCATTGGGTTAATTGAGATAACTTTTAAGTTGATCTTGATTAAGAGTTTGTCTTTCAGGTTCACCTCGTGATGTCTTTGGAATTCCTAGAATGAAACTATGATGAGAAACATTATTTTCATTTGATTTTGAACAATGAAAACCTTAACTACAAGGGATAGAGCAATCAGAGTGTTTAGTCAAAGAGAAAAGAGCACATCTATGCAATTTCCCTATACTATTCCCATAAGCACACACAAACCTATAATTGCATAATGCAAGTTTTTATTTTCAATTCCATTAATGTTTAGATGAACAAAAGGAAACTAAATGCACATGCAATCATTCAATGTTTTTGAAAGAAATAAATACTTTACGACATCTCCTTTTCGAAATAAATGAAGACTTTTACGACACTTCCTTTTTAGAAAAGATTAATCGACTATAAGCTAACTTTGAAAATGAATTGATAATGATAAAGAAATCATTTAATAAACACTAAAAAATCAAGGCCAAAGTAGGGCTAGGAAGAGAAATACAACTTGATTTCAGAACCACAAGAATCATTGATCTTTCAGCAAGCAAAAACAAAAGAAACTTTAGAAACATCAAGCCAAAGGTGGGTTTTTTAGCCTAAGAGGAATCAACGTAGGCCAGAGTGGGAGATAGTGGACTGCAATGCACTGTCTCTAAGGCAGGGGCTGCTCTGCAGTGCACTGTGTCAAGACCAACACTGCGCTAGTTCCAGAGAGTCAAATCAAGAGACATTCAAGCACAATTTTTGACTAAAAACACTTCAAAAAGACTGAAATAAGATCAATAAAGTCAAGCAAAGTATACTAGGGTGTAATATGATGAGGGTAAGCCACTAAGAATGACAGTCGTTCCCCAGTATGGTCGCCAATTTGTTATATGGAATTTGCATCTACGGATAAACACATTTTCCCTAGGTGGGTGACTACACCTAGAACAACAGAAAGAAAGTAGTTTAACCTTTTCCTATAGAAGATAAATGAGATGGAGGAACTTACTTGTAGCCTTTTTCTTCCTTGATCTCTTTTTAATCATTCATGTTGCTCCTAATTGAACTCAATACGCTCAAAAGTTACCTATATCAAGAGAAACAGAAACAAGAAACAATCAAAGCATACATGCCTGAAGGATGGCCTTGGGTCATTTGTAGGGTGGCCAATTTTCATCTACCCTCCATCCCCACTCAGTATCACATGAGTGGTAATGTTGGCCATGCTTGTCTTGGTCCCTCGATCGGCTTTTCATGTGAAAGGTGGGTTGGTAATTGAGTTGTTTTTTTGGGTTTGCCTGAAGAATGGCCTTGGGTCATTTGTAAGGTGGTTGATTTTCATCTTCTCTCCATCCCCACTCAGTAGAACATGAGTAGTAATGTTGGCCATGCTCATCCTGGGAGGAATATGTGAACAATTCCCCTTCTTGTCTCTAATTTCTTGGAGTTTTATGGTCTTTGTGGTGTGGCTCCCTCGCTTGTCCTGGTCCCTCGTGCCCATCCAAATGATACAAGTTATAGGTTTTCTTTTCGTGTGAAAGGTAGGTTGGTAATTGAGTTTTTTTTTTGGATTTGCTTGAAGAATGGCCTTGGGTCATTTGTAGGGTGGTTGGTTTTCATCCTCTCTCCATCCCCACTCAGTAGCACATGAGTGGTAATGTTGGCCATGCTCGTCTTGGGAGGCATACATGAACAATTCCCCTTCTTCTCTCTACGTCATTAGAGTTGTATGGATTGTTGTGGTGTGGCTCCCTGGCTCGTCTTGGTCCCTCGTGCCCATCCAAATGATACAAGTGATAGGTTTTCCTTTCGTGTGAAAGATGGGTTGGTAATTGAGTTGTTTTTTCGGGTTTTCCTGAACGATGGCCTTGGGTCATTTGTAGGTATGTACTATAAAACAATGGAATCGAAGACATTCAAACACATAATCATCACAGATATGAAAAATCATATGAGAAAAAGAATAAGCTCTTTATAAATGTAGAAGGAATAGTATCACCCAATATAGTTTGATCCTATGCCACTCCTCCAGCTTCAGTCCAACCCTCGCCACATCAAAAGCACACTACTCCAGCAACATAACATTGCTCAACATGAACTCAATTCTCAAACTAACTGAATTTCCTTACAAACTTCATATTCTAGCCCCTTGATCACTATGATGAGTGCTCAATTTATAGGAAATGGAGGTTGTTTTGTCATAAATGAGGGTATTTAATGGCCTTCCAAACTTGGAGTTAGTTTCCATGGAGCAAGGGATGAGAGGATAGGAGGTTAATGGATGCTTAACCTATCCAATTTCAAGCCCATACGACGAGATAAGAGATGGGATCCTTCCAGAATCATCTAGAATGAAGGAATATTCCAAGAACCCTATGCAAATTTTGCTCAGTCTCGCCTAGTGTAGGTTAAAGAGGGCCTATGTGCACTACAGTGCAGGCCACAATGGGCCTGCCTGCTATCCAGCGCACTATCTCAAGGCTTCGGCTGTGTTGGTGTCCCAAGGAGCCATTTCAGGAAGGCTTCAGGCCAGGAAACTTTCATATAAGGAAGAATTCAATGAGTTGACTTGTCTAGGGCATGTAACAACTGAATTAGGGTTTGATGAGCCCGAAAAGTACTGATCTGAATGTTGGGAGTGATGTGCCTAGATAGACCTGTAATAGCTACCCATGGAGCTTTATAACACAACTCCATTCAAAATTTACATCATATCAAATTGTTGAAACCATGAACACCATACTACTTATTGGAGCTCTATAACACAGCTCAATGTAGTATTCACAACATACTGCTTATTGGAGCTTTATAACATAGCTCATTGCAATATTTACAATACACATATGAAAATATAGATATAAACCAAAACACATAAAACAAAGACATATGCTCAACCAACAAGTAAGAAAGAATACAAAACCCACATCTGATCAACCATCTCCCATGTAGCTTCATCGGGCCCAAAGTGATTCCACTACACTTTAACTTGCTCTATTTCTCAGTTATGGAGCATGATTTGTTTCTTCTGTAATAAGCACTGAGGTTCTGGCTAGAATTCTCCCTCTGGTTCCATCTACAATACAGACTAGTCAACCACATTATCAACATATTGGACATACTTCTTAAGGAATGAAAGATGGAAAACATCATGGACATTCATTATTGGTGGAACTGCAAGTCGATAGGCCACTGGTCAGAGCTTCTCAAGGATCTCAAAAGGGCCCATAATATGGATTTTATAGCTTGGCACATGACATAATCCTCAAGGAGTTCCTCTTGGGCTTGATGCACAAGTACACATGATCCCCAATCTGAAACTCCTTGAACACTCTATGTTGATCTGTATGACTCATTTTCATAGCCCGCATTGCCTTCAAATTCTTTCTGATAAGCTGCATCTCCTGCTCCATCTCATCCATCATATCCAATCCAATCAACACCTTTTTCACTAGATCACTCCAGTTGATAGGAGTATTAGAACTTCACCCATAAAGAGCCTCAAATAGAATCATCCTCAAGGATTCATAATACCCATTATTATATGGAAACTCTACTAGTGGAAGATACTCCTCCCACTTCGTCTGTTGATGAATAACATACATCCTCAACCTATCCTCAATTATCATGTTAACCCCCTATATATGTCCATCTGTCTACAGATGATAAGCTATGCTAAAATCTAACTCTATCCCCAAGCCTACAAACAACTCCTTCCAAAACCTATAAGTGAACTTGGCATCTATGTCTAATATGATATTCTTGGGAACACCATGTCATATCACTATCTCCCTAATTAATATCTAAGCTACCTCACGAGATGAATTTGTAGACTTCATTGAAATGAAGTCAACTACCTTACTCAACCTGTCAACCACAAACATGATGGAATCATGCTTCTTCGATGTCCTTAGAGAACCTGTAATGAAGTCCATGGAGATGACATCTCATTTCCATTATAGAATTGGGATAGGCTGCAACAAACCAACTAGATGTTTACACTCTACTTTCACCTTCTATAAGTCCAAACATCTTGCAAGGAACTGAGCCACCTCTTTCTTCAAATTCAGCCAATAATATAACTTCTTAATAGTTTTCAAAGTCTTTTAGTAACCTGGGTGACCTGAATATGACATGACATGAAACTCCATCAAGATAAGCTTCTTGATATCACTGTTATCTAGCACATAAATCATGTTATTGAATCTAACCAAGGCATCTACCATGAGGTGATACTCCTCATTTTGGTCACCCTCACCCTACTGCTACAATCTCCACTTTAGTTGTTGATACCTACCATCATGCTACCTTTCATGCAAGATCTGCTCTTGCAAATTTGTCGCACATGAAATCACAGTTGAAATGTGATTCACCTACACTCTCCTACTGAGAGCCTCTACAAACCTATTCTCCTTTCACTTGATGTATCTGATCTAAAAGTAAAACTCATTGAGGGTAGTCCATCTAGCTTGCCTAGCATTCAAATTAGGTTGGTAAAACAAGTACCTCAACCCACTATGATCACTCATTAAGATGAACCTCTTGTCAAGAATAGGATGTCTCCACATATTCAATGCATGAATGATAACTACCAACTCGAGATCATGAGTCACGTAGTTCCACTCGTGCTCATTTAACTTCCTTGACTCATAGCATACCATATTCCCTTCCTGCATCAGGACTCCACCAATTCCTTCCTTGAAAGCATTTGTACATACCACGATCTACTTATCAGGATATGTAATCTAAAAACCATATCATTTGTAAGAAATTGCTTCAACTGCTTAAAACTAGTTACACACTCCTCAATCCATTCAAACTTCTTCCCTTTTCTCTACAAAGTTGTGATAGGATAGCCAATTTTTTATAAGTTCCCGATGAACTGCCTGTAATAACCTGATAGTCCAATGAGTGATTTGACCTCATCCACATTCATAGGAGTTGGCCACTCCATGATAGCTTTAATCTCTTTTGGGTCCATGGATATACCCTCCTTGGAACAACATGTCCCATGTTGAGCTTAAGACTGAAATAAACTGCACAAGTTGAGCTTGGCATACAACTCATGCTCTCTCAACAATCTCAACACTGTTGTCAAGGTTCTGCATGTTATTCCTAATTCTTGGAGTATACCAATATATCATCAATAAACAGGGTTTGAGGAAAGCTAAGACCATCGCTGTTACAGTGAGCGAAGAGCTCGTGAATCAACATGGCTATGGCAGGTTTATCCACGTTTCTTTCATTTGTAAGAGCACAGACGAACTTAAAAGCGTTGATTGGGACTGGGCAAGCAGGGGAAGGACGAGAGAAAGCGTTGCTCGACCACGTCCTGCAGACGGCAGAGAGGGGCAACCCACAGTCTATTTTGAAGGCCATCGACTCCTACAGCAGGCGCACCAGCTGGCTCATGAACATCGGCGACGATAAGGGCCCCTTTCTCGATCCCGCCATTGCAAAATACAGTCCCAGGGTTGCCCTCGAGATCGGGTCTTACTGCGGTTACTCTGCTGTCAGGATCGCGTCGCAGATGCAAAGGCCGAGGAGTATGCTCCTCGCTGTGGAGATGGGCCCCCTCAATTGCCAAATCGCCACACAAATCATCGACCAAGCAGATCTGCAAATCTTATTAAGCTTCCTGGATCTGCCTGGACAGATCTCCCGGAAACTCTCCTCGGCAGAACGCTTCGACAGGGTCATTAATCTTTGGACCCTCCCCTCTTCTACTGTCATTCCCCTGCGGCAAATTCAGGAGGAGAAGGCCCTTCAAAGCTACAGTCCTCTCTCATCTGAGATTTGCAAAGGTTGGAGTCGGGTAGCAAGAGCCAGATCTGACCCAGATCTGCATGAAGATTCACTCGTTTTCCAGATCCAAATCAACCTCTCGGGAAAAACAACAATGCAATGGGCACACGCAACGGATCTGGTGCAGGACCTTTTGCAAAATCTTGAAGGCCGGCTAGGGATCCCCTCATCTTGCCTCAGACTGGTATACAAGGGTAAGCAACTTACGACTACCCTTCCTCTCTCTTTTTACAGCATTCAAAGGGATGCCTCTATTGTAGCTACTTTTCGTTTGAGAGGGGGTTCTTTCAGGCAGACCTCCTCTGCCCCTTCTTTCTCTTTTAAAGATGCTGTCCGCAAAGACGCTACCCATTCACAGCCTTCTTCAACAACAGGCCATCCATTTGAGGCTCCAAAGCCTTTTCTGGTAGACAAATCAGAGGACATTCCTTCCATCAATCTCTCCCATACTGGGATTGATGATCACTATCAACTTTTTGCAGAATCCGCACTTGTATGTAGATTCAATGGGCTATGGCCTCGCACATCAGATCTATACCAATGGATTCATACCAATTGGACTAAAAAAAGCGAGATATACTTATGCTCAAAAGGTTTCTTCATTGTGGTTTTTGACCAAAATGAAGATTATCAGAAGGCCTTAACGGGAGGCCCTTGGTTTTGGGGCTCGGCGGGGCTTTTTCTTACTCCTTGGTTTCCAGACTTCGACCCTTCTACAGCTGCTATCACCAAGACTCCCATTTGGGTTAGGCTCCCGAACCTTCCGACACATCTATGGCATATTTCGGTCTTCATAGCAATTGCAGAAACTTTAGGAAGCTACCTGGCTGTAGATTCTTCTCGAAAGGAAAATGGGCTCTACACCTATGGTAGAATCTGTGCAGAAATAGACGTAAGCAGAGGACTGCTGGATCAGATTAATCTCAAGTATGGAGATTTCCATTGGACTCAAACCTTGGATTACGAGAACACAGCTTTCTGTTGCCGCCATTGTCATCAAACAGGACACCTCCAAAGTTCTTGTCCACAGTACCTCGACAAAAAGAAGATTCCAAAGCGCAAGCCAAAGTCCAAAAGTTGGAACCCCTGTGCGCCTCCTCCCCCTATGGAGGATTCAGATTCCACCAGTTCAGATGAGGAGGAAATTGTTGCAGATGGACAGAACGCTGAGATTCCGCTGGATGCTCCCTTGGATGATCCGGCAAACCCCTCCGTCTCTTAGATATCCCAGAAACGTTCTCATTTCACTTCATCCTCAGATTCTGAGAAGGATATTCCGCCGCCAGGGCAGAACAGTCTTCAACTTGTTTCGGCTCAGCCAAGTTCTTCTGAATGGGTCAAAAAAAACAAGAAAAAAGGAAAAAAAAGTCGTGTGATAGTAACAGCCCCCTCAGGGTAGTTCTCTCTGCTTAGTTTTGGTTCTTTGTTATTCCATGCTCTCTTTAGCCCTCTCCTGGTACTTAGCCAAGGAGCAAGGTGGAGCCTATCTCCTTGGGCTCCCTTGCTTTTCTGCTTCGCTTGCATGCAAGCTTGATTGTACTATACTCTTCTCTTTTTAATAGAATTAGTCTTTACTCAGAAAAAAATTATATATATCATCAATAAACATTATCACAAACTTTTCCAGGTAAGGGAACAACATAGTGTTCATCAAACACATAAAGCTGGCTAGACAATTAGTAAGACTAAAAGGAACCACCACAAACTCATAATATCCATAACTCATACAGAATATGGTCTTGTAGATTCCTTCTTCTTCTTCTATGTGCACTTGATAATATCTTCATCTCAAATCAATATTTGAAAAAAATGCAGCTCCATTTAATTAAGCAGACAAATCACCAATCTACAACAATGGATACCTGTTCTTGATAGTCACCTTATTCAAATTCTCGAAGTCAATACACAATATGAGGGTATCATCCTTCCTCTTTATAAGCAATAGTAGTGCACCCCAAGGTGATACACCTGGCCTAATGTATCCTTTATCAAGAATCTCCTTAAGCTGCAACTTCAATTCCACCAACTCTGGGGTGCTCATCCTGTATGGTGCCTTAGATGTTGGTGTTGCTCCTAGCATCAACTCAATAGAAAAGTCCAATTCTCTATGATAATGCAACTCTAGAATCTCTATAGAAAACACATCCTAAAACTACTACAAAGTAGGATACCTCTTCAACACTTCATCATCCTCAACATCCTTCCCTTTATCACTAGAAATATGAATTGCAAAGATAAACATCCCTTCTAGCAATTGCACTTTTCCTCTATAGATGTAATCGTTCTCACTATTGTAGGCTTCTTATTTCCCTGCAAGACTCTTCTTTCTCCATCATCATCTAGACACAATAACCTTATCACAGAAGTCTACCTTAGTCTTGTGAGTAACTAATAAATCCATGCCCAAAAGCATACTATATGATCCCAAAGGAAGCACATTTAGATGTGCTGAGGTCGGCATACCATTCAACTCAAATGCACAATATCTCCCCCAACGATGAACTCTTATATTGGTCTCTGTAACCAACTGCACCAACCAAGATTCTACATGCACTTCTTTATCCAAGAAACACTTATCCACCAGGTCAGGACTGATATAACTATAATTAGATCCAGGATCAATCAAAATGGAACCAACCTGATCACAAAGCTTACCTCCCATATCAATAATTGATGCATGATGATTAGCCTACTTGTTATCTACTACTACATAAATTTTAGGAATACTCTGCCCAACATCTCCAACCAATTGTGCCTCCTAAGAACTGTAAATCTGGGGCCTGCCACCCTGGTGCTATAGGCACTCACTCCTATGATTCTCTCTACCACAAGTCCAACACATTAAAGGATTTCTACCATCACCTTTATTCTGCTCCTCAGGCTGAAATACATGTCCTCTATCAACTGCATTGAACTTCTTGTACGGTGCTATGTTCTCCTTCTCACTTGCATCCTGAGGTCTTTCTCACTTCTTAGCCCCCTTTCCTTTAATCTTCTCATTACCTTTCCAATCCCACTTAGTCTCATACTTGCTCTTAGTCTGCTCATAAAAAATGCTTCAACTTCTCCATGACTTCCTCTAATGATCGAGACTCGTCATACACAATCTAATCTTTAAATGCTAAAGGAAATCCACTAATGAACCTTTGTACCTTTTCCTTTTTATCCTTGAGGTAGAGCATATACCTCAACAGCTCTAGAAACTTTGTCATATACTCTTCATCTATCATGGAACCCATTTTCAACACATATAATTCCTTGGCCTTTACATCGTAATATCTCTCAAACAAGTAATTCTTCCTAAAGAGTATTTTAAACTCATCCAAACTCAACTCCTTTATGATGCCTCTAGCACGCTTCGCATCTTCCCACTAGATATTTTAATTTCCTTTGAAGCTAAGTATTGTTATCTTGGCTTTCATATTCTTTGAATAATCATGCAATCTGAATAACTTCTTCATCCCAAGCAACCATGCTTCTACATCTTTTGACATCTTCACATCCCCATCAAAAGTATGAGTCTTGGCTTTCTTAAACTCCTTTGAAAAATATTGTTTCTCACTTATCCTATAAGGATGTTGGAAATAGTGATGATGATGTCTCTAAGAACCATAACTATAATAAAATCAATGAGTGTTAGCTCATATGTCAGGTGTATCCTAATATCTTACACATTTGACTATATCATTGTTACACAACATTTTGTCACTGTCCCTGTACTCCCCGTTCCTTGATCCTGGAGGACCTCTACAGTTAAACCTTCATTCTTTCCCATTATGAAGAAACTCCCATTGTGTCCCTCTTCATGAGTATAACAATTCCCCTTTGCATCATTTTCCCAAAATCTTCGGTTTTTCCCAGTTTATAAGACCATTGCTAATGACTTGTGTCCTCCCTGCACCGATATGCAAGCATTACAACTGTCCCTCGTGTCGACCGGAGTGACTAAGCCTTTTCCCATTCATGTTGATCCTCTTTTGGAAAACTTTTTAAATTTGGAGCCGAAGGTTCTAGCTCTAGAAGCTTCGTAACGGAAGTCTGGTAAATGGTTAGGCCGGATGGAGTCGACGAGGTCAGATTGGGCTCCTTTCCCCTATTAGGATGGAACTACCTCAAGAGATAATACCTTCTCCCATGAGAAGAGGAGCCATCTCCTATCCATTCAAGCTATATAAACCTCCACTTTTCCCAATCACAAGCTAGTGTGTGTGCTAGTTCTAATTAAGTTATTTTTGGAGCAATCATTAAGTTATCCATACTTTGTAGCTCTCTAGTTTGTGTTTAAGGGAGAATTGTGATTTGGTTTGGTGTGAAGCCTAAAGGGAAGATCCTTGAGACTATCATTGTTGGGGCCATCCATGGAATGCTATCAGAAGTGTGTGGGACCCCGGATTTGTCAGAGGAGAACAACAACGTGAAGACGTCAGTTGTAATCTCTTCTTGATTTAATAAAGATGCAACTATCAATTGATTTCCTACATAAGATGTCATTTCACATGTTTATGGATTAAGTTTTCTTAACTTGTTAAGTAGGTTGAATACAATTTGTATATTATCACGATTGTTGTTTTATGTTATCTACTTGTTTCAGTTGTTCGCAAGAAGGAATGGAAGATAGTTGGAGCAAGGAAGAAAGGTCATCATCAAATGGATAGCGTACTAAGAGGTAGGCCCTCTTAATTGGTTCTAACCTAAGGAAATCTTCCATAGAATGTCTTGTCTATGGCTAGACCCACTCTCAGGCTAGAGTAATTGTTTGTGTTCGCACTTAGAAGTTTACTTGCACCACAAATTGGCGACCATACTGGGGAACCAATACTTCTTTTTGCTTGTTTGTAATTCCATGGTTTTGTGTGAGCCTTTCTAGTATCACCATTTCCCTTTAGTTTTATATGCTCTGCCTTGTTTACTGCTCTGGGTTTGAAATTCACAGTAGAAATTTTGGTCTCAGCCTTTGAATTTTTTTTTATTTTTTCCTTCTATCCTCTGCCTGTGCGCTTACTTCGCTAACAGTCACGTTGAACGGTGTGATATACTCAGGAACAGTCGTGCCGACCCCATTTTTCCACTTGTTTTCAGTTAGTCAGTCACTCTGATGCATATAGGTGAAAATTAGGGTTTATCCCAGATCTCGACCAATGTGTCTTGCTCCCTTGATTTCTTCATTGTAACTTGTTTAGACTATTTTCTCCCTAACTGGAAAGATGCATTTTGACTTGGTTTATTTTCTTATCAACTTGCCTTCTTTTTACTTGATTTCTTGAGTCTATGGATGGTTTGCAGCCCTAGGGCATCTAGGTTATCATCCATTCAGTTGATTGTGAACTCGGTGAGTCAAGCTGTTGGTGAATTTACTCCTTTCATTTCGTTTATAGTCATCTTACTGCTTTGGTCTCCATCACACAAGTTTGAAAAGTTTTGTTTTCTTGTTAAAACATATCTGTTCTAGCATAGATCACATTTCTTGTCTTTTTATTGGTAGAGTCATTTATTCATTAGTTTGAAAGATATTCTCTTTCATGCCTTTTCATTTTCTTGAGGATTGATTGTCTCGAAAACATTTTCATTGAAGTTTTTGATGAAAGATTCATTTTGTCATTTCATGAAAAGCACATAATTCTAGTTTTCTGCATCAATATGTTATGTTAGTTAGCATCATTGAATACTAGGGTTGCATTTGTATTTGAAAAGAAAAAAACAATTCTCTTTACTTTTGAAAGGACTATTTGGAGTGCACTTGTTAGGAAACTAGGAATTGGAAAGAGTTTTTTCATTAGTTTATTTTCAAAAAGTAAAGTAGTGAAAAGATCATTTTTGCTTTCAGTTGCTTGGTTGTTTGCATTTGATTGTGTTTTCTACCCTCTCTAGTGTAGACGATTCATCGAATTGAAAGAGTCTTGTCTCATTTAGTTGCATATAGGACTTTTCGAGTCACATCGCTAAGGCCTGAAAATTGATACATAATTGAAGATAAAATTTAAAATGAACTCAATTAACCTAAGGCACATTTGAAACCTAATGATCACATCTAGAAGGTCTAGGCTATAGACGTGTTCTGGTGTCTTTAAACCTAGCAGCTGTCGTTAGCTTCGGCACTAGACAGTGCTGGTACGGACTTGTGCTCCTTGTACTGTCGAGTATATAAAGGGAGACCCCACTAGCATGAAATCCTTTATCCATAGGAAGTCAAGTCTACTACGTTGTAAACATGATACACCGAACACAAAATTTGGGTAGATTGTCTGCTCGTACTTCTCAGTTCGCCGAGAGGTATTCTGCAGTTCATAGTTACCTATTAATCCTTTCTACCTAGAACATCTGGAGTAGTCATTTGATATTTTTGACTCATTAAACTTAAAATATCATCCAAGTGTTTGTCCTTTCGAGCTCGTTTCCAATCAAAAGTGGTAGAGTATTCTTTTCTTCTTTCTCGACTCTTAAAATATGAAAGAGCACCGGTTTATTTATACGTCTTTAAAAATTGTTGCTCACGATCTTATAACATCCTATTAGTCTCTTCAATACCAAATTGTGAGTATTCCTTAAAGTACATTTTAAAGCCTTGAAATTACTCTCTTTTCCTAATACTTGAGACAAAGGCATCGTGGCTAAACCATATGGTTCACCTAGTTCCTCTTCCTCTCCTTCGTCTGAAAGATTGTCAGAGGAGCCATTTCCTGAATTACCACAGTCACTTGAGGACCAAGGTGTTGAACTTGGAATTGTTCTGAGCATTCAACCTTTTTCATCTCATCCTCAACCTCCTTCAGATACTGGGTCACTTTCGGATATCAGCCCAGAATCCCCAGACAATCTTGTCCAGACTCCTGAGAGTTCACCGACTACTGAAAGTCATCTTGGACTGGTTGTATATCCTTTTAATCCTTTGTTCGACCATGTTGAGAGATCATCGCAGCGTCCGTACACTCTGTATGATCAACCGGGTATTCCTTTGGAATTATCCCCTCGAACATCTTCGGTCATTTGTCATCGCTTGTTTTCACCCATGGAGCCTGAAGGAGACGCTCCAGTCTCATCTCCGGATCACTCAAAGGTTTCCACCCCACAGACTGTCGAAGAGGAAGAACATCAGTTTCCTCCTGAAGGTTTCACTTAGACGGGAAGCATTCTTATCAGTATTTATAGGGATTTACCCCCTAATTATGTGACTTTAGCACAGTTGGTCTCAGGCACACATAGTGCCTCGTCACTTTATCATAAAACTGTTTCGGCGTCTGGTGCTATGCCTACTATAGGTTCATTCATTCAGAACCTGACCTCCCAACAAACGATGATTTTTGTAGTTACGTCAGTCCTGGTGCAACCCACCATTCAGAATCCTCTTGTCTCGTCCGTCCAAGTCACCCATCTGGTTCAACCAACGGTCTCGAATCATGTTGTTTTCAATTCTTCAACCCATCTAGTAAGTGGACAAGTTTTGCCATCGCCTGGGGGACATAATCTGAATGTTTCTATGGTGTCACACATAACGAATGTGAGTATCTCACAACCTCACATGGTTGGGATGAACCAACCTTCTTCTGGTGCTCTTCAAAACCCTATTGGACCTGTTGGATCAAGCAATGTCCAATACCAACAGGTTCAAAATCCCATTGGTTTGTCTGGGTCAGGAAATTTCTAGTATCAGCAGCCTTATGATACTCAGGTTCAGTACTAAAATCCTTATGTTCCATATGGTTCCCAAGGAATGGTCAATCCCCCCTACGTCCTACAGCCTAGACAGTATGTTCAGCCCAGTCCATCCTCCCTTCCTGGTGGCTATAGCCAGAAACAGTTTGGAAATTTTCAAGGTCTGAATCCAGGAACAGTTCAAGTACCCTTGCCGCAGCAAGCACAACCTCTGCAGCAACAATGGAAACCTTTGTTACAGCAGATGATGTCATAGCAAGGACAACTACAACAACCGCAAGGGAAACCCTCACAACAGTTGCAGAAAACCATTCAGCCACAAATGCAGTATGTTTAGCAAACTTCCTATCCTATTTCTTCGCAAGGCCAACCTTTGCAGCCGCAGGGACAACCTTTGCAACTACAAGGTCATCCCTTACAGTGGCAGGGCCAACTCGGGTAGTAGAAACCCTCATATACATACCAATAGGGTCAACCCTTGCAAAGACAAGGTCAGGGTCAAGTCTTGTAGCAGCAAGCCCAAAATCCTAATGTCCAAGGGCAATAGGTTCAGAATCCTTTTGTCCAAGGGCAGTAGGTCCAAAATCCCTATGTCCAAGGGCAACAAGTGCAGAATCCTTATGTCCAAGGGCAGCAGGTCCAAAATCCTCTTGTTCAGGGGCAGTAGGTTCAAAACATGTATGTCCAGGGACAACAGGTGCAATATCCATATGTCCAAGGTCAACATGCTCAAAAACCTTTTAACCTGTATGTTGCTTATCAACAACCTATGGTTGAATAGTTTTAAGGCTTTCAAGGTAAAAATCCTCCCTACAGGCAAGGTAACCTACAGTGGGGGCAAATTCAAATGCCATATGGATAGAACCCTCCACTATGGGGCCAAAATCCTTACCAGCACGGATGGGCTCCTCTGGTTGGACCCGTTTATCAACCTCCAATGCCTTTCAATACTCAATTGTCATTCTTGGCTACACTAGAGTTGCGAGATGTGTCTTGGCTTATGAATGATCCATTTATTCATTCACCATACTGGCCTCCAATTCCATCCAAGATCCCGAGTGATTTTTTGAAGTTCAATGTAGAAGAAAAGAAGATCTCCAAGCCCATGTGATGACATATCACCTCTATTGCTCTTTGAATTCTTACGTTGATGATTCTAGTTGTCTCCATCTTTTCCAATGGACTCTTACAGGCACTGCAGCCAAGTGGTGCATCGAGCTCCCTCGAAGTACTTATCATGACTTCAACTCTTTAGCCATGGCTTTCCTCATGCATTTTCAGTTTCCGGTTCTCTATGAGACTAGCACCTATTTGCTCATATCGCTCAAGCAAAATACTGTAACACACATCTCTGATCACATCCATGAATGGAGATGTAGGCGTCACCTGATGAAGTTCGAGATTGTTGATCAGTTACTGACCAAATGTTTTACCAAGTCATTCATCGCTCCAATTGCTCACAATATAGCTATGGGTGGGTGCATTACAGAGAAGCAAGACATTGCTCATTCCCAGTACCTATATCTTGTTTACTCTCAGTCTAGCACTTTGTATGAGTTATTACCCGATGCTCTGAGGCCATCATCCGATCCAATGACATCAAAGTCATAGCCTACACCTCTTATCGATGGATTAATTGGTTTAATGTCTGAGGCCCCTACAAAATCTTCTTCCAAACAGAAGTCGATCTCAAACACTACTTCCAATAGTCCCTCCCAGAATTCACCTGGCCCTGGTAAAACCTCAGAGGTCCACATTGTCTAGTCTACTGTAGTGGACAAATCCTCGAAAGGTAAGAAGAAAGGCAAAGGCAAGGGTAAAGTCGATGCCCCAAAATAGGGTCCTCCTAAGTCATCTGCTGGTGATGCTTCACAATGGAAGCCTAAGTATTTGTGCCTCATTTGTGAGGAGGATCACTATACTAAGGATTTTCCCCGATGATTCGAAGTTAGTCGCTTGCTCAAAGGGACCCCAGCTGTCCTGAAAGAGTTGTTTCCGTCTCAGCAGACTCAAATGGTATACCAACCTCAATCGTCTGCTTCCTCAGGTTCACAAGTGTTCATGATGAGTACGCCAATTAATATGGCTACTAGATCAAAATATTATCAAACTCCTGCTCCGACAGCTGGGAAAGAGAAAGAGGCCACCCCTTCTTCTTCTGCCCTACCAAGTTCTGGTCCTCTCCATATAGAGCGACCTAACCCTGATTCTGCTATTTGTCCACCTTCTCAAGGTGTGCTAAGGAAGTCCTCATATCACCCCAATGTTGGAGCTACTCAGCATTATAATATTGTTGAGGGTTTGGCTCAGGTGCCATCAGCTATGTCTGCTCTCGAGGTAGTTCAAATTTGTCCATCCCAGCGGAAGTCATTACTGTCGACTATTGGGGGTATTGATCCTCCTGATTCTAATTGATATGTTTTGACCTAGAGAACCATGTTCCACGACTACCTCATCAAATCGCCTTCCTCATTCAGGTAATCATTAATGAGAAAACCATTCATAAGACCATCATCGATGAAGGTGCCTCTACCTACATCATGTCTGTTGCGTTTTGGAAGGAAATTGGTTCTCCTACTCTGAAACAATCCCTTAACACTTTGGAAGCTTTCGGCAAGTGCAATTCGCGACCATTCAGTGTCTTACCCAACCTTTCCATTACTTTGGAAGGCAAGACAGTACATGTCGAGGTAGATATTGTTGACGCTAATCTCAATTATAATCTTCTACTCTGACAGAGTCGAACCCATGCCATGCATGTTGTAGCCTCCTCCTTGTTCCGTGTGATTCATTTTCCCCATCAAGGGAAGATAGTCACTATTGACCAACTGTATTTCTTTGTCTCTTCCTCCTCAGATGGCAATGTTCCATATGTTAAGCACATCGGTAGTCCTTATGAGAGTGCGAGGGCAGGACTTTTTAAAGATCTTGCTTTGATGGGAATTTTTCCACTCCCATCTCCTCATGTTTCCTCTGTCAACATAATCTCAATCAAATCTGATCCTTGGGTCATACCTTCACTAGATCTTGTCGATACCTAGGGCAAGGTTATGCCAATTAGGGTCGCCAAAATCAATTATTTGGAAATTTTTTCGACCTCAAGTTCTGTATACTCTAATTTTTCTGTTTCGAGGACATCTCTCGATATGTATTCTCAACCCCCATGGCTAGGTGCTTTGGAATCTCCCGATCCCTTAGCCGATACTTTCCTTTCTGACGAGAGTATCATGGAAGTAATGTCTCTAGAGGAACCACCTTGGAACGATACCCATCATCGTGCCTCATTCCTGCGTAGCCCGGTAGTCATGTCTACTTGTCTTGAAGAGTTCTCTTCTCAGTTCCCTTCCCTACCACTTCAGGCACCGATCATGACTCATGAAGTATGGTCAGAAGGAAATTTGGGTAACATTACCCAAATGATTCCAATTGATATTTATATCAAGCCTGGTTTCATTGAAAATGTCCATATCGGGGTAACTTATTATCCAGATGAGATCAAGCTCTATACTCATATGTTCCAATAATTTCGTGATGTGTTTGCATGGTCATATGAGGAAATGCTTGGCATTGATCCTAGCATTGTCGTGCACTAAATACTGGCTTATCCTCACAAAAATCTCGTTTGCCAACGGCTCCGCCGAGTGCACCCTAGGAAAGTGGTCATTATCAAGGGTGAAGTTGAAAAGGAAAGCAACCGCTATCAACAAAAGACAACTTTTATCTGTCCATGGGGTACTTTCGTGTACAAAAAGCTCCCTTTTGGCCTAAAATATGTTGGGGCTACATTTCAAAGGGAGATGTCCTATGCATTTCATGACATTCGAAACATCGTTCAACCTTACTTGGATGACCTTCCCGCTCATTCTCATAAGTGTTATGATCACCCTTATCATCTTCGGTAGATTATTCTTTGTTCTAGGCACTACCACATTCGGTTGAATCCACATAAATGTGTTTTCTGTGTTGAATCTGGATGACTCCTCGACTTTATTGTCTCTAAGGAACGCATTCGCCTTGATCCGCTTAAAGTCGAGGCCATTGTTAATTTACCCCCTCCATCTTCGTTGCACCAATTGCAAAGCCTACAGGGAAAAGAAAATTTCCTTCATCGTTTTGTACCCAATTATGCTGAGCTAACTTCAGGTTTTACCCAGTTGCTCAAGCAAGCAACACCCTTTGTTTGGGATGAGATTTCCAAAAATTCTTTCGATGACATTAAGGTTGTCCCCATAAATGCACCTTTGCTGCATCCCCCAGATTATCATCGAGATTACTTCCTTTATCTAGTTGCAGCCTCTAATACCATCGCTATGGTGTTGGTACAAGACGATGATGAAGGAAATGAACATGTTATTTACTACCTCATTCGTAATCTCCTCGACACCGAAATGTGTTATGCTCATGTCAAGAAGTTGGCTTTCGCTACCGTACAGGCTGTTCAGCACTTTTGGCACTACATTCTCTCACGCACTATGTCTGTGATTTCTAAATGCAACCCCATGACCTACATCTTGACCCATTAGTCGCTGGGGGGAAAGTATTCTAAATGGATTGTCATCCTTCAAGAATTCGATTTGTGTTTACCACTGCCAAATCTAAGAAATCACTAGCTTTTTCCGAGTTGATTTTATCCCTTCCTTCCACATCTCTCCCCACTGGTGCCGATGAGAAACTCCCAAAGAAGACTCTTTTCCTTATTAGCACCCTCGAACCATGGTATGAAGATATCATCGTGTATCTCTAGACATCCACGTTCTGGACTACATTGACTAAGGATGATTACTGACGCATTCGGCATCAATCCGTGTTGGTGTCGATTCAGTTCTTCACCGATGTCTTACTTTTGAGGAGGCTGAGGGAGTTCTCAATGACTTCCATTTTGGGGCATGTGGCGGTCATATGTTTGGATATGCTACTACTCAAAAAATACTTCGCGCTGGTTATTTCTGGCCATCCATCTTTAAGGATTGCATACCTGCCATTCGCAAGTGTCATGAATGCCAAATTTACGAGTGAAATATGCGCGCCCTGCCCACTCACCTACACCCCGTTATTAGCATTGGTCCCTTTGCCAAATGGGGCACTAACTATATGACATGTAACCCTCGTTCATTTCACCAAATAGTCCGAAGTGATGCCTACATACTCTGCAGATGGTAAAACGACACTCAATTTCTATTCAATCATGTTATTTCCAGGTTTGGTGTCCCTCAAGCCATTTTCACCCACCATGGCTCCCATTTCTGAGATTACATGATAGCTGAGCTGACCTTTGATGGAAATAATACTGAGAGGGGGGTGAATCAGTATTATCTAATCAATAAAACTTTTTCATTTTCATACTCAGATTCATATACGCTACTTCAGTTAAGCATACCCGCGTATATACGCGAGTGTGTTTATTGAAACTAGCGTATAACCATTAAACTCATGATTTAGTTATGTGATCTTCAATAGGTGCATTAGAACATTATTAGCCATATTAATAGTGAACAGTAGCAGTAAAACAAATAGATCAACACACATAAGCAACACACATGAACACCATGATATAAGGTGGAAACCCAATGTGGGTGAAAACCACCTACTGCAATTCGTTTCTATATTCCTTTATTAAGAAATTTCTTTTACAATGTACTGGTGCAGTCCTTTACCAGTACGTAGGCTACAACCTGCAGAAGGCTACAACCTTCTCTCGTTCTCCAGACTCTCCTGGAAGGGAGCGCCAACCCCCTTTGCTCTTGTACTAGCTAAGATACTAATACGTAGGTGCCAGCCTACAATCTTCTCTCCTCCGGGTACCACATTTCATACATTTTCAGACTGGATACTCCTGAAGCACAACAATATAATCTGAAGGCCACGTTTCATCATATTTTCATACTGGACCCATAACTATCATTGAAGCTCAAAACAATCATCACTAGCATCATCTATTTTTGAATCACTGAAACCCTGTCGACAACACAGTCACTAGAACACAGAGCAGACACAGAAATCTGCAACAACAATCAGAACCAACTGTACCATCAAAATTATGCATCAGAGTGCATACAGTACTTAGAAGTGCCGAACCACTGTGTATACGCAACTTCATCAAGGTGAAACGGCGTATATGTCATTAATTACTTCTTCATAACTTCGCTGCACTTCCTGACTTCAAACATAACCAGATCATTACATATACAATGATAATATATGTGTTAGCACCCATATCTAGTCCATCAGATCTCATAAATATGAGTCATTATGATCTTGATCCAATATTAGTTCTCATCCCTCAATACTGAAGCTAAACACTATCAACCAAACAAGATATGCAGAATACTGACACCTTTAAACTGTCATCAGAACCCTTCAACAACCAGAACCACCTGTAACTTCAAATATCATAGCTCAAAAGGTATACGCCACTACAATGAACTCAACTTGCGTACACATGCGCTTACACCAAAGCCAACCGGCATACAGATCTATAAATATTCAATCATGACTTGCAGCTATTTCAAACTTAAGTTATACCCAGTTCAGATCATTACATGCATCAGTATACAGATCTAGAATAAACATAATCAACCATATAGAGATAGTTCATTTCAAACCATTTGATCCTGATCTATCCTTAGATCTTTTTCTCCATCCACCGGTGAGATCCCTCCTTAGCTCAGATCAAGCAATGCTTCATCAACCCATAACCTGCATACTGGATCTCATACTTCCTTAGATATTCAAGAATTTTCAGATACCCTTGCCTAATGATCTTCTACTCCTTTTATAGTCTTAGGCCTTGCTCAATACCATGGTCCAAAACCATAACAAACCAATACCATGGACCCAATACTTGGGGTCAACACATCTGACGAGATACTATGGTCCAAAACCATAGGTTCAAATACCGAGGACTAACTACCACGTACCAAAAGTAAGTCATCCAACATATACACGCTTTTGCTTGCATGAAAGTGCGTGTATACGCATACGCGCCTTTGAAACGTATAACCCGTGTGTATACGGGGCTTGGTCACAATAAACCTACGTATATGTATTTTATCTTCATTCTTGTAGTCTAATCATCAATTCCTTGCTGTTGACCTTGTGAGATTTGCCATCAAGGACAAAACTTGTCTCATAATGCCAACAATCTCCCCCTTTGGACTTGATGGCAAAGCTAACTTGTCACACTTAGATCCATCATCTGATTCCTTTGAGTTGTCTTGCATCCCATGCATTCAGTCACATCTGATATCTCTTCTGAATATTCATCTAGTTATAACTAAGGGAGATTTTCTTCTATGAATGGGTTTCCATCAAGTACAACACATGCATCATAATCCCAACAATCTCCCCCTTTGGACTTGATGGCAACAACAACAAATCACTCTCCTCCTTTGACATCAAGGGCAAAGGGCGGACCAAAACATCCCGCTGACCATACACCCCCTGAGTACCTGCTGAAATCTCCGAATGAGCTCCCCCTTTGTATATGCCAAGGTGTACCAATCTGACCATGCTCCCTCTGAGTACATGCTAAAGCTCTACTCTTGCTGAATTGTGTTGTTCATGCTCCCCCTGACTATAATCAAGGTCTGCAAAAAGATGTTCTACAAGAAAGAACATGACTCTATACATCATAAGTGACCTTCCTAGCACCAAAGACTCATACATACATCCATCTCCCAGCCAAGTGGGGATATACCAAAAGTTTGCACATGATAATACAAGAGTATAACATCATTCATCCCAGGCACAGTGGGGAAACCAACATAGGCCGTTACATGACCTTGATAAAAGAAATACATGACTGAAATATTTGATCATCCTTCTTATGCATAGGGGTTACAAATTACATCATGTGACCAGAAGAGATTTCATCAAATGACTACAATAGATAGAGAGACACCATTACATCATGAGTCTTCATATGACCTTTACGTGAGACCAAACATCTAAACAAGAAAATGATAGTCATACACAATGTATGATCTGCTCCATAAGCATCTGTCAGCAACATCTAGGCCAGCAATCATGTTTTCCCTCTGTATCTATTCCATCTGTGCCAGATGGTCTCTGTCAGACTCTTCTCATCCTCAGTTTGGCCTACTGATTTCCTTCACATATACGCGACTGTATCCACAGAAACAAGCGTATATATGCGGATCCTCCTCATGAAACTCGCGTACAAACACTTCCAAATCAGCAACCTGTAAATGTCCTGTAACAAGGTATGTCTGCATATAGATATCAACTCATAATCATTCACATTATATCATATGTGAAAAACACCATAGCTATCTCATCAACATCAAGATCTGCATGATCCAAGTATCATCACATGGGAACATTTGCATCAATCAACAACCTATCAACATATAGGTAAGAACTCATCATCATCATGTCTCCAACAATGCCACCTTGATAAATCATTCATGTATCCAGCACTATGTATCTTGAGGTCTAGCTCATTTGACAAAACTTCTTGATATCATCTACAGCAAAAATCCTTATCCACATGAGTGCTTGCATCATAACTATATTATATGACTGTAGTATCATATGAGTGGCCCATTACCAAGTACTTTATACTTCTCCTTATCCTTATGAAGATCATCATGTAAGCATCATATATGCACTATCTAAGAATCAATCCACAAATAAGATCTGAACATCAACTATGTAACCCTAATAATCATATGGGATTTTATCATGGACAACTCATAACCATATCATTTAGCCATATAAGCATCATCACCAAGGACTATTAACCATAATTCCAACAATGCATTATTAGAAGATTATCTGCTCCCCCTCAACCTGTGCCATTTGTTAGATCTGATCATGCATATACATCATCATCATCAAGATAGGATCAAATCACTTCTAAACATTTAACGAGTATCAAAACATTTCCACACATCCTCATCAGGCTGTAACTATTAACCAATAGATCAAATAATGGACTGAATCATATCAAATCCTTTTTCTGAGCCTGTCCCCACTGCTTTTCCTCAGAATGACATATACACGACTTTGCAGTGTCTAACTCGCGTATATACACGATTTCCCATTAAGAAAGTTACATATGAGATTCAGGACACTAAGGTTTTACACTTTCAGCTCCCCCTGAGTTTGTTATGTCTGTGTTGTGTTGTGTCTCAGTACATTGTGCTGTGCCACATCTTTCTGACTGTACTTCCTTCTTCTTCCATATCTTCAAGTGTGATAATGTTTTCTCCTTTTGGTGTGATCTCTGTCCTTTGTTCCTACATTCCTTTGCTATATGTCCAAGCTTGTTACATGCATAACATCTTACATGTTTCATATTCCTCCTGTAGCAATCAGCAACTTTGTGACCAAACATATTGCAAGAAAAACAATATCCATTAAAGTGCCTGGAATGTGATGATCTTTCTGTGTGATGATCTTGAACCATTCTTCTTCTACATCTAGCTGCAACATGTCCAAGATTATGACATTCATAACATTCAATATTATTCATCTGAGTAAATGGCCGACTATTACTTCCATAGGTAGGAGTAAAAGATTTTCTTTGAAGAATCTCTTTCCTTGATTGATGATGGGGTTGACCTCTCATCTCTCTTATCTCCTTGTTGATCATTTTAGATTTCTCTTTAGATTTCCTTGCCTCACCTTGTGAACTAGATTCACCTTCAACAGATTCATGAAAACCAAGACCAGCCTTAATAGCAGGAGACCTTTGACTACTAAGAATATCATCCAAGGCTTTAGTACTATCTTGAAATTGCAATAGTTTATCCTTTTCTTCTAATTTACCTTTTAAGATATTTACCTCAATATGAAGTTGTTCTCCCTTTTCCAAACCTTGCTTCTTCAAGCTTTCTTTAGACTTTCTTCCTTCTTCCATTTGTTGCCTTAGTTTGAGAATCTCCTTTTCTTGTTCTTCATTCAAATCCTGCTGCATTTGACGAATTCTGAAGGCACATTCCAGCTGAGATTTTAAGCTGACAACTTTGTTTACCTGCTTTTCAATAGCTTGGAGTAGATCTTTATTCTGCTTCTTTGATTCTTCAAGATCTTCTTTTAGTGAGCGGATCGTGGCTTCAAGACTTTCATAGTAACTGGATCTATCTCTGAGTTTCTTGATGGTTGTGCTTCTTTCATTGACTTCATCTCTTAGTGATGTTACTTCATCCTGCAACTTTTGATATTTGTCCTTGAATAACTTCCTTACCTTGTTTCCTTCCTCTAGTTGGGCTTTTAGTTCGGTAGCTTCTTCTTTGAAGTCACGTTCCCTTTTGTTCAATAGATCTTGTTAATCTCTGATTTTATCTAAAAGCCTTTTAAATTTTTCCTCTATTTGATATCTTTCTTGTTCACCCATAAGAGAAAATTCAGTTGTTTCGCTATCACTTTCATCTTTTGCAAATAGATAGATAGTTGGAACATCAGAGGATAACAAATTCATAACTGATAGTTCATCTTCATTCTGAACTGATTCTAAATCTGATTCTGAATCTGAAGAGCTTCTTACACCTAATCCCCAATCGATTCTCCCACTGTCATAGTTCTTCTTAGATGTCTTCTTCTGCTTATGTGCTTTCTTCTTAAGCTTCTTTCCCATTGATCCACGGATCTCCTTTAAGAGATCAAGCCTCTACCAAAGGACCTGCTCTGATACCAATTGATGGAAATAATACTGAGAGGGGGGGTGAATCAATATTATCTAATCAATAAAAAAAATTCATTTTCATACTCATATTCATATACGCTACTTCAGTTAAGTATACCCGCGTATATATGTGACTGTGTTTATTGCAACTAGCGTATAACCATCAAACTCATGATTCAGTTATGTGATCTTCAATGGGTGCATCAGAACATTATTAGCCATATTAATAGTCAAAAGTAGCAGTAAAACAGATAGATCAACACACATAAGCAACACACATGAACACAATGATATAAGGTGGAAACCCAATGTGGGTGAAAACCACCTGCTGCAATTCGTTTCTATCTTCCTTTATCAAGAAAATTCTTTTACAATGTACCGGTGCAGTCCTTTACCAGTACGCAGGCTACAACCTGCAGAAGGCTACAACCTTCTCTCGTTCTCCAGACTCTATTGGAAGGGAGCTCCAACCCCCTTTGCTCTTGTACTATCTAAGATACTAGTACGTAGGTGCCAGCCTACAATCTTCTCTCCTCCGGGTACCACGTTTCATACATTTTCAGACTGGATACTCCTGAAGCACAACAATATAATTTGAAGGCCACGTTTCATCATATTTTCGTACTGGACCCATAACTATCATTAAAGCTCAAAACAATCATCACTAGCATCATCTATTTCTAAATCACTGAAACCCTGTCAACAACACAGTCACCAAAACACAGAGCAGACACAGAACTCTGCAACAACAATCAGAACCAACTATACAATCAAAATTATGCATCAGAGTGCATACGCTACTTGGAAGTGCCGAACCTGTGTGTATACGCAACTTCATCAAGGTGAACCAACATATATGTCATTAATTACTTCTTCATAACTTCGCTGCACTTCCTAACTTCAGACACAACCAGATCATTACATATACAAGGATAATATATGTGTTAACACCCAAATCTAGTCCATCAAATCTCATAAATATGAGTCATTATTATCTTGATCCAATATTAGTTCTCATCCATCAATACTGAAGCTAAACACAATCAACCAAACAAGATATGCAGAACACTGACACCTTTAAACTGTCATCAGAACCCTTCAACAACCAGAACCACCTGTAACTTCAAATATCATAGCTCAAAAGGTATACGCCACTACAATGAATTCAACCTGCGTACATACGCGCTTACACCAAAGCCAACCCACGTACAGATCTATAAATATTCAATCATGACTTGCAGCTATTTCAAACTTAAGTTATACCCAGTTCAGATCATTACATGCGTCAGTATACAGATCTAGAATAAACATAATCAATCATATAGAGATAGTTCATTTCAAACCATTTGATCCTAATCTATCCTTAGATCTTGTTCTCCATCCACCGGTGAGATCCCTCCTTAGCTCAGATCAAGCAATGCTTCATCAACCCATAACCTGCATACTGGATCTCATACTTCCTCAGATATTCAAGACTTTTCAGATGCCCTTGCCCAATGATCTTCTACTCCTTTTATAGTCTTAGGCCTTGCTCAATACCATGGTCCAGAACCATAACAAACCAATACCATGGACCGAATACTTGAGGTCAACACATCTGACGAGATACTATGGTCGAAAACCATAGGTTCAAATACCGAGGACTAACTACCATGTACCAAAAGTAAGTTCTCCAACATATACGTGCTTTTGCTTGAATGAAAGTGTGTGTATACACATATGCGCCTTTGAAACATATAACCCACGTGTATACGTGGCTTGGTCACAATAAACCTGCGTATATGTATTTTCTCTTCATTCTTGTAGTCTAATCATCAATTCCTTGCTGCTGACCTTGTGAGATTTTCCATCAAGGACAACATTTGTCTCATAATGCCAACAATCTCCCCCTTTGGACTTGATGGCAAAGCTAACTTGCCACACTTAGATCTATCATATGGTTCCTTTGAGCTATCCTGGATCCCATGCATTCAGTCACATCTGATATCTCTTCTGAAGATTCATCTAGTTATAACTAAGGGAGATGTTCTTCTATGAATGGGTTGCCATCAAGTACAACACATGCATCATAATGCCAACAATCTCCCCCTTTGGACTTGATGGAAACAACACCAAATCACTCTCCCCCTTTTACATCAAGGGCAAAGGGTGGACCAAAACATCCTGCTGATCATACTCCACCTGAGTACCTACTGAAATCTCTGAATGAGCTCCCCCTTTGTATATGCCAAGGTGTACCAATCTGACCATGCTCCCTCTGAGTACATGCTAAAGCTCTGCTCTTACTGAATTGTGCTGTTCATGCTCCCCCTAACTGTAATCAAGGTCTGCAAACAGATGTTCTACTAGAAAGAACATGACTCTATACATCATAAGTGACCTTCCTAGCACCAAAGACTCATACATACATCCATCTCCCAACCAAGTGGGGATATACCAAAAGTTTACAAATGATAATACAAGAGTATAACATCATTCATCACAGGCATAGTGGGGAAACCAACATAGGCCGTTACATGACCTTGATAAAAGAAATACATGACTGAAATATTTCATCATCCTTCTTATGCATAGGGGTTACAAATTACATCATGTGACCAGAAGAGATTTCATCAAATGACTACAATAGATATAGACACACCATTACATCATGAGTCTTCATATGACCTTTACATGAGACAAAACATCTAAACAAGAAAATGATAGTCATACACAATGTATGATCTGCTCCATAAGCATCTGTCAGCAACATCTAGGCCAACAATCATGTTTTCCCTCTATATCTGTTCCATCTGTGCCAGATGGTCTCTGTCAGACTCTTCTCATCCTGAGTTTGGCCTACTAATTTCCTTCACATATACGCGATTGTATCCACAGAAACAAGTGTATATATGCGGATCCTCCTTATGAAACTCACGTACAAACACTTCCAGATCAGCAACCTATAAATGTCCTGTAACAAGGTATGTCTGCATATAGATATCAACTCATAATCATTCACATTATATCATATGTGAAAAACACCATAGCTATCTCATCAACATCAAGATTTGCATGATCCAACACATGGGAACATTTTCATCAATCAACAACCTATCAACATATAGGTAAGAACGCATCATCATCATGGCTCCAACAATGCCACCTTGAGAAATCATTCATGTATCTAGCACTATGTATCTTGAGCTCTAGCTCATTTGACAAAACTTCTTGATATCATCTACCGCAAAAATCCTTATCCACATGAGTGCCTGCATCATAACTATATTATATGACCGTAGTAGCATATGAGTGGCCCATTACCAAGTACTTTGTACTTCTCCTTATCCTTATGAAGATCATCATGTAAGCATCATATATGCACTATCTAAGAATCAATCCACAAATAAGATCTGAACATCAACTATGTAACCCCAATAATCATATGAGATTTTATCATGGACAACTCATAACCATATCATTTAGCCATATAAGCATCATCACCAAGGACTATTAACCATAATGCCAACAATGCATTATTAGAAGATTATCTGCTCCCCCTCAACCTGTGCCGTTTCTAAGATCTGATCATGCATATACATCATCATCATCAAGATAGGATCAAATCACTTCTAAATATTTTACAAGTATCAAAACATTTCCACACATCCTCAGCAGGCTGTAACTATTAACCAATAGATCAAATAATGGACTGAATCATATCAGATCCTTTTTCTGAGCCTGTCCCCACTGCTTTTCCTCAGATTGACATATACGCGACTTTGCAGTGTCTAACTCACATATATACGTGACTTCCCTTTAAGAAACTTGCGTATGAGATTCAGGACACTAAAGTTTTACACTTTCAACTCCCCCTGAGTCTGTTATGTCTGTGTTGTGCTGTGTCTCAGTACATTGTGTTGTGCCACCTTCTTCTTCCATATCTTCAAGTGTGATGATGTTTTATCCTTTTGGTGTGATGTCCGTCCTTTGTTCCTACATTCCTTTGCTATATGTCCAAGCTTGTTACATGCATAGCATCTTACATGTTTCATATTCCTCCTGTAGCAATCAGCAGCTTTGTGACCAAACATATTGCAAGAAAAACAATATCCATTAAAGTGCCTGGAATGTGATGATATTTCTGTGTGATGATCGTGAACCATTCTTCTTCTACATCCAGCTGTAACATGTCCAAGATTATGACATTCATAAAATTCAATATTATTCATCTGAGTAAATGGCCGACTATTACTTTCATAAGTAGGAGTAAAAGATTTTATTTGAAGAATCTCTTTCCTTGATTGATGATGGGGTTGACCTCTCATCTCTCTTATCTCCTTGTTTATCATTTTAGATTTCTCTTTAGAGTTCCTTGCCTCACCTTGTGAACTAGATTCACCTTCAATAGATTCATGAAAACCAAGACCAGTCTTGATAGCAGGAGACCTTTGACTACTAAGAATATCATCCAAGGCTTTAGTACTATCTTGGAATCGCAACAGTTTATCCTTTTCTTCTAATTTACCTTTTAAGATATTTACCTCAATCTGAAGTTGTTCTCCCTTTTCCAAACATTGCTTCTTCAAGATTTCTTCATACTTTCTTCCTTCTTCCATTTGTTGCCTTAGTTTGAGAATCTCCTTTTCTTGTTCTTCATTCAGATCCTGCTGCATTTGACGAATTATGAAGGCACATTCCAGCTGATATTCAACCCTGTACTATCCTTAGGCCAATGGAAAAGTTGAATCTATGAACAAGGTCTTGGTTACAATGCTTCAGCGTACTATCGGGATGCATAAGTCGAATTGGCATCTCATGATATTTTTAGCTCTATGGGCTTACTGAACATTGACAAAGGATGCAACTGGTTTCACACCATTCCAGCTAGTCTATGGTCAGGAAGTAACGTTATCGATTGAGTGTGAAATCCCTTCACTCAAGATAGTTTTCGAACTTCTCCCTGAAACCTCACCTCAAGGTTAATGCCTCTTATATTTAGAACAGTTGGATGAGACTCGTTGTCTTGCTGCTTTGCTCATAAAAGCACAAAAGAAGGGAGTCATGTCCCATTTCGATAATTCAATCTCCCCTCGCTCATTTTCTGAAGGAGATTTGGTTTTACTATACGATCAGGCTAATCATAAGATGGGGTAGGCAAGTTCGAACCTATGTGACACATGCCCTACATTGTTAAATGTATGTTACAAAAGGGGGCCTATGAGCTGATTGATTATGAAGGCAATCCTTTAGATAAGCCCCGAAATGGGATCTATCTTAAAAAGTACTATGCTTAGGTTATCTTGCATGGTCACTTATGTACATTAGTGTTTCATTCATTTTTGTGCAGTGTGGTTTCGTGTGTTGGTTTTCAAGCAATTTTCATGCTCACTATGTTTTTACCTACTGTGCAGATGTCTATGAATCCTCACATTGGTTTCGTTGATGGTGCTTGCCGTAGTAACTGGAATCTATCCTCCGCGGCATGGGCAATTTATGACCCCCATGGTGAGTTGATTGAACTTCAAGGTATTTGTTTAGGTCGAACAACCAATAAAATTACTGAGTACAGCGCAGTTATCGAATTGTTTTTGGAAGTCATCGCTCTTGACATTCGGGAATATGTTGTCAACCTAGATTCACAGCTTGTCGTCCTTCAACTCAATGAGAAATATTCCATCAGAAATCCTCAGATATTGAGAATGTATCTACGTATTCATCTACTAGAGAGAAATTTTGATTATATTACATATCATCATATTCCTAGACATATGAATACATTGACAGATGCATTAACTAATTATGTGCTGGATAGAAATTTATGAAACATGTGAAAAGCAAGAAAAAATCATTTGTACCATAGTAAGCAAGAAAATGCAGCATATATACATATATATATATATATATATATATATATATATATATATATATATATATATATATATATATATATATATATATATATCTATGAATACATTGACAGATGCATTAACTAATTATGTGCTGGATAGAAATTTATGAAACATGTGAAAAGCAAGAAAAAATCATTTGTACCATAGTAAGAAAGAAAATGCAGCATATATATATATATATGCCCATTGTGTTTGATACATCCAAAACTCCAAAAATAATATGTGTGTTCAAATAACATCCATGGCTCACAGGACTCATATATTAATCGCTTACATGCCTCAAAATGTGAAATGTTAGACCTATGAACTAATTAACATGGTGATCATGGTAGCATGTAACTACTCGTGCCACACGAGTCAGAAATCAGTGGATCCGATCAGATACCTTCACCGTATGACTCTGATACTAGCGTGGGATATCTCCCACCCGGGCATACTCTAGGATCCCATGAGTCAACCCCTAGAGGTTCCTCGCAATCTCCTCCTCGTTGTCGCCTCCCTCCTAATAAGGAGCGACATCGAATTGATGAGCGACACACCTGGCCATCGGGGACATCTCGGAAAGACGCTCTAGTCCAACATCTGCGTTGATAAAACAAAATGTTATGAACATATATATCTCAAAAACAATTAAAAATTAAGAATTAAAAATTAAAAATTGTTGGTTTTTTACCTTCGTCGTCAAAATCCTCCCCATCTGGGAGTAGCATATCTGGATCTCCACAGAAGTCTGTACTGCTGTAAGGCCAATTCTCGACTATGATCAACTATCATCATACCCATGAGAAAAAGGTGGGCTTATAGGACATTTTTTGACCCCCAATGATCCTAAGCATCAACTGGCTGCACCGGACCATCCGTGGGTCTTGTGGCGTCGGTGGATCCACCTCAGCGAGCTAGTATTGGAACAACAGAACCCACTCCAAGAAGAAAGTCACTAGCACAGATCCAAAGAAAAATTGCTTCAAGTTCCCTGCCTTAGCTTTTGACAGTTGGTGTTTCATGTTGATCTTCATGGCTTCCACCCAGTTGAAGATCGTCAATGTTGTATAGTTGATAGCATACATCAACTTTGACTTATTGGTTTTATGCTCATCTTAGGACCTAGCCACTCTGTTGATGGTCAATAGTAGCACTCTTAGCGTAAGATCTCGAACAGTCATAATCTCGATCTTGCTGCTTTTGGATTTGAGGGCTTCTAGGAAATGTTTGGCAAGTAGCATGGATATACTTTCCCCGATCGGCCTTGACCCATATAGGTTGACTGGTTCCCCCCTCTGGGACAATCCTATGATGAAATAAATGTCTAAAGTTTCTAACTATAGCTCTTGGTCACCAATGACAAAAATCTCTCGATTCACGTCCCAGAGACTAATCAGATATCATAATAGCTTAGGTTGAGCCTGCATCTCTAGAGAAAAGAATAAATTGAGGAACCCACAGTTCCTCAAAGCATCCAAGCAATTTGGATCATCCATTGCTTGTGTGTCAATGTTCTCATGTTCACGTTCCTTCCAATCTACCATTTTCGATGGTTATTTCCTGCAAAAACCATTTAATCAAGTCAATAATCATCTTTGGCCACTGAAATTTGGATTTAAATGGTAAATTAAAGAGAAAATATCAATTTTTCTCTATTCACAGTGTCGGTGCGCTTGTTTTAGAAATAGTTACACCGATGGCATGGTTGGTAGTTTTAGAAACCCCTGGCCGGTGTGATTCCGTGCTCGGAAATCGAGCTGACCGAGGGCAAAAAATTTCTGCAAAACTTCCCTTAGAAATCCAAAAAATGGATAAAAATAGGGAAAAGTAGTATGAAAATGGAGCTTAAGGTCTTGGCTCTTACCTGTAACTGACGGCTCAGCGAATGACCTCCCAGATCTCCTGCAATCTGCTCCAGAAAAATTAGGCCAAACGTGGGTTAAAAGCTCTTCACACAAAAGTAAAATGGTAAATTGTAAAAAATAATTACTTTTCCCTCCTTTTATTCATTTTTTCATGAAATATTAGCGTCTTTAAGTATTTTTGACCTTTTTTTCCTTAGGAATTGGATAATGCATTTACCTTTTTGTGTAGCGATAGGTCACCCATTTTTTATGATGGTACTGAGTCACATTTCAGCTCTTTTCTCGACTCGTAAAACTCAAATGAAAATATTGTCGAGTATTTTTCCCTTTTGACTCATAAAAGAGAATAAAATAGTGGTTTCGCTTTCAAGCTCTTTTCTGATCCTTTAAACATGGAAATATTTCCAAGCTCTTATCGTTTTGAACTCATTAAAGGCTGCAAAACGTTGTTTACCCAGTATATGTTTACCCCTTTTTCAAGCCGGGATGAACTATTTACGAAAAAGGTACTCCTTGACTGAAATGGTCAAGTGGTTCTCTCAAGTATCATTTCTACCTTTTTAGGCTCGAGAGACACAAATGTGCCAAAAGAGACCATGTGCATTTTTATTTCCGTGTCTTTTTCAAACTCTCTAAACATGAAAAAGATATCAATTTACACCTTTGTCGGCCTCATTAAAATATTAAACGATATCGGATTCATCACCATGACTAACATGAGCTTCTCCTTCCTAGGGTTCATTAAACTTACTAGGTCAAATTCATCCGAAGGATGAACTTATAGTGAAAGCATATGCTATCCCCTTCAAGCTTGCGATTAAAAAATAATTAGGGTACCTGCCAGAAATGGCGGGGGAAAATGGGAAATTGTATCAGTCGTGTCAGCAGCTCACTCTTGAACTTGACACTTTCTGCTTCGTGTCAGGTTGGGATATCCTCACTTCATCATTGACCTTCCTAGGTTGGGTCATTCATTTTTTCCATCCATTTGATCTCTACCATGTCATCACGACCACCGATCTTATGGATTCAAATGCTGCCAAACTCCACATCGTATCGCCGATATGTTCAAGAGTTGTCCTTCTGCAGTTACCCTTACCTCTAATTCTCTGTATCATCCAAAATCATTTGCATCCCTTTGTCTCGTGTCAATGATGTGGGATACATCATGGCCCTCCTTCGACACAGTCACTTCCTGTCGACTTCAACTCATTATCTAGGAAGTTGATTGAGAGACTCCTCTTCAGTACCTTGGAGCTTGCATTCCCTAACAGCAAGTTCTTCACACTCGATAATAAGTTCACATCATTGGCTTTTGATCAGGTGATTTCACGGGTGTTTGACTTCAGTTCCTTCATTCACATTCCGTGAATTGTGCTGCTAGTACCTTGAGAACCATTGTCATTATTGGTGGTTTCTCTCGCACTTGTTAACAATTTACATCATTGACTGGTAATCAAGTGATTTTCTAGCATGTTTGACGTCAACACATCTATTCATGTGTGAGAATCTGTACTTTGATCGGGTCATGTTGGAGCAAAAGACACTGGGCTCAGATTACAAAAATCTAGGTTGCAAGGTGATGTGACATGGTTGTGATGATATACATGTATCTTTTAGATGGATGGTTGTGACCATACCATGAATTGTCATATGTGATCCTTCTCATTATTGCATGGCTGCAACCACACCTTGGTTTTGATATGATCCTCTTTATCGGATGGTTTCGCCCATGCCTGGATCCATTTACATGATTATTCTCTGGATGACTACATCCATACCATGATTCATTTATCGTTTGATAGAGTTTTCAATAATGTATATGTATCTGTACTTTCTTGCAGGGTTTCCGATGACAGATTTTGGTTCCCCGCACTGAGTTATACAGCATTTCACCCCTCACTCTAGTTTGGCCTTCATGCTTTAGGAGGCATCTATTACACAAAATTTTGTCACTGTCCTTATACTCCCCATTCCTTGATCATAGAGGACCTCTACAGTGAACCCTTCATGCTTTCCCATCATGAAGAAACTTCCATTGTGTCCCTCTTCATGAGCAGAACAATTCCCCTTTTCATCATTTTCCAAAAATCTTATGTTTTTCCCACTTTTCAAGACCGTCGCTAATGACTTGTGTCCTCACTGCGCCGATATGTGGGGATTACAACTGTCCTTCGTGCCAACCGGAGTGACTGAGCCTTTTCCCAATTGCCTCGATCCTCTTTTCGAAAGTTTTTTAAATTTGGAGCCGAAGCTTCCAGCTCTAGAAGCTTCATAACGAAAGTCTGGTAAATGGTTAGGTTAGATGGAGCCAAGGAAGTCAGATTGGGCTCCTTCCCCTATTAGGATGGAACTACCTCAAGAGATAAGACCTTCTCCCATGAGAAAAGGAACCATCTCCCATCCATTCAAGCTATATAAACCTCCACTTTTCCCAAGCACAAGCTAGTGTGTGTGTGCTAGTGCTAATTAAGTTCTGTTTGGAGTAATCCACAAGTTATCCATACTTTTTAGCTCTCTAGTTTGTGTTTAAGGGAGAATTGTGAGTTGGTTTGGTGTGAATCCTAAAGAGAAGAGCCTTGAGACTATCATTGTTGGCACCATCCATGGAATGCTAGCAGAAGTGTGTGGGAACCCGGATTTGTTAAAGGAGAACAAAAACATGAAGGCATCGGTTGTAATCTCTTCTTTATTTAATAAATATGCAACTATCGGTTGATTTCCTACATAAGATATCATTTCACATGTTTATGGCTTAATGTTTCTTAACCTGTTAAGTAGGTTGAATACAATGTTTATATTATCACGGTTGTTATCTGTTGTTGTCTACTTGTTTTAGGTGTTCATAAGAAGAATATAGCTGGATCAAGGAAGCAAGGTCGTCATCAAACAGATATTATACTAAGAGGTAGGCCCTCTTAATTGGTTATAACCTAAGGAAATCTTCCATAGAATGTCTTGTTTGTGGCTAGACCCACTCTCGCACTAGAGGAATTGTTTATGTCTGCACTTAGAATTTTACCTACACCACAATCATCTCTGTCCAATATGTCTCATGATCGAGACAAACTACCATATTCCCCATTAGTATTTTCCTCTTTTCCATGATTCATCCTCAATTGTCCCTACTTCTGCAAATATGAAAGATTCTAAAGGATGAATTCATTAACTCTGCTTGTTTTTATTAAGCTTTGGAAATCCTTTCATGTGCCTCAATTAACCTTCTATTAAATGTCTTACCACTTTTGATTTCTTCCTTCAAACTTCTCAATGTATCTCACATGTATCTGCTATATACTCTTCTTCTTGTTGCTCAACTGACCTATCATATTACATTGAATTCAAATCAGGCCTATAAGTAGAGTCATGTGAACTGTAGTCTACCATTCTATTCTTCTATATTATCTTATATCTCCTAAAAACATGTCATGTTAGATAAACCAAATATAGACATAATCAAAATCACACCTTAGTTTTTTTCAGGGGAGGCTATCACATATTCACAATCAATCCAGATTAGCACGATATATATACATAATGACATCAACATATCAAAATCATACATAAATATCATGATCATAACAAGACGTAAACTACATGCATGCATGATGAACACATAAACAATTGATATGCATGCAAAACCATATATATTTTAGCCCATCCAATCCAATTATTTGAAACTAGAAGCTCTTATGCCAATTTCTAACACGTCATCCCCCATTTACCCACTTGTACAAGCTCTCCAAGGTAAACCTTAGTTAAGGGTCACTATGATATGACATGACCTCCATGTTCTAGTTATGGAAGCAGGGTCGACTAATAGACAACTTACAACCATCCCTCATGGGCTAGAAACCACATAGGAGCCTACAAACCACCCTAGGTGATGAATCCCTAGGTTGAAACTCTTTTCACAAGAGAAACTCCCCAACTGCACCCATAACATTGTATTCATGCAGTCAGTGGGCTATAATCACATGCATATGCTTGGTTGCAAGTGATTATGACCCAAATTCCTCAATTCAGTGCATGTAGTCACGAGATCTATGCCACTTTTTGAGGAGATCCTGCAGACCACTACCCAAAACTACCTGTAACTTTCCATAATCATGATAATAAGGATAAAAATTTTAAACAAACATAACTTGAGCCAAATATTGACCAATACATGCCTAATGGAAGATAGACATTTCGTCGAACACATGACAAACATATAAGCTACAAGTCATGAATGCATATATGATCATAAATGTTTCAAATTCATCTGAGAATCACCAAGAAGGGTCAATGCCCTCTCAAGCTAGTTGCAACAACACTTTCTAGCCCATACATTCATCAATCATTCAATAACTTATCAAAACATGAACGAGATCCATAGCTAAAGAACATCATAAAAGCACACATATAACAATAATAGAAACTATGACAAATAAGCCATAACATCACCATAATAACTAGTACAAGTTCTCATAGATCACAATAGTAAAATAACTCATATTAACATATGAAAATACCAACCAAGTTACAAACTTCCACGTATCACCCGACCATAGATTGGGTTGAACCAAATCTCTCGCAGCCAATCAACCCCACGCCACATGCCAAGCATGAATGTGGGATCATAAGGGTTAAACCAAATTAAACCAACCAAAGCTACTAGAGGCCAAACCACCTCAACCCTCAAGCATAATGATCTCATCTATATGGTCTAGAAATCACTAACATCAACCAGATTGATCTCTACGCAAACTTTCCAAGGACTTTAGGAACTAGTAGCTCAACCCACATCCTCAGGGGAAACTAAGTTGTTCCAAGGATCCAGAACATTTATCCCAACCCGTAGGTTCTAGGGACTAGTAACTCAACACACAGCCTCTAGGGAACCGAAGTTGTTCCATGGCTCCAAAGAATTTCTTCCAACCCACATCCATAGGATCCTCATACCCAATTAGAAAAAACAAATGGGGAACCCACTACACCATGGTTATCCAAGAAATGGAAAGGCAAGACTGAAGCCACTATCAATCAAGGAAACTATCCATGCTAATGACAACACATAGCCAAGGAACAACATGCATATACCATGCATCGAAAAATCAACAAGAAGATCACACATGCAACATGTTACCTACAAAGTAAGCATGTTGTAATTGTTGATCCAACTATCTCCTTACCCTTCCTTGGTTTCCCTTGCTTGCTTTCTCCAAATCCAAGTGAATTCTAGAGTGCTCCAATAATTCTCTAAGTGTGCAAGAGTGTATGAGAGAGGGAATGAAAAGGAGAGCCAAAAACGAACTGACAAAATCTAAAAACTAAGAAAAGATAAGCCAAAAGTTGTAAACTATTTCTTTGATGAATTTTTATTATTGATGACTCATTTTTCTTCATTTTCCTTTATTTTTCCTCTAATTTCCCTTGCATGTAAATTTGTGTCTCTTCATCTCTATTTTCTCATATATTCTTTTATTTTCATATTAAATCCCAATTATTGTCTCTTTTCCTCTGTGAATTCTTTTGCCAATTTCCATAGCCATTATTAAGCTACAAGTAATTCACACTATAATGTTTTTCCCACCATTTATCTTGAAATATATGTCCCATGACCTTGGTTTATTTTATTTCTATAGAAAATCAACCAAAAATTATTACAACGTTATTGTTACTTTATTCCTATCTCATCGAATATTGTAACATTTTTTTCTTCTATCTCTCGATACTATATCATTTTTGTAATCCTAATATTAAAATGTTCCTAATTAGATTGTGACTTAAAATCCATATTTTATATCAAGGAAAAAAAATAAGGAAATCTCCTTGTTGTACCTAACAAAATTATGATATTTTTTACCTCAAAATTAATAATATGAAAATATAAATATATAACACTTATTTAGTTGTGTATGGAAATATGAATTAAGAATAAAAAATAATTAATGAAAAATACAACAAAAGTTAGAACATAACCATTTTTATCGTTATTTAAACTATAGCCATTTTTATGGTTATTTAAATGATATGTACATGATGCCATAATGATGGAGCACAAAAATTATAATTATTAAATATTCTATAATATTTTCTAGGTTTCACATAACAAATTTTATATATGGAAATATATTTTAGTTACAAAATATTTATTTGATTATTATAATTTTTTGGTTAATTATGGGTGATTCTTCATTTCCTTATAGTTATACAATTGTAAACCTACATAATGGTTTTGATGAAAATTAGTGTATATATGATAGGTGTAGATAGTAAGTCTTGTTATTATATTTTATGTTGTTGTTTTAGGGTTATTTTTGGTTGTATTTGTTATCAATGTGATATTTGTTGGTGCACTAAGATGACTATTAAAAGAAACCTTAATACCTACATTAATTATCAACCCAGGGTAAGTCTGTTTATTTCAAGAGTGTTCATCATTGTCTATGCAAGTGAATTCAGAGGCTAATTTGGAATGAAATGATTTCGAATCATTGCAATAATTAATATCTAATTCTCGAAGTTCAATCCAAAACAAATCTGAAGGAAAACCTTAAATCATTTCCAAATATAATTTAATCTATTGTGCAGAGAACTGAATCAAATGCAAGTATGCTAAAAGAATCACTCTTAGCATATTTACTAACTAATATCAACAATAATTCATTCAGCAAGAAGAAAAACTACATCAAATAAATAACAAGCAATTATTCAAGCTTTTAACTGAGAGAAACAACTGTGAACTCAAGATCTCTGATAACACTACTCAAACGGAACACCAATAAAATACTTAAACTAATCTGATAAATTCATCAAAGACTAATGCACAGATGTAAACATAGCAAGATCTAGAATCTACATTGAACGGTAAATGTAAATCATAAAGATCAATACTCACAACAATCAAAATAATTCTAGTTTCATGAAATAATCGGAATAAACAATTGCAAGAGTAAAAAGAAATAAGTATGACACAAGAAAAGAAGTAAATCCCCTAGCGACCGGGCCCAAAGTCTCCAGAACTCACTACTGAAAGACACACAAGATGTGATTACAAGTAAAACATGGTATTTATCATTAAATTCAATAATAAAGATACAACATCACCGTAGTGAGAATACTCTGTGTCAAAAATGAAAGTTACAATCTCCCAATTCCTAGCTAGCTTGTTCTATTTCACCTGTTGCCTTTATATAATCTATGAGAGACAAAAGGATAGGAGTGAATTCTCAGGATAAGGAGATCTTGAAGATTTTGCAACCAACAATCAGATTTTATTACAAAATAAACTTGATTCCCCTATTCTTCTGCTAGCCTTCATGAGCGAGACATTGTCCTTTTTCTTTTCTTGGTTGTTCTAGTTCCATCATTTGAACAGAAATCATTCAATTCATATTCCTGCATATAAAAATAGTGAAAGTTAGCTTTCATGCCCAAAATTACACAATTCGTTAATGATGGATTTTATTCAGCTTCTACAATCGTTTCTTCTAAATTCTTTTCTAAAATGAATATAAACATATAAAAATGAATGATTAACTAAACAAATATGAGGATAAAACATACCTTTTATATGGCCCAACATACTCCACTGCTTACCTTTTTGCATGTCCTCATGGAATAAGATGATTGAGGTGTAGTTGTGTCAAAGAATGGGCAAGATAAACTTCTTTATATAGCTTAAAACCATTTTTTTTTAAGTATTGCAAAAGCCTGGTTTGTATGGTACTCTGGAAAATCATAATCACAATAATACCCTTTCAGTGGGGTACCAAATAATAGGACATTTGTAATGGCATCATATCCAGGTAGGACCCATGCTTAGGAGTATATTGTTGTACATGTTTAGGCGAAAAGCAACAGCTTTAAAGTTTTTGTACCCAAATGGCTCCCGATTTTTTATATTGTTAGTGGAAGCTTCCCATCTTTGCCTTGCTGCCAAAAAAGCTTCCTCCTTAATGTCCTGAAAATATTCTCTTCCTGTCTGTATAGTATCTGTATGGAGTGGTCCCAATTTAGCCACAACTCCCTCTTGTTGCGTAACCCTTTTATGTTGGATGAAAATATGTAAGGGTTTCGTGGGTTCTCCTCTGACCCATAAATCTACACCATGTTCCATTTTCTAAAAAATGTTATAAGCTTTAGCCCATTTAACTTGATTGGAAGAAAAAGAGAGGAAAGCTTTAAATTGAACATCCCTAATGAAGGGGTTAGGATTACTATCCCGTTCATCCTCCAAGAAAAAATTGTGCAGATATAATTCGCATAGAAGGTGTTGTACCTGCTCATTTTGTTCCTTACAACATTGGACGAATATTGAAGTAGTCTTGAATTATGTTGGCTTACCAGTCCTGACAGCTTTAACTTTTAGCAATAGGTACCTTTCTAACAAGAATAACAGACAACTAGTGGTAAGTGACCGGAAAGACAAAGCATCAGAGTAAAGAGAACAAATAGTTTCAGTTTGTTCCATGTCCTTCTAAAGTTGGGCCTATGCTTTCTCTAATTTCTTTTGCTTGCCTTTGAAGTTGGAAAAAGCCTCGTCTTCTATTGCAGTAAGTTCATTGAATTTCTTCCACAACTCTTGGTGTATCTATAACGGTACTACTTCTTTCTTGTGTTGAGCCAACTCCTGTTGGGTCTTTGTTAATTCATTCTGCAATTTCAGGATAATAACTTCTTTTACCAAAGGAACATAGTGAGGTGTTTCCTCTGTCTGAGTTTCATTATCATGTGGTAGCACTCAATTAGTTTGAACAGAATCTTCGGCTACTTCTTGGGGCATACAACAATATGCTTGGGCATTCTCCTCAAAATCGGCTTGAACAACAACATCTATGGTATGAAATTTCGTTTGGGTCTCCATTGAAAAAACACAAGGATGTTTAGTCTGAGTCTCAATATCCTCCAAAGGAAATTGTTATGTTTGGGTCCCCATAGTTTCTATTTCCAATTTTAGTTTTCGAGCCTTATTTGCTGCTTTTAACCATTCTCTCAATTGTTTGACTGTTTTCTTTAGTTTCCTTTATTTCTTAATCAGTGTCCTTAATCTGGCCTTCTTTGATTTTTCTTCTTCGTGGGTTTTCCAATTGGAGATGGCATAGTTGTGTTTATTTCGGGTTCATGAGGAGTTGTGCCAATATCAAGGTTATGTTCCAATGGAACAGTATCTCTTGATTGATTTTCATCTTCAAGGTCTTCTTCTGCATGGGCTTCTTTCTCAGGGGACTCATTCGTAGAGGGAACTAATTCCCTCTGATCCTCAAAATCATCAGTAGATGGTACAATTTCAGTATGGCCAAAACTGCCAACAAAGGCGAACTGGGTAAGGGAATGATTTTTTCCTACAGAGTTTCTAGATGGATCCCTTTCTTCACAGTAAGTACCCAAATTCTCCAATACTCAAGCCATTTCTTCCTCATATTCCTACAGAAAATCATTTTGTGGGCTTAGAGAGGGAATATGAGGCAGCTCGGCTTCTTCTGTTGGAATTGGGTTGCACTGCTGTGAACTTATCCTTGCAGAATGCCTACGTTTCGTTGGGCCAGAGGCTAAAGAAGGATTCCTTATTTTTCTTGTTCTTTTTGGACTTGCTAACTCTACTCTCTGTTGTTTAGTATCTGAGTTATCAATGTTTCTATCATCTATCCCTGTATGTGCATCTGGGTTTTCTTCTAGTGGGGTTAAGGAAGGATTTGCAAATTTATCCCACGTTAATTGATGTTGGGCCAATCCATGAATAATAATTAACTTAATCATACCATGATGGTTGAAGATAGAATGTGGATCTTTAGCCTTCCTAACCTGACTAGCGATGTCATGCAATAAGAAATTTAAAAATAATGGCAAATTTACCATAATTTTCTGCTTAAGAATGGCTAACAATTTGAGTTATCTAGGTTTTACCACATCTTGATGTCCATCACAAGTGATGTACCTCTGAACAGTGGTCGCCAATTACTAGAATGGTTCCTTTAAAGATGTCGGGTGAATCCCTTTGCCTTTGCATACCAATTGTTCATCTGGGTCTTGGAATACCACAATTGCATCATGCAAGAGAACATGCTTATCAATCGATTTTGTGCCTTTTGGTGGAAGTCTAGAGACTTCATCTATAACTGCTTCAGAAACTATTATATTTTTTCCCTTCACCATCGTGCATCCATCCTGTATATTTTGCAATAATTCAAGTGTTATTTCATTATGGAATCCTTGTAATTTGGCCAGGTACTGGAGCCAGCTGGCGCGCTCAAGAATTTCATGAGCCTGTTATGTTACTCGGAGTACTATAAGTTCACTACAGACAACTTTTCCTCCCATGGTTGTTGTGTCTCAGTAGCCCAACTTCGTACTTTTTCATGTTCTTTCTCACAATTTTTCTTAGTTTGGAACAACACAATAAACTGTATACAAAACTTTAGAGTTGTTATTAAAAGGGAAATGATGTTGTTTGTCACATCAGTAGTTTTTGGCGCAGCTTGATAATTATTATGCATGCTATCCCATAATGCATATCTTCTCCCCTCCAATCAGAAAAGGGCATCCATGACCATAAAGCATAGGAAAAGGTGAAAGGACATTGAGGATTCATAAATGCGGTAGGACAATAGTCAGAGCAGTACAAATCGTGAAGATGGGAAATGACTACAAAAGGAATAAAACAGAGAATTGATCATTATGCGAAGATATGTTTCCTTAGGTGGAAAAATATGGCGAAATCATGACAGGCAATAGATGATAACGACTTCTAGTATCGATTGATGAGACAGTATTGATATAATTCATATAAAAGTATAGCTTACCATGCATATTGGTTAATATAGTTATAAATGTTGTTCAAATGGTAAATTCACCTTTAGAAATGAATCAATAGGAAATAATTGGATCAAGAATAATTGGAAATGTAACACGGAACTTCAATACCACAAGCAGAGCCACTACTGCCAACAGTCATTCATAGCCTCGACAGGGTTGATTTTTAACCCAAAAATGAGCTAGAATCCTCCATTTAGTATTTAGATGGTTGTTTATTGCTATAAAGAGACCACTATGTTGGCATGGTAACCAGATAATCATAATGCCATTCACCAGGATATAACAAAGTGATCAAGTCGGCTCGTGATGAGACCTCGTGTCCTTCTGACAATTTTGACTATATACAAGGCCATTACCCTGGTGTGGTGGCCATAATGCAATGTCACTTGTTACGTCATTATGATCATGGTAGGCTAGCTCGTAATGAGATCCCCTATCCTCTTTAAGAATATTTGTATGGTATTTACATATTTCCATTTTTATATTTTTATTGTTAATGGAGGGAGGCTCATTTACTCCTTTAGAGTGAGGGATGGTGTGAGAAGTAAAAAATGCCAATGAAATTTATGCTTTTATCTCTATATCATCATACCAAAGGGAATTATCAATTGAAATTGTGAAAGATAAACCATCACGTATTAAGATAGTGAATCATTTTATGATATGTCCAAAGAGAAGATATTCAGTCAGTCATTATATAGATGAACCAGGTTAGTTTCAGAATAAAGATAACCATCAAAGGTTTTACAAGTTATAATGGTATTAATATTATTGTTTTTCTTTTATCTTCGGTACAAATTCCCAATCCAAAAATATGGTTTTGATAGGAAAGAATGGAAGATAAAAATGGTTGCTTGATTAAAATTGAATGGCCATTGATTGAACAATAATTATTGATCACAAGAAAAAGAAATCATGGTTTTTCGTTCTACCGAATAACGGTTGTTCAATTTATTGAGTAACAGTTGTTCAATTGCTTGAACAAGAATTATTGATCACTAGAAAAAGAAATCACGGTTGTTCGTTCTACCGAACAACAGTTGTTCAATTCACTAAAAAGTAGTTGTTCAATTGTTTGAACAATAATTATAAATATGCCAAAAAGAAATCAGAGTTGTTCGTTCTACCGAACAACAATTGTTAAATTGACTAAAAAACAGTTGTTCAATTGATTTAACAACAATTATAAACACACCAAAAAGAAATCAGAGATGTTCATTCTACTGAACAACATTTGTTCAATCGACTAAAAAACATTTGTTCAATTGATTGAACATCAATTATTAAACACACCAAAAAAAGAAATTGGAGTAGTTCGTTCTATCGAACAACGGCTGTTCAATTGACTGAACAACAGTTGTTCAATTGATTGAACAACAATTATTAAACACACCAAAAAAACAAGAGAAATCCCCATATTTACACAATGATGCCTATCTAAAATAAATTACTACAACTCTAAGAGAAACATATACATTATTTACAGTTGAAGAGAGATAAGTTTTCATGGGAGTAAAGTTTCTGGGTCATTACTCCATGTAGCTAAAATTTGCATAGTGGGATCATCACATACATGTTGGCAAAAAGACTCTTTGGTGATTAGTTTATGATAAAGACGTACCCAATGTCCATTCACCTGGAAAGAATGGCCAGACTCATCAATGGTGGTCAAAGTGAGAGTGTCATTGTTGTACACCTCTTGAATTTCATATTGAGTCCGGGTAGCCCGGCTTATACACTGCAAGTTCCAGTCCCAGATTGATGATGGCTGTTGTATGCACTCATTAAGGCAAAAGGTGTTCTCCTTCCGGGAAGAGATAACCTGTCAAATGGGCTCCCCATAATAATGTGAATCTTAGTAGGCCCCAAGCCACCTTGTCTATAACTTACCCGGAAAGTCTTGAAATCTGGAATCATAGAGGAGCGCCTCATCTCCTTTCTAAAACGTCTTCTTTTTAATAAGACTGTCACGCCACTTAGCCCTTTGCTGCTGAATAATTGCGGTGCGTTGTAGAGCAAGTAGTCAAGCTTCATCCAATTCATTTATTTGTTGAAGTCATTTAGTTTGGGCCTCCGTCAGATCTAGTCCCACTTCCTGGGTTGTTCTGAGAGTCTTTATTTCAAATTCAATAGGAAATATGGTGTAACATCCCTTGTGAAAATTCCATGTAAAAATATATAAATACCACGGATGATGGGACACTTATTCCAAGCTGAATGTTGGGCAAGACATCCTAGGGGGTGTTCATTTGGTTGTTTATGGCTAAGGAAATTGGCAAAGGCAATGGTTAGGGCATTAAAGAGGCAAAGAGGTATTTTGGCGTATTTATGTATGAAAATAATGGAAATTAGGAGAAAAGGAAGGTAAAAGGTCACAGGTTTCATGTGAGGGGGAAAATGAAGAAAAATAATGGAAATTAGGAGAAAAAGTAGGTGAAAGGTCATAGGTTGCATGTGAGGAGGAAAATGAAGGAAACTAATGGAAAATGAAGAAAATAGAGGCCTCATTAATAAAAAGGCTTATGAGGCTCAGTGCGCAAGACTTGGTCAGTTTAGATTTGGATCTCTCTCATTATTCTCTCTCTCTCATACTCTTGGACACTTAGAGTTTTCTTGGAGCACTTTGGCATTGGAGCAAGAAAAGCAAAGAAGGCAAGAGGAAGGATCAAGTAGGGAAAGGCAGGATCAAGTGGCTACAACATGCTTCATTGCAAGTATCAACTTGCATGTGTATTTTCCTTGCTAGATTTGGCATGCATGGGATTGCATGTGTATTTTCCTTGCTAGATTTGACATGCATGGGATTGCATGTGTTTCTTTTCTACCATGGCATGGGTTTTGTTAGGTGTGACAGTATTTTCTGCCTAGCCTTGCCATTCCCTGATAGCTTTGATGAGATGGGTTCTCTCATGTGTTTTCTGGGGGGATGGCCAAATTCGATTTGAAGCTGAGTGGGATGGATCTGCGAACTGGAAAACACATGGTAGTAGTGGTCCCTAAACCAGACTGAGGATGCATGAAGCCACTGGCCTAGTAACCCTTGAACCGGACTGTGGGTTGCGGTAAAGCCAGATTGTGTGCCTCGGTGGGCCTTGTAGAAATTTTGAATAATATGACACATATTCACAGAGGTTATCCCGATTATACACTATTGCAGAATACATGCATAATACATAACCTCCTCTACATTGATCATCAATTTACAAAAGCAGAAACAATAACATGTGCACATAGAAGCATCAATCGCACATATCAACACAGTATTTTCCCGGGGAAAGCATCTCGCTAAAAACCCCAACTATCTGTATATTATATTGATTGAGAACATGTATCAAACATAGTACAATACTCCTGAAAAGTACTCAGTACTATCTCCACCTATTACACACAATACAGCTCTGATCTGATCTCCAAATCTCCTCCGCTGCTTGCCTGCTTCCACTGCACAATACCTATTGAGAATGAATGAGAATGGTTGAACCAAACTCGTTTTTACCTTGGAGAAAGTCACCCACACTGTAAATCACGTGAGCAGAAGCTATATTCACATGGTATTGGCCCCATACTATGCAATTGTCATTGGCATTACTCAATCCATGCATGTGCAAAATCTCATGCACAACTGATAGAAATCTCAACCTCTAACACCTGTCTCCACTAAACTGTACATGCACTGAGTTAACTGATGTATTCTTCAGTTGCATTATGAGTTAATAATTAGTGAATTAATTAATAACTAATTCACATAACTCATCACTTAGTCTATTGATCAGTTAGACTAAATACAACTAGATCAACTAAGTCAAACTGAACACAACTCCATTAACTGCTCATCCAACTCCACAGAACTCAACCACATGAGTTCTAACTGATGTCCTGCATGCAATAGCTCAATTGACCCACAAAGAAAGCGTATTTCCTTCTGACAGCTACATGTGCCACATCTGTAGCTCAAACTGAAGTGCTCCAAGAGGATAATATAAAGTTTATAGTCTAAATATTATTATGAGACAATAATATTTGACTTTTCTATTTTTGACTAGCAGTCTAAAAATAGACTCTGATCACTCCTGCTGTGATCACTCCTGCTGTGATCGCTCGTGCTGTGATCACTCCTACTATGATCACTCCTGCTGTGATCACTCCTGCTGTGATCCAAAAAATAGACTTTGCGCCATAAATTGCCTGCGGGCCCACTTAGTGAAGGTGACTCCTTTCCACTAAGCTCCATCATCTTGTTGCATTCTCAAAAAGAATTTCTTGTTGCACACTTTTCAACACTCCCTCTCAACAAGAAAGGCTTCCTCTCAAAGCCGATCCTAAAACTCTGGAATGTTCTGCATGCAACACATCTGCCTAGTCCACTTTGCTCCAACAACACTTGGAACAAAACACTCCCAACTGACCACTCTGTTGGGCTAGGAACATACTCTGATGCTGAAGCTCTACCTGTTGCTGACAAGTGCTACCTCTCTGACATCTGCGCTACTGCAACATCTCCATGCATCTCGCACCATTGCACACCTCTTTGTGCCACCTAGCACTATGCAAAACACTTGTGCCTCTCGCATTGCTGCAACCTGCATGCTATGCATTGTCCTGGGATTCCCTACACTGTCGCTCTCTCTGCCGCTCCATCCGCATCTGTCTCTACCCAATCAATCAGTTCCTTTTACTCCACATCGGGGCTCCTGTAGCAAGGTTTCATCCAAGAGGTTGGTTACCTCAAGGATCCTGCCCCTCCTCCTTGGGACAATCAATCCACATCACCCCACCTCCTACCTGGAGGTATGGCTGCATGCGATCCCTCAGCCCACCTGGCTCGAAGTTTCCCCCTACTGGAGGTCTCTTCATGAGTAGATGTCTCTACTCGATCTCCTCTCAGCTTCCCTTGTTGTGGCTACTCCACAACCTCTTGAAGCTGCTGCACCAATCGTGGCTCCTCCACAATCATCTGAGACTTCTTCTGGCTCTGCATGTTGAGAGGTAATATACGCTCCCTCTCAACCACCAAGTCTCCATCAGTTGCCTCGCTGCTCAAGGCTTTGCATGCATCTTGAACCTCAAGAGAATACAGGTTCTTGACCCGTGAACCAATCTGCTTCACCTGTCTAGTGATGATGTGTCTAAGGAAAACCTTTCCCTCACTGAAGACTACATCATAGCCTCTATCTTCTAGCATAGCGATTGACACCAAGTTTCTCTTCAGTCTTGGTACATACTTGACATCGGTCAAGGTAAGGCAAGATCCATGCTCCCTCTGAAAAATAACCGTGCCTACACCTGAGAGACTATACTTTTCATCATTACCCATCGCTATGAGTATCTGGAGATCTTTCTCCTCCAAAGTACTGAACAAAATTTTTGTCACTGGTCATGTGGAAAGAAGCTCCACTGTCAAGAAACCAACCACTTCCCACCATGGATGAAACCATGCATGCGAAGAGTGTGAAATCCCACTCAAAATGTGAAGCAAGTGCCTCACCTTCAGATCCTTCCCTGGATCCCTTCTTGGACTTCTTCTTTCGGCAATTAGTAGCATAATGGCCCAACTCATGGCAACGAAAGCATCTCACCTTCGACTTGTCAACCTTCTTCCCATCATTAGAAGAACTGGATTCGGAAAGAGAACCCTTCTCCTTCCCCTTCTTTGATTTGCTCGCTAAGGCACAGTTCTCCTCATCATGCATGCATGAAGAACTATCTCTGGTGCTCTGTCTAATCTCCTCCTGCACAAGATCCGACCAAAGTCTCTCCTATCCTGGCAATTTCTCCCTTCCATTCAGCAAGTCCTAGTAGCTATGCCAACTCTTAGGAAGGCCAAGGAGTGCTAGACTCACCATATCCTCATCCTCAACAGTTACCCCCACACTTCCCAGCTCATCCCAGCATTGGGTGAACTTCGTGAGATACTGGGGCATACTGTCTCCATTCTCACACCTAATGTTTCTAAGTTTATCCTTGAGCGCCATTCCACCAGCTCAAAACTCAACTGCTTCTGATCTAAAATTCGTGAGAACAAAGTATTTCTCGTATAAAGATCGACTGTATGGGCATTCACCGGATATCTCACCTTCCAAAAGAAGGATGAATCGAGAGGCTACCTGGCCCAATCACAGACTCTGCCTGAAGAAACAAAATGTAAACACTTTCTGAATAATAGATCTGATGATCAATACAACACTGATATCATGTAGAACTTCTTCTACAAATCAGCTCGCTCCGATACCATGTAGAAATTTTGAATAATATGACACATATTCATAGAGATTATCCCGATTATACACTATTGAGGAATACATGCATAATACATAACCTCCTCTACATTGATCATCAATTTACAGAAGTAGAAACAATAACATGCGCACATAGAAGCATCAATCACACATATCAACACAGTATTTTCCCGGGGAAAGCATCTCGCTAAAAACCCCAACTATCTGTATATTATATTGATTGAGAACATGTAACAAACATAGTAAAATACTCCTCACAAGTACTTAGTACTATCTCCACCTGTTACACACAATACAGCTCAGATCTGATCTCCAAATCTCCTCCGCTGCTTTCCTGCCTCCACTGCACAATACCTGCTGAGAATGAATGAGAATGGCTGAACCAAACTCGTTTTTACCTTGGAGAAAGTCACCCACACTGTAAATCACATGAGTAGAGGCTATATTCACTTGGTATTGGCCCCATACTGTGCAATTTTCATTGGCATTACTCAATCCATGCATGTGCAAAATCTCATGCACAACTAATAGCAATCTCAACCTCTAACACCTGCCTCCACTGAACTGTACATGCACTGAGTTAACTGATGTATTCTTCAGTTGCATGATAAGTTAATAATTAGTGAATTAATTAATAACTAATTCACACAACTCATCACTTAGTCTATTGATCAGTTAGAATAAATACAACTAGTTCAACTAAGTCAAACTGAACACAACTCCATTAACTGCTCATCCAACTCCACAGAACTCAACCACATGAGTTCTAACTGATGTCCTGCATGAAATAGCTCAACTGACCCACAAAGAAAGTGTATTTCCTTCCGACAGGTGCATGTGCCACATCTGTAGCTCAAACTGAAGTGCTCCACGAGGATAAGATAAAGTTTATAGTCTAAATATTATTATGAGACAATAATATTTGACTTTTCTATTTTTGACTAGCAGTCTAAAAATAGACTCTGATCACTCCTGCTGTGATCACTCCTACTGTGATCGCTCCTGCTGTGATCACTCCTGCTATGATCACTCCTGCTGTGATCACTCTTACTGTGATCCAAAAAATAGAATTTGCGCCATAAATTGCCTGCAGGCCCACTTAGTGAAGGTGACTCCTTTCCACTAAGCTCCATCATCTTGTTGCATTCTCAACAAGCATTTCTTGTTGCACACTTTTCAACAGGCCTAGGAATCCTTGCCGGTGAATGGCGGGATATACAGTAAAGCCAAGAGGTGTATTTTCTCTCCGTTGGGCCTAGTGATTCCGGGATGGAATGCACGCTAAATCCTGGAGAGTATGTTTCGGTGTAGGGCCTAGTGATCCATGGCTTAGACTTTGGATGCACGGTAAAGCCTGAGAGACTAGGAGGCACTCAAATTCCTCACGGTGTAGGCAGATAACTCCGGTGGCATCCACATTGATTAGTGTTTTTTGATGTGTTCTATGAGTCTCACATTCATGTTTGGAATATGGCATGGGGGTGATTGGCTGAAGAGAGACTTGGCTCATCCAATCTATGGTTGGGTGGAACATGGTAGTCCCATCACCAGTTGGTCATTGCATTATATGAAAAACTGACTCCTTTGATTTTCATGTGCAAATGTACTGATGTAGATAAGGATTTTGATGGCTGATATGTTTATTGTATTTATGTTCCTATTATGTTTTTTATATGCAAATTTACCCTGGAGGGTGTTACAGATGGGCTCTTTTCCAAATACAAGTTGGTATAGATAATATCCAGTAGTATTTTGCCAAGTTGTGTGATAAATCCACAAGGCCTCTGGCAGTCTAGCAGCCCAGTCTCACCGATGTGTCGAAACTGTCTTAGTAAAAATTGTTTCGATGACCTTATTAGTGCTTTCAACCAGACCGTTCACCTGTGGGTGATACGGGGAAGTGACTCTATGTGAGATGTTGTGGTTCCATATAGTTGTTGTAATATTATGTCCTATTGCCCCCATCGATCTGTTATCACTTCCCTGGGTAAACCATACCACACAAATAACTTGAAAAGGAAATTAATTACGGCTTCTTTCGTAGCTCTTGGCAAAGCCATTGTTTCTACCCGCTTTGTTACATAGTTTGTAGCAACCAGTATGTAGGCCTTTTGGTTTGATGGCAGACGAAATGGGCCAACAATCCAATGCCCATTGTTCGGAAGGTTCTATTACCAGTTGGGGCTGCAACAGCATTTCATCAAATTGACCAGGATGGCCCATCCTCTAGCAGCTATCACAATCCTCGACAGATTTCTTAGTGTCTTTAAAAATGGCGGGCCAATAATAGCCCATTTGTAGTACCTTATGCCCAGTTCTGCAATCTGCGAAGTGTCCTCCACAAGGCTCGTCATGGCAGGCCTTCAGGATCTCGTAGATTTCATCTTTACAAATTCATCTGCGTATGCACATATCATACCCTGTATGAAAAAGTTATCCACCAATCCAAGAAAATCAGATGTTGCGCTGGACAACCAGTTTCCTTTCCCTTGCTGTCAAGTGTCTGGGCAGCTTTCTTACCACCAGATTGTTTGCTACATCTACATACCATGGCGTTCTAATTGCTATGGCAAACAAATGTTTGTCTGGAAACTGGTCATCCACTACCAGCATATCATTTATCTTTGGAACCCGAGACAGAAAATGCATGACTGAGTTTTCCTTCCCTAGACGGTCTTTAATGGTGATATCAAACTCCTACAAAAGTAACAACCAACGAGTCACTTGTCCATTTGTAATTGGCTTGTTAGCTAAGTATCTAATGGTGGAATTATCAGTGTACAGAAAAACTTGATAGCCAGTTATATAATGTGTAAAAATTTTTATGGCATAAATGACAGCTAAAAATTCCTTTTCTGTTACTGTATAATTAAGTTCAGTAGCAGTAAGATTTTCGCTGATATAGTAGATAGCATAAGGCTTTCTATCCTCCTCTTGGCCGAGGACAGTGCCTATTGCTACATCTAACGCGTCTGTGGAGATATGAAAGGGTAGCTACCAGTTGGTTCCATGCAATATTGGTTCCATCGAAACTAATTTCTTCAAATCTATAAAAGGAGTGTCGCATTTATCAGATCATTTAAATTCAACATTTCCCATTAAAGCATACAAAGGCACAGCAATTTGTGAAAAAAAATTATGAACCTGCGATAGTAACCTACATATCTGAGGATGATACATACCTCCATCTGAGTACAAGGTGTAGGTAGTATGAGAATTACCTATGTCTTCATTGGATCCAACTGTATCCCAATCACAGAAATGTAGTGTCCTAGGATTACACCTTCTATCATCATCATGTGACACTTTATGTTACTTAAACATAGCCTAGTGGTGATGCATCATTCCAAGAACTTCTCTAATGTATGTAGTGCTTGGTCAAAGTCGTCCCCATATGGGTGAAGTCATCCATGTAAACTTCAAGTCCCTCATTTATCAGATCAGCAAAAATATTAAGTATGGCCCTCTAAAATGTAGCTGGGGCATTGCATAGACCAAACTATAACACTTTGTAAGCAAACGTACCCCATGGGCAAGTAAAGGTGGTTTTATCTTGGTCCTCAAGGGTGATTTGGATATGATTATAGCCACTGAAGCCATCAAGAAAGGAAAAGAATTGTTTTCCTACCAGTGTATCAAGGACTTGATCAATAAATGGAAGAGAGAAGTGATCTTTCTGCGTGGATTTGTTCAATTCCATATAATCCACATAGATGCTCCACTTCCATTTTTTCTTGGGAACAACTACCAGAGGAGAGACCCACTTACTATCCAAAATGGGATAAATAAAATTCACATCCAGCAAAGTTTGTAGTTCTTCTTTTACAATATCTTTGAGATGCGGATTTAGTCTCCATTAAGGTTGTTGGATAGGACAAGCATCCTTTTCAGTGTAGATATGATGTGTACATAATTGTGGGTCTATTCCCTTCATGTCTGGATAGTCCCAAGAAAAATCCCCTTTATATTTTTGTAGAACTTGAATGAGCTTTTGTTGTTGGTCACTGTCTAGACTATCATTGATGTTTAAAATCTTGCCTGGTTCAATTTCAAGAGGCTTGCTGTTATGAACAGTAGTTGTTGGGATATGTTGATCATTAGTATATTTCAAAGGGTCTTCAAAGGCTTCATTGTCGAGAATTGCTTTTAACATTATTCATAGTGGTTGGCTGATTAATAAAGTTATTGATTACATCGTCTTCAGTCTGATTCTTGAACTCAAGTGCCTTTGCTATTGTAAGTGGTGAACGAATACTTTCTTGCAGGTATGTGGGTGGTTTTTTATGTATTTTCACAATGGGAGAACTTGGTTTGTTAGGAGGATATAAAATGATATTCTTTACAGCGTAATGTCCTGTAAAGTTCCCTTTGTTTTTACAACCGAACAGTCAGCGAGTTCTAGCAGGGGAGTGGTTGGTTCCAAAGATGTGACACCAAGTGTCTCACAAGTTTTTGCAGTTAAGATGTTAATCGATGCGCCCAAGTCAACTATTGTGTTCGAAAAGGAGAGACCATATATTTGGACTGTAACTATGGGATTCCTTGGATATTCATATTTTATCGGTGTTTCCCCTCCCAAAAGTAAATCAGACAAGGTCCCTATGACATGCATAGTCGGTGAAGATTTTATTTTCCTCACAAGATTTTTCACACATAGTTATTTAATCGTTTTAGCATAAATAGGAATATCTTGGATGGCCTGGAGGAGAGAAATTTTAATGTGTATATTTTTAAGTTCCCCTAAGAAATCAAAGTCTGGATAAATAATTGGTTTAGGTATTGCTAGTCTTTCAGGGAACGGGGGAGAAGTAATTATCAGTTTTTTAGGATCTTTTTGTTCAATTGTCTTCTCCTTGCTTTATTTTTGTGTCAATCACAGTCGAAAGTGTAATTACAAGTGATGTTTCTAACTCATTTGGTGGCTAGTATTTGTCTTCCTTAGGAGTGATAATGTGTCCTAACCTTAGCCTAATTTCACTATAGTCTTTATGTTCGATCTCAAGGTCTGAGTTTTCAACAATTTGTATTAGCTGAACCGGTCTGTTATTGGGGTTTGGATTTGGTTGAGATGGTAGTTGGGGATGCAGAAGGGGCTGAGGATTTTGTTGTAATGGATATGGGGCTGATAATGTAGGTTGAGGTTGAGGACCTATTCCCATAGGCTAATTGGTTATCCCTAGAGGTCAATGCCAATTTGGAGACCAGTTCGAATTTTGTGAAGTAGAGGCAAGCCACTCGGATGGGTATGGATTATTTTGCCAAAAAGGAGTGGAAAAAGGACAATTCAGTCAACCATTACCTGGAAAGGACTGAGTTGGCCAAGGTGACATAGGAAACAGTTGGGACTGCCAAGTCGAGAAAGGTGATTGACCTTGCCACGTTGTTCCAGAATTCTGCTGTTGATTAAATGACGAAGAAGGAAAGAACCGAAATGGGTCTTATGGCATACCTGTGGGTCGGCCTTGCCACTGTCAACACTAGTTCATTAAGTACATTTTTTCTGTCTCTTCTTCTACTTCTTTAAAAACTACTTTCATCCTTGGAAGTGATGGACACTGCCTGGTGGCATGGTCCTTGGTGCAGATAGCGCATGTTTGGACCATGTCCAATGGACACTCCCGTTGATTGTGCTTCTTTTGGCAACGTGGGCAAAAGATAGCCAAATTTTTTTCTCCTAAGGCTTGTTTCTATTTGGCCTATAGGACATCTAACTAAGTAGTCATTGTGCCTAAGATGTATTGCTTGAAGTCCTCTAGGAGGTTATCGATTTCCACTCATGTCACACCTCCACTAGGCAGTTTTCCTCCTCTAGTCATAAAATCTAGGCTTCCTGACCCGGTGCGTGTGCTACCTCGCGAACACCTGATACACAATCGAAAAATTTCATCATAATATTTTTGGGGCCTTCATTTAAATTTTGAAAAGGTTTTGACCAATTTTGGCAGACCAAGGGATGACAAGGAAATGGGTGGCAGCAATGGTTGGTTGGCGGAACAAGTAGTTGCGCAAGAGTTGCGGCAAGGTGGCAGCGAAAGGAAAAGGTAGCCAAGGGGGTGGGAAGGTGCAGAAGTAGCCGAGGGGAAGAACAGTCGAGCAAGAACTGGCAGTCTAGGTAACAGAGAAGGATATAAAATGAGAAGATCAGGAAAGGAGCGGGGTTGGATTTAGGAGATTAAGGAGAGGAGCAGCATAGCTGTGAGAGGAGGTGAAAGGATCCCCAGTTGCGGTAGACAGAGGGAAAATTGCAAGATCCTAAAAGACATGGTCCTTGAAGCTGAACCAACCCGTGGAACTGAGCTGGGTATTTCATGTAGTTGTTTGTGGTGGAAGCCGAGTTATATTTTAATGTTTGTTGTTAAGATTAATATAAAGACCTGCTAAGATCGATTACGGCTCATGATGTATCTGAGCCCTATGTATGATGAATCTTTAGATTTTTGAATGTCTTATCAATTTCATGTAATTGGTAGTCCTTATATTATCACGAGTATGATGTTATCTTCGTGTTATATATAATGTGTCCATATATGTGATCGAATGCAACTTGGTTAATACTTTCTCAACTCCATGTTGAACCCTTCTCCCTTTTGGTCACGGCGCGCCTTGGGTGAGATTCCTTGCCCTTTGGGGTAAGGTGAAAATGTCGGTGCTATCATAGACTACATCAGACTATTGTTGGCCTCTTGTGCCTGAACCCAGGGTCTTCCCCCTGATGACTCTTTCGAGCCAACAAATGGTTCCATTGCCAAGACCTCAAGATACGAGAACTGGTTCAGACTATGGTGTCAAGGTTATTTAAGAGAGAGATCAAGGAATAGTGGAATAATAAAGTAGATCAGTTTGTAGCGGAGCAGCCTACCTATAGAATTCAACCGACCAGCAAGGTAAGCGAGGAAATTTTATATGCTGACGGCAATAATGATCATTATGAAATTTTCTAGTGTAATTTCCCAGAGGACCTGTACAATTGGTTAAGAAGGCTGAAAGGATAGACTCAACTAGGTGGATCGGCAACAACTCATCGTAGCTAGACTCCGTCGGATATCGCAATGCTACAACAGTTGGACAATGATCTGGCTAGAGTAGTCGATTTTTGGCTAATGACTATGGTGGAAGGATATGTAGTTGAGTTTTCCGCAGAGAGTTATCAGTCTTTCTCAAAGGTAGAAGATGTGTTCGCCTCGGGACTAAGAGGTAAGTTGATGAGGGAAGTACCAACATGGGTTAAGATGTTTATGGTGGAAGAAGGACTGTTGCCTCCTCCTGCCGCGGGGATGGTAGCCTAAAACCCCAGTACTGTGGGAAGAACATAGAGGGGGGAATGCCGTCATTTGACGGATAGAGATGTTGCTGAAGGGATGGATGTTGAATAACTGAAGAAAGCACAAAGAAGGGCATTGCTAGTGGATAAGTGGCAGGCAAGAGTGATTTAGACTCTGGGGAAGAAAAGGATGGGGCCCCACCAAGTAGGAGTAGTGAGGGGAAAACCCCGAGTCGAAGAGGAAGGAGAAGAATATGTTGGGCAAAGCAAGAGCAGTGAAGGAAGATGGAGGAGTAAGGGAAATAAGGGCAGACCTTCCCTACAGTTTTTGGAAGACGGATCATAAGTACATGTTGCAACAGGGGAATCGTAAGAGAAGAGGCCGAATGGGCATGAAGAAGAAAGCAAAGAGGATATGGGCGACATGATGAGGAGATTATTCAATGAAGAAGAAGCATCCGTTAAGAGTTAGTAGCAATTCCCCCGAGACATAGGTAGTATTTCCCATCATCTTACCCTGGTAATTTATCGCAATCCGGAGTAATTTATTATTAGCTTAGCTAAGGCAATGCGGGTATATAGTGCGCAGGAGAAATACCGAATCAAGTTCAACATCGGGAGTGGCACAGGAAATAGTAGTATTAGTAATTTATGATTACATGGATCCCAGTAGCTGGGGAGCAAAGGGTTTGTGTTGATAGATCCTAGCCAGATTAGTATGGTGGGATCTTTTAGCAGATATCCCAAATTTGCAGGGAGAGGAAATGAGGATGTAGAGCAGCACTGGTATCTCTGCAAAGCTATTTGGAGGGCCTATCAAATTCCAAGTGATGTAAGGGTAGTATAATTCCAAACCACATTGAGGGAAAGGGCTCTGTACTGGTTTATAAAGTGGGCGGACTAGAGTCAGAACCCCACAATAGATGATATTAAGAGAGGATTTGTGCGAGAACTCAAGGTGCCACAGACGGATCAGAAAGGGATATTGGAACCATGGAAAATTGATCAGAAGGAGGAGGAGACGGCTTGGGAGCTCATGCAAAGGTTTAAGGATGCCATTACCAAGTTGAGTTACACTCCAGACCTGAACCACCAGCGGGACTAGTTCATTAAGGCAGTCTTGCCTTTGACCAGAATACCACTAACACGACAAAAGATAGGAACCCTCTAGGATGCGTTGGAACAAGCATCGCACATAGAAGCTATGTTGGGCTACCTGCGTGATTACAAAGGAGGGACGACCCTGCAAGATCTGTCAATTTTAGGCCTACAGAACCAAATTGTGACCTTGACAGAGAAACTGAAAGATCTTCAACCAATGCATCCAGCCAGACCCAATGTTTGGTGCACCCACTGCATGGTGGAGGGGCATGTTGCAATGGAATGCCTGAGGTTGCGGGGTATTAATCATCCAGGTGGGGTTGCAGTGTCGTCAAGAAACCCACCAACTGCAGGAGTTGCGGTGGTGGGAGCACAAGGGGCCTTCGCAAGGAGGAATAATCAAGACTTTTGAGAGATCTGTAGGGCATATGGACACCTACCACAAATTTTCCCCAGTTTTCAAAAGTACTCTAACATCCCCAATAACAACTACTGTGAGTTTTGTGCATCAACGACACATCACACCAATCAGTGTCTAGCATTGGATCCTCTAGTAGAAAGGCTGGACAGATCCACGTTCATAATTAATGAGTCAAACCGGGGAGGATAAGGAGGAAATAGGTGAGGAGGAAGAACGGGAGGAAGAGGGCCCATGAGGGGTTACAACTGCGACCAAGAATGGCATGTTGCTAGAGAATGTCCTTTGTCGAGGAGACCATGGTGCTCACAATGTATAATTAATACCCATGCAACGAAAGACTGTCCAGAACTCATTGCAAAGTGGGAAGAAAGGACTAGACAGAGAGGGGACAACTTGGTGAATGTTGAACCATAGACCAACGATGGCCTCCCCGCAACCAATATTAATATAGTCACCTGAGGATGGAAGAAGACAGGGGAGGATCGCTACACAGAAGACCCCCCCCTTAATCCTTAAAATGGTGTCTCCACAGAAGGGGTACTAGCCTAAACACCAAAAGCGGTACTATTAGGAAGCATCTAAGATGTTTGAAGGGATGACCGTGGAGAAAGATAGTAAAAGACCGCAAGATCACATGCCTGATCACACCCATCCGGTTAGGGAATGGTTTTAAATGTTCTTGAAAATTGTTGAGGATGAAGGCATGCTGAAGGAGTTGAGAAAAATTCTAAAGGCTACTGTATCCATGGAAGAAAAGGAAGTGGAACAACCAGGCGCAGGGTTGCCAGAGAAGGCATCTAGAAGAGTGAAACAGAAGAAGAGAAGAAGTGGCAAGGAGTTCTAAATCAATGCGTAAGTGGCAAGATTCCAGATAAGGGACACCATGTTAGACTTAGGGTCAGATGTAAACATCCTACCTAGGAAAACTTGGGAGGCAATGGGGAAGCCACAACTAAAATAGTCGCCAATTCAACTAAGAATGGAAAATCAGTATTGCATACTACCCATTTGGATATTGGAGAATGTAGAGGTTGATGTCGCAGGGGTGAAGACGCACACTGAATTCAAGGTGATTGACATCATGGGGGATAAGGACCCATACTCGGCACTCCTGGGGATTGATTAAGCATACGAGAACTATGTGGTCATAGACCTAAAGAAGGAACTGATGATTTTTGAAGCAAAAGGGCTAAGGGTGATCCAACCGTTAGACCCCTACCAAGGACCTAGGTTCTCAGAACCAGCAGATGACAAGGATGATCCAGGAGAGTTAGAACAACTATACATGCTCACAGCAGGGAAGAGGGAGTACTACATCAACCCCACGGCTGAAGGATCAGTAAGTTGGCGAAGTATCCAAACCTCAGAAATCAGTTCAGAAGATGCATGGGATGCATGGAAACAGGGGGGATACGAACTGACCACTAGACAGTGTGCGAAGATAAGTTGAGTAAACTGGGGAGAAATGGAGATAACTGACTACCCGAGGTATCATGGCCTTGAACAAGTGGACACCTTCTTAGACAGAGTAGACCGGGAAATGACAGAGGATTAAAGGATCTCCTTTCTAAGTATCGGCCTCATGGCAACTCCGGTAAGATGGTGGAAAATGCATTGCAATACGCTAAGAGACTGGGCAAGTGTCAAACAAGCCATAATGGAAATATTTGCCCAGGATTAAGATCAGCCATAGGATAAGGAAAGATACAGGGGGCTTTCAAATCCCGAGAATCACATCAAGGATTGCATAATTAATTGGAAAAGCAAAGGAATTCCGAAGGATCGATGGGTACACACATTTATACATACCCTTGGAACTATCCCCCAAGCTTGGAATGTCCAAGAGGAGCTCTGTCGGCAGACAACAGATTGGGATACCGTGGAGGTACAGTTTGTTAGCAACTTCTCATTCAAAGGTGACGAGGCACAAATGACAAAGGCACTCCAAGCAATAAAAGGAGTTATGTTGACACCAGAGCCGTTGGTTGAGGGAGGCCTCGACGAAAATTTCCTGCAGTCTCTGTATGAAATCAAGTCGCCAGGATATGCAGTGTGCGACAGGGTAGACGTAGGACCAGATGACGATGACGGGTTGGAGGGACTGAGACACCTAGCCTTCGGGGAAACGAAAGGGGAGAGGGACATCTGGGAGAGCCCCTTAATGGAAGGTGCCCACCTTCTATCAATGAAGATGAGGAAGCAAAAATTTGGGTTAGAGGATAAGCCCAAGATAGCATCGACGGGAGACTACTGGGACGAGCAAGCCACCAAAGAAATTTTTGACCTACTGCACGAATATCAGGACCTATTCCCAACTTCAGTGGCAGAACTAAAGGGAATAAAAGGAAACATTGGGGAAATGAAAATTGTCTTGAGACCAGATGCCTGATTGGTGAAACATAGGCCATACAAATTAAACCCAAGGGTGAAAGAGAAAGTTAAGAAGGAAATTGACAAAATTTTGGAGGCAAGAATCATTTTTCCAGTGGATGAAGTTGAATGGATAAGCCCGATAGTTATTCAAAACAAGAAGGATGCAACTGAAATCAGAGTATGTGTCGACTATAGAAGCCTGAACAATGCATGCGTGCATGACCTATTTCCCACGCCCTTTAGTGATGAGGTCCTAGACAATGTTTTGGGGAATGAAGCATATTCATTCACATATGGGTTTTCAGGTTACGCCCAAGTCAGAATAGTTGAATAAGATAAAAGGAAAACAACATTCACCACAAAGTGGGGGTCATATGCATACAATGTGATGCCATTCAGACTAAAGAATGCACTAGCAGTCTTCTCAAGGATCGTTATAGCTGCATTCCAAGATTATATTCATAAGTTTCTAGAAGTTTACATGGATGACTAGACAGTATACAGTCTGTTGAAAAAACACACCAGCCTATTAAGAATAATGTTTTAAAGGTGCGGACAATTGCAGATTTCTTTAAATCTCAAGAAATGTATCTTCGCGGTCCCCTTTGGAAATCTACTAGGCCATTTTGTCTGCAAAGATGGAGTATGTGTAGACCCTATTTCTGAAATTATCCACATGGAACCACCGCGCAACATAAAACAACTAAGAGAAACTCTAGGTCATAAGGGGTACTACAGGTGATTCATCAGGAATTACGCATCCATCACAACTCCAATGGAAAAATTACTGAAGAAAACAGAAGAGTTCATTTGGACTGCGGATTGTCAGACAACCATGAATAACTTAAAGGAAATACTAGTAAGTGCCCCTATATTGGTGTATCCTGATTGGAACAAAATGTTCCATGTGCACATCGATGCGTCAAAAATAGTGCTGGGAGTAGTCTTAGCAAAACCAGGGGAGAAAAACATGGACCATCCAGTGTACTTTGCTAGTAGAAAGTTGTCTACTGCGGAAAGAAACTATACAACAACCAAAAGAGAATCCCTTGCAATGGTTTACTCTCTCCAAAAGTTCAGACACTATTTACTAGGACCATCATTCAAATTATTTACAGACCATTCCACGCTCAAATATTTAGTAAACAAGCCCATACTAGAAGGGAGAATATGTCGATGGTTGTTAATGTTCTAGGAATTTGTGTTTGTAGTAGTAAATCCCAACAAACTAAATGTCGGACCAGACCACTTGTCATGGCTGGAAACAGGAGGAAATGAAGGAGCTGTGGATGATCAATTTCCCAATGTTGATTTAATCAGAGTAGAGGCAATCCTAGACCACCTAGAATAGATTGCATCATTTTTAACAACCGGTCAGTGCCCAGCACGATACACAGTTGCACAAAGATGGAAATTAGTAGATAGGGCAGTGGATTACCAACTAATTGCAGGACACCTCTACAAGATGGGCTTAGATCAAATACTGAGGCATTGTGTCCTTCGGCATGAAAGGAATGACGTCTTATGGGAGTGCCACACAGGGGTTGTAGGAGGTCATGTAGGAGGGAAGGCCACCGCAAGAAAGATACTCCATGCAAGACTATGGTGGCCAACTATCCATAAGGATTCTAAAGAATTTTCCAGGACATGCGATGTCTGTCAAAGGGTCAAGAAGCCTTCACAACGTGATGAGCTTCCTCTACATCCGGTCCACACAGTGAAAATATTTGATAAATGGGCGATAGACTTCATTGGACCCATTTCTCCACCGGTGAGGCATTCGCGAGAAAGGTACATCATAACAGCAATAGAATACCTCACAAGGTGGGCAGAAGCAGCACCCGTAAAGGACTGCACAGTAGAAACAACAACAAGGTTCATATTTGAGAACATCATTTCACGGTTCGGATGCCCGAGGAGCCTCACAAGCGACCAAGGCATGCATTTCCTGAATGAGACCATTGAGTCTCTGCTAAAGACCTTCATGGTTCAACACAACAAGAGCAGCCTGTACCACCCACAAGCCAATGGTGCAGTAGAAGCATTTAACAAGATACTAGAGAAAGGGCTCATGAAAGTCATATCTACCAATAGGGACGATTGGGATGAAAGAATACCTACGACTCTATGGGAATATAGGATGATAGTAAAGAGACTCCATAAGAAAACTCCATTTCAACTTGTATATGGAAGGGAAGAGGTGGTACAAGTAGAATTTATGCTACCTAGCATGTTCATATTAGAGGCAACGAGAATGACAAACAACATTGCCTTATGAGACAGACTAAACCAGCTGATGGAACTTGACAAAACTTGGTTTTTAACAGAGTTCCATCAATCAGTGGAGCAACGAAGACAATAATCTTGGCACGATAGGCATATCAAGAGGAAGTCGATTGAAATTGGGGAACAAGTGCTCCTTTACGATAGCAAGTTCCAAAAGTTCCCATGGAAACTGTAGATGCACAGGTTGGGTCCATTTATAGTAACAAAAATTAGAGATTCATGCGTAGTAAGGCTTGCACAAATGGATCTTGTCTTACTGCATGGATGGGTGAATGGCGCATGCCTAAAGCCCTTCTGTAACTCATAAACAAAAAACAAACAAACAAACAAAAGGGCAGCGGATATCAATAAGGTTGTGGCAAAGTTTCACATACCGCAACCCATTTGTGTTCGGGGGGAAGTAGCGTCAATGGACACACATGTAGTCCCAGTTAGCAGAGTTAGTGGGGGTGTAACATCAGTGGATACACATGTAATCCCAGTCAGTAGAGTCAGTGGCCACACACGTAATCCTAATTAGCATAATACACATAGGCATGCACTTTTTCCAACATTTATGACCACACAGATACCCGTCCTGTCCACCGTACCAGTAGTCATTTCCTAATTAAGTAACTAAATAAGAAAATATCAAAGTTGATAAATAAAGTTAGTTGATAAATAAACCCATCACGTAAAAATAAATATGCCATGCAGCCCACTTTGTACTTTCCAGTTCATGTCATGGTTGTCATGTCCAAGTTGGCTGGTGGCGGCAAGGTCTAGCTAAAACACATGGGAAAGTTGACGGAGTAATTAGTTATTAAGGCCTTCTCAGTCAGGGAACTTCATGTCAGGGCTTGCTACTTAAGTCGCAGAAGAATAAAGGGAATTCCATAATTCCAATTGCAAACAACAGAAGAGTTACAGGTTCGCTCTGAAGAACAAGTGCAAAGACAAAGAAGTAGGAAGCCTCCAGTGTAGATAGTTTATCACATGACAACGGAGATGGCGAAAGGACTTGTATCAATTCCAAGGACACATTGGATGCACGAATTGAAATGGCTGATAATTGTAGAAATTTTGAATAATTTAACACATATTCAATAGAGATTATCCTGATCATGTACTATTGTGGAATACATACACAATACATAAGCTCCTCTACGTTGATCATCAATATAGCAGCATCAATAACAATAAAACATCAAGAGCATTCACACATTAACACAGTATGTAACCCGGGGAAAGCATCTCGCTAAAAACTCCACACTATCTGTATATTAATGATTGAGACCATGTAACATTACAAAGTACAATGCTTATCACAAGCAATCCAGTACCAGCTCCACCTGTTACGCACAATACAGCTAAGATCTGATCTCCAAATCTATTCCACTGCTTGCTTGCCTCCACTGCTCAATACCTGCTCAAGAATTAATGAGAATGGTCTACCAAACTCGTATTTCACCTCCAAAGAATCACTCACAATGTGTAAGACGTGAGCAGAAGCTACAAACTGGGCAAATACATGAGCAAACTCATTGGCATACTCAATCCCTTGATTGTGCAAGATCTGATGCACAACTATAGTCACAACTGATAGCAATTTGATTCTCTAACACCTGTCCCTGCTGAACTGAACATGCACTGACATGCAACTGAGTTAACTGATGTATTCTATAGTTGTATTATGAGTTAATAATTAGTTTAACAACTCATCATTAGTCTATTTGCAGTTAGACTAACTACAACTAGTTTAACCAAGTCAAACTGAACACAACTCCATCAACTCCGCAATCAACTCCACCAAACTCAACTGATTGAGTTCTAACTGAAGTCATGCATGCAACAACTCAACTGACTCATAAGAAAAGTGTACTTCCTTCTGACAGCTGCATGGGCCACATCTGTAGCTCAAACTGAAGTGCTCTAAGAGAATAAGATCAAGTTTATAGTCCAAATATTATTATGAGACAATAATATTTGACTTTTCTATTTTTGACAGCCAGTCTAAAAATAGACTTTGATCACCCACACTGTGGTCATCCACACTTTGGTCACCCACATTGTGATCACTCACACTGTGATCACTCACACTGTGATCACCCACACTGTGATCATCCACACTGTGATCAAAAATAGAACTTGCGCCATAATTTTCCTGCGGGCCCACTTAGTGAAGGCGACTCTTTTCACTAAGCTCCATCATCTTGTTGCAATCTCAACACTCCCTCTCAACAAGATATGGATTATCAGCAACCCCTATCCTGCCTCGGTGGTACTCGAATTTGCTCCTGGTGAGAGCCTTCGTCAGAATATCAGCATCCTGATCCTCCATTGGAATGTATGAAAGCAACATGATCCTCCGCTGCACACAATCTCTGATATGATGGTACCTGATGTCAATATATTTAGATCTATCATGAAATACAAGATTAGTCGAGAGTTTAATGCAACTCTGGTTATCACAGTAAATCATAGTAGGATCCAAATGAGAACCGAACAAACCAACCAAGATCTTCCTCATCCATATAGCCTCGCATGCAGCCAAACTTGCTACCATATACTCGGCCTCCATTGAACTGAGTGCCACGGATCTCTGTTTCTTGCTGTACCAAGAAATTGTTGTCGATCCAATACTGAAGACCCCTCCTGATGTGCTCTTTCTGTCCGTTGGGCTCCCTGCCCAATCTGCATCCGTGAAACCACATAGCTTCACCTCATCCTCCTGTCTGTACCACAAACCATATCCCGATGTGCCTCTCAAGTAGCGCAATACATGCTTGCCCGCCTTCCAGAAGAGCTTGGTAGGCTTAACCATAGCTTGTGAAAGTTGGTTAACTGCATAGCATATATCAGGTCGTGTATTGACCAAATACATCAGCGACCCCACCAACTGTCGATAAACAGTGGCATCCTCCTTCCTCCAACCTCTAGGAAGAGGAGTATCAACAGGCTTGCAGCCATGCATGTTGAACTTTTCTAGTATCTCCCGAGCATACTTGCCCTGAGAAACAAACAGTCCACCACTCCGCTGCCATATTTCCAATCCTAGGAAATAGTGAAGGAGGCCCAAGTCCTTCATCTCAAACTCTGTAGCAAGATCCTTCTTGCATGAAGTATCAACAGCTCATCACCCATTAGAATCAAATCATCAACATACAGTACAATGATAAGCAACTTACCCTCCACCACAATCTGGTATAGGTTAGGATCCGCCTCGCTCTTGGAGAATCCAAGTCCTGTGAAATAGCTGTCTATCCGTGTGTACCAAGCACGTGGTGCTTGCTTCAACCCATACAACGCTCTCTTGAGCCTGCACACATGCGACTCGCTGCTGAAGACCTCAAAGCCTTCGGGCTGCTCAATGTACACCTCCTCCTCAATGACTCCATTGAGGAATGCAGTCTTCACATCCATCTAATGAATGTGTCATCCTATCTGCGCTGAGAGAGCAAGAATCGTCCGTATGGAAGAATACCTTGCGACAGGTGCAAAGGTCTCCTCATAATCGATCCCCTCTATCTGTGAAAAGCCTCGGGCAACAAATCTTTCCTTGTACTTCTCCACACTCCTGTCAGCTGCCTGCTTGACCTTGTAGATCCATCTCGAACCCACCACTGATTTCCCTTCAGGTCTAGGAACAATCTCCCATGCACGGTTTCTGACAATAGAATCATACTCTTCCACCATGGCGTCTACCCATGCGGGATCCTCCACAGCTTCCTCGAAAGAGGATGGCTCAGTCACAACACACTTGCTCATCAGAGCCATGTATCCAGTGTACTGATCAGGTGACTGTCTCTGCTTGCGTTGGGCTGTAGGTGGTCCTACAACTTTCTCTGCATCTTGAGCCAGTCGCTCAGCTTTTGTCAAGCGCTTTCGCCCTCTGATGGTTGGCGTTGCATGAGTGGTCTCTTCCACTCCATGAACCTCTTCCTGTGGCTGATCCACATCCTGAAGCTCATCCTTAGGAAGTTACTAATAGCTCCTCATCTGCATGCAAGTGTAGCTCCCTCTCAAGCGAACACTTCATGGCTTTCTCCTCCTGAAATTTTATATCCCGTCGCACAACAGTTTTACCACTGTCTGGCAAATACACACGATAGTTGTGGGGCGTATCAGTGTACCCCACAAATATCCCAACCTCTGCGGTCGGCTCCAACTTCTTTCTGGCATCCTTTGTCACATGCATGTAAACGTTAGCACCAAAAATCCTCAAATGAGAAAGATCAAGCTTCTTACCAGAATAAGTCTCCTCAGGTGTACTCATGCCAAGTATCCTATGAGGAAAACGGTTCTGCACATAAACTGTTGTATTGCATGCTTCCGCCCATAAGTGAAGGGGTAGGCCCTGATCATGCAACATTGCTCGTGCAGTACCCACAATCGTTCTGTTCTTCCGCTCAGCTACCCCGTTCTGTTGTGGGTTATGGGGAGCTATGAGCTCTCTACGAATCCCTTCTGCCTTGCAGAAATCCTTGAACTCGTCCGAGATGTATTCACCACCATTATCGCTCCTAAGAGCCTTCACTTTCTTCCCTAACTCCTTCTCGACCAGTGCTTTGAATTCACAGAACTTTGAATATGTCTCGCTCTTCTTCTGCATGAAGAAGATCCAGCACTTACGAGAGAAATCATCAACAAAAATCACATAATACCTGTGTTTTGCTGTCGAAGCAACTGAGAAAGGTCCACACACGTCTGTGTGAATTCTCTCAAGGATCGTCGTGGCGCGACTATCCTTCTCATGAAAGGTGGCTTTCACAAACTTCCCCAAAGTACACCCCTTGCACTGATCTGACTGCGCAAGTGTGCCTTTAGGAAGCCCTGTAGTGATCTGCTGCAGTATCTTAAAGGCTCCATGGTGAAGGTGACCCAATCTCCTGTGCCACAACTCGCCATCATCTCGGCTCACCAATCCTTCTGTCTTGCCCGCCATTGCTGTGCATCCATCTACATGCAACTGATAAAGGTTCCTCACTCGAACCCCTATCTTCCGAGTCTCACCAGTTGTCCTGCTGCGCAGGAAAGCCTTTCCCTTGCTGAAAACAACATCATACCCCTTGTCTTCTAACATCGCCGCTGAGATGAGATTCTTCTTCAATCCTGGAACATGCATGACTTCCTTCAATACGAAGGGTTTACCAGACTCCCTCTCAAAGGAAATGGTATCGATACCGGTCTAACTGTATCTACCATCATCGCCCATCTCGATGTGCACTCCAAGATCTTTGTCCTCCAGATCAGAGAACAGATCTCTATCTCCCGTCATGTGAAAAGACGCACCACTGTCCAAGAACCACACTGATCCCATCACACTTGAAACCAAGCATGCGATCAATGAAAAATCAAGCTCAAACTGTGAGGCTAGAGCCTCTCCTGCTGAAGATCCAGCAACCTGCTTGTTCTTCTTCTTCTGCGGACAATTAGTGGCATAGTGTCCGTGCTGGTGATAGTGAAAACACTTCACCTTGGACATATCCTGCTTCTTGCCTTTCGCACCAGACTAAGAAGCTTTCTTGCTATTCCCTTTCTTTGCTTTGGCAGTCAAAGCACAATTCTCTTCATCAGCTCCCTTTGACAAAGATTCGTCCCTAGTACTCCGCCTGATCTCCTCCTGCACAAGATCTGACCATAGTCTTTCCCATCCTGGCAATTTCTCCCGACCATTGACAGAGTCCTGATAGGAATGCCAACTCTTCAGAAGACCAAGGAGAGCCAAGCTCACCAAGTCCTCATCATCGACAGTAACCCCCACACTTCCCAGCTCATCTCGACACTAAGTGAACTTCGTGAGATACTTGGGAATACTGTCACCCTTCTCGCATTTGATGTTTCTGAGTTTATCTTTGAGCGCCAGCTTCCTCTGATCGCTCTTTCTTTGGAATAATTCTGTTAATGATTTCCACATAAAATATGGAGTAGCCTTTCCATGGAGGATGGACACAATGTGATCCTTCACGCCCTCCAACAGAATCCTTCGACATTTTGCGGTCTTCTTTTGCCAAGCATCAGCTTGAGTAGCATCAGTAGGCTTTGGGACATCCGTCTCTATGAACTCCTTCAACCAATTATCATCCAATACTGCCTCCATCCTGTCCTTCCATGCAATATAGTTTGAGCTGCCCTCAAGAGCATACTCCAATCGCAATCCGTTGAAAGACATTGCTGCATTGTCACCAAGAAAACACTGCTGCAAATTCGAATTCCACCAGCAACCAACTCAACCGCCTTGGATCTAAGATTCGTGAGAACACAATATTTCTCGTATAGAGATTGACTGTATGGGCATTCACCAGATATCTCACCTTCCAAAGGAAGGATGAATCCAGAGGCTACCTGGCCGATTACAGACTCTACCTGAAGAAATAGAATGTAAACACTTCCTGAATAGTAGATCTAATGATCAACAGCTCTGATACCATGTAGAAACTTTTTCTACAATTATCTAGCTTGCTCTGATACCATGTAGAAATTTTGAATAATTTAACACATATTCAACAGAGATTATCCTGATCATGTACTATTGCGGAATACATACACAATACATAAGCTCCTCTACGTTGATCATCAATATAGCAGCATCAATAACAATAAAACATCAAAAGAATTCACACATTAACACAGTATGTAACCCGGGGAAAGCATCTCGCTAAAAACCCCACACTATCTGTATATTAATGATTGAGACCATGTAACATTACAAAGTACAATGCTTATCACAAGAAATCCAGTACCAGCTCCACCTGTTACACACAATACAGCTAAGATCTGATCTCCAAATCTATTCCATTGCTTGCCTGCCTCCACTGCTCAATACCTGCTCAAGAATTAACAAGAATGGTCTAACAAACTCGTATTTCACCTCCAAAGAATCACTCACAATGTGTAAGACGTGAGCAGAAGCTACAAACTGGGCAAATACGTGAGCAAACTCATTGGCATACTCAATCCCTTGATTGTGCAAGATCTGATGCACAACTATAGTCACAACTGATAGCAATCTGATTCTCTAACACCTGTCCCTGCTGAATTGAACATGCACTGACATGCAACTGAGTTAACTGATGTATTCTATAGTTGTATTATGAGTTAATAATTAGTTTAACAACTCATCATTAGTCTATTTGCAGTTAGACTAACTACAACTAGTTTAACCAAGTCAAACTGAACACAACTCCATCAACTCCACAATCAACTCCACCAAACTCAACTGATTGAGTTCTAACTGAAGTCATGCATGCAACAACTCAACTGACTCATAAGAAAAGCGTACTTCCTTCTGACAGCTGCATGGGCCACATCTGTAGCTCAAATTGAAGTGCTCTAAGAGAATAAGATCAAGTTTATAGTCCAAATATTATTATGAGACAATAATATTTGACTTTTCTATTTTTGATAGCCAGTCTAAAAATAGACTTTGATCACCCACACTGTGGTCACCCACACTTTGGTCACCCACATTATGATCACTCACACTGTGATCACCCACACTGTGATCATCCACACTGTGATCAAAAATAGAACTTGCGCCATAATTTGCCTATGGGCCCACTTAGTGAAGGCGACTCTTTTCACTAAGCTCCATCATCTTGTTGCAATCTCAACAACAATCTATATGGCAAGTATGACAAGGCAAATTTGATAGACAACGACTTCATAGACTGTTTCCAATTCTCGGCCATGAAGAGATATGTTTACGGGGAGGATTTCCAAAAGGAGGATGGCACCAAGTCCTCCAGGATCATGGAAGAATTTAAGGGAATACATAGATCGAAAATACTCCATTTGAGGAGCCTACCTGTGCTCAGCACTCAACTTACCGCAATGCAGTGTACCAAGTTGTTAGTGAGCAGGAAGCAGGGAGGATCACAATGGCTGGATAAGGAGTACCCCATCCACATTTCAGATATTAGTTCACTCATAGGACTGGCCAAGGGTGGAAATTCAGTTAGCACTGCATTCCATATAGTGGCTAAGCAGGGCAAGAAGCAGAGTGAAGACAACATTTATGCCAGATATGGGACCGAGAGGGGTGGGAGAGGAGCGAAGCTAGATAAGATTAACAAGGATGATATTAGGTTTTCCTGTTAACTCATTGCAGGAAACACAATGCCGCACTTCACAAAGAAAGAATGCACCTTGGACGTAGTCTCAATTACAAAACATTGTTGCCAAGGGGAGGTGCTCAACTCGTCAGCCTATGTTCTCATTGAGTTGTTTGAAGCATGTGAGTACGTGTACAGAAAGGGTGTTGGGTTCATGTTTGGATATTTGTTGATGTTGTTGGCGATGTGGAAATGGAGGCCACCGAAGGAGAGGGAAATGGCACACATCCTTGAAAGCAAACCAATTGCACTCCAGTACGATCCATGGAAGGCATCAGGAGAACCAAAAAGAAAGAGATCAACAAAATAGCCTTCAGAGACTGGTATGAGCAGATGTTGGCCACCATAAGGTCAACAGAGAGGATACCCAAGGCTCTGTTGGATGAATTTTCAGAAGAAATTTGGTTTGCTGCCTCCCACACACATACATACCGGAGGTGTGTCCACCCTCAAACATTTAAGATGAGACCATAGAGGTTTGTCCTAACTGAGGAAGCGCTACACAGAGAAGTGGGGTCATGGATGAGAGTGGCATGTGAGATAACAAAAGGCAAGCACAAGTACCACTTTGGGGTACTGACTCCGCAAAGACAAGGGGAAGATGGGGTGGAAAGCAATAGGAAGCGGCGAGCTGAAGAGGAAATCGATTTGATGGTGCTCCAGATGGAGGAAAGAATGTTTGAACTCTGATGGACAATTGCTAGCTTCGGGTCAAGTGAGAACAACTACCCTACCCAATTTCAGGGCTCCACCATGTTTTCTCCTATCATAACACCATCGTTGGCCATGAAGCTCCCAACAAGACTAGCTCAAGCCCCCTCCCAGCCCACGGTCCCCAAGCCCAAGAAAAAGCGAGTCGCCCACACCCTAACTGTTAAAAAACCGAAAGTTATTCCACCAACTCTGATCATCGACCTTACCGTGGAGGTCAAGCAATCAATCCCCGCAACCACCATAATTGAAGAGATCCCCACCACCACCTCCACTGCATTGCATCAATCACAGGAGTCGTCCCTGCACACTACCTAGAACTCTGCGACCCTATCTGAGACCCTTCAACCTGGCTGGAAAAGGATGACTGTGGAAGAAGAAGTTCAGTCAGTTGAACAGATAGAGGGCACCACTCCTACCACCGGGATGCAACCAAAAAAACTCACATCCCCGATGCTTGGGTTGGACCCACCAGAAGGGGGAAACTTAGATGCCAATCTACAGGGGGAAAGGGTTGAGCTGTACTTGCCACCTTTCCCTATAAGGCTCACAGTCCACCCAATTCCCAGCATCATTCCACCCACTCCATAGTTCACCCCACCATCACAACAAGCCCATTCGCCCACCTCCCATTCTGACAAATCCATCACCATAAGCCTACCCCTACAATAGCACTTCCCAGACCCTAGTACAATGCAAGCCAAGATGCTCCAGCACCGGTCGTCAGCGCAATTGTTTTCATTTATTTAGCAGGCAACAAATAGGGCCAAAAGGACCCATGAGGACCTGGCCCAGGAACATGAACAGAAAATGAAGTAGTTGCAAGTGGTGACAGAGGAGCTTCATCACCTATGGCAAGCAAATGCTGGATTACAGGCCCAGGTCGACCAAGTCATAGAACGGTTCATATCACTATGGCCAACCATCATAGAGGCAGATACAGGAGCACCAACAAACATGGCTACCTGCACGCTAGTCAGTTGTTGTGACCACATCTAGGCAACATACTCACGCTTGGGAGCTACCAATTCCAAGATGAAGAGTAAATTGGAGATGGTGAGGTTTGCACTACCGGATCCAGTGGCAATTTATGGGAGGACAGTTGAGGGAAAGGTCATGGATCTAGAAGCAAAGAAGTAAGCTATAGTCGATGCCCTCTCCGACGGATATGCCCTGATGAACAAGGTCCATGATTGGTCTAGCAGTCTAGCATTGAATAACCACTTAGTCTACCCCCTTATAGAGAAAATATAGACCTTTTTTCCTAGCACAAAATAATACACACACCCCGCCTAGCTACAGCAGATCAACGATCAAATGGACACCCTTCAGGCTAAGGTTGATAGTATCGAGGAGGAGTCCATGAGGATGAAAAAGATAATCAGGGATTTACAACCACCGGTTCGAATGCAGGTATTACTTCTGAAGGAGGTATGTGACTCGAGCAGGCAGTAATGGAGTGACCTGCAAAGCCAACGGCCAACCGAACTCATGTCGGCCTCAGTCGAAGTGTTTACTCAGGTCGTCAATGCAATTATCGCATGGTGGGACACCGTTGTTCAAAATTATACAATTTTCAAGCAGTAGACCATGGCCTCTGTCGTAGAGTTGGAGCCTTCGTTTGGAATGGGGGAACCTTAAGGGTGAGAAGGTGCAATAGAAACAGATGCTACTCTGCAAGCAATGATCGAAGCAAAAGAAGCACCTGCATAGCAGACAGTAGAACCAATGCAGGTAATAGTCCATCCACCACCCGCAAGATAAGCAAGACCGACAGAGTTTGAAATGACCTGACTCGGGGATGAGTCAAGGAATTATGTTCGGGGCCATTTGGGGCCTTCATTTAAATTTTGAAAAGGTTTTGACCAATTTTGGCTGACCAAGGGATGAGAAGGAAACGAGTGGTAGCAATGGTTGGTTGGCAGAACCAGTAGTTGTGCAAGAGTTGTGGCAAGGTAGCAACCAAAGGCAAAGGTGGCTGAGGGGGCGGGAAGGTGCAAAAGCAACCGAGGGGAAGAACAGCTGAGAAAGAATTGGAAATCCAGGTAACAGAGAAGGATATAAAAGGAGAAAGCCAGGAAAGGAGCGAGGTTGGATTTAGCGAGGTTAAGGAGAGGAGCAACAGAGCTGTGAGAGGAGGTGAAAGGATCCCCAGTTGTGGCAGATGGAGGTAAGGTTGCAGGAGGCTATAAGACATGGTCCTTGAAGCTGAACTGACCCGTGGAACTGAACTAGGTATTTCATGTAGTTGTTTGCGATGAAAGCCGAGTTATATTGTAATGTTTGTTGTTAAGATTAATATAAAGACCTGCTAAGATCGGTTACATCTTGTGATGTATCTGAGCCCTGTGTATGATGAATCTTTAAATTTTTGAAGGAATTATCAGTTGCATGTAATCGATAGTCCTTATATTATCACGAGTATGCTGTTATCTCCGTGTTATATATAATGTGTCCATATATGTGATCAAATGCGACCCAGTTAATGCTTTCTTGACTCCATGCTCAACCATTCTCCCTTTTCATCACATCATGCCTCAGGTGAGATGTCTTTCCCTTTGGGGTAAGGTGAAAATGACAGTGTTGTCCTAGACTACAACAAGCTATTGTTGGCCTCCTGTGCCCGAACCCAGGGTGTTCCCCCTGACTACTCTTTTGAGCCAACAAATCCTCTTGAAAAATGTCTCCCTTCCCCATCAGATTTAAAGTTTCTATCCATTCATCTTTCATTCCTTTTGTTAAGATGGCTTTTAGGACTGCTTTTGGTAATGTGGAGTGAGGGGATCTCTGTAAATTTTACTAAAACCATTCGACATATTCCTCTAGAGTTTCATTATCCTTTGCAAACATTTTAAAGATTTCATCTTTTAATTCCCTAGTCCTACAGTAGTCCTAATATTTCGTGAGAAAATAATTTTTCATGTAATCCCAAGAGTTAATAGTGCGTCTGTCCAAACCCATAAACCATCGCAAAGCTGCTACTTTTAGGGTAGAAGGGAACAACTTCAATTTTTTAGGATCGATGGTGTAATTGTATCCTCTTCATAGGTCATCAATCTCGAATAAGAAGGCATCCAGATCCTCTGTGGTCATCCCATGAAAGGTTGGGATATTACAGGGGAATAGCTTTTATTGGGGCATTGGCTACTCGGTCGACTATGGGATATTCCAACGTCCAGGTCTGACCTGGAGATGGTTGATTCACTATTTGGTTGAAAATGTGCCAATATCCTTCAGGTACTTCAGGGGATGCTATCTCAGTAAGTGGAGTATTTTCAATCTGAAGTGGTTTTACAGAACTGCTCAGATCTGGGATCACGGGAGATCCAAGTTCAGACAATTGTGGCTCTGCCTTATCAGCTCCACTCATTTCTCCCTCTCCTTCTCTTAAATTTCACAATTTCCCCTCTTGTGAGGGATCAGAATGTAATTTTTTGGTACCTTGAAAGCTCTGTTCAGATCTTTTGACTTGCCTATGAATCTCAGTGTAGGCTGCAGATGGTGAGCCTGTTGCCTAAGGAATTATGATAGGGATTTTTCCAGATATAGTTCGGGGTCCTACTGATGCCTGAGATTCTAATTTTCTTATGATTGCATCTATAAAAGTTGATCTTCCAAGGTTCACCAATCCCTTGGGTTTTATAGAGTTGGGTGGGGGGGTCTGATTTTTTTCTATCTTTCTCTTTTTAGCCATTCATAAAAACCCCTACTCCTATTTAACCTCTATGAACTTGTTGAAAAGTGGGCTTTTGAGAAAGTGCTTTACTTGCTGGTTAAGTAGGTTCTTACCTCCTGTTTTTAATACCCAATTCTTTTACAGCAAAAAAAATAAAAAGAAATCACTTTGAAACACTCTCCCCGGCAACGACGCCAAAATGTTGGTGCACTAAGATGACCATTAAAAGAAACCTTAATAACTACATTAATTATCAACCCAGGGTAAGTCTTTTTATTTCAAGAGTGTTCAACATTGCCTATGCAAGTGAATTCAGATGCTAATTCAGAATGAAATGATTTCGAATCATTGCAATAATTAATATATAATTCTTGATGTTCAATCCAAAACAAATATGAAGGCAAACCTTAAAGCATTTTCAAATCTAATTTAATCTATTGTGCGAAGATGTTATCTAGAAATCTAGTGTCTATGTAGAGCTGCTAGTCCCACTAAGATGGGTAGCTATCTTAGAAACAAACATATTAAAGTCACTTGTTTTTCCTTTACGAGAGAGAGATGAGAAAGAAGCAGAGAGTACCAACCTCAATCTTCCACTTAGCTCCTTGCTTGTTTCCTTTCTCCTTTGACAAAATCTCGCCACTGCTTCCTTACTTGTCCCGCTTCAAAGAGCACCTGTAGATTCACAGCAGCATAATACCATCAAAGCATAGAGATCTATCACTCTAAACAATATAGGATCAGATATATATTGACCATACAAATGCATATATCAACACAATATTCAAAGATACACAAGAATATGGAGGAAAACTCAAATAGCTTTATTAGTAAAAGTAGTAGAAGAGAGAATTACAACCACTTGGTCTGACCCAGCACCATCCTCCCGGCATGAAAGCCCCCTTCACCTCATACAAAGCGATATCACCCAACAATGTCTTCAAAGAGAAACCAACAACACTTCCTTGCAAATTACGAAATTCCAGCCCCTGGATCTCTTGGATGAGGGATCCATACATAGATGTTTACAGGGGAGTGAATCAACTTCTGGGATTTTTATTAGTGTCATTTCATTGATAGTTCTTGGTTCCACATGGATATTTTAGATCCCTTACTCATCCCTGGGCGAACTCAGAGAGGCAAGTGTCAAATGAGCAGTTTCTAGAAGATTCTTTAGGTTTCCACCGAGCAAACTGCTTGTGCCATTTGTCTGCTCTCGCTCATCGCACCCTATAGAAGGGCTTTCCAGTATGCATCACACTTTTTGCATGTGGCAGGTGAGATGCATTGCACCTTTAGCACTTGGCAGTCTATATCGTCCTGCTTTGACCAGTTCTGAGTATTTTTTCATGGAGAACTCCTGGGAGAATCAGCTGACCTTGCTCCTTTAGGGTATGAAACAACACTTTTAGGGACTTAGAAGCCCTTGGTTTATGGACATGTATGATTGGGGTTGTAGTGCCCAAATATGTCTATAACAGTTGCCCCCTAAAGCATGAGGTCATAAATCCTTTTGATGTCGGGTGAAATGCTTTATAATGAGGATCTGAGGTTTTTTAGAATTGGAAGGCAACCTGTAATAAGATACAATACAATACATTATCTTCATAATATTTTTCATGATCTAGCTGAGGCAAGCATTCCCTTGCTCAGCTTTGATAAATTCATTTTCATGTACATAGGACAGACAACCGTCTGTGTGCAGACTGATGATTCTGGTAGGGCCATCATCCCTTAGTTTGGATGATTATCTGTGTAGCAATGATGTACATTTGATGTCTTTATTCTCCTTAATATATCGTAGCTCGAATGGATGAAACTAGATCTTGGGTCTTCAAAACTCGTTCAATCTTCGCCCGAAGTACAAGTTGATCCATGTGAATAGATGTTCTGATGTCGAACATGGAAAGACATCGCTTGATTATTAGAGAATGATGTAAGTTGTTAACAGGCGCTAGAGGAATCACCAATGATGATGATGACCCTCAAGGTACTGCAGTACAATTCACGTGGTGTGAATACATGAGTTGATGTCGAACACCATGCAAAGTCTTTCGGTCAAAGGCCATTAATGTAAACCTGTCGCCAGAAGTGAGAAACTTGCCATTGAGGCATGCAAGCTTCAAAGTACTGAAAGGGTTGTTCCTAGGTCGGCTTCTTGGATAATGAGCTGATGTTGACAAGAAGTGACCCGTCGTAGGAGGGCATTAATGGATCCCACATCTATGACACGGAACAGAGCAAATGATTTCTTAGAGGTGAAAACGATCTGATGATACAAGGTTCAGGGTGGCGGTCATGAAAGAATGAAGCGTGAAGATATTGCAGTGGATGAGACACAAGCTGGGTAGGTGAATTCTCTGAATGACTTCTCTTGAACATATCGGCAACACTGAAATGGATTGGTAGCGTTAACCCCAAAAGTGGATGGTACAGTGGACCAATGGTGGTATGACTGGTGAACGGAATAACCCAACTTGACTCAACCATGGTGATGGAGTGAAAGTGTCATGTTCAAGAGCAATCTGCTACCAATAAAATTTCTTCAAGTTTTCTTCCCAATTTTCCCCAGTCATTTCTAACCAGTACCTCTTTATTTTTGTCAAGCTTAAGGAGGATAACATATGCTTGTTCTATAATTTTCACTTTGGGCAAACCCGTCGCTATGTTTTAATGAGCCTAGCGACAGTGAAACTCGCTCTTGTCTGAATAGACAAGTTTGTCGCTATTGTTTTAACGAGTTTAATGACAAGGATAACTCGGTTCTTTTCAATTTTAGAGAGTCTGAAAAGAGACAGAAATAAGACTCCAATATTCCCTTTTCGTAATATAATCCCTTAAGTCCGAAAAAGTATAAAACAATGCGAAAGGGATGACTTTTCATAGTTTTAACGAGCCGAACAAGACAAACGCTCGATCTTTTTGTGTAATAATCCCTCAGGTCCAAAAAGATTAAAATCTAGAGGAGGGATGGCACTTCCAATCACTTTAACGAGCTGGAGAGGCCAATTACTCGGCAATCTTTTCATATTTTACGAGTCAGAAGAAAAGAGCTTAAAGGAGACTCGTTTTTTGAGGAACGAGTGATGTTTTTAGATAGCAGCTGGTTCCAGGTAATTTTTGGAACTTTTTAATCACGGCAGTGTAAAGAAGGTTGCTAATAGGATCACTCATCATAGTTGTTCCTCAAAATGGGTAAACAATCAAATGGAGGCGTATGATTGGCTAAAAAAGAGTGGAGGTGATGGTAAGAACACGACCAAGGCTCAAAAGCTGATAATAATTTGATCTCAATGGTTATTTACCGGTGGTGGGTTCATTTTTTAATGATCTTAAACTCTGGTGGAACATATGCTCATTGCTAGGTTTAATTTTTAACGAGCTTGAACTTCGCGTAAAACTGCTCATGCCAGTCATATAATAAGGATGTCTCATCGATAGGTTCATTTTTAGGGAGCTTGCACCATTCAAAATTATGCTTCGACTCCTTTTATTATGTAATCTAGGAATGACCAATCCTACGAGTTTAAAGGGTTAAGAACCTACAAACTAAGAAAATAAATGGTCATTTTTCACTTTCACGCAAAAGGGTTGCATGCCCCCACGTATAGTGAAGTAGAGTTTCGCAGGTTACCCCTCAATTTGCAGATAAAACATTTGTTCTGTCGGGAAAGGCCTACCTTTTCCAAGTTACCCTTTAATTTGCAGACAAAACATTCATTCTATTGGGAAAGGCCTGCCTTCTAACAGAGGTATCTTATTTCGGTCTAATCCCATTTTCCTAAATGGACGAGTGTGTCAGACCAGTTATATATCCTCTGCAGAAACTTACCCTATACCTGAAGTTTTCCTGCCGAAGCAGACCAGGGTGCATGCCCCCTGGGTTTCGGTCACGACCACCGAATCAATCGCGCTCATCAAGTGGACGGCCTGGAGATTGATGAGACATTCCTTGTGCAAAAAGACCTGTTAGGGATGGCATTTGACTATTCGCTATGTGTGAACCGGGGAATGAAAGCTGGTCTACGAGCTAGACCACTCTGCCTTCATGCGGAAAACACATTACTCGAAAGAGTGAGGAGACAATGGCTCCCATGCTATAAATGTAGTCATGTCCAAGTAGTAGATTGTAATCTAAAGGTCCTTGGACTACCATTAAGTTCAGATAAATGGTTTTCCTTCTCAAAGTTATCGGCAAATCTGGAAGGATCCCTAATGGTCAACTAGTTCATTTATCAAACCCTATCAGATGTCGCATCTCAGGGAGAAGTGATGGCGAACCAAGCGCTTTCCAAGAAATTGAGGAAAGGATACTCACAGAAGCCCCTTCATCTATGATGGTACCAACCATGACCATTCTATAAGTTTGCACTATGATTCGGAATGGTACATTAGATTGTAAACGGGGTCTGCCTAGTAGATTCCAATCAAAGGAGACAACTAGGTTGCTTGGAGGTGGGACCGAATAAATGGTCGGATACATCTATGACGAACTTCCTTCCTATGGTAAAGGAATGGGTAGATTGCCCCCATGTTCATCAGAGTCTGTATTTACGAAAAGAATTTGAACGGTGTCATTCTCATTCTCTTTGGTGACTGTATCATTTGAAGGTAAATCCTCTGAAGACAAGATGGGGTCGACTGCCGTCTCGACCTGTTGACTTTGGTCCGATGTGGACTCAAAGGGTTCATCTTCAATGATAGGCGCTTGGACCGACAACAAAGGTGTGTCAGTCAGATTTTCAACTAGTAATGGACTCGGCAAGAGTTTCTTGTATCCAAGAGGAAGTCGTTGCGGTGATGCAGGACGATTATCCAAGACTCTTTTAGCTTCGTCTAGGAAGGGACAACAGTGGAGGGCATGATCGCCTTCACACAGTCTGTAAGGAAATTTAGATTTTCCTTTCTGCCCAATGACTTCGTTTTCACTAGTTGACGGTGTACTCTCAACATGATCGTCAGAGGTTGATGACACCGGATTGTGCAAGCGGGGAGACCAGTCCCTTAAGATCCATGGGATGTAAGGACAATCTTGATGATAATGGTACCATTTGCAGATGACACATAGAGATTTAGGTTTGGATGGTGTAGTGTGTGGATTTTCACTAGATGATGCACGGTTGCCCCTTTTCACCGTTGGCTCCATCTTCTTCTTCTCCTTCCCTTTCTTCTTCTTCTCAGTTACTTGGTTTTTAGTTTTACTAGTTTCACCAAGTGAAGAGGAATAAGGAGAGGGAGAAACAAATGAAGTAGAAGGTTAGGGGGTGACTCTAGTATCATCTAGTTGCTGATTTGATTGCTCAAGAATCACGGTGTTTTGAACGACAGAGGTCGAGAAAAGCCATAACGGCAGGCCAATTGTCAATCCGGGGAGGGAAAATGTGGCCAGATGAGGTGCACCAACATCTCCCCAAGAGGAGAAAGGACTAGGATTTCCCCCAAGGGGAAATTCTTGGTTGGTGGACTCCATTTTCTCAACCCAAGATCAACGAGGGAACAATGATGTTATTCCGTTTAAAATAAATTTTAGACTCTTTGACACAACTTGCTTTTTAACTTTTTAAGAGTCGAGAAAAAGCTAAAGATGACTTTAGTCGCCTTCGATTTTTAATGAGCCTGAAGTGAAAAGTGCTCAGATGGACCTTTTCCTTTAAGGAGTCTAAAAAGGAATGAAAAAGACTGCTCTGGAAATCTAGACAGAGGGATTACCAAACCAATCGTAAAACTGCAGAATACTTTTTACAGTATGGCAGTCAATCTTCCCGAATGCTGTGTTCAGTGCATTGCGATCGATAGGGTGGCAGACACGGCTTCCTAAGGATAAATGATATAGCGTATTGTGGTCTCCCAATATATACACGACGGTACGTGGGAGCACAAGTTCGTACTGGCACTTGTTGTCTCAAAGAGGAGGAATCACCCAACCTACGATGAAAGCGACAATTACCAAGCTTTACGATGCCGGAATACGTCTCTAGCCTAGACTTCTAGATGTTGTGCCTTATGTTCCAAAGCATTTTTATGTTCATTGAATTTATTTTACGGTTGATCTTTCTTAAGAAGTTTGCCTTTAAGTTTCACCACGTGATGTAGATATACAATTCATAAAATGCAATCTAAGATGATAAACAGTCATTTACTCTTCTTTTTGTAATGAAAATCCTAGATACTAAGGAAAGAGAAATGAAATCCTTTCAACATAGAGCAGAGAGCACACACTAGATGCACTGTCCTAAATCAAAATCAACAAGCAGTCTAAATGAAAATGCACATGCATGTATTCTTTTCTGCTTTCTGAATGTGTGAATGACAAAAAGAATGATAAATACAAATCTGAATTATCTCTTCCTTCAAAGCGACAATACTAACGATTTTCTTTTCAAAAACGACAGGAAGGCAAGACGACACTTTGCGATTTTGAATTGAAAACTTCTTTCGACACTTGAAATACTTATAAATTCAGATCAAATACAAGAGTAACAGTGTAATCGACTATCAAAAAGAGAAGTATTCTTTTCTTTGACTGAAAACGACACTTGCGACACTTTCAAATCAAAAGACGACAATTCGATTAAGCTACTATTTTGTAAATGAGAACTGTGAATGGCGAAAAATACATAAAAACATTCACAAATCTTTGTACAATGGAGGTTGAATGATGCAAAGGAAGGGGGTTTCTACAATGGTCTACTGATCATAGACAGCAAAACTCCTGAATAAAACTGAAGATAGTGAAGAAAAAACCAAAATCTGGAGGCAGAAACAGTCTTACCTGATCATCACACCTGTAACACAAGGAAACAGGGATGCATCTCACCTACTACACATGGGAGGTGTGATGCATCCAGTCTACCTAAAGGAGAGGGTACGATGGTCCAGGAATGAGACTTTAACTTGGTTTTTGGTCACAGTTTGTAGTTTAGTTCAGGGATTTAGGTCGAGCAAATGATAGTCAGTAACTACAAAGTATAGGGCTGATCTAATGAGGTTACTCAAGCTACCTCTATGGCACTTAGGATGTTTGCAAGTCAATTTTTCAGTTCATAAACAAACCCGGAGATTGACTGAAGCAACATTGATCTACTTTGCACTTGCATAGTAAATGCAGTTCGAAGGCTAGCTGGCTTGACTTTAGGCTCTGTCTGTGGTTTACGAATCAAACAAATAGTGACAAGCAATCAAACTAATCGCTCCCCAGTGGAGTCACCATTTTGTTATCGGGAAATCTAGTGTCTATGCAGAGCTGTTAGTCCCACTAAGATGGGTAGCTATCTTAGAAACAAACAGATTAAAGTCACTTGTTTTTCCTTTACGAGAGAGAGATGAGAAAGAAGTAGAGAGTACCAGCCTCAGTCTTCCACTTGGCTCCTTGCTTGTTTCCTTTCTCCTTTGACAGAATCTCGCCACTGCTTCCTTACTTGTCCCGCTTCAAAGAGCACCTGTAGATTCACAACAGCATAATACCATCAAAGCATAGAGATCTATCACTCTAAACAATATAGGATCAGATATATATTGACCATACAAATGCATATATCAACACAATATTTAGAGATACACAAGAATATGGAGGAAAACTCAAATAGCTTTATTAGTAAAAGTAGTAGAAGAGAGAATTACAACCACTTGGTCTGACCCAGTGCCATCCTCACAACTTGAAATCCCTCTTCACCTCATACAAAGCAATATCACCCAACAATGTCTTCAAAGAGAAACCAACAACACTTCCTTGCAAATTACGAAATTCTAGCCCCTGGATCTCTTGGATGAGGGATCCATATATAGATATTTACAGGGGAGTGAGTCAGCTTCTGGAATTTTGATTAGTTTCATTTCACTGATAGTTCTTGGTTCCACATGGAGATTTTAGATCCCTTACTCATCCCTGGGCGAACTCAGAGAGGCAAGTGTCAAATGAGCAGTTTCTAGAAGATTCTCTAGGTTTCCACCTATCAAACTGCTTGTGCCATTTGTCTGCTCTTGCTCATCGCACCCTATAGAAGGGATTTCCAGTATGCATCGCACTTTTTGCATGTGGCAGGTGAGATGCATCGCACCTTTAGCACTGGGTAGTCTGTATGGTCCTGCTTTGACCAGTTCTGTGTAGTTTTTCATGGAGAACTCCTGGGAGATGATGTAATCAGCTGACCTTGCTCCTTTAGGGTATGAAACAACACTTTTAGGGACTTAGAAGCCCTTCGTTTATGGACATGTATGATTGGGGTTGCAGTGCCCAAATATGTCTAAAACAGGAGAACTGAATCTGAATGCAAGTATGCTAAAGGAATCACTCTTAGCAAATTTACTAACTAGTATTGACAATAATTCATTTAGGAAGAAGGAAAACTACGGTAAATAAACGACAAGCAACTATTCAAGATTTTAACTGAAAGCAACAGCTATGAACTGAAGATCTCTGATAACACTACTTAGAAGGAACACCAATCAAATACTTAAGCTAATCTGATAAATTCATCAAAGACTAACACAGATATAAACATAGCAATACCTAGAATCTACTTTGAACAGTAAATGTAAATCGTAAAGATCAATACTCACAACAATCATAATACTTCTAGTTTCATGAAATAACAAGAATAAACAATTGCAAGAGTAAAAAGAAATAAGTATGGCATAAGCAAAGCAGTAAATCCCCTAGCGACCGGACCTAGAGTCTCCAGAAGTCACTGTTGAAAGACACTCAGAATGTGATTACAAGTAAAACACAGTCTTTCTCATTAAATTTAATGATAAAGATACAACATCACTGTAGTGAGAATACTCTGTGTCAAAAATGAAAGTTACAATCTCCCAATTCCTAGCTAGCCTATTCTGTTTCACCTGTTGACTTTATATAATCTATGAGAGACAAATGGATAGGAGTGAATCCTCAATATTAGGAGATCCTAAGGATTTAGCAACTGACAATCAGATTTTATTACAAAATAAACTTGATTACCCTATTCTTCTGCTAGCCTTCATGAGCGAGACATTGTCCTTTTTCGTTTATTGGTCGCTGTTGTTCCATCATTTGAACAACAATTGTTCAATTCATATTCCTGCATATAAAAATAGCGAAAGTTAGATTTCATGCCCAAAATTACACAATTCGTTAATGATGGATTTTATTCAGTTTCTTCTAAATTCTTTTCTAAAATGATGATAAACATATAAAAATGAATGATTAATTAAGCTAATATGAGAATAAAACTTACATTTCTATGGCACAACAATATTGTTAAATATCATGCTATAATTATATATTTTTATATTGTAATTTTATTGGATATTATTTTTTTTATTTATATATTAATATTAACATATATTTATATTATGAATATTTTTATATGTATATAATAATTATGAATATTCTCACAAATATAATAATTATGAGATAAATATAAATCATTTTCAAAATTTTTTACTAATTTTAAAATTAACAATATCTTGCTATAATTATATATTTTTATATTGTAATTTTATTGGATATTAATTTTTTTTATTTATATATTACTATTAACATATATTTGTATTATATATATATATATATATATATATATATATATATATATATATATATATAATAATTATGAATATTCTCACCAATATAATAATTATGAGATAAATATAAATCATTTTCAAAATTTTACTAATTTTAAAATTAACTTTGAGTAGAAGACTATATAAAAATATAGATTAAAGTATGAATTGATGTAGTAGTGTATTTTCTAATTATATATAAATTATTTATTTTGTATTTAATAGATTTGCTAAATCTAATATTAAATTAGTAAAATCCACTGCAAAATAAAAAATCATATAATTTTAATTATTAAACTTATTCATAATTAGTATTTTATAAAAATAAATAAAATAAAATAAACAATCCTAATTATATGGAGTGATGTTGCTTAGTACCTTTTATGCAAAAAAGTAATTGGTAGTAAAATAATCCCTATGAGAATAATTATAGGGTAGTATAATATAGAGTTACTATATTAAAAAAGCATGGAACATTCAATTAATTAAAATGGTTACCTACATGCTCATGGATGTAGAATAGATACTGATATCTGGTGAAAAGGTTACTAGTTTGAAACCTTGTGAGTAAGAATCTAACCATTTTAAGGGTCGTGGCAAGATTAATTATTATCCCTAGTGATTTTGAGTGATTTTGAAGTCTTAAAAGCCCTTAGTTCCTAGTTACTCAAATCACAGGATATGTGTATTAGCCATCTCAAAGCTCACACAAACAAAAAAAAATAGCCACTTACATAGAAAAATAATTGTTAATTATATAAATGTTTTTAATTATCCTATACAAATTAAAATAACAAAGTGTATTTATAAAAAATTTCTTAATTATAAAAATTATTATTAATTTAATTATTACTAATTTAAATTTCGAGCAATTATAACAAAATATCGTATATAATTATTATAATGTCGTTATACTAATTATAATTTCCATATTAACAAGTTATGCTTATGAAGTTGTAGGTTATAAAATTGTATGGTTTACTTTTCCTTTGTATTATTATTGATTATCGATCGCATAATTGCTCTCAATTTCCTATATTTTGAATTTACAGGGATCGATGTGAGATCTCATAATGGAATGCTTTTAAAATTGCACCAATATGGTGATAGAAGTTTTCATAATGGAATGCTTTCAAAATTTTACCAATATGGCTATAGCACTTAGGGTGATAACAATCTAATGAATCTATTTTACTGAAAACACACTTTTTTATATATAAAATTATTATCATTTTTAATTTTATTAAAACATTCTATATAGAATATCTATATATATATACTATTTTTTCAAATAGTGAAGATAGAGAGTTAAGAATTTTAATTTTTAATTTTTTTTAGATTTAATTAAAAAAATGTTATAAAATTAGTTAATTTAAAATAAATTATTTATAAACTATTTTAATTGTGAAATAAGTTATGGTTTTTGGGCATTCACGGTATTGGTTTATGGTGTTGTAATAAATCATATTTACAAGCTAATAATATTCATGGTTTGGTCCATGATATTGTAACAAAGCCTATTTACAAGTTAATAATATTCATGGTAAAGTGGGCATGAATATCTATCGTTATATTGTAAGTATTAAGCTTTTATGTGTTTATCAATAAAATTTATCGCTGATTACCCAATTATTATTTTAATTTATATGGTAAAATGGGTTTTAATTTATAATTGTTATTTATATATTCTATATTTTAATGTGATATGTATATTAATTTTTTCTTGTATCTAAAATTTATTGGTAAGTTTATTAATAAAAACAAAATTACAATATAACAAATTGAATTTTATTATTTTATTACTTTTAACCTTTTATTATTAAATGAGTCGACATTTAAATGCTTACACTTATTTACACACTACAACATCTCCCCCATGGTGCTCTATATTAATTTTAACTTTTTATTATTTTTGAGATAGTATGTAAACGTTTACAAAATAAACATTTACACCACTACAACATCACCCCCATACTAGGTTATAGAGAACCTCTATGTAAGTCTCTTAATGTGTATTGTGGATTGATGTCTATTTGTGTTTACCAATGATTTAAATAATGAGGTAAGTTTCTTAATACCTACTATGGTTTGTTATCTATTTGTGTCTACCAACAATTTAATTTGTATGTCTGCGCTAGTTTTTAATAATTTTCAACCCTCTAATTTGCATGTGACTTTTAATATATTGACATTAAGAAAGTTGTAATGTACTTGGTTCAAGTCAATCTCTTTTTTGTTACTTCCATCAACAAGTGATTTATACAATTTTTTTGATGTTCAAACAAAATATGAAATTGAATAAAGTAATATATGACTTGACATTTATTCAATATAAAAAATATTTGCATTATTAGATTAAATTTTCTTATTAAAATGATGTTTCCTGAAAATTGTACTTTTAAAAATGGATAGATATATGAAAAACTTTGAACCTATAGGATAAGGGAACACTAAACAAGAATAGATTAAATTTTGATTATGACAAAGTTTTGAGTATACATAAATATATTGAACTAAAAATTCATGTATGAATATCACAACAATATTCAAAAATTATGGGATAAAATATGTGAGGTAATTATCCACATGGCATTATATTGTGCAAAGACTGCAATAAGACCTTCACGTTATGGTTCAATTAAATATTTGAAAATTAGTTTTTTTAATGATATTTAAAAACTATATATTTTTCAAAGTTAAACATTATAAATTGCATTGGTCAATGTTAAACTAATTGTGGTCAATGGGAAAATATATTGTTAGAGTCCTACCTTGTGTTATAGCTGTTGCAACACCCTCCAAAAAAAAATTTGCACTCAAATTTCGGAGCCTTCCTTCATATTTTCCTTGATTTTTGCAAACACTCAAGCTCATTTCATGAGCCTTCTTGAAGTTCTTTGGCCCCTTTTTCTTAGTGGATTAACTGTAATCTTTCGGCATGTTTCACTATTATCTAATGTTTGCAAGCCTTTTATGGTGGTTTTGAATGTTGGTATTTTTGTGTATGAGTTGTTATAACCATGCAAACATCTGTCGCACTCACATAGAAGGTCTAGAGTGTTGTTGCACAAGTGTCATCACAGTCATCCCAGGGTCTATCTTAAGCGTCGCACTTGTCGCATCTTATCAATGAGGCAGTCGCACAAAGGGGAATGATTTGTTTGTTTATTCTGATTATCTATGTTTTCATGTTGTCAAAGTATGATAAGTGTGTGATCACAAGTCAATTTCATCACGAGTCCAACTCCCTTCCCACACTTAGCCATTTTCAGGAAATCTTCTCAACTGGACAACTTGGCTTCACTGGGCCCCAACTTAGTTGTGCACTACATAGTCTTAGCCCTCTTGGATGTTACCTTCCTACTTGAAATTGTGCAGTGTGCAGTCACTGTCTTCCAGGGCTTCTTTTCTACGCAATTCCAGAGCCTATCAGACTCCCTTGACCTCCAGAATTTCGTAGTTGCACCTCCTAGTCTGCCTTGAACTATGCACTTCACACCTTCAACCCTCAAGCCTTTCCCTTCCTTGCTAGAACTACGTAATGTACAGAGAACCCACTCTCCCTTAACCTCAAAAATGGCACAGATGCTTCCTCCAGTGCCCTTTCCTTAGCCAGAGCTCACTGCCTTCAGAAACTACACAAATTTTCCCTTGAGGCCTTTCTACTACTTAGCCCCGCTTTCCTCTTGAAAATACACATTCTTTCCTCCTAGGGCCTCATCCCACAACAACCACTACTTGCTTGAACAACACAATTATGTCCATCAGTAGGCATTGTGTAAATTTTCTCCTCAGTGAGGATTATGAAGAAAAGTTCATGAGTCAAGCCTAAGATGTGCTCTGTACAGTCTCAGTGATCAAGCTCTCACCCTGGCAGCTGGAACTGTGCAATACATAGTCCTTGAGCCCTTTCTCCTAGCCTTTCACTTGTCCCAGGGTCAATTCATGGATAATAATGCATCATCTTAGACTAGGGAGGTTTTGCATTGATGTCATCTCGTCATGAGTGAATTGGAGGAACAAGTACACTATCAAGTCAAGGCGATATGATAAAGAAGGAGGAGAAGGAGGGAAGCAGACATAAAGACTCACTCATAGCTGAACTTACGAGTGGACATATCAAGAGAAAGAAAAGGGATGCAAGTTTTCAACCGCCTTACAAGACCAAATATCGTTGAAGACCCCACATCACCTAGCTATGTGAAGGAGAAGGGAAAGCCTATCCAAGAACACATCCAGCACTCAGCGGCAACAGTGACTTGATATTTCCACATCATCAATTTGATCCATGTCAGCAGTGTCATGTCAATTCATGTCATGAGTTGTCATATGCCACATCACTAGTTTGGACCATGTATATTGTAATCAAAGGTATTGTAAAGTGGAAGTCCAAAGGACACACATGAATATGAATATTCATGTAATTTGAAAAGTCATAGGAATTTTAACAATCATGGGGGTAGTCAAAGAGTCACAAGGGGTAAGAATCACCCCTTGGTTATATATACCCCCTCATTGTATGATCAAGGGACTTTTCACCTTCGCTCCTCCCGTAAGGCATTAGAGAGATCAGCTAGTTCTTTGAGAAGCAAGGAGTGGCTTCAATGTCCCATTATTGGGGCTACTGATGTACAATGTAAACATGTGTCTTGGAATTTTTTCTTAATAACGAAATCATTTTAAGTTCAACACATCTTCATGCATGGACTGTGAATGTTTGTAAGACTATGCTATGGACCTTTGTATTTCATGTTTTCTTTCACATGTACTAAGATAGTTGAACTATTTCATTTATTTTAGTGATTATCTTATTGATAATGTGTTGTAATCATTGTTAACGTTGTCCCATCCTTCTGGACTATTCCACAAGATATTAGACAGATCATTCCTTTCTTGTTGGTTGTAACAATCATCACATCCATTATGGACTGTTTTGTTGGATGTTAGACAGAACTTTCCTTATTTTTTGGTTGTAATGACTACACATCCACTATGGACTATTTCGCTGGATGTTATATGGGTCTTTCCAATTCATGTGTTTCTCCTCATAGGTGGTACTATTACTTCCCACTTATAGGCTCAATTTTATCTTCCCCCCTTTGTAGCAGAATAACCTCGACACTGTTGCATTGCACACTCACTAGGCACACTCCCCTTACTTTTCATTGCATCACTCTCTTGTGCTGACAGTTAGATCCATGAAAAATATTGAATTATTTGGCAACTGGGCATGTATACTGGATGGGACTCCTACGCTAAACGATGTGAGGTCTGATCGGGAATTCATATCGGGGAGATCCCTCGAATGTTGTTGGGTCCAGTACCGTAAACATTTATCGCACTAGAAGGAGGGCCGCTAGTATTTTATGGTTGATAGACCTAATGACCCCATCATTCCATCTTCTCATCAAGGAAGCAACATTCACTCCACCTCACCTACTCACACTTCTAAAGTTGGTGACTCTTCCCAGCCCAAGCCTGAACGTGAAATCCCGTACGATCAACTTCGGGCCATTTGCCCCATCACCTGTCAGTTTTCAAAATATGTTTGATTGATCCTATGAGTAATCATTCTTCCATATTCTCAAAAGAAGAACAAGACCACCCCCACAGGGGTAGAAGTCTCATTCGTTGAAGAAGTGGTTCTTTCCACTCTTGAAGAATTAGCAGACCCTATGGAAAGGGAAGAAGAGCCTCCACTCTTTCACGAAGGTAACAGAGGAAACCCCTTTGATCTGAATTGGATCCTTGAAAATTATCAGAGTTCTATGACTGTCTCAAATTATTTCAGACTCCAAAATCTTGTGAACAACGAGCTATCAGAAATAACCTCTGAATAATGGTAATTTGCAACCAGCATGGAGCAACGAGGACCTTCAGTTAAAGCGCGCTGACCGTTGGCCCATGGGGACTGTGCATGGTGCAAAAATGGCAGTTGGGAAGCTCAAACCCAGAAACAGAGGCTGTTTCTGTCACTGGGCAAAACCCCTCAAGAGGAAAATCCCTGAGCGCTCGGTCATAAGTGAAAATAGAAAATCGTGGGAAATGCGCTAAAACCAACAGGCAGGTCCCGCGCTCAAAACTAGCGGAATATCATAGGCATTTCGGGAAATAAGTTGGTTTGGCCGAAGACCCAACGATTCCATACACCGAGTGATGTGTGTCCGACTGGGAGAGAGAAAAACTGCTCACATCGTGGGCTAACGGTCGAGCAACTCAACCGCGTGATATAAGCAAAGACCGTAGGATCTGAGGGCTCCAGATCGGACGGCAGAGGTTCAACCCGATGGATGACCAAACTTGAGGGATAAATAAGCTACGATGCATTAAGATTTGAAGTCCAACATGACCACTAAGCTGGCGGATGAATCATTTCACAGAATAACCGAAATAACAATCGTTCGAGGAAGAGTTGGCGCTCAATTCGTGAGGGACAAGTGGCCACCTCTCTATGAAACATTACACAATGGTGATGACATAGAAGCAAGGAATTCCAATGGATAGAGGGAGGCGATTCGAAGAGCTGGAAGACGAAGCAAACAGTCACGGGACAGATTGGCTTTAAGCCACGAACAAACAAGGAGCAGAGGAGAGACAAAGGAGACAGGATAAAGAGTGAAGCAAGAAGCAAATAATAGAGAAATCGAGCTGACCTGCAGAGTGAAGGCAGCATCGAGCAGACAGAACCGAGAAGGCTTGAGAGGTTCAAGAAATCCCTGTGAGGATATCTGTCGGGAACTGAGTACCAAATTGGACTCATCCCATTAAGACCAATTGAGGTCAAGACTTGGTAAGGTGGAGTCTGTGTACTCTAGTGGCTTGGGGAATCCAAGTACCACCCTACTAAGCATCGTCTATTATAGGAGACTCAAATTGAGCTCCTCATTGTAAAAAAATTGCTTAAAGACACAATAGAAAAGGCCACCACTGAAAGCTGGACCAGGAGACGTAGCCCAAGAGGATTGGCTGAACTCCTTATTAAATTATTATGTTTCTCTTACTATTTTCCAATGCCTTTGTATTTCACAATCTTATCGAATCGTTGCTTAAAATAACATAGGCATATCCCAGCGCATGAGTCTGTAATACATACATTAATTAATTGAGATCATTCATAAGTGATTTTCAGATGAAGTGGTATCAGAGCTCAAGGTTTCTAAGGTTAGACAAGCTTGTGCTGGATTTAGCTGTTGAATGCTAACTAGATCAAAGCTCAAATTAGGAAAAGGAGAGTTGGTCGAAACTAATCCTGAAATTGGAAGAGTCTATCCTCATAGGACAATGTCAGAGGAAGGTTCTGTGGGGCGAGACCCTCAATTTATAGATAGTTTCCTGGCCATAAGGTCCATGGTAGAGGAAATGTATAAGGATTTTAGAAAACATAAAGATGAAGATTCATCAGGTTCCAGACAAGATAAAGGAGAAGAAGAGTCTCTCCTCCATGACCACTCAAAAGGCAAGGGGAAAGAAGAAAGCTTTCTCACACCTCCTAATAGCCCTGAACATAAAAAGAAGACATGTTTGATTAAACTAGATGCTAAATTTGATTTACCAATATATGATGGAGAGTTGAATGCAGAAAAGCTAGAAAATTGGATTAGACAAATTGATGTTTATTGCAAAGTGCAGAGTATTGATTCGAACAAGAGAAAGATTTAGCTAGCCAACCTACACCTAGGAGGCACTACCTTGGTTTGGTGGGAAGGCAGGACCCAAGTTGACATGAAGAGACATGGTAAGACTCTTTCTGTCTGGAGTGAATTTGTTTCTGCAATTAAAAAGCAGTTCTATCTACTGGCCTACATGTAGCAAGCCATGATGAGCTGGCAAACTCTTCGAAAATTGAAAGGGCAAAGTGTACAAGGTTACACCCAAGAATTTAGGAAGAGAGCATTGATTCTAGGAATCTCATTAGACTCACCTGAGACTCTGTTGAAGTACATCGATGGTCTACACAGCTACATGAGGCACACTATCCTCATGTTTAATACCACTAGTATAGATGGATGGGTTTTCTACAACAGTTTCATTTAGTCATCAGATATAAAAAGGGCATACACAATAAAGTTGCAGATATGTTATCTAGACCCATTGTAAATGAATCTAGTATACTTAAGCATAATTATGTGTTACAGGAGAGCTACATTGAAGAATATGCTCAAGATATAGACTTTAAAGATGTATATGCAACTTTAAGTCAAGGTAGAGGAGTAGGAGAATTGGATTATCATATTAAGGACCGACTCCTATATCATTGTGGGAAGCTATGCATTCCACAAACTTAAAGAGTAAAGATAATTCGAGAAGCACACACGTCTCTAATATCAGGTCACTTTGGGGTAAGTAAAACAGTTGCACAGCTACAAAGATTTTGGTATTGGCCAAAAATGAACAAGACAATTTCTAGATATGTAAGAGGGTGTACTATGTGTGCTAAAAGCAAGCCCAACAATAGAAAACTAGGTTGGTTCACTCCATTACCAATTCCTTCTCATCCTTGAGAAAGTGTTTAAATGGACTTTGTTGGAGGACTGCCTAAATCTAGGAAAGGTCATGATTATCTGTATGTTGTTGTGGATAGGTTCAGCAAAATGTGTATTTTGATACCTTGTAGTAAATAGATTACAGTTGAAAAAACTGCAAAACTTTCCTTTCAACATGAATGGGTTCATTTTGGATTACCCACTTCCATTATATCTGATCAAGACACCTGATTTGTGGGAAATTTTTGGTCAAGTCTGTGGGAACTAATGGACACCAAACTGAAGAAAAGCACAGCTTTCCATCCACAAACCGATGGCCAGACAGAAGTAGTTAACAGGACAATGATCCAGTTACTCAGGGGATATTGCAGCAAGCATCCTAAGCTTTGGGATGAACATTTGTGTTATGTGCAGCATGCTTACAACTGAGCCAAACATTATTCTACAAAAAGATCTCCTTTTGAGACCTGTTTTGGTTTCACACCAAGGTATCCCTTAGATTTTGTCTTTGGTAAGGACACAACAGTTATGGGACACAGCGATGTGGATAGGGCAACTAGGTTCATTGAACAAATCCTAGAGATCCACCAGGCAGTACAGGAACAGCTGGAGAAGAGCCAAGCCAAATACAAGGCAAGGCATGACAAGCATCAGATGGAGCATAGTTTCCAAGTTGGTGATCAAGTCTGGCTGTATATCAGCAAGGACAGGATGCAAGGTGAAGGTAAAAAGCTGAAACCAATAAGGTATGGACCTTTCAAGATACTTGAGAAAACTAGTGAGAATGCTTTTCGCCTTGATCTACCAGCTAACATGCACATCTACTCAGTTGTAAATGCAGATAGCTTGAGATTATTTGAAACTTCACTAATTGAGGATCCTGAAGAACAGAGTCAATTTCCTTCTATTGATGACCTGCTACCTGAATATCTTAATGAATTGCAGGAAGACACAGTTCTCGACAGGAAGGTGAGAACGACACGCAGGGGAGGTGTTGAGTACCTCAGAATTGGGCTCAGGGGTTCAAAGTCAAGTAGTGCAAAATGGATAGAGATTGGACAAGTGATAAAGTTATATCCTCACTTAGTCGATGCTTGAAAACCAACTTTTGGTGGTCCAAAATCCTTTTTAGTGGGAAGGTCGTGATCTGAATTGGATCCTTGAAAATTATCAGAGTTCTATGACTATTTCAAATTATGTCAGACTCCAAAATCTTGTGAACAACTAGCTATCAGAAATAACCTCTGAATAATGGTAATTTGCAACCAACACGGAGCAATGAGGACCTTCGGTCAAAGCGTGCTGACCGTTGGCCCATGGGGATTGTGCATGGCACAAAAATGGCAACTGGGAAGCTCAAACCAAGAAACGGAGCCTGTTTTTGATACGCGATTAGCGCTAATCGCATATCGCTAGGCAAAACCCCTCGAGAAGGAAAAGCCCCGAGCGCTCGGTCATAAGGGAAAACAGAAAATCGTGGGAAAAGCGCTAAAACCGACAGTCAGGTCCCATGCTCAAAACCGGCAGAATATCGGAGGCATTTCGGGCAGTAAGTGGGTTTGGCTGAAGACCCAGCGATGCCATACACCGAGTGACACGTGTCCAGCGGGGAGAGAGAAAAACCACTCACATCACGGGCTAACGATCGAGAAACTCAACCGCATGATATAAGTGAAGACCATAGGATCTAGGGGCTCCAGATCAAACGGCGGAGGTTCAACCCGATGGATGATCGGAACTAAGGGAGAAATAAGCTACAACACATAAATATTTGAAGTCCGACATGACCTCTGAGATGGCGAATGAATCATTTCACAGAATAACCAAAATAACGAATGTTCGAGGAAGAGTTAGTGCTTAGTTCGTGAGGGGACAAGTGGCCACCTCTCTATGAAACATTACACAATGGTGATGACACAGAAGCAAGGAATTCCAACGGATAGGGGCAGGTGATCCGAAGAGCTGGAAGAGGAAGCAAACAGTCACAGGACAGATTGGCTTTAAGCCACGAATAGATAAAGAGCAGAGGGGAGATAGAGGAGACAGGATAGAGAGTGAAGTAAGAAGTAGAGAACAGAGAAATCGAGTTGACCTGCAAAGCGGAGGCAGCATCGAGTAGACAAAACCGAGAAGGCTTGAGAGGTTCAAGCAATCCCTGTGAGGATATCTGTCAGGAACTGAGTACCAAATTGGACTCATCCCATTAAGACCAGTTGAGGTCAAGACTTGGTAAGGGGGAGTCTATGTACTCTAGTGGCTTGGGGAATCCAAGTACCACCCTACTAAGCATCATCTATTATAGGAGACTCAAATTGAGCTCCTCATTGTAAAAACTTTACTTAAAGACACAATAGAAAAGGCCACCACTGAAAGCTAGACCAGGAGACGTAGCCCAGGAGGATTGGGTGAACTCCTTATTAAATTGTTGTGTTTTTGCATTTGCTTGTTGTGTTTCTCTTACTGTTTTCCAATGCCTGTGTATTTCACAATCTTATCGATCTGTTGCATAAAATAACATAGGCATATCCCAGTGCATGAGTCTGTAATACCTACATTAATTAATTGAGATCATTCATAAGTGATTTTAAGATCACCCTTACTCTCGGATTCAACTTTTGACGGGTCAGGGGAAGAATAAAAAGAAGAATAAGAGGAAGAGGAACCATCAGATTCGAGAAAGGAAGAGGAGGACGACAAAGAGGAAGACATGGAAGATCAAAATATGGACTAGAAGACTCAAGGCCCACTAGCACTTTTGGGTGTCCTGCACAAGATTCAAAGGCATGTGGAGAAGATCTTGACGAATTATAACCCTAACAAGATGGTGAGGGTTGAAGATCACTTGGGCAACTTTTACCTACATCTGCAAAAAATTGAGGTACATTATGATGATGTTGTATGGAAACATTTTCCATGTACCTTGGATGGTAGAGTAGTTGTATGGTACCACAGCCTTCCTCCCAACTAGATCCAAAATTGGAGGGGATTCAAGAAAGATATTTCTTGAAAAAATTGTTGAAGATAAGACCCCTGCCATGTTTTAAAGGAGATGGGTAATATTAAGATGGAGAAGAAGGAAAAAGTTAAATATTTCAATTAGAGGTTCAATCGCATCTTGAACAAATTTTTTGACAACATGAAACCTCATGACTTCATCGCCATATACTACTACACTTTTGCCTTTTCAGCAAATATTGTGTAGTTTGTAAAGTGAACTGTGAGACAAACATTGACAGCGAACTATGAAGAGGATATTTTCGTTGAGAAGGACTTGTGTGCTATTGGAGTGATCTCAGATGATGAATCAACAAAAGACTCCAAGGACACAGGTAAGAGGTCTGAGACCTCCCTGAGAAAGGCAAAGGAGAAAGAACCAAATGATCTTAAAATCCTGACTCGTCTATTCAAGAACCTAACCACTGAAATTGTTGAACTTAAACAGAGGAAAAGTGATACTGTCGTGAGAAAAAAGCCCCCAAGTTCCTATTCAAAAGGAATTCAACTTCTAGAAATAGTAGCAATCAGCTGACAAAGTTTGCACAAAGTTCCAGTGTTGTCTTTAATATTGAGAAAATTGACATGGATTTGTATTACACACTTCATAACAAGCATCATTCAGAAAAGACATCCCCACAATGGAACCAACTCATGAGAAGAATGGTTGTGCAATTTGTTGATTCAGTCATGGTTGACGAGCAGACTCAGACTAATCAAAGGAAGGAAGAAGTTATTGCAGCTGATGAAGCTCCAATTATTGGGCATGCAGTGAAAACATATCATTATGTTCTCACAGCCCAAGAAAGAAATGCCGATAAGCAGCCTTCGAATGATGGTCCAGCCCAGAAGTAGAGTAAGCAATGCAACCTAAGAAGCCAAGGGCCGACCACTATTTTTGAGGTTCTTAAACAAAAATTCAAATAAAATTTGTTAAGGAAACTCAACCCACCGACTAAATCAATGCATAACACTCAGAGCAAATTCAGGAAAGCAGTCTTAATGAAAATTGTTTTCGACAATAGTAAGGACAAAATGATCCCTCCAGAAACCACAAATCAAGTTCCATCCCCAGACACCTTGGTAAGTCTTCTTGCTATGGATTATAACATTGCCTATTATATGAAAAATGTTTGTGCAAACATCTCCATGTTCAAACTCACAAAGATCATGAGCCAATGGGACATCCTTCTACGGGCACTAGAAAAACCTCTACATGTAATGCTTCCTCTTCGGACAAGGGATTTGATAGGTCTCCCGATACTCTTGCATCTGTACTTAATGCACTCAATATGGATGAAAACACGTTGTGCCCACCATTTTTTTTAACATTCGAAATCTTCAATTTCAATGTACACAATTTCTTGGTTTATTTGGGTGCATAGGTGAATGTCATGCCATTATCTCTTGCCAAGAAGATAAATGCTAAATGGGAAAAGACAGATGCACAGATTATTTAGTTTGATAAAACTCATGTCTAGGCAATTGGTGAAATCAGAGATGGCATCATCCGTTTATCTTCTAATGGATGATTTCACCAACGTATCAACGTAGTTATTGTGGATTCTAGGAGCATACTGAGTGTTACTAAGCAGAGATTGGTCAAGCAAGCTTCAAGGATACTTCGCCCGAGAATGGTCACACATATGGCTTTCGTACAGGGGCATGAACAATAAGATCTGGGTAGAATCATAGAGATACATGAAGCACACAGTGGCTCCCTTGAACAAACACAACAAGCCAATGCCTTTCACATAACTATTATTTGGCAGTTACTTTATCGAAATGCAACTGGCGTGTTATCTTGCAGAGCCATCCCCAATCCCACCAAACACACAATTGGATATCCTTCCATGTCCAACTAGCGATAATGAACTCTGTACAGTTCGAAGTAGTAGTAGTAGTAGTGCAGTCAGCAGTCCATGTACATATGATATGTGGACTATGTATTTCGATGGATCCAAGATGTAGGAGAGCTTTGGAGTTGCTTGTGTTTTAACAAACCCACTGCAGGGAAAACACTTGATCTCTAGTCGCTTGGAATTTGAGTGCATGAATAACACTACAGGGTACAAGGCACTTGTCTTTGGCTTACAAAAGGCCATCGACCTCAACGTTGTTATTCTAAAAGTGGTAGGTGACTCAAAAATCATGGTGCATCAGTTATGTAACACTATCCATTGTGTGTCACCCCATATTAAAAGTTACCAATAAGAGGTATGGTGACTCATCTCAGACGTCCAAGATTTTAATATTATTTCCATTCCAAGAATGCATAATGCAGTTGTGGGTGCCTTGGAAAATGCTACTGTTATAATGTCACCATTAAGGGATGAATTTTCTATTGAAATTATGTATAAAACATCTCTCCCAAATAATATCACTAACTTACGTGTTTTTTATGACAAAAAACAGATACTGTATTTTATGGTGAATGCTGACATGTTTAAAGACACAACAACCAACGAGGAAGAGCATGAAAAGGCTTTGTAGGATGCAACCAATGCAAGTAAAGACAACCTCATCCCTAAGGGTGTGGTATCATTGGAAAAGATGTATGATCTGCAGAAACGCTTCCAGGAGCCTGTTAATGCCAAGACCCACAGTTCCACTTTGTCACATGAGAAAATCAACTTGGGAACTGAGAAATATCTTAAATATATCAATCTCAATACTTGATGCACATCACAAGAGCAGAAAGCCTTCATTTTCTTATTCAAGCAGTACTGTGATGTCTTCGCATGGACGTACGATGAACTCAAGATATATGACATGCAAATCATCCAACATGTAATACTAATCAAGGAAGGGACCAAGCCATTTCAATAGAAACTGAGGAAAGTTCATCCAACGCTTGAGCCCCTCATACCAAAGGAGTTGAAAAAATTTCTAGATGCTCGGATCATCTACAAGGTTCGACATTCAACATGGGTATCAAACATGGTTCTTGTGAGAAAGAAGTCTGGGGAGATCCACCTGTGTGTAAATTTATAGAATCTTAACTGAGCCTTAGATAAGGACAACTATCCCGTGTCATTAGAGGAAATTTAAACCTAAAAGTGGCCTCCTAAGGAAAAATAATAAAATAATAGTTAAAATAATAAAATAAGAGATGAATTTTGGAGGGAAAAGAATAAAACTACTTTTTAATTGTATTTTTGGCTTATCTCCTTATATGTTTATTCAAATTTCAGGTGTAGACACTTGTTGGATACAAAATTAAATTCCATATCCAATGAGTACCCATCATGCATACTTTTGAGAAGACCCACATTGATAAAAATTGAAGATACATTGCCCACAGGGCTTTGGATTGACGGTGAATGGGTGCGCTGTTAAGGCACTCCTTGCAATAGGTCACCGGTTCAAATCCCCGTGGGTACTTAGGTTAGTCTTAACTGGAAAAAAAAAAAAAAAAAAAAAAAATTGAAGATACATTAAAAAAGCGTGTTCAACACACTTTTTTAATGTATCTTCAATTTTTATCAATGTGGGTCTTCTCAAAAGTATGCATGATGGGTACTCATTGGATATCAAATTTAACTCCACATCCAACGAGTGTCTACACTTGAAATTTGAGTAAACCTATAAGGAGATAAGCCGAAAATACAATTAAAAAAGTCAGCTTTTCTTCTTTTCTCTCCAAAATATTAACATGTACCTCTTTTAAATTTAAAAGATTTTGATTGGTTTACATATTATGACCTAGAAATTACGTGAAAATTTCATAGGCACTTTTAGGCTAAAATTTCCTCTAATGCGTCAATGGAGAAGATATTTCAAACAATATCGGGGGCCGAAATGTTTTCTTTTCATGACGAATTTTCAAGATACAACTAGGTTCTGGTCGCAAAGCCTAGCAGACTAAAAACTACTTTTAGAACAAAGTGGGGCAAGTTTGCATTTCGACGAATTTCATTCGGCCTATTCAATGTTGGTGCAACATTCCAACGTGAGATGGCCATCGCCTTTTGTGGGCTTATTGGACAGAGGATAGTGGTGTATCTTGATGATGTGACGTTATTCTCCAAATAGAGGCGAGACCCCCTGAGCCATTTGAAGAATATTTTTGAGTGATGTCGTAAATATGGGATATGTTTCAATCCCAAGAAGAGTGTCTTCGCAGTGTCTGAAGGTAACCTCCTGGGACACATCATTTCTAAAATTGGGACCAAGGTAGACCCAGATAGGGTTAGGACTATCATGCAAATTACCCACCCAGTAAATAATAAATCCATGTAGTCCTTCTTGCGGAAGATCAAATTCCTCTGCAAGTTCATCTCCGACTATGGAAAGATTGTCAAGCCAATACAGGAGATGGTGAAGAAGGATGCAATTTACAATGGGATAAAAGAGAAAAGGATGCCTTTTCCTGTATCAAACAAGATATAGCAAAAACATCCGCGTTCTACAACCCAGATTTCGGTAAAGGCTTCTTGCTCTATATTTTTGCTTATGATACCTCTCTAGTTTTTGTACTCACTCAGAAGGATGAGTTGAACGATGAACGACCTATCTCCTTCATGAGCACAATTCTACAAGGACCAGATCTTAACTACCCTACAGTGGAAAAACAAACATATGCAGTGTACAAGGCAATAAATCACTTCAAACCCTATTTGTAAAGAACGATTGTGTTATCATTGTTCCACACCTAGCAGTCAGATCACTACTTTTGCAGCAAGAGTTGGGTGAAAGGAGGGTGAATTGGATGACCAGGTTACAATAGTATGATCTAGACATCAAGATAGTTCGCACAATCAAGGGTCATGGTCTTTTCCAGTTAGCAGTAGAAGCAGTGAATGCAAAAGAGGAAGAAGAAGAGCTTGTAGGATGGCAGCAAGAGATTGAAATGTATAACATTGAGTGAGCTTCCCCACTAAATACATGAACTCTTGGTACATGGATGTCCACCAATACCTTGAGCATGGCACAATTCCCTCTCATGTTTCCACATGGAAGAAGAGGGTGCTTCGAATTAAAGAATTATCATATAAGTACTTGCATGGGGTATGTTATAGATACATTTGGGCACATCAGTCCCATCATCCAGATCAATGTTTTAGGGCTCATCAAACCCTAATTTCAGTTGCTACATGCCCTAAAAAATTCAACCTTTTGAATGTCTCCTTCCCAGACAGTTTCATGGCCTGAAGACATCCTGAAATGACCTCTAAAGGGACCAACGCAGGTAGGCCCATGCAAGGGTGCACTGCAGAGCAGTTAAGTCCATGCCAAGGTGCTCTGCAGAGCACTTAGGCCCTCTTTGACCTGCATTGGGCAAGTTTGAGTGAAATTCACATAGGGTTTGGGGAATATTTTTATCTTCTGGATCCTTCTAGAAGATTCCCACACTTATCATCTCCTATGAGATCGAAAATGGATGAGGAATGAGTTAAGATACCTCTTATCCTCTCATCCCTTCCTCCATGGAACTAATTCTAAGTATGGAAGGCCATTCAATACCTTCATTGATGACAAAACCTCCTCCACCTTCCCATAAATTGAGCACTCATCTAAGTGATCAGGGGTTGGACTTTGATGAATTGTAAGGAGATAATGCTAGTTTGAGAATTGAGACTATTGTAAGTATCGTTATGCTGCCAGAAGGTCATGCTTATGATGTGATGTGGATGGAACCAAAGATAAGGGAGTGACTTCGAATCAGGCTTCATGGTTGTAATTCTTCATGCTATTCAATAAATTATTTACACCTTTTTCCATATGCTTATATTGATATGTGATGCTTATATGTGTGAATGTATCTAATTCCATTTACTTGTAGTCAATAGATCTTTTGCTTTGATTGGTTCTTTGTCTTCTGTTGATGTTTACATGTACTTCCCAAGTGTTTTAAGTACGGGAAGGAGCAAGAGGAATGATACAAAGGAGACAAGAGGAAAGAAAAAGTACAAGTAGGTCCTCTCATTCTCTTTGTCTTATGTATTGGTTATAGAAAAAGGTTTAAGTTCTTTAAACTGTTGTTCTAGATATGACTACTTATCTAGGGAATTAGTATTTATCCATAGATAACAATTTCTTCATAAAAAGTTGGTGACTCCACTAGGGAACGATCATCATTCTAAGTAGCTTATCCACATCCTAGGACACTCTAGCAGACCTTACTTCCTTTCATTGATTGTATTTCAGCCTTCTTGAAGTGATTTTTTGTCAAAAATTGTGTTTAGTTTCCTCTTGAAATGGCTTACTGTCACCAGCGCAGGATTGTGAGGGACACAGTGCGTTGTAAAGCACCCTTGGCTTAGGGACAATGCTCTGAAGCACATTGTCTCCCATTCAGGGTTGCGTTGATCCTCCTTGGGTCAGTTTTCCACCTTTGGATGGGGTTTTTCACCAAATTTCTTCTGTTTGATTGCTTGTTGAATGATCAATGAGTGTCATGTCTCTAAAATCAAGATTGTATCTCCTTTGCTCACCCTACTTTGACATTATTGATTAATGTTTCTTAAAATATTTCTTTGTCATTATCAATTCATCGTCAAAGTTAAATTATAGTTGATTAATCTTTGTTCGAAAGAAAGTGTCATAAAAGTCTTCTTTTCCTTCGAAACAAAACTATCGTAAAGTCTTTGTTCTTGTAAAAAGATTGATTGATTGTATGTGCATTAGTTTCGTTTTGTTCATAATAACATTAATGGAATTGAAAAGAAAAACTTGCATCGTGCATTGAAAAGGCTTGTGTGTTCCCATAGGAATAGTTTAGGGAAATTTCATTAGATTGTGCTCTTTGCTCTTTGATTGAAAGAAATTTGATTTCTCTATCCCTATTAGCTAATATTTTCATTGTTAAATTGAATGGAAAGAATGCTTATCATATTAGTTGCATTCTAGGAATTGAAAATACATCATGTGGTGAACCTTGAAAGGAAAATTCTTAATCAAGATCAACTTAAAATTAACATCAATTAACCTAATTGAGCATTGTCATCTAACGCAAAACATTTAGAGGTTCTAGGCTAGAGACGTGTTCTGGTGTCGTAAAACATATTAGTTATCACTAACTTATCTGCAATATACCCCGAGTGTGATATCTCATTCCACGTATGTGAGTATATCGTAGCTTATCCACATACCTTTGGGTATATAGGGTGGTGTTACAGTACGTAAAGTATATGGGAATTCTCTCACTGTGCGGTTTTGCATTAGACAGTGCTAATACGGATTACGCCTCCACGTACTTTTAGGTATATATGGGAGGAAAACACTATGTTTCTATCCATCCTTAGGTAACCAAGTCAGTCGCCTTGTACACTATGATACACCAAACACAGTATTCGAGGATACTGCATGCCCTTACTTCTTGGTTCGCCAGGAGGTATTCTATAGTTCACGGTTTCTTGATAATCCTTTTTCCTAGATCATCCATTTTTTATTTTGTTATGTTATTTTGATTAAAATAAAATTGACCACGGATAACATCCTCCACACTCGCTCCTTAGTTGATCTTAGGTTGAGACATATGGCGACAAATCTAGATTTCACCAATCAAGGAATTCCTTTTAATGGGAATCCTAGTCCTTTTCCTCCTTTTGGAAATATTGGTGCTCCTTATATGGCTACATTATCCCTTTCGGGATTTACCATTGGCTTGCGGGTATGGTTGTTTTCAACCTCCTTGGTTCAAAATGTCGTGATTTCTCCGCAATTGAGTACTCCTCCAACTAGACAAAATCAACCTCCAGTTGATCCTAAAGTTGACCCTTTTCCTTCTTCCTCGCTTATTTCTTCCTCCCCTTCTTCCTCTTCGCCTGGTGAAAGTATTGGTACTAGTAACTAGGTGGCTAAGAAGAAGAAGAAAGGGAATAAGAAGAAGAAGAAGAAAATTCAGCAGGGGGACAACCAAGCAACCATTGCTTTGAATGCAACTTCTGATGAGAAACCGTCTGATAAGCCTCACAAAGTTCGATATCCATGCAAACTTTGTATGGGAGACCATCTTCTTCAAAATTGTCTTGATATTCCTCATATCTTAGAATAATGGTCTTCTCATTCATATCATCCTATGTCATCAACTTCTGGAGATCATGTTGGTGACACACCATCAAATAGTGGTAGTAAAGTTCATGGAAAGAAGGGTGAAGTTAATTTTCCCTGTAGGTTATCTAAAGGAAATCACCCCATTTAACTTTGTCCCTATCTAGATGAAGCCAAAAAAGTGTTGGATAACCGTCCTACTTCTCCGCAGCAACTTCCATCTGGTTACAGGAGACTCTCCCTTAATCCTTCATTAGTTGATGAAGTGACTGACCCAAATCAACCATCGGTCAAACCCACTCTCTCTCAATGTGAATCCCATGAGTCTATACCTGACCAATCACAGCTCGAGGAAACAGTTGACCCGATTTCACCTTTAGTTAATCGTACCTTTCCCAAAGAGATCGAATATGATACCACTCAGGTTATTTTCATTTCTTCAGATTCCAATGAGCTTGGGGGCAATCCTCTTGTTCCATCAAGATAGGAGGAAAATCCTCCCGTTCTTGTAACTCAAGGGATTAATTCTCCCATTTCTATGGTACCCCCTCCAAGTACTCTGGTCACTTCCTTTTATTGGAATCAACTGGTAGGATGTCGTATTCCTTCTTATGTGCCTTTCTAGATCATAGTACAGGTTTGTAATATGATTGTATCTGGCACTATTATAGATGAAGGTGCATCTGTGAGTATCCTTTCCTCCACTACTTGGAAAGTGCTCAGTTCACCGCCACTTGTGCCTGTTACCCAGAATTTGTTGGCTTTTAACAGAGGAACCAGTCAACCATTAGGGATCCTTCCTCAGTTGCCTATTACTTTGGGAGGAAAAATTGTTTATCTCAATGTGATGGTAGTCCCAGGCCCTTTAGATTACAATTTACTTCTTGGGCACGACTATGTTTATGACATGGGAGCTATTGTTTCAACACTCTTTCGAGTGATGTGTTTCCCGCATGAAAGCAGAATTGTCACCGTTGACCAGCTTTCATTTCCTAGTCCAAATATGGCTTCCAGTCAACCATCTTCCCTAAGTGGTCCTTTTGTTCCAATGATATCTTCCCCGCCACAGGTCAATTATGTGGCAACCTGTTCCATGCCTACATCAACTGATGATCAATTCCGTGATGTTGTACATTATGTACTAGGGGCATTGGAACTAGACCTCTCTAATGGATTCCTTGCTACGGATCCCTTCCAAAGCATTGTTATCCCATCTGATGAGAACCTCTTGGAAGACATGACCTCGTATCGGTCGTAAACAAGGAATTTGAGCATAGTTCCTTGTCTTGTGTCAAGCTCATTAAAAAATGAAACAAGGAATATGAAGATAATTATTTTACTATTTCAACCTCATTAAAAAATGAAACAGGTCTCAGAGCAGAGTTCCTTGTCTGGTGTCAAGCTTGTTAAAAAATGAAACAAGGAATCTGAGTAGAGTTCCTTGTCTTGTGTCAAGCTCATTAGAAAACGAAACAACGTCCCCTAGAGCAAAGTTCCAATTCGAGTCTTTGATTAGATATCATAAAAGCACAGTTGAGTCTTTCACTTGATCTCATAAATGAACCTTCATTCCATCCACCTAATAGCCATGAGTAGTCTACTTAGGTGAATGTAATGAAACTTGGGGGGCATGCACCTAGAATAGAGTCATCATGTTGGGGGCATGTAAACCAATCTCAAGCATAGCTTTTTCATGGTTCAAGCTTCTGTAAAAATGAACCCAGCAAATCCAAGCATAGTTTTTCATTTCAATCTTGTGTAAACATGAAACCGAATCCAAGCATAGTTTTTCATTTCAAGCCTGTGTAAAAATGAAATTGAATTCAAGCATAGTTTTTCATTTCAAGCTTGTGTAAACATGAAACTAAATCCAAGCATAGTTCCCTATGGTTCAAGCTTGTGTAAAAATGAAGCCATCTCCATTTAAACCCTCATGATTGCCATTCTATCAGCCTGTTCCGTTAGATGACCCTTGGTTATTCTCCTTCCGTCATCACTATCTGCTTGGTCGATCATATGCTTTCACTTGGTTGTTTTACCCTTTTGAGGAATAGTTGTAATGAGTGGTTTTATTAGCTAGCCTCTTCACATAAATCAATGTGTTTTGAGAAGTTCCAACATCACCGGAACCAGTTTCTATCCTAGACACCACTCGTTCCTCAAAGTGGAGCTCTCTTTAAGCTCTTTTCAGACTCTTGAAATATGAAAAGATTGTCGAGTGTCTGTCCTTTTCATCTCATTAATGGATTGGAAATGACATCTACTTAGTATAAGTTTAACCCTTTTCTAGACTAAGATAGATTACTTACAAAAAATGAATACATTGATCGAACATGGTCAATAGGTTCTCTCTTGTATTGTTTTACGCTTTTTCGGACTTGAGAGACAAATATACGAAAAAGAACTTGTGGAGTTTTATTTTTCTTTTTGTTTCTTTCAAACTCTCTAAACATGAAAAGGACTGATTTATCATTGTCGTTAGACTCATTAAAACATCAAATAGCAACAAACTTGTCCATCATGACAAGACCAAGTTTCACCTTCGCTAGACTTGTTAAAACATCACATAAGGATGGATTCACCCGATGGGTGAAATTATATAATAAGCATATGTTATCCTTCTCAAGCTTGATAAAAATAAAGAGGTACTGGTCAGCAATGACTTGAGAAAATTGGAAAAGGGGTAAACCACTTTATGGAAGCAGGTCAATATTGAACATGACACTTTCACTTCATCATTGTGACTATATGGGTTGGGTTATCTACTTGATGGTCATCATACCTTGCTCTATCATACCATCCATTACTTTTTGTTTTGGTTCAATGATGCGAATTCATTTAGTGTCACTGATATGTTCAAGAGAAGTCACTCAGTTAAAATTCATCCTTTGCAATACTCATAAACCTTCATTTTTTTGACCGCCATTCCTAAACCTTGTTTCGTCAATCAAATTCCATCTCCAAAATCATTACACTCTTTTCATGTCATTGATGTGGGATACATCAAGGCCCTCCTGTGATGATTCGCTTCTTGTCGTCATCATCTCATTATCCAAGAAGTTGACTTAGAAACACCCTTCCAGTACCTTGAGGCTTGCATACATCAATGGCAGGTTTCTCGTTTCCAGCGATAGGTTGACATCACTTTTGACCGAAAGGCTTTGTATGGTGTTCAACATCAACACATACATTCACACCATGTAGAATGTACTGCAGTACCTTGAGGATCATTAGTATTATAGGTGATTTCTCTCACGTCTGTTAACAACTTACATCATTGGTTTGTAATCAGACGGTGTCTTCCCATGTTTGACTTCAAATCACATATTCACATGGTTAGACTCATACTTGAGTGAATGATTTAATGAGATAGAAGACCCCGGATCCAGTTTCATCCATCCAGGATGTGATTTCAAGAGTACTAAATCATATGTACAATGGCCTTACACTGATGGTCATCCTTCCATGGGTCTATATCTGTAGACGACTATTTATGTACATATAATGAAAATTTTATATGCTAAGCATGGGGATACCTTCCCTCAGCAATTCATGAAAAATCCAAAATATCATGAGATTATGTATTGTAATTGATGCAGGTCACCATCTACTTCAGAACCTCCTCATCACATCGTAAAGCATTTCATTCGATATTTACATTTTCGACTTCATGCTTTAGGGGGCAGCTGTTACAAATCCATTTGGGCACATCACTCCCAGCATCTAGATCAGTTTTTTAAGGTTCATCAAACCCTAATTTCAGTTGTTACATGCCCTAAACAAGTCAACCTTTTGAATGCCTCCTTCCCAGATAGTTTCATGGCCTGAAGACATCCTGGAATGACCTCTAGAGGGACCAACGTAGGTAGGCCCATGCAAGGTTGCACTGCAGAGTAGTTAAGTCCATGCCAAGGTGCTCTGCAGAGCACTTAGGCCCTCTTTGACCTGCACTGGGCAAGTTTGAGCGAAATTCACATAGGGTTTGGGGAATATTCTTATCTTCTGGAGCCTTCTAGAAGATTCCCACACTTATCATCTCCTATGAGCTCAAAAATGGATGAGGAATGAGTTAAGATACCTCTTATCCTCTCATCCCTTCCTCCATGGAACTAATTCTAATTATGGAAGGATATTCAATACCTTCATTGATGACAAAACCTCCTCCATCTTCCTATAAATTGAGCACTCATCTAAGTGATTAGGGGCTGGACTTTGATGAATTGTAAGGAGATAATGTTAGTTTGAGAGTTGAGACTATTGTAAGTGTCATTATGTTGCCGGAATGTCATTCTTATGATGTGATGTGGATGGAACCAAAGCTAGAGGAGTGACTTCGAATCAGGCTCCATGGTTGTAATTCTTCCTACTATTCAATAAAGTATTTACATCTTTTTCCATATGCTTATCTTGATATGTGATGCTTATATGTGTGAATGTATCTGATTCAATTTACTTGTAATCAATAGATCTTTTTCTTTGATTGGTTCTTTGTCTTCTGTTGATGTTTACAGGTACTTCTCAAGCATGTTAAGTACGGGAAGGAGCAACAGGACTGATACAAAGGAGACAAGAGGAAAGCAAAAGTACAAGTAGGTCCTCTCATTCTCTTTGTTTTATCTATTGTTTATAGAAAAAGGTTAAAGTGCTTTAAACTGTTGTTCTAGATATGGCTACTTATCTAGGGAATTAGTATTTATCTGTAGATACCGAATTCTTCATAACAGGGTGTTCTTCTAAAAGAACCACAATGGAGTACTGCTCAGGTGTTTGGAGGTGCATGATACAGAAAAGGTATTCTGTGATCTCCACAAAGGACCAGCTGGGGGACACTTTGCAGGAAACAGTACAATACATGAAGTTATGTGGGTCAAATTTTATTAGCCTACATTATTCAAAGATGCTCATGCCTATGCCTGCAAGTGTCCAGTCTGTCAAAGGTGTGTCCGCCAAAATCAGAAGTCAGTAGCCCCGCTATAGCCCGTTGTAGTGGAAGAACCTTTTCAGCAGTGGGGCTTGGATATCATCGGGGAAATTTTCCCGCACTCGTCAACACAACACTGCTATATTGTAATTGATACAAACTATTTCACACAGTGGAAAGAGACAATTCCACTAAAATATGTGAATGATTAGGAAGTCACCATCTTTCTACGGTAGAATATCATCTCCAGGTTCTAGACTCCTACAACACTTGTTTTCAACAAAGCAAATTATCTTTCATCGTTAAAAATTTATGATTTTTCATTATAATATGGTATTCTATTGAAACACTCAGCTAATTATTATCCACAAGGGAATGGTCTTGTTGAATCCACAAACAAGAACCTCATTTGTATCATCAAAAATAACATATTATTTGAAAAATGAAACTCGCACTCTCCTTTAGTGAATGCCTTATGGGCTAACCGAGTCACACCTAAACCTTCTATAAACACCTCCCCTTACTTCTTGGTGTATGGAAAATAATCCATCCTCACACCGAACATCTACTTTCCCTCTCTCCAACTGTCATAAGAGTCCTAAGGTAAGGCTTATAGTTTCGTTTAGCATAGGATGGACACTTTACACAAGCTACAGGAAGAAATGTTGAAAGAAAAAGAAAAGCTTTTACTTCACTAGAGTCGTATTAAGAGTTGGTTTGATAGGAATTTTGCAAGGAAAAGTAGCTTTAGTGTGGGTGACTTATTCTTAAAGTGGGATAAATCCCACAAGGACAAAGGCAAACACACTAAGTTTCAATCCTTGTAGATTGGACCATACACAGTACACGAGAAGCTTGGCTAGCACACATATCGTCTTCAATCACTTGACATGAAGATTTACTCTCTCCCTACCAATGCCCAAGATATAAAACAATATTTTCAATGAAGATTAGGGGTTGTGCCCCTCACTATGTAGATAGTCTTTTCTTGCTTTATTTTTTTTTCTTTGCTTGAATTTTTTGTTGGTCTTGTCATGTGAATAAATGTTGTTCCTCATTGCATTATGGAGTCCAAGTGTGTGTTTGGTTGAAGTCTAAAGAGTCTTGTGACACTGCAACATTTTTCTAGCCTTCTGTATGTTTCCTTATGTTGGTTACATATTTTGGCCGATGAAGTTCCGGTGGAGAATATGATCCGTTCGTTAGGAGATTTTTGGTCCAAACACGAACCCATGGCTAGCCCGAAAACCTCTTGCCTATACTCAGTTTTATACTCGTGTTCTCAAGGTTATACAATTAGTAGAAGTGGAGAAGGGGAAAAATATAAATGAGAAAATGTAAATCAGAGGTCTCTATATGGTTCTCTGAAGGAACAATATCTTCTACTCTCAATAAGTTGGGATCCCTCTTTTTCCCCAAATTAAATAAATTTCGATGCACAGTTCTCTCTAAATAAATAAATAAGGGCGAAAGAAGAGAAAGGCTTCCTACGTAGAGAGGTGAATCAAGAAACTCCGTTGAGGTAATGTCCAGGCTCACTAGAAGTGAACCAATGTTTGTGTTCCTGCATGACTCTGTCAGGGTACTATCCAGGCCTGCTAGTAGTAGAGCAACACTAGAGATGAAAAACTATACCCTGAAAATCTTAAGCTCGCAAGATAAACTACCCTTCCCAACTCGAAACATTGTGATTATGTTGAATCTTATGTTCTATTCAACTTAGGAGGTATAGAGGGGACTATGTCTTCCCGTGGGGTAAGTGGGAAGGCCAAAGTGATATACATGATGAATCAATACTGCGTGAGAAACCAAGGCCCTGCACATAAGAAACTAACGAAGACAAAGAAGCTGCAGTTCAATGAGTGTGTCGCCAAGTGTTGTAGTTGTTGCAACACCTTCTAAAAAAAAATATTGCAGTCAAATTCCAAATCCTTCCTTGGTATTTTCCTTGATTGTTATAAACACTCAAGCTCATTTCATGAGCCTTCTTGAAGTTCTTTGGCCCCTTTTTCTTAGTGGATTAACTGTCGTCTTTTGGCATCCTTCACTATTACGTAATGTTTATGACCCTTTTCTAGTATTTTCGAAGGTCGGTCCTTTTTTGTATGAGTTGTTATAACCATGTAAACATTCGTCGCACTTACACACAAGGTCTAGAGTGTTCTTGCACAAGTGTCGTAATGGTCATCCCAAGGTTTATATTAACTATTTCACTTGTCACATCTTGTCATGAGGTAGTCGCATAGAGGCGAATTCTTTGTTTGTTTGTTATGATGATCTATGTTTTCGCATCATCAAAGTATGATAAGTGTGTGATCACAAGTCAATTTCATCATGAGTCCAACTCACTTCCCACACTTAGCCATTTTCGGAAAATCTTCCCAACCCGACAACTTGGCTTCACTGGGCCCTAACTGAGGTGCGCACTGTGCAATCTTAGCTCTGTTGGATGTGACCTTTCTACTTGGAACTGCGCAGTCATTGTCTTCTAGGGCTTCTTTCCTGCTCAATTCAAGTTCCCAAAAACCTCCCTTGACCTCCAGAATTGTGTAGTTGTGCCTCCCAGTCTTCCTTGAATTGCACACTTCGCACCTTCAACCCTCAATATTTTCCCTTTCCTACTAGAAAAACACAATGCGTAGAGAGATCAACCCCCCTTGGCCTCCAAAACTGCGCATATGCTTCCTCTAGTGCCCTTCCATCAGTCAGAGCCCACTACCTTCAGAAATTGTATAGATTTTCCCTTTAGGCCTCAATGCTGCTTAGTCCCCCTTGCCTCTTGAAACTATGTAGTCTGTCCTCCTAGGTCCTCATCCCACAACAACCACTACTTGCTTGAACTGTGCAATTCTTTCCCTCAGTGGGAACAACACAATTTTTCTCCTAAGTGAAGACTATGCAGAAAATTTCCTCAGTCAAGCCTAAGCTGTGCTCTACGCAATATCAGTGATCAATCTCTCTCCCTAGTAGCTAGAACTACACAATGTGCAGTAATTGAGCCCTTTCTCCCAGTCTATCTAACACTTTTCCTAAGCTCAGTTCAAGGATAATATTGCATCATCTTATACTAGGGAGTTTTTGCATTGATGTTGTCTCGTTATGAGTGAATTGCAAGAACAATAACACTATCAAGTCATGTCGAGATGATAAAGAAGGAGGAGCAGGAGGGAAGCATGCCTAAAGAATCACTCATAATTGAACTTACGGGTGAACCTATCAAGAGAAATAAAAGGGAGGAAAGTTTGCAATCACCTTCCAAGACCAAAGATCATTGAAGACCCCACATCACCTAGCTATGTGGAGGAGAAGGGAAAGCCTATCCACGAACACATATAGCACTCAGCAACAACAGTGACTTGACATTGCAACATCATCAAGTCGATCCATGTCAGCAGTGTCATGTCAAGTCGTGTCATGAGTTGTCATATGCCACATCACTAGTGTGGACCATGTATATTGTAATCAAATTTCTTGTAAAGTGGAAGTCCAAAGGACACACATGAATATGACGAGTCATGTAAGTTGAAAAGTCATAGGAAGTTGAATAGTCATGAGGGTAGTCAAAGAGTCACAAGGGGGAAGCATCATGCCTTGGCTATATATACCACCTCATTGTATTAGCAAGGAATTTTTCACCTCGGCTCCTCCGGAAAGGCATTAGAGATATCATCTAGTTTGTTGAGGAGTAAGGAGTGGCTTCAATGTCCCACTACTGGGGCTAGTGATGTACAATGTAAACATGTGTCTTGGAAATTTTTCTTAATAACAGAAGCCTTTTAAGCCCAACACATTCTTCATGCATGGACAATGAGTGTTTGTAATATTATTATGTGGAAGCTTGTATTTCATGTTTTCTTTCACATGTACTAAGATAGTTGAACTATTTTGGTTATTTTAGTGCTTATCTTATTGAGAATGTGTTGTAATGGTTGATAAATTTGTCCCATCCTTGTGGACTATTCCATGGTATATTAGACAAATCATTCCTTACTTATTGGTTGTAATGACTGTGGCATCCGTTGTGGAATATTTCGCTAGATGTTAGATGGATCTCTCCATGTTTCTTGGTTGTAGCGATTCCACACCCATTGTGGACTATTATGTTGGATGTTAGACAGGTCTTTTCGGTTCATGTGTGTCTCCTCCTCGGTGGTACAATTACCTCCCACTTAGAGGCTCACTTTTCTTTGAATTCCCCCTTTGTAGTAGAAGAACCTCGACACAGTTGCACTGCACACTCCCCTTGTGTTGACAACTAAAGCCAAGGAAAATATTTAAGGATTTGGCAGCCAGAACTAGATGGTGTAGAAACTCCCACTGTAGATTACTTGATAATGCAATATACTAAAGTAAAATACTAGATCTACTTCTACAATCAAACTTTGCAGAAGCTTATTCAATTTGAGCTAGATCAATCAGAACACATATAACAGAGAAAAAGAAATCATACACATGAAACACAGAAGAATAATCTAGGGAAAGCCTCAGCTAAAAACCTCGATCTTTGTGTTATCATACAAGTAGAAATATGTCCGGATTACACAAATATTTAGCTCACAAGCTATCCAGCTCTCAGTACAATCCCTCTGCTACTCATAGATAGTCAAAGGCTTCTCGCAAACCTTCTCCTCTACCCTCCAAGCCTCCTATATCCTTGTGCAGTTTCTCCTGGGGTCCAATGCTGCCACCTATGTGAATTCACCTCTCACACTGCTCACTAAACTCGAAAGTAACTGTGCAATCCTAAAGGAGATAATTCCTTCAACATGGATAAGTTTCCTATATAGGAAAAATCCTCCACCTGATAGTACATTGTCCCTTCCTCTTATCTCAACTGGGTCTCTGACTGAACTGACATGCATGAGTTATTTATGAGAGAATATTCAGTTATTTGAAGTGCAGCAGTTACATGCATGTATGCATTAACTAACAGAACTCACAATCAGTTCCACAAATAGTTGGAACTAATCTAACTGGACTTAACTCAGTTAAATGAGCTAACTAATTACAACTCAAAGTACAACTCATCTTGATCTCCTTAATTAATGGATAACTTCCTCAATCAATAGAGAAACTGTTGCATGTCTTCACATAGACTTCATGTTTGATTTTCTACAAATAATTAACTCAAGATGAATTAATTAATTATTTTACAAATAGCTACTAAGATCAAATTCGAATTTTACTTCTCAATTTTAGTTTAGGGACTAACTAAAATTGGAATCTATCCCCAAATGATATTTATAGCAATTCTATTTTTAGCATTTCTATTTTATCATTCCTTATTGCTATATCCAACACTAGTACCTGGAATGCTATTTATAGCATTTCTATTTTTAGCATTTCTTGTTGCCATTTTCAACACTCCCTCTCAACAGGAAAGGCATTCAACTCGAACCCAATCCTGAACCTTTGAAATGTTCTGCATGCAACACTTATCCCTAGTGTTGTTGCTCCAACAACTCTAGAAACAAAAAATATCCAACTTGAATCAGAATGATGCCTCTGTCATCAAAGTCTCTGACTGTTATTGCCTCTGTCGACTGAAAAACTCTGCACCTCTATGCTCTTCAGTATCTGACTTCTCTAGCCTCTATCACTTTGATCTCTGATTACATCAATCACACTGATTCCTCCTGCTACATTTGTGCTACTGCTGGTCCTATCTCCCAGCACTGCATCCACACTGCACCTCCTCTCATCATGTTGCATTGTGTTGCCCACTACTGCACTGCAACTCAGTTACTGAGAGGTAAGTAACTGGTCTCCCAACTAACCTCCCTGTTGGGCTAGAAACACCCTCTGATGTTGAAGCTTCCTCTGCTGTTCCATCCACATCTGTCTCTACCAACTTATCCAGTCCTGCTACTCCTTGTCGGGGCTCATGTAGCAAGGTCTAATCAAATAGGTTGGGTTCCTCAAGGATCTTGCCCCTATTTCAGCCTTCATTGGACTAGCACTTCACATCGCCCCACCTCACACCTGGAGTATGGCTACATGTGATCCCTCTACTGATTTGGCTCGAAATTCCCCCCTCCTAGAGGTCTCTGCATGAGTGGATGCCTCCACTTGGACTCCTCTCGGCTTCTCTAATTGTGGCTGCTCCACAACCTCCTAAAGCTGCTTCACCAATTGTGGCTCCTCCACAATTGTCTGAGACTTCTTCTAGCGCTACATGTTGAGAGGTAATGTACTCTCCCTCTCAACCACCAAGTCTACAACAATTTCCTTGCTCCTCAAGGCTTTGTATTCATCTTGAACCTCAAGAGAATACAGGTTCTTGACTCATGAACTGATCTGCTTCACCTATCTCGTGGTGACGTGTTTAAGGAAAACCTTTCCCTTACTGAAGACTACATCATAGCCTTTGTCTCCTAGTATTGCGATCGATACCAAGTTTTTCCTTAGTCCTGGCACATACTTCACATTTGTCAAGGTAATGTGAGCTCCATGCTCCCTCTGAAAAACAATTGTGCCTACTCCTGATACACTATACTTTTCATCATTACCCATATCTATGAGTATCTAGAGATCTTTCTCCTCCAAGGTACTGAATAAACTCTTATCGCCGGTCATGTGGAATGAAGCTCCACTGTCAACAAACCAACCACATCCCACCATGGATGAAACCATGCATGTGATGAGGGTGAAATCCAACTCGAACTGTGAGGCCAGTGCCTCACCTTCTGATCCTTCCAAGAATCCCTTCTTGGATTTCTTCTGTGGACAATGTGTTGCATAATGGCCCACCTCATGACAATGAAAGCATTGCACTTTTGATTTGTCAAACTTCTTCCCACCATGGGAAGAACTCTATTTGGGATGAGAATCCTTCTCCTTCCCTTTCTTCGCCTTACTTGCTAAGGCACAATTTTCTTCATCCTCCTTGGATGAAGAACCATCTCTAATGCTTCTCCTTATCTCTTCCTGCATCAGATCCGACCAAAGTCCTTCCCAATATGGCAGTTTCTCTCTTCCATTTACCAAGTCTTGGTAGTTATGCCAGCTCTTAGGAAGACCGAGGAGAGCAAGACTCACCATGTCATCATCGGCTGTCGTGATCCCTACACTTCCAAGCTCATACCTACATGTGGTGAGCTTGTTCAAATATGTAGAGATTGTGTCGCCCTTTTCACACTTGATTTTCTGAAGCTTGTCTTTCAGCACCAGCTTCCTCTAATCGATGTTGTTCTGATATAGATCTTTCAGTGTTTTCCACAATGAAAATGATGTCTCCTCCCCATGGAGGCTCGAGACAATGTGGTCTCAAACTCCCTCCAGGAGCATTCTCCTCACTCTAGCCACACATTTCTTCCATTACACCAATTCTGTAGCATTAGCCACTACTGGCTTGGGGACGTCTTGATCAATGAAGTCTTATAGACTATTTTCCTCTAATACTGCTTCCATGCAATCCTTCCAGGCTATATAATTCGAGCTGCCATCAAGGGCATACTCGAGTCTTAAACCGTTGAATTCCATTTGATGAAATTTGAGATGTGATAAGAATTCGAATTCTATAATTAAGAACTTCAACCTTCGAACTTCTTCCTTCTTTGTATACTGTTCTTCACTTTGATCACCTTTGCTCCAATACCATGTAGAAATTCCCACTGTAGATCACCTGATAATGCAATATACTAAAGCAAAATACTAGATCTACTTCTACAATCAAACTTTGTGGAAGCTTAATCAATTTGAGCTAGATCAATCGGAACACATATAATACAGAAGAAGAAATCATACACATGAAACGTAGAAGAATACTCTGGGGAAATCATTAGCTAAAAACCTCGATCTTTGTATTATCATACAAGTGGAAATATGTCCGGATTATACAAAGCTTTAGCTCACAAGCTATCCAGCTCTCATTACAATCCCTCTGTTGCTCATAGACAATCAAAGGCTTATCACAAACCTTCTCCTCTGCCCTCCAAGCCTCCTATTTCCTTATGCATTTTCTCCTGGGGTCCAATGTTGCCACCTATGTGAATTCACCTCTCACATTGCTCACTAAACTCAGAAGTAACTGCACAATCCTGAAGGAGATAATTCCTTCTGCATGGATGAGTTTCCTATATAGTAAAAATCCTCCAATTGATAGTACATTGTCCCTTCCTCTGATCTCAACTGGGTCTCTGACTAAACTGACATGCATGAGTTACTTATGAGAGAATATCCAGTTATCTGAAGTGCAGCAGTTACATGCATGCATGCATTAACTAACTGAACTCACAATCAGTTCCATAAACTGTTGGAACTAATCTAACTAGACTTAACTCAGTTAACTGAGCTAACTAATTACAACTCAAAGTACAACTCATCTTGATCTCCTTAATTAAGGGATAACCTCCTCAATCAATGGAGAAACTGTTGCACATCGACTTCATGTTTTATTTTCTACAACTAATTAACTCAAGTTGAATTAATTAACTATTTTACAAACAGCTGCTAAGATCAAATTCGAATTTTACTTCCCAATTTTAGTTCAGGGACTAACTAAAATTGGAATCTATCCCGAAATGATATTTATAGCAATGTTATTTTTAGCATTTCTATTTTATCATTCCTTGTTGCTATATCCAACATTGGTACCTAAAATGCTATTTATAGCAATGATATTTATAGCCTTTCTATTTTTAGCATTTCTTGTTACCATTTTCAACAGATGGGACTCCTACAACAAACAGAGTGAAGTCTAATGGGACTTCATATCAAGGAGGTCCCTTGAATTTTGGTGGGTCTAGCATCGTTAACACCTTGGTAGGGACTAATAAAGTCAATGTTAATCATGTGACAAAATGTGTGTAGAAATTTCTTGTAGATTCAAACTACCGATTGTAATATGCTAAAGGATTGACTTGAATCTACTCTACTCATCAATGGAAACAATAAATGATTGATGAAATCACGAAGCATACAAGAAAAAGAATTCAATCACAAATAACACAATAATTTTCTTGGGAAATCCACAGCTAAAAACCCCTGCTATCTTCATATTGCATTAATCAGAAAATATGAGAAGATCACAATGCTTTTCTCAAGCCCAAGCAACCTCTGCACCATATCTATCTATCTCACTACTTCCTAGACAAGCTCAAGTCAATACTTAGCCAATTTTGTTGCTTGCCAAGCTCCTATTTCCTTGCCCAGTTTCCTTGGGAATTGGACCATATTTAATTGGGAAATTTCACAATTATGAATTGTGTAATCCTTATAGGCCTTCCTTTGATTGCATGCAGCAACTGTACAATTCATATGATTATACAACTGATAGTACATTGTCCCTGAACTTCAATTCCAACTGGGTCTTTCTTTGATCTAACATGCATGAGTTAATTATGAGTGAATATTTATTTTATTGGTTGACCAGTGCTAGTTACACCCCACTACTAGATCTCCCACTATTTCCTCCATCAATTGGAACTAGTTTAACTGAATTTACCTCACTTAGATTGGATTAAATAATTACAATTTAAAATAAACTCGACCAAGGCTCCTATAAAGTAGGATATACTCTACATGACTCAAGTTAGACCCTAAACTCGAATTAAATGAGCCAACTAAGTCAAATTAACTTAGTTAACTATTACAAGTTGTTATGAGTTGTGGAATTACAATTTAATTCCTAATTTAATTTAAGGAAAAAAATTAAATTAGGATTTTCTTATTGCATTTTCAGCACCCCCTCTAAAAAAAAGGGGATTATCTGCCTTTGTCAAAATATCTACATCCTACTCCTCTATAGGAATGTACTCCAGCAACGTGATTCTCCTCTACACACAATCTCGTAGATGGTGACACCGGATGTCGATATGCTTGGATCGATCATGAAAAACTGGATTCTCAGAGAGTTGGATACAGCTCTGGTTGTCACAATAAATCACTATAGGATCCATCTGCTGGCCAAATAACCCAAGAAGGATCTTCCTCATCTAGATAGCATCACAATTTGCTTTACTAGCAGCAATGTACTATGCTTTTGCTCAACTGAGTGTAACTGATCTCTGCTTCCTGTCATACCAAGAAACTGTTGCTAGCCTAATACTGAAGATTCCCCCTGATGTGATATTTTTTTCGGATGGAGTCCCTACCCAATCTACATCTATGAATCCTTGAAGCTTCACTACCTCTTTCCATTTGTACGAAAGACCAAACTGAGTGGTGCCTTTGAGGTATCTCAACACATATTTAGTTGCCTTCCAATAGATTTTGGTTGGCTTAACAATGTCTTAACTAATTTGGTTAACTGCAAAACACATGTCCAATTGTATGTTCACCAAATAAATAAGTGAACCCACAAGTTGTCTATAAATAGTAGCCTCCACTACTTCACTTGAAGTAGCATTGTCCTTCCTACAATTACCTGCTAGAGGAGTCTCCATGGGTTTGCTTCTCTCCATGTAGAACTTCTTCAGTATCTCACTGGAATACTTTCCCTTAGAGACAAACAGTTCCTCATCTCCTTTCTATACTTCCATACCAAGAAGGTAATGCATGAGCCCCAGGTCCTTCATCTCAAATTCTCTTGCAAGACCCTCTTTGCAAGATTTTATCATCTTCTCATCACATGTTAGAATCAAATGATTGGCATATAATACTATAATAAAAAATTTACCTTCAACCACAATATGGTAAAGGTTCGCATCTGCATCACTTTTGGTGAAGCCCAACCCAGTGAAATATATATCAATTCTGGTGTACCAAGCACAATGTACTTATTTTAGTCCATACATCACTCGCTTGAGTCTGCACACATGTGAAACTTTGTTGAAGGTCTCAAAACCTTCTGGATGCTCAATATACACCTCTTTCTCAATCATAACATTGAGGAATGTTGCCTTCACATCCATATGATGTATCTTCCATCCCATTTGCGCTAAGAATGTTAGAATAGATATCATTGAAGAGTACATTGGTATTGGAGCAAAGGTGTCATCATAATCAATTCCCTCCACCTGAGAGAACCCTCTAGCCACAAATATGGCCTTGAGTTTCTCCACACTCCCATATGTTGCTTGCTTTACCTTGTAAAGCCATCTGTAACTTTCCATTGACTTGTCTGTTGGTCTTAGGGCCACTTCCCAAACACTTCTTCTGATAATGGAGTCATACTCCTCAACCATGGCATCAACCCATACTAGTTGCTTCACTATTTCCTCAAATGAGGATGGCTCCACCTCTACACTCTCGCTTATCAGAGCCATGTAGCCAGTGTATCGATCTAGTGATCTCCTCTGCCTACACTGTGATGTGGATGCTCCAACATTCTCTCTAGCATCATGCATCAATCTGTAGCCTCTTTAGTGTGCTTCCTTCCATCTCTGGAAGTCTCTGCATGAGTGGGTGCTTCAACTCATTGCTCCTCTGCATGTGGCTACTCCACATCATCCTGAGGTTCCTCCTTTGGATCTAAAAGCTCCTCATCCATATATAACTAAAGCTCCCTATCAAGGGAACATCTCATGGCCTTCTATTCAAGGAACTTCACATCTCTATGAACCAATGTCATTCTATTGGATGACAGGTAGACCCGATAGTTTTTAGGCCTATCAGTGTACCCCAAAAATATGCCAAACTCAGTTATTGGATCTATATTTTTTCGTGAATCCTTGGTAACATGACAGTAGAATGATGAACCAAAGATCCTGAAGTGTGCCACATCTAGTTTCTTACCTGAAAAATCTTCTTCTAGTGTACTCATCCTGAAATTCGATAAGGGCTTCTATTCTGAAAATAAACCATTGTGTTGCATGCTCTAGCCCAAAAGTGTAATGATAGGCCCTAATCATGTAACATTGTATGTGCAACTCCCAGAATATGTTTATTCTTCCTTTCAACCACCCCATTTTGTCATGGGTTATGAGCTGTTATTAACTCTCGTCGAATTCATTCTGATGCACAAAATTTCTTGAATTCGTTCGACACATATTCTCCACTATTATCGCTTCTAAGTTATTGAACTTCCCTTCCAGTTACTTTCTCGACAAGTTCTTTAAATTCACAAAATTTAGCGAATGCATGATCTTTCTTCTGCATGAAAATCCAACACTTATGAGAAAAATCATCAAAAAATATTACATGATACATGTGCTTGGTCGTGGATGTTGTCGAGAACAGTCCACACACATCTGAGTGAACTCTATAAAGGATCACTTGCACTCGACTACCTTTATCATTAAAGGAAGATTTGGTGTATTTCCATAAAGTACACACATTGCATGTGTCTCTCTGCTCTAATGTACCCTTGGGAAGTCCTATAGAAATTTTTTGCTTGATATTCGAAGCTTCGTGGTTTAAGTGACCCAATATTCTATGCCATAACTCACTGATATCTCGGATCTACAACTTCTCTTCTTTTGTGCGTAAAGCAGTGCAGTATTCTACATCCAATTTGCAGAGGTTCTTCACCCAAACCCCGATCCGGTTCACTTGTCTTGAGGCTATGTGATGAAGGAAAGTCTTTCCTTTTCTAAATATCACATCATAGCCACGGTCCCCCAACATGGAAACTGAAACCAAATTCTTCTTCAAACCTGGAACATACATGACATCTTTTAATGTGAGAGTAGAAACAGACACCCTCTGAAAGGTAATAGTATCAATGTCAGTCGCCCTATACCTCCCATCATCTCCCATCTCAATGTGCATCTGGAGGTCCTTCTCCTCCAAGTAACTAAATAACTTTGTCACTAGTCACATGGAATGAGGCTCCACTATGTAGGTACGATGCACTACCCATCAATGATGTCACCATGCAAGTGATCAAGGTGAAATCCAGCTTGAATTGTGAAGCAAGAGCTTCACCTGCCGCTCCTCCTGAGGGTTTATTACCGACCTTCTTATGTGGACACTTTTTAGTAAAGTGTCCCAGCTCATGATGGTCAAAACATTTAATCTTCGACACGTCCTTCTTCTTTCTGCCCTGACTACAATTTGATTTGGAATGGGATGAATTCCCCTTCCCTTTGTTCACCTTTCAAGCTAAGGCACAGTTCTCCTCATCATCATGCTTGGATGAGGATCCATCTCTGTTGTTCCGTTGAATATATTCTTGTACCAAGTTGTACCACAATCTCTCCCACTCTAGTAGCTTCTCCCTCCCATTAACTGAGTCACAGTATTTGTGCCATCTCTTGGGAAGGTCTGGAAGTTCTAGGCTCACCAGATTGTCTTCAGAAAATATAACACTGACACTTCTGAGCACATCCCGAAATTGGGTGAACTTGGTCAAGTACTTCAGTATTGTGTCACCCTTCTGCATCTTGATTTTTCTGAGCATGTCATTCAATGTCAGCTTCTTATGGTCACTCTTATTCTGAAATAGGTTTATCAAGGCCTTCCACATTGCAAATGGATTTTTCTTATCGTTGATATTTGAGACAGTATGATCTCGAACTCCTTGTAGGATAATCCTTCTCGCCTTTTGCACACATTTTCTCCACTCTTCTAGATCTTGAGCATCAACTGGCTTAGGAATATCTTTTTCTATCGTTGTCTTCCAACAATGCCTACATCTTGTCCTTCCAAGTAATATAGTTCGAACTACCCTCAAGGGCATATTCGAGTCTCAATCCGTAGAACGACATCCTGCTGGATCTGAAGTATGATACTGTAAATTTGATTTCTCCTGCAAAAGACAAACTCGTATTCTCCTCTTCTATAGTGATTTCAATTTTGATACCATGTAGAAATTCCTTGTAGATTCGAACTACAAATTGTAATATGATAAAACAATTGACTTGAATCTACCTTACTCATCAGCGAAAACAATAAACAATCGATGAAATGACGAAACATACAAGAGAAAGAATTCAATCATGCATAACACAGTAATTTTTTAGGAAAGCCACAACTAAAAACCCCTGCTATCTGTATATTTCATTAATCAGAAAATATGAGAAGATCACAATGATTTACTCAAGCCCAACCAACCTCTGCACTATCTCTATCTATCTCACTGCTTCCCAGACAATGCCAAGTCAATACTTAGTTGATTATGTTGCTTGCCAAGCTCCTATTTCCTTGCCCATTTTCCTTGAGAATTATCCCATGTTTAACTAGGAAATTCCACAATTATGAATTATACAATCCTCCCATTTCTTCCTCTTATTGCATGTTCCACTTGTATAATTCAGATGATTATACAACTGATAGTATATTGTCCCTAAACTCCAATCTCCACTGAGTCTTTCTCTTATTCGACATGCATGATTTAATTATGAGTGAATCTTTAGTTTACTGGTTGATCACTGTTGGTTACACCCCACTACTACAGGTTACACCCCACTACTGAATCTCCCACTAATTCCTCCTTCATTTGGAAGTAGCTTAATTGAATTTAACTGAGTTTGACCGAATTAAATATTTACAACTCAAAATAAGCTCAACCAGGGTTCCTATAAAGTAGGAGACACTCTACATGACTTAAGTTAGACCCTCAACTTGAATTAAATGATCCAACTAAGTCAAATTAACTTAGTTAACTATTACAAGTTGTCATGAGATTTTGATATCATCAAATATGAAATTGGCATTTGAGCAAGTATCTAATGTAAATATAACTGGTTGTGTTAACTCTATTTCAAACTTCTTTATTTCTCTTAAAACATTGATAAATATTTCAAACTTCTTTATTTCTCTTAAAACATTGATAAATATTTCAAACTTCTTTATTTCTCCTAAAACATTGATAAATAATTTAAATAGTTATACAAATTCTGAAATGTAAAATGTGTAGCCCACTACTAGAGTAATATATTTGTAGCATATCAAATATAATGAAAACTTGTTTATCTAGCGAAGCAAAGAAATTTATTTACAATATTGAATTTTAAATTTCTTTTCTTTTGTATTTTATATTTTGTTGTGATTTACACTTTTACTATACTTATAATACTCAATATCAATTTAATTGTTTCTTCTAGTTTCATTTACATTAGGTTTTAACACTATGACCAACAAGTGCAACAAGGTTATGCAACTATATGGCAGGGCATGGGACGAAGTGTTATGTAGGCATCTAAGGAGTTAAAAGGTTGTTGTAAATGACTTCCATGGTGAGGGTAAATCATTTTTCACTGGGCATGTATATTAAAAAAAAAAAAAAAAATTATAAGACATGGATCACAATATTAGTAACAAAAAAAATTCAAAAATTCAAATCAACGTAGAATGGTAAATGACCAGATCTCTCTCCAGCTAATTAGTCTATGCCTTTTCCGTGAAAAATATTCCTTATCGAAAATAATGAAAGACAAAAATTATAATTATGCAAATTTAGAAATGGTAAAGAATATAATAATAAAATAATTGAAAAACTGTGATAAGAAAATTATATTCATAAACCATAATAAAAAAGCTCGGAAGTATTCAACTCTCTCCATCGGTAAGAACGAGAATATCTTTAAAAAAAAAATGAACCAGTTTAGTGGTCCCTTGGCTTTTTCAGTGAAAATATTCATTATTGAAATTGATAAAAGAAAATTTATCCAAACAAATTAAAAATGGTAAATAATGTAATAATAAAAAGATTAAGATTCTGATTCATAAATCATGAGCAAAAAACACGAATCCATCTTTTGCTAAATTGTTTTATTAACAAAAATGTATATTAAATAGATTCTTCATTAAAAAAAGGGCCAAAATTTTTAAAATTTTAGATTAAGACTAATCCTATTCACTTGAATACTAATCTTATTCATCCGAATATATTAAGATATTTTTTAAAATCACTCAAAAAAAATTATACTAATAAATTTAATTATTTTTTTAAATTCCATTAAAAATATATAATCATAATTATAGCCAAGTTGTTGTTACATCCAAAAGGCTCATGTGGCTTCTTTTCTATAACTCACCCTTGGTGCAAGTGGGACTTATTGGAATGGTGTGTTTCTGTTGTCCTAGAATGTTGAGTGCTCTCCCTAGGATGGGAGGAGTTGGCCAAGTCAATCACAAAGAAACCATCAATGCAAACATAACAATCTATATAGCATTTGCAGTATTTGGCATATTGGGTGGGGGTATCTACAACATTCTTGGCCCTCGGCTCACCTTGTTCAGTGGCTGTTCAACCTATATACTCTATGCTGGATCATTTCTGTACTATAATCACAAGCATAACCAGACTTTTGTGGTGGTTGCTGGAGCATAATTAAGGGTTAGAGCTAGTTTTCTTTGGGTAGGCCAGGGAGCCATTATGTCCTCCTACCCCAGAAAAGATAGAAAAAGAGGATACATTTCATTGTTTTGGAGCATTTTCAGTTGTGGGCATGTCATAGGAGGATTCATTCCTTGTAACAGCCCTAGTGAAAATTTCAGGTAATAAAATTTAATAAAGGAAAAATAATAACCACGTTTATGGGAAACTTATTCCAAGCTTAATGTTGGGAAAAACATCCTCGTGGGTGTTCATTTGATTTATTATGGCTAAGGAAATTTGCAAAGGCGAAGGCAAAGGATTTGGAAGGCATGAGGCATTAATTGGCATTTTATTTATGAAAAATAATGGAAATTAGGAGAAAAGGAAGGTGAAAGTTCACAAGTTGCATGTGAGTAGTAAAATGAAGGAAAATAATGGAAAATTGAAGAAAATAGAGACCTTGTTAATATAAATGCTTCTGAGGAACAGTTGGTACATTTTGTCAGTTCAGTTTTGGAGCTCTCCCTATATTCTCTTTCTCTCTCACACAATTGGGCAATTAGATTTTTCTTGGAGCACTTAAGCATTAGATCAAGAAAATCAAAGAAGGAAAGAGGAAGGAAGGATCAAGCAGCTACATTGGGATTATTTGGCTGTATCGATTTGCATGTATGATTTCCTTGCTAGATTTTGCATGGAAGGTACATGCATGTGTTTATTTTGTGCTCTTACTATCATTGCCATGGGTTTTTCTAGGTGTAACAATGTTCTTCAACCTTGTCTTGGCATTTCCAAATAGCCATGGTGTGATGGGGTTCTCATGTTTTGGTTGAGGTGGATTGTCGAAAGGATTCGAAACTGAGTGAGGTGGTCTCTGAAAGAAAGAACACATGGCCTAGTGATCCTTGAATTAGATTGTGGATTATGGTAAATCCTTGACCTAGTAACCCCTGAATCAGACTATGGGTTGTGATAAAACCAAATTTTGTGTTACCTCGATGGGCCTAGGAATCCTTGACTAGTGAATGGAGGGATATATGGTAAAGCCTAGAGGTGGGTGCCCTCAATTAGGCCTAGGAATCCTTGGTTGGTGAATGGGAGGATGTATGGTAAAGCAAAGAGTGTGGAGTTTTGATTAGGGCCTAGTGATCTGGTGGGGATTATGGTCAATCCAAGAGAGTAAGACATGTTGGGTGTGTGTTATTATTTCCATTATTAGGCCCAGTAGGGAAGCCGAGGGGTTAGAGGGGGGGTGGTCAACTCCCCCTTCGTTGCATCGGGCGCAGCGGGGGGGTCACAGGGGGGGCGACAGCCCCCCGTCTCGGGGGGTTTGAGGGGGCCAGTAGTCCCCCTTTATGAGGTCTAGGGTAGCGCAACAGGGAAATTTTTTTTGGACACTATATTAGGTTGGTGGACCTACCTATGGTTTCATGCGTGGTTTTCGCACATGGTTTTGGGCATGATGGTTTTCTTCCCATTGTATTTTGTAGATCCGGTCAAAGGGAACTACGATTATGTTATAATACAGGGTTAATGGATTGGGGTTTATTGATGCTTCGTCACGTATATATATGTATTGTAACATTGAAAGGAATATAATGAAAAATCAATCTAGTAGTCTCGGTTTTTGGATCCAGGGGAAAATCTCTATGTATATATGTTTTATGTTTTATGCTATCGCTATTGTTTATTTTCTGTTTTTAGAATTCGTATACAGGTATTTTTTGTACAGGGTTAAAACCTACAGGAGATAAGTAAATTCCTCATGGTGTAGGTGGAGAAATATTGTCACATCCATACTTGTTTAGGGCCTCGTGATCAAGTGTGGGTTGAGGTCAAGCCTCATTCTATTTATGAGGGTGAGGTGGTTTAGCCTTAGGAAGCCTTGGTTGATTTTGGTTATGATTCCCATGTTCATGCTTGGAATATGGCACGGGGGTGATTGGCTAAAAGAACGATTTACTTTAGCCAATCTATGGTCAAGTTGTTCACAGAAGTCCCATACCTGGTTGGCTCTTGCACTCATAATAAGATCTTTTTTTCCTTAGTATTTCATGTGTAAAAGTGTTGGTTTATATGTGGATTTTATGGTTGTTGTATCCTTATTATTTATGTTGTTCTATATTGGTTATGAGTATGTTTTATTGCAATGATGATGTATGGCTCTCATCATAATTTGATTTGTAAATAAATGAACAATGAATATATGACCTAATAAATGATAATGCAGCTAATGTGATAAGGCATCAATGTTTTTTAGCGATTCTTAAATAAGTATGAGACACCTATGCTCAGATATGTTGGTATGACCTGTAGAATACATATTTGTGACATGTTTGGCGAAATGTCTGTCATGGCTAGTAGGGGTCTCGTCAAGTCTTTGTTCAGGTATTTTCATTAGTATCATTGTTTTGATGTTACTCTTCATTTATGGAAGTTTCATGAAGTTCTGGGCGGTAGCTTGAGTCCTGGCCATGAAAAATTGGCACAAAATTTGGGGTCACAGACTCAAAACAAGCTGAAAAAGTCCCCAGTCATGGACATGCCCTTCTTGTGGGAGCAACTAGAGGGTCCCAGTTGTTAGAGCCTAGATTGACCTCAGGCTGAAGGGAGGCAATTCTAGGGTAACCACAAACCATGCTTAACCTGGTAGCTAGCCATAACAAGTCGGGAGAGGGCTCTCTCCTTGCGAATCTCAGTCAAGATGACTGGATCAAATATGAATTTTAGGCTAGGTATAGTAGCTCTAGGGTTTTTTGGTTGATTTTGATGGTTTTGTTACTAGATCAGATGGAGCAGGCAGCTTGGGTCCAGGAAATCAAGTCAAGAATCAGGGTGTTCTGTGGGGCGAGGTAGGTAGGTCTAAGACTGGTTAGGAGCTGAGGAGGGCATGAAAAGATCATGAGTCCTATTCAAATAGTTGAAAACATCAAAAACTAAATGTATTCCCAAGGCAGAGCATTGTTACCAATGTATTCTACCTATCTATCTTGATTTCATTTAGTTTTGAAGAATGAATTAGATTTTGGCACACATAACACATGAGAAATACTAATCAAAGAAGGATAAACAATGCAAAAACACATTAACACAAGAATCCCACAAAAATAGTTGCAAATCCTGGTTTATTTCCTTGCCAAACTGTTGTAGAGATGTACAATGTAGCTCAGAGGATCCAAGAGAGTCCAAACTTTGCTAATGACTGAAAAAATACATAATCTAGACATCAAAACCACCTAAGCTAGCCATTAGGGGTCGAATCCAAGAGATTAGGGACTATTACAACCATTTCCCAACAAGCAACAGGGATATAAGCAGTGGAACAACTTTCCTTTAAAACCATGGAAACTGATTCATTTACCCCCAAACCACCTCAAAATGATGAATCTACCCTATAAAGTCATTTTACAATTAAATTTACATAGAATAGGATCATTTATTATCATAAATTCATCCAAAATGAGAGAAAAAGTAAACTTGTAGAAAAACTAGGTGAAATTTGGATTTTTGAGCAAACTGGCTCTATGCGTAGCGCCACTGGCTAGGTGTGTTGCGTCACTTCTCAGCTGATTTTGGAGGCCTTCCCCTTAGCCAAATTGAGCCCAAGATAGCTCATTGGAAAGATCTTCCTATCTAATTTGTGGAACATCTTGAATTTTTGCATTTATAGGACATTTTCCCCCTAAAAAGTGGAATCTCCCAAGGCTACTACCTGTGTGTCCAAAAAGAGGCAGAGAGGTCACTTTTTGATGGTTTTTTGACCTTTAGGCGACCAAGTTTTGCTCCAAAATTGCTAAAAATTTCAAGGATTGATGCTCTCATCGTTCTGAATCCAAATATGCAAACCATTTCTCCAAAAAGTCTCCCAGTCAAAACTGTAGCACCAGTGGCACTACGCACCTAGGGCAAATTTCTATGTTGCAAAATTCCAAAAATTGAAAATGACCAAAATTTGTCAAAACTTGCCTAGATTTGGCACAAGGCTCCATCATTAGTTGCTTTAATGGGCTAGTGAAGCTTCAGCCAAGATTTTTAGCTTGTCTTGCTCCTTTTTGCTCCTCAAGTCTCTCCTCAACCTTGCCTTAAGCTTTCTCATCCTTATATTGCATATTTTGTTCCGGGTCATATAGTGATAGGCCATGTGGCGAAGCATATTCTTGTCTCTACTGGCCTTCTCAAGCAACCTTTCAAGGTGTATTTTGACCCTTTCAAGCCAAGTTTCCCAGTCATTCTCAATCTCTTGCTCAATGGAGGTCAACTTGACCTTTGCCTTCTTAGCCTTTTGTTGGTTCTCTTTGATCATTTGCAACTCCATGAGGACTTGCTTGTCGGTCAATTGTTTGTTTTCTTGCTCTAGATATTTGATGACCCATTTAGCCCTCTCCAAATTGATTGACAAGGCTTGTATCTCAGCCTCTTTTTCCTTAATTATCATGTCTTTGACAGTCCTTGGATCTTGAGCATCCAAGTAAATGACATCCACTCCTTGTGTCTCCTCATGATCAACAAGGTCAAAATATCTCTCTTGCCCATCACTAGGATCCTTCTCATGCACATTTTTCTTGCCTTTACCTTTACCCTTGTGTTTCTACCCAACTCGTGCCTGTTTGGCCGAAGAAGAAGGCAAAGCCCCTTCCACTCCTTGTGGAGATAGCATTTGCCTGTGGCCTGAAGATGAAGGCAAGACCCCTTCCACACCTTGTGGAGATAATACTAGCCTAGCAGCTGCAAAGAGTTTCCTAGAGCCCCTCTCGTATGTCACAAATATTAGCACTCCAACAGTTTTAGTCTCTTGGACCTTTTCATGTCCTAAAGGTCCACCTTCTTCATAAGGCACTGATGAAAAGACTTGAGGGCCTTTGGACATTTCATGAGAAATGAAGGTCTCCCATGGCATGTTAAGAGGGTTCAATTGATGCAAAACAATGATTTTAGTCAAAGAGTAGTGGTAGATGCTGGTTAACTACTGGGGGTATGATTTCTTTTTTATAATGAATGCCATCTTCTCTATGTTTCTGAACATGAAGCAGGGGATATTCATCATTCTCACCCTAGTGAAATGCATCAACAGTCTAATGTGGTAGCATACATTCGGGAGACCTTGCCTTCACAAGTAAAGTACTTGATGATAATCTTCATTAATGGAGCAAACCTGTCCTCCAAGAATTTAAAGGGGAATAATCTCTTGAGTCTGTTATGATATTTAGCCTTGATGTAAGGCTCATAGTACTCTATGTCAATGTCCTGACCTTTGTTCCACTTTTCACCCACATTTGGAATACCTGTAGCCTCTGAAATGACAGCTGGTGACAAAGTGAATGTAACTCCAGCAAGGTTTACCTCATTGTTGTCCAAATGTGTCACAAACAACCTTACTAATTCATGATGGGATTTAACCCTTTCCACCATTTCACAAAAACTGAAACATGACTAATGTCTGAAACAAGAAAGGGCAAATGGGCAGGCTTGTAGCTCCCTCAAACTGGTGGGCTCCTCTCTGATATGTTTTCCTCCCTTATGAGGCTTTCTGCCCTGTGTGTCTCTCTCCCTGGAACTGTCACTATGGGTTTCTTCCTCCATTTCATACTCACTGTCCCTCTCCATTGTTGTACAGTTGTTTCTCTTTGTGGTGAATGAAGAGTGGTGGATTGGTGAATGAAGGTAAGATGAGTATGAAGGGATTTGAATAGGAAAATAGGTGAGGGTGAAAAGTAGTGGGAAAGGGATGTAGGGAGTGAGTAGGGTTAGTGAATAGTGTAGGGTTTGGGAATGTATGTGTAAGGGTTTGGGGATTAGGGAAATGTTTAGGGAATGATGTCAAGGGAATTATATATGGGAGAATGGGGTTTAGGAAAACAATAAAAGATGATATATGATAGCAGTAATGAGTGCGCTTTTTACAATATATGAGACAATTTAGTGACAATTAGGGTTTGATGTTTTTGAGAGACAAAACGACCCAAGATTGATGCAAAAATTCTTTTTAGCAAGAATTGTGGTGATACTTACTTGCAATGGAGGAAATTGGGAGTTTTGAGGCGATTTGATGCAATTTGTAATGATTTGTAGCTCAACTACCAGGTGCGCAACGCTAGTTCAAAATTACATAGCAGGAAAAACCCGGGTGCGTAGCGCCGCTCCTATGTGTAGCACTGGGCTTTGGTGCGTAGCGCCAGGCAGTTTTCTCCAAAAACAAAGCAATTTCACTCCCTTTGTTCAATAACACCTCAAAATCACGTTTTTTCTCATGAACCTCAACTCAAACAATGAAATAACTTGAGAGAAAAATGGGCTTTATATGGCTTGGGAACTTTTGATTTGTCATTCTTCAAAACCCACTTTATAATGTCTATTGGCTTTTTCAAATACTCTGTTTTCTGGATGCTTGATTTTTTGCTTGAAATAGGTGAACTGATGCTTGTTTTCTTTGACTTTTTGTAGTGGCATGTACTTGGAAATATCAACAGATGACCAGGAGCAACATGAGACTATTAATTACATATGGGAAATGATAAAATTGCATGAAATTTACAAATAAATACCAATGCTCTGTTTTCACCTCAAACTAGTCTTGAGGTGAAAAACTTATTAAGTTTACAACTTATGATATTAAAATTTCCTGATGATTAGTGTCATCCTCATGTGTTCGTTGACCATTATTAGTCAATAATCACTGAAAATTTGACATGGTGAAACCCTAATACCTAATGATACTATAACCCTAAGACCTAAGACCTATTTAATGAAATAAACTGAAAATGAACCTGAACCTGAACCATTGATTGAATCACACATGAAAATAGGTTAGCAGATATGTGTCATGAGGGAAAAATTGAAATGTTCCTACCATCAGTTGATCCATGACCTAATGGAATGCAACTCATTGAGAATGGGACTTCTAATATGAATGCAAAAGAGTGAATTTTGATCACTGATGGCGGTGTGAAGAGACTGACACTAACATTGGCTCCAATGGGGATGGTAGCTCCTTGGAGGTGCCAAGAACCATAGATCTCTGGGATAAGTAGACTAGTGCCTCATCCATTGGGAAATATGGTCAATATACTTCAAAGACTGAAACTGACACTATGAAAATGGACTCAAGACTCAAACTAACTCAAGACTCAAATATTGACTCAAGACTCAAAGACTGATACAAATCACTCAACTTTATAGCCTTCACCTCGGGCCCCAAGCTGAAATGAATTGTATCTTTTGAACACTTGCAATGAAAGGAAAATGGTATATGCAATGATCACTTCATGATTTCAGAAATCACCTTAGAAGATGTAGTGCTTCAGGAGCCTACCATTGACTAGTCCCCCTGAACAATCTTGTCCATCCATCTCTTTCAGCAGGAATGCATTTTGTCCTCTGTATGCAGCAATCTTATAAGGTACCTTCCATAAGTTTTCAAACTTGTCATGCTTGCCTTTATCTTCATTCCTAGCATCCCACCATAACACTACATCCTCAAGCTAGAATGTATCTGCTTTTGTTTTCCGATCATAGATCTTTTTGATATTCTCCTGCAATCTGAAAGTATTTTGGAAAACTTCCTCCCTTGTCTAATGTAAATGGATCATCTGATTGATTCTTCGCTAAAAATCATCTTCCTCACTGCCAGCTTCCTGTAAAAGTTTCACAACCAGAACTGCAAGGGATGTCATAAAGACTGTGAATACCATATACTATTTCAAATGGAGACATACCTATAGACTTATTTTGGCTCACCCTGTCCACCCACGAAGCATTAACTAACTTTTTATGCCAACTTTTCTTATTTGTTTCCAGCAGATCCTTGATGATGTTCACCAATGACTTCTTGGATGATTCAGCCAGACTATTACCTTGCAGGTAATATGTTGTGGAGTGACCTAAGGTAATCTTATACTTGCTGCAAAAATCGATCATCTTCTTGGATTTGAATGCAGCTGCGTTATCTGTGATGATTTTACTAGGACAACCAAAACGAGATAAAATATTTGATTCCAAAAATTGAATGATTACCATGTATATTGCCTGTATGGTCGAGATTTCTTCAATCCACTTGGTAAAATAGTCAGTTGCTATTAGGATCCATTTGTGCTGAGCTGATGATGTTGGATGGATCTCCTCGATAAAATTGAGTCCCCATTGCTGAAATGGTGCATTGACTTCAATTAGTTTTAAAGGAAGAGGCATCAACTTTCTTTTCCCCTCAAAGATCTAACATTCATGACAGCTCATGATTGTTTTATAGGCATCCAAAAATAAGGTTGGTCAGTAATAACCTGCTCTCAATATTTTGTTTACTGTTGTCTTCTAGAACAAGTGACCACCACAATCACCCTTGTGAAAATCACTCATCACTTGTTGGGCTTCATCTTCAATTATACAGTTCAGCAAAACACCTCCTAGATCTTTCCAATAAAAGGCGTTATTCAAAATGCAGAATTTAGCAGCTTTAAGTTTAAGAGTTCTACCTTTGTTTTTTGTCATTTCCGGAGGTGGTGAGAGGTGCTTAAGTACATACACAATATCTGAATACCATGGTGAGTGAGGGAACAGTTCAGACACTTGAATTAGGGAGCTTTCTTCTTCATCCTCATACATGGTTGCAATAAGATTTATATCTAAAGCATGCAAATTTGATTCCACCATCAACCTCACCAAGCCTTGTCCTTTGATCAACTTTGTAGGCTTGATCTCCAGATCGTATTCTAACATTGCTGCAATCCATTTTCCCCACCTTCCTTCTGGATCGGTTTGTACTAGCACATCCTTAACTGCTGCGCTAGGAACATATGCTATGATGTGAGAATACAGAATATACACTTCAAAGTACTTCAAAGCTTTGATAAGAGCAAGAGCCTGTTTCTCAATTATATTGTACCGCAACGTAGCATCTCTAATGGTTCTGCTGAAAAATGCAATGGGATTTTCTAGCTAATCTCTCTTCTGCATTAAAACTGCTACCATGGTATGCTCAAATGAAAATGAGAATAAAATGAAATCTTCTGTATAATCGGGACTAATCAAAACCGGGGCTATAGATGAAGCATACTTTACCAAATTAAATGATTTCATAGCATCCTCCGTCCATTTTACCACGCTATCCTTCTTTAACATATTAGTAATTTCTCTCAAATTCTCAGCTAGATTGGGTACAAATCTTCATAGGAAATTCATCTTACCATTAAAAGCTTGTATCTCTTTCTTGTTCCTGGGAAAATCTATTCTTCCCCTCATCCATGGCAAAGAGACTTTTCTTCGAATTGAGCAATATCCAAAATTTCCTACATCGCTAAAACACAATCCTAAAATGGTGAAGATGCTCATCATCTAAATTTGAAAACATTGTTAAATCATCTAAATATACAACCAAAAAAAAATCCTTTTCATTGGCAAAAGCAATGTCCATTGCACGCTGAAATGTGGCTCCAACATTTTTCAAACCAAATGGCATTTTAGTATAACGAAATGTTCCCCAAGGGGTGGCGAATGCAGTCTTATCTCTGTCATCTTCATGCACCAAAATTTGATTATATCCTGAATATCCATCGAGCAGTGACATGCGCGATGCTCCAACCACTCTCTGGAGGATATGATCCATCTTCGGCAGTGGGTAATTGTCCTTCAATGACACTTTATTCAAATTCTGGAAATTGATACACACTCTGATCTCCCCGGTATTCTTTCTCACAAGAACAAGATTAGAAATCCAATCAAAAAATATGATTGGGACAATTATACTAGCCTTGTATAATCTGTTTACCTCTTTTTCAATGGACAACAACAACTTGGGATTGATTCTTCTTAGCTTCTGTCGAAACGACTTATGATTTGGCTTGATGGGAATAGTGTGTTGAATTATGTCTTTGTTATACACCTTTAGATCTGAATAATCCCAAGCAAACACGTCAACAAATTCAGGTAACAATCTAACATATTTAGATTTTACCTCAGGAGACAATGTCTTCAACAATTTCACAAACTTGGGCTTATCGGTTGTTCCAAGATTCGCATCCTCAACACCTTTGTCTGTTAGCACCAAGCTTGGCTTCCTAGCCACATCATCTTGATCGAAAAATTCTTCTAAAGGTATGAGACCTTTAGGAATAACATTATCCTTCAGTTGCAATATTTCCATCTGATTCACCTCAATTTCTCGTTCATCGTCATCATGATCACAATATATGGAAGCATCCTTGTAGTTTCCTTCATTCTGCAAGAAATTATTGATTTCCTTATCATCCCAAAACACCTGCCAATACCTTAAGTTATCAGGAACAGCAAGGCAATGCTTGACATGGATTTCAAACTTGTTATTGGAATTCATCGAGATTTTCAAATTACTCGCAGCAGTGGCAAGTGAATCTGCAATAACATTTTGAGCACGAGGTACGACTGTCAAGGTATAATCTGGAAACATCCTTAAGATATCTAAAACTTCATTATGGTAGGCCCTCATCCGAGGATGTTTGGCTTGATATTCACCCTTAACTTGCTTGATTATCAACTCTGAATCTCCATAGACTGGTATCCTTTTTTCATTCAGTTTTTTGAGAATTTTCAAACCGACAATCAATGCTTCATATTTGACTTCATTATTAGAATAGTCAAAGGCCAATTTATATGAACAAATTCTAACACTACTAGGGACTTTATTTGGCTAGAAAATAGGGCTGCGAATCCAAATCCCTATGCCAACACCATCCTTACCCACGGCTCCATCAAAATCCATGCTCCATAGGCTTGCTTCTTCTTCTAAATGTTGGAATTTTGTTTCATTTCCTTTCTTACTTTGACTGATCTCTTCAATTTGTTGTTGTTCATTACCATTTTGCTGTCGTCGGAATGTGGACTGCTTAGAGGTACTTGCAATTTTTTGTCTTTCTTGATCAAGGGCTGCTCTAAATTTTTCTGAAATCTCTAGCACATCTTCTACTTCTACTAACTGACTATCAACATCATTCAAACCACTATCTAAATATAATACAAATGACTCTAAATCTGTATGTATGTCATTAATTAGATGATTAAGCGGTTTCTCCTTGCTCGTAATCATGTACTTCATTTTCTTCTCCCTATATAGTTTTCTCAATTGGCCAAACATAGGAATAATATCATAGGAGAAATCTAGTTGTAAAGTCCCTTTAAGCTTTGCACCCCACGAGCTAGACAAAAGCATACCAAACCGTGGTGGAATGTCTGCAACAACCACATCCATGAGAACATTCTTTGCCGAAATTTGGTCTAAAGACGCCACCAGGTCTTTGATAAGACCAATACAATGAACTGTACTCGAATCAAAAGAATACAGGTCATGATATTTTCGAGTAATGTCAAGGCCCAATTTCTCCATAATGGCTTTTGGCATCAGATTATGGGAAGCTCCGGAATCAAACATGGCATTGTGGAGGACATACTCATGCAATCTAAGGCTTATATAGAATGGAGGAACTTCACTATCCTCAGACTGACCTTCTAAAGCAGGGCCAAAGATGAGCTCAGGGTGATCATCTTCTACATTGACCATATCAGATAAAGGATCTATGTTCAAAATTTTGGACACTTGGTTTTTATAATTGTTGTTCTTCATCAATTCAGTCAAAGGAATTGAAACTTTTAATTTAGCAATCTCATTTTCTAAACTAAAAGCTGAAACTTTATCTACCTCTTTGACTGGAGGGTCCTTCTTTTTGACCTTTTCCTTTGCTACACTTTGCTGATTGGTCTTCTCATTTGCAGATGATCCTTTGTTGGAAGTTGGGTCAGCAGGCTCCTTCCCTTTCTTCTAAATGTTCGAGGAGTCATTCATAGGTTGTGTTTCCCTTCTCTTCTGAATTGGGATGACTGGTACACCTTTGCTTCTCAATGAATATTGTTTTGGCTGTGCTGTCAATGCATTCATATATCCTCATTGATAATCATCTGACTCATCCTCCACAACTGCTTCATTTGCTAGTATGTAATCTTCATCCTTTTGAACATCAGGGATCTCTGAATATTCTTCATCTTCCGTGAGATAGGTGGGCAAACCATCAACAGTAAAGAAATGATTTTCCTCCACCACCGGATCATCATCATCTTCACTCTCCATTCCATGTACATAATTTTGTTGCAAAGGAGTTTTGACTTGCTGCTGTGATGACTGATCTTGTGCCTTCTACTCCCTTTGTTTAATCCTGAACTGAGGTTGCTACTATCCTCTGAAGTTTGGATTTCTGATTGTGGTTTTGGGCTTCTTTGCAATTGTTAACTGATCGAACATCTTCTCAATTTTCCGGAGTATATGATCTACCTTAACATCCAAGGAATATTCTTCTTCCTTTATAGTCACCTTCTTTTCAATTTTCATCCTTGCTCTTTTGGACAGCAGATTTGCCTCTACACTCACTGCGTTCTTCTGCATATCCACAAGTGTGGTAGGATTTCTTTCTCTCAACTGATATACCATATCAGCATCAAAGCCGTCGGGAAATTTGATCAATGCTAACCCCATCAATGGCTTAATGTCAGTTAGAATAGCATTATAAATTGTATTGAACCTTACGCAATAATCTTGGACACTTTCACCTGCATTCCTTTTCATATTTTCATACTCAGATAGAATTTGGAGAGGATATTTCTTTACCTCCCATCGGTCTAGGAATTATCTATGGAGAACTGGAAAAGTATTAATAGATCCCGCTGGTAATGCTCTGAACCACTTTCGAACCTCGCCTCCAAAACTCTACACAAATAATCTCATAGACACATTTTCGGCATCTACCTCATGAAGATCAAAGAAGTCATTCATCCTGTCAACATGCTGCTGCACTGTAATACCTTGAGTCACATCAAACAGAGGTATATTACGTTGGTAATCAGTGGGCATATCATCCAAATTCTGAGGCAGAATGAGAGGTGCATATCTGGCAACCATGACTCGAGGCGGATTTGAAATTGGTCTTGGGGAAAGACGAGGATTTATGAAAACAAGAGTTGTTGATGTAGCAGAAGTAATGGGTATTTGATGGGTAATGATAGGGTGATGAGGGAGAGAAGGTATAAACAGAGATGTGGAATGATTCACTGGAATATGGGGAATTGATGATGAAGAAAAAGATGTTGAAGCTAAATTAGAGAGCTTAGGAATTTGATCAATGGTGATGGATGACTGAGGAGAGTTTTGAAGATTTTGGTTACTTATCAATTTGGCCCTTTCGATTTCAAGCTCTTTGGTGAATTCTGGGTCTACGACTATGTCCAGTAGTTCACTATCATATGTGGTTCTAAACAGGGAGAGACCCAAATATTCGTCAAAAGGAAGATCTTCAAGGAATAACCACTCTATCGACATGAATGATATCTGAACACTGGCCTAGGACTTGATAAACTTTCTTGTCTAAGTATCCGAGGGATAAGATTAGGATTTTCAAATACGGGAGGAGGATCAGGATCAGGATTGGACCTGGTGTATCTTCTTAAAGCCAGTGTGTTCAAAGTTCTCAAGAGTTTGATAGTGCTTTACAACTTTCCACTTTTCAACGTACTGAATTCTAAACTTATCATCCAAAAGTTCAGAACTTCTCAATTGTACTTGGGTGATTTGTCCACTTTCCCCAGTATGGTCGCCACTATGTTAGAGCCTAGATTGACCTCGGGCTGAAGGGAGGCAATTCTACGGTAACCACAAACCACACTTAACCTAGTAGCTAGCCCTACCAGGTCGGGAGAGGGCTCTCTCCTTGCGAATCTCAGTCAAGATAACTGGATCAAATATGAATTTTAGGCTAGGTATAGTAGCTCTAGGGTTTTTTGGTTGATTTTGATGGTTTTGTTGCTGGATCAAATGGAGCAAGCAGCTTGGGTCTGGGAAATCAAGTCAGGAATGTAGGGTGTTCTGTGGGGCGAGGTAGGTAGGTGATTAAGCGCTTAGAATTGAGTGAGATGGTAGGTATAATACTGGTGAGGAGCTGAGCAGGGAATGCAAAGATCATGAGTCCTCTTCAAATAGCTGAAAACATCAAAAACTAAATCTATTCCCAAGGCAGAGCACTGTTACCAATGTATTCTACCTATCTATCTTGATTTCATTTAGTTTTGAAGAATGAATGAGATTTTGGAACACATAACACATGAGAAATACTAATGAAAAAAGGAGAAGCAATGCAAAAACACATTACCATAAGAATCCCACAAAAATAGCTGCAAATCCTGGTTTATTTCCTTGCCAAACTGTTGTAGAGATGTACATTGTAGCTCAGAGCATCCAAGAAAGTCCAAAGTTTGCTAATGACTGAAAAAATACATAATATAGACATCAAAACCACCTATGCTAGCCATCAGGGGTTGAATCCAAGAAATTAGGGACTGTTATAACCATTTCCCAACAAGGAACAGGAATATAGGCAGTGGAACAACTTGCCTCTAAAACCATGGAAACTGATTCATTTACCCCCAAACCACCTCAAAATGATGAATCTACCCTCTAAGGTAATTTTACAATTACATTTACATAGCATAGCATCATTTACAATCATAAATTCATCCAAAATGAGAGAAAAAGTCAACTTGTAGAAAAACTAGGCGAAATTTGGATTTTTGAGCAAACTGGCTCTATGCGTAGCGCCACTGGCCAGGTGCATAGCGCCACTTCTCAGCTGATTTTGGAGGCCTTCCCCTTAGCCAAATTGAGCCCAAGATAGCTCATTGGAAAGGTCTTCCTGTCTAGTTTCTGGAACATCTTGAATTTTTTCATTTGGAGGTCATTTGTCCCCTCAAAAGTGGAATCTCCCAAGGCTACTTCCTGTGTGTCCAAAAAGAGGCAGAGAGGTCATTTTTTGATGGTTTTTTGACCTTTAGGTGACCAAGTTTTGCTCCAAAATTGCTGAAAATTTCAAGGATTGATGCCCTCATCGTGTTGAATCCAAATATGCAAACCATTTCTTCAAAAACTTTCCCAGTCAAAAGCGTAGCACCAGTGGCACTACGCACCTAGGGAAAATTTCTGTGTTGCAAAATTCCAAAAATTGAAAATGACCAAAATTTGTCAAAACTTGCCCAGATTTGGCACAAGGCTCCATCATTAGTTGCTTTGATGGGCTAGTGAGGCTTCAGCCAAGATTTTTAGCTTGTCTTGCTCCTTTTTTCTCCTCAAGGCCTTCCTCAACCTTGCCTTAAGCTTCCTCATCCTTATATTGCATATTTTGTTCCGGGTCATATAGTGATAGGCCATGTGGCGAAGCATCTTCTTGTCTCTATTGGCCTTCTCAAGCAGCCTTTCAAGGTGTATGTTGACCCTTTCAAGCCAATTTTCCCGGTCATTCTCAATCTCTTGCTCAATGGAGGTCAACTTGACCTTTGCCTTCTTAGCCTTTTGCCAGTTCTCCTTGATCATTTGCAACTCCATGAGGACTTGCTTGTCAGTCAATTGTTTGTTTTCTTGCTCTAGATATTTGATGACCCATTTAGCGCTCTCTAAATTGATTGACAAGGCTTGTATCTTAGCCTCTTTTTCCTTAATGATCATGTCTTTGACAGTCCTAGGATCTTGAGCATCCAAGTCAATGACATCCACTCCTTGTGTCTCCTCATGATCAACAAGGTCAAAATATCTCTCTTCCCCATCACTAGGATCCTTCTCATGCATATTTTTCTTACCTTTACCTTTACCCTTGTGTTGCTGCCCAGCTTGTACCTGTTTGGCTAAAGAAGAAGGCAAAGCCCCTTCCACTCCTTATGGAGATAGCATTTGCTTGTGGCCTGAAGATGAAGGCGAGACCCCTTCCACACCTTGTGGAGATAATACTCGCCTGGAAGTTGTAAAGAGTTTCCTAGTGCCCCTCTCATATGTCACAAATACTAGCACTCCAACAGTTTCAGTCTCTAGACCTTTTCATTTCCTGAAGTTCCACCTTCTTCATAAGGCACTGATGAAAAGACTTGAGGGCCTTTGAACATTTCATGAGAAATGAATGTCTCCCATGGCATGTTAAGAGGGCTCAGCTGATGCAAAACAATTATTTTAATCAAAGAGTAGTGGTAGATGTTGGTTAACTACTGGGGGTATGATTTCTTTTTTACAATGAATGCCATCTTCTCTGTGTTTCTGAACATGAAGTAGGGGATATTCATCATTCTCGCCCTAATGAAGTGCATCAACAGTCTAATGTGGTAGGCATACAGTAGGAAGAACCTGCCTTCACAAGTAAAGTACTTGATGATGATCTTCATTAATGGAGCAAACCTGTCCTTCAAGAATTTAAATGGGAATACTCTCTTGAGTCCGTTATGATATTTAGCCTTGATGTAAGGCTCATAGTACTTTATGTCAATGTCCTGACCTTTGTTCCAATTTTCACCCACATTTGGAATACCTGTAGCCTTTGAAATGACAGCTGGTGACAAAGTGAATGTAACTCCAGCAAGGTTTACCTCATTTTTGTCCAAATGTGTCACAAACAACCTTGCTAATTCATGATGGGATTTAACCCTTTCCACCATTTCACAGAAACTGAAACATGACTGATGTCTGAAACAAGAAAGGGCAAATGGGCAGGCTTGCAGCTCCCTCAAACTGGTGGGCTCCTCTCTAATATGTTTTCCTCCCTTATGAGGCTTTCTGCCCTGTGTCTCTCTCTCTCTCGAACTGTCACTATGGTTTTCTTCCTGCATTTCATACTCACTGTCCCTCTCCATTGTTGTACAGTTGTTTCTCTTTGTGGTGAATGAAGAGTGGTGGATTGGTGAATGAAGGTAATATGAGTATGAAGAGATTTGGATAGGAAAATAGGTGAGAGTGAACAAGAGTGGGAAAGGGATGTAGGGAATGAGTAGGGTTAGTGAATAGTGTAGGGTTTGGGAATGTATGTGTATAGGGTTTGGGGATTAGGGAAAATTTTAGGGAATGATGTCGAGGGAATTATATATGGGAGGATGGGGTTTAGGGAAACAATAAAAGATGATATATGATAGCAGTAATGAGTGCGCTTTTTACACTATATGAGACAATTTAGTGACAATTAGGTTTTGATGTTTTTGAGAGACAAAACAACCCAAGATTGATGCAACAATTCTTTTCAGCAAGAATGGTGGTGATATTTACTTGCAATGGAGGAAATTGGGAGTTTTGAGAAGATTTGATGCAATTTTCAATGATTTGTAGCTCAACTTCCAGGTGTGTAGCACACTCTCCTAGGTGCGTAGCGCCGGTTTGGTGTGCAGCGCCAGTTCAAAATTACATAGCGCCAGGCAGTTTTCTCCAAAAACACAGCAATTTCACTCCCTTTGTTCAATAACACCTCAAAATTGCATTTTTTCTCATGAACCTCAACTCAAACAATGAAACAACTTGAGAGAAAAATGACCTTTATATGGCTTGGGAACTTTTGATTTTTCATTCTTCAAAACCCACTTTATAATGTCTATTGGCTTTTTCAAATACTCTATTTTTTGGATGCTTGATTTTTTGCTTGAAATAGGTGAACTGATGCTTGTTTTCTTTGACTTTTTGTAGTGGCATGTACTTGGAAATATCAACAGATGACCAGGAGCAGCATGAGACTATTTATTACATATGAGAAATGATAAAATTACATGAAATTTACAAATAAATACCAATGCTCTGTTTTCACCTCATACTAGTTTTGAGGTGAAAAACTTATTAAGTTTACAACTTATGATATTAAACTTTCCTGATGATTAGTGTCATCCTCATGTGTCTACTGACCGTTATTAGTCAATAATCACTCAAAAATTGACATGGTGAAACCCTAATACCTAATGAGACTATAACCCTAAGATCTAAGACCTATTTAATGAAATACACTGAAAATGAACATGAACCTGAACCATTGACTGAATCACACATGAAAATAGGTCAGCAGATATGTGTCATGAGGGAAAAACTGAAATGTGCCTACCATCAGTTGATCCATGACCTAATGGAATGCAACTCCTTGAGAATGGGACTTCTAATATGAATGCAAAAGAGTGAATTTTGATCACTGATGGCGGTGTGAAGACACTAACACTAACACCAGTTGCATTCATGCCCATGTCATCGGAGCGAATGAGGTTCTAATTCTGTAAACTGTCAAGTTACGTCAAGGGTTGGTCACCTAGAAGGGTTGGTTGGCTCCTAAAGATTCTGTAACATGTGTAGAAGGTTAGATTGGTTGTGTTTTCTCGATTCCACTTCTTTAATTTTACATGGGAGTTGAATTAGATCATAGTACCCTCTTGTCACATGTTTACCCCAATGGACCAGTTAACATGAGTAAATGTTGGAGGAGGTTGTTGCACAATGGTATCAGGGCATGGTTCACCCCTTGGACTAGATGGGCGATGTGTTGGTCATGCATTCATATTGGTTGCATATGTGTTCTCTATGTTTCTGGTCTATGTACTTGTTTTGTATGCATGGTGTTTGTCATGGTTGCATTTGTGTCACCATGTGAAAGTCGATGGTGTGTTGTTGGATGTGTTTATCATGAGTATTGGTCATTTATGCATTGATTATGTGTGTCAGTGTTTGTATGTATTGTGTATGCATGCATGTAGTACATATGTTCACTATGCATAAATTGACATGGTCATAGTTGTCATGCATGGGGTCATAATGTGTGGTTGATACGGTCATGCATTTATGATCGGAATATGGTTATGATGATATCTATATGCTTTTATGATTATTTTTATAAACCTATTGTGATAATTGGTTTATCTTGCAGACGAGATATCCTACCTTGAAATATACTGAGATATGTTGATTATCTTATGTTCTAATTACGCTAACATGGTATATTTGTAGGAAGAATATCAAGGATGACTAGCAAGATGGTAGACTACAGTTTCTAAGGCTCTACCTATGGATCAGATGAGAAGCATGGTGTTGGGAACTCTTTTGAATTAGCAAAAACATTGAGAATATTGAAGGAATAAATAAGGAGTTGCAAAGAAGATAATGACAAAATCATGCAGGCACAAGAGAAACAAGAAAAATTCAATGCAATAATCCTTCAGAGTTTTTCAAAATTGTAGCGACATGTACCACTTTGGATCAACCATGGGCATGGTCATAGGACTAATGGGGCATATGGAAGTAGGTCTCATGGTGGTCACAGGTCGAATAGGGATGACATGATCACAGATGGCAAGTTCTTGGACACTATAGATAGGAGAGGTGATGGACACAAGTATTATTCCAGTTATGGTTTTGAATAATCACTATGATCGTCATCATTATCACCCTTACAGGGGGAGTGACAAGGGATATTTTCTGGATGAGATTAAGAAAGCTAAGAAACCTACCTTTAATGGATATTTTAAGAAGCCGGAGGATGCAGATGCCTGGTTACTTGGTATGAAGAAGTTCTTTGAACTGCATGAGTACACAGAGAATATCCAGAGTAACTAGATATTCTAGTTATCTTCAGCCTCAAAGGGAAAGCAAAATCTAGTGGGAAGATGTAAAATGGGTCAGAGACATCATGACAGAAGAGTTGAGTTGACATGAATTCAAAAGACTTTTCAGGAATAAGTACTTTTCAGGAAGGCTCCATGACAGTAAGGTCAAATAATTTCACTAGCTAAAGATGGGATCGATGAAATCTGAGGAGTATATAGCTAAGTTCCAGGAGCTATTGAGGTATGTATCGTACCTTAAGGATGAAAAGGCTAAAGTTCAAATATTTGTCAGTGGATTTTCATTATCTTTTAGAGATCAGATTGATTATGATGAGCCTCGGTCACTTGAGGAATTTATTGGGAAATCGTAACACTATTATGAGCAGTCAAAACGTAAGAATGAATCTTATCTAGGATGGAAAGGGAAAAATAAAGATAAAGGTAAATGGTAGCCAAAAATAACAAGGCCTTAGAATGTAGAAGAGAAAGAGAATGTTGCACCATACAATAAGTTCAACGTAGCTAGACAGGGACATGGGTCACAACAGCAGAATAGAGGTGATGGCACAGGATGGTTGGAGTGATGGACATGTGGTAAGGAACATATTAAGAGGGATTGTCTACAGAATCAAGGTGGTAGGCCTCATATTTACAGTGCACGGGAGGCGTAGACAATTGGGGATATTGACAGAGCATTCCACATATTTATGCAACGCTGGATAACAAGTAGGAAAAGCACTAAGAAAGTATTATAGAGACGAACTATAACATTTTTTATCAATTTGTTTCCATTTTGATTGACCCTGGATCTAATTATATTTATGTTAGTCCTGACCTGGTGGATAAATGTGGTTTGAATTAAGAAGTGCATGCAGAATCTTAGTTAGTGCAGTTGGCTACAGGTACGAAGAAAAGAGTGCATCATTGTGTAAGATCTTGTGCATTTGAGTTAAATGGCATGCCTATCAACACATTTGAATGTATTTTCATTGGGATCATATAGTATGCTTTTGGGTATGGATTGGTTATATCTTCATAGGACTAAGGTGGATTATTAGGACAAATCCATTAAGTTCATGGATGACAATGGAGAACAAAGAATCTTGCAGGGTAAGAAGAAAGAAACATTAGTTAGAATGTTGATATGTATGCAGGAAAAGCGCAGTCGCAGAAAAGGGTGTGTGTTATTTGTAGTGCATATTTCTAGCGATAAAGGTGAGGATGGGGATGCAAAGGTATTGAGCAAGTACCCAATTCTATAGTAGTTTTAGGATGTGTTTCCGACAAATATTTCAAAGTTGTTGCCTCACAGAGAAGTGGGATTTTCTATTGAGTTAGTAATAGGGGCAGCACTAACATCGAAAGCATTGTATAGGATGAGCACACCAGAGTTAGTAGAGCTGAAGTTACAGTTGAAGGAAATGCTTGACAAGGGATACCTTAGGCCATGCGTATCACCTTGAGGTAGTATGTTATAAAGCTCCATTGGTAGTATGTTTTGTTTTCATTGATTTGTTGGTTATAGGTGTCATTAAACACTGAGGACAATGTTCCCCTAATGGGGAGGGGTTTGTAATAGCCTTTGGTTAAAAGTTCATGTAATAAAGGTTAATAAAGGAAAAATAAGATGAGGGTCATGGGACATGTATTCCAAGATGAATGTTTGAAAAAAAAACATTTTAGTGGGTGTCACTTTGGTTTATTATGGCTAAGGAAATTGGCAAAGGCATTGACAAAAGCATTGGAAAAAAGAAAAGAGGCATTATTTGGCATTTTATTTATGAGAAATAAAGGAAAATAGGAGAAAAGGTAGGTGAAGGGTTGCAAATTTTCATGAGAGGGAAATTGAAGGAAAATTTATGAAAAATTAAGAAAATAGAGGCCTCAATAATAAAAAGGCTTTAGAGGATCAATTCACAACTTTTTTCAGTTTAATTTTGGAGCTATCTCTCTATTCTTTCATACTCTTGCACAAAAAGAGCATTATTAGAGCACTTTATCATTGAATAAAGGAAAGAAAAGGAAGGAAGAGGACAAGCAAGGAAAGCAAGGACAAACATGGAAGGTTGGATCAAGTAGCTTCAACAAGAATATTTTGTAGGTAATAGGTTGCATGTATGATTTCTTATTTTCTGTGTGAATACTTGGTACATGCATTGGTTTATTTGGTTCATTTGTTGTCAATGACATGGGTTTTGACTGGTTTGACAATGGTTTTGATCTTGGCTTTCCATTTCCTGGATAACCATGGTGTGATGGGATTCTTTTCTTGGTTGAGTTTTGGATTTCTAGAAGATTTTGGAATCAGGTGAGGCGGTCTCAGGAAAATTCCCAAGGGTTGGGGGTGGAGGTGATTTAATCTCCGAGAAGCCCTCAACAAGTGGGTGGAGACATGCAAATTCCTCAAGGTAATAGTGAAGAAACTCTAAGGATTCCAAGCTTGTTTGGGTTTCGTGATTTCTTGACCCGTTTTTACTAGATCGCAGTAGCCCGAGGGTGGAGGTGGTTTATTTTTCGAGAAGCCCTAGTTGTTTATGTCTTGAGATCACACATTCATGCTTGGAATATGGCACAAGGGTGATTAGATGAAATAAATATTTGGTTCCAATCAATCTATGGTTGAGTGCTACGTGGAAATCCATGACTTGGTTGGCTTTTGCATCAGTTAATAAGAGTGAATTTCCTATTTTATTCTATGAGCACTTATATTTGATATTATGATGGTTTGATGGCTATTAGGTCATGGTTAATAATTTGGTTATAAGAATGGATATGAAATGTGTTCTAGCTATGAATTTTTTTAGGATTTAATAAGTATTTTTTGGTTAATGAATGCATGGAATAACAAGTGTTATTGCAGATATTATGAGAGGGCATTAGACCTTCTTGATGGTTCTAAGATAATTTTCAAACTCCTATGATGATATATGCATTCATGACCTATAGATTACATGTTCACCATATGTTTGATGAAATGACTGTCATGGTTAGGCTTCGTTAGGTCAATTTCTTATTCAAGCTTTGTATGTTGATCGTTGTCTTTATGCCATTTATCATTCTAAGAAGTCTCAGGTAGTTCTGGGAAGGGGTCTATAGGCTGGCCTGGAATTGTGGCTAAGATCTCATGATCGCAAGCACTGAATGAGAAATTTAGGTCACAACCACATGGAGCAAGGCTTGTGAGCGAAATTGGAGGCCTTCAACCACATGCATGCAATGTCAAAGGTGCAATTGGGAGTCTAGGTCATTGAAACGAAGTTCCAGATCAAGGATTGACTACCTAGGGTTTTTCATTAGCTCTCGGGTGATCTGTAATCCTTGTAGAATGTCAGTTTGTGGTCAGTAAGTCTCAGTTGTAGGCCCCACTTCCCTAACTGGAGCCAAGAGGTCGGGCCATGTTATAGTGACACTCGGTTTCAAATTTACCCAGAGGGATTATAAAAGAAAAGAAATGTGGGAGGGGGAGTTACAAGTCGATCCTTCATATGCCACTAGTTTTGTTGCAAGTCGTTCATGAATCTAATGCAATGTGATCCTCATGTTGATCCTGATTGAGCTACTCTAGAATATGAGTAACTTGGCTAAGTTGAATGTCCAAAGATTCCATGGAAGTGGCTTGAACAACATTATGTTTTGGCTTAAGAGGATGAGGGTCAATTACCTTTCCATAGTCATCTTCTCCCAACCTATGGTTGACTAGGTGGCCTCCATCCCCCTACCCGTTTTGGCCTGCCCACTATAATCTGGCATGGTTGGTTCTCTCACTGTTCAACAAATTACAAACAATACATAGCATGGTTAGTCCAATAAGTGTTAGAACCATCAACCTTCATGCCTAGATATCCACACAATCTTTGAGAAACACCCTTGCCCTTGAACCCCAAATCCCCTCCAAGAAACTCTATATAGTGAATGACGAGCACCTAATTTTGAAGTTGTGCTGCAAACATGCCTTCCTTGGAGGAAAGACTAAATAACTTACACCACCAATAGAAAAATTATAGTTTATAAAACAACTCCAAAGGTCCATCGAGAATGCAAAACCTAGGTATGGTTGTCTTTAGGAGTGAATATTCCTAGCACGCCTCTGGCTAGCCCCCACCAGAAGAAGAAAAAAAAGCCTAGGTTGACATGAATTAAATTGTATCCCCACAGACAAAAGAGTTATTCAATGCCTAGGTGAAATAAGAATAGAGACCCAAAAAGAGAAAAATGGCACCTTACTAGAGAAACCAGAGGCAAGTCTAGTGGGAAACCATGCATGTGCTAGGCATCGAAGCACTGAGCCTCCTCCCTAATTCCATGCAGTGGATTTGAACTGCCTTTTGTGATGCCTTGGTTCGAGACTATCAAGCTATTCTCATGCCCTTCTCTTAGCAACTCATCCCCCAATCCGAAAAAAATCCCCTCGTGGCACAATGTCCAACTCCTCGACCAAGCTTGCCACCCCCAGCTTGACTCCTTGGTTAGGAGTTGCAAGTGTACCTCCATTAAACTTGCACCCATACCACCCTCCAATTCACATAGCATGTTAATCATCCAGACTAAAATACTTAGAGATCTTTCTCTGGTCGCATCCACTGACTTGCTAGAGTTCTCCTTAATATCATGTGTGCATGCATGGAAGTAGGGTGCCATGCCACCCATACTATCTGTCAAGAGATTCAATGGGGTAGCAGGCACCTTCACCAAGCCTTTCAATCACCACATTTTTCACCCTATCAAGGAGCATATAATCTTAACCATTAAAGCTATTCATAATTATAATTATTCGATAAGGCATTTATCTGGGAAGAACTCCCCTGCCGTGCCACTTTGTAGCTTCCTGCGTCATTGATTTTTGTGTTAGACAATGGAATTGGTATTCACCATTTGATCATGGTTACAGGTGCTAGGTGGACATAAGTTGAATGGTTTCTTAAATGGTTTGATTATTTCTTAAACAATGATATCCCCTCTTATCTGAGTCGCTACACTAGTGCGGCATAGTCCCTATCGATCTTCATAGATAAAACACCAGCCAAAGCATGTAAGGGATGAAGACGACATTGTTTCAGATGTTTTTTCAATGACACTGTCTTCCCCTCTTTCTTTTGCTTCTAGATGGAAGGTGTGTTATTGTAATGTGGATCATTTTATGGAATTTACAACTCCAATAATTCATCTTCAATATCTTCCCAAGGTACTTGTTGTGAAACCCTATTGTGATTCTAGTTATTGTTCTGTCATTGGCTCTTCATTAATTACTAGGAATAATTCTTGGTTTAGGATGGAGGGATTCAGAAGTTGAATCCATGCCCTTCTTCAGTCTTGTGATTACGCAAATGATCATATCGATCCACGCTCACGGAGACAAACATCTTAAGGCTAGTAAAAGAGGATGTAAGGGTTTTCTGAACTGTTGAAGAGATTTTCACTTCACTTTAGGCATCTGAAATAACTTAAACAGATTCGAGGAAGATTGCATCTTTTAGTGATCAGTCGAATATCTCTAGAATCAAAAATCATAAGTGGGATTCTTTGAAGCACCTGTTATAAGTCGCAGACCCTTCGTTTCCCCCGTAGCAGATCAAGGTACGAGCCCAAGACAACCGACTTGATGGAATTGACGAAAGTTTAATCTTCTGAAGGTTGAACGCGCCTATCGTCTATGGTGTGGTCTGTTTGAAGGGGAAATATAATGAAAAATAACTAAGTCTCAACATATTTTCCTAGATTTTCCCGCTTATTAATTAAAAATTTTATTTTGTTTTGATCAAAATTGGATTGGTTCAACCACGTGTTAGATGCTTTCCAGCAAGTCTGCCTCATGTGATCGAGTTGACACTCCTATTCGTCAAATAATTTTTTATGACAGGTTTTTTTTCAAAATTGTCTCTGCATGGTTTTTCTTTTCTATTTTTACCCCTCAAATAAATATTATGTATTGTGTTTTTGTGTTATTAATATAAAGATAGTTTTGTTGGTTAAATATAAATTTTAGTAATTTTTAATTTAAAGTAACTTTCAACTAAGTTGTTATAGGCTGATTGGTTTGAAGGGAAAATATAATGAAACGAGAGTTATATGGTGGAAATGTCATTTCCCTTGTCTTTTGGGCATTGTCACCACCTGGTTTTTGTTTAAAAAATAATATATTTTCGGTTTTTTTTGTAATTAAACAATACTACATTCTTAAAATTTTATATATATTATAATTATATTTTAATAATAAACATGTATAGTTATAATAAAATTTTTAACCATTCAACTCTCATGTCTACATCACACCATCATTGTCATCTATCAATCAACCTCACCTAAAGTTAAGTTGGTCCTTTTATAAGACAAGAGCCACATAGTGGCAATGTCATTGGGCTTACTTTTTTACACATTGTCAACATGTGGATTTTGTTTATTGTGCAAGAATGACATGAGCCTATGTGTGAAAATGATATTTGTATGAATTTAAACAAAATTCGAAAGTATTTAAAGAATGAATAGCACCACTTTTGCCATGCAAATCCATTGATTTCTAGCTTGCCAAAATGCACTCAACGGAAGTTTCTCTAAGAAACCGAACACCCTATTTCACCAACTACTTTTATGAAAAAGATGTTGAAGATGAAGAGATTAAAAGAGAACACTAATACACATCTAGAATCTCTACAAACTCTTGAAACAAATTAAAGGAGACAAAGCCACAAAATTCAAAAGTATTTAAAGAATGAATAGCACCACTTTTGGCATGCAAAGCCATTGATTTCTAGCTTGCCACAATACACCCAATGGAAGTTTCTCTAAGAAACTAAACACCCCATTTCACCAACTATTTTATTAAAAAAATGTTGAAGATGAAGAGATTAAAAGAGAACACTAGTACACATCTAGAATCTCTACAAACTCTTGAAACAAATTAAAAAAAGCAAAACCTTCTCTTGCCAACATGATCATAAATAGCTATTAAAAAAACCTACAATATTTATTAATAATAATTTAAAGTAAGACAAAAATTATGTGTTTAAAATATCAAAATAATTTTTCCTGAACTAATGTATTATGATAAAATAGTAATTAAAAATAGTAATTAATTAAACCATTATTAGAAAGATATTAATATTTAGTATTTAAAGATATTTTAAACAACTTAATTTTTTATTATCATAGAACGTCATATAAATTTCACAATCACATTTAGGTATTTATTTGGATTCCATCCAGAAAAAACAGGAGGCGTGTCAATTCCATTTTTATTTTGACCGATTGAGATGTGGCAATTTGTGGCATATTAATTTTGTGGTTGGTTTAGATTTTGTCTTTCTCAAAATGGACTTTGTGTGTAATTTGATATTAGTGGTCACATAGGTAGACTCACAATGCAACAAATTAAACCCCAATAAATGTGCACGTCATAATTGTGATCATAAAAAACTAATTGTCAAAACCCTTGTTGTATATACGTGGAGCGTGAGCCTATGTCTCCTCCCAAATGCACTTTAATTTAATTTTTTTAATCATTTTTACAATATAGATTTGAAATTCGCATGGAAGTACGTTAAGAAGGGAGCTGTGTGCATTTTATAAAATATATATTCGTAGATTTTTTATTTTTTTTAAATTAAACATATCCAATCATATTATTATAATAATAAGGAGTTGTCTATCGAGGCAGACGAATTGTCTTAATAGTCAAAAGTGGCTGAAATCCAAGCAAAAAAATTTCAAAAAATATTAGAGGCAATTTTTGAATCGTGTTTTTGATTGTGGAAATGGATTCAGCACCATCAAAAACATCTAGGACACTTAAAATTTTGAAGTTTAACAACTGTAACTTGGATTTACAAAAATCTTTGTCGGATTTTCTCTAAATATGACCAGAATTTCCATAAATTTCCGAGCAACTCCTCCGCCTCGTTAGACTACGGCTTATAATATTAATTGTGTAGCCATGAAATATATATTCAATCTCCAAATTGGCTTTTTAAATTATTTTTTTGTGCAAAATATGGGTATGGAGAGAGAAGTAGTTTGAATGTGTTAAGAGGTTGTGAGCGTTACCTGAATGGTGGAATATGGATAAGGCAGGCATCTAGAAATTATTGTCGTCATATCTGTTTTGGGGAAGAAATTATTGTCGTTATATATGTCTGCATGAGTAGATAGTTGTGGAGTAGAGGGAGGGTAGCACGCTGACTTATTCCTCTGGTCATGGTGGTGGCAACGGAGAATACGTCAGCCATATTTGTTGTACGAATGTCCTGAAACCCTAGTTTAACATACGAATCGATTTCTGAGAGTTTTACCTGTGTTCAAATCTTTACAGGTGTCACCCATACAGTTGTAGTGTATGAAGATACAAACAATATGAAAACAAGTCCCATCACCAACTCCAGCCTCTGGAGTTTTGGTTTTTGGAATCGATTTGCAAGAGTACCACCCGTGTTCAAATATCTAGAGGTGTCACCCATACGCCCGTAGTGTAGGAAGATACTAGCAATATGAAAGCAAGTCCCATCACCAACTCCGACCTTTGGAGTTTTGGTGTTTGGAATCGATTTGCAAGAGTCCCACCCATTTTCAAATCTCTAGAGGCATCACCCATACCCCCGTAGTGTAGCAAGATACAAGCAATATGAAAGCAAGTCCCATCACCAACTCTGGCCTCTAGAGTTTTGGTGTTTGGAATCGATTTGCAAGTGTCCCACCTGTGTTCAAATCTCTAGAGACATCACCCATATGCTCGTAGTGTAGGAAGATACAAGCAATATGAAAGCAAGTCCCATCACTAACTCCGCCCTCTGGAGTTTTGGTGTTTGGAATCAATTTGCAAGAGTCCCACCCGTGTTCAAATCTCTGAAGGCGTCACCCATACGCCCGTAGTGTAGGAAAATACAAGAAATATGAAACCAAGTCCCATCACCAACTCCAACCTCTGGAGTTTTGGTGTTTAGAATCGATTTGCAAGAGTCCCACCTGTGTTCAAATCTTTGGAGGCATCACCCATACGCTCGTAGTGTGGGAAGATACAAGCAATATGAAAGCAAGTCCCATCACCAACTCCACCCTCTGGACTTTTGGTGTTTGGAATCGATTTGCAAGAGTCCCACCTGTGTTCTACATTAAATACGTGTAATAGACCATACCAATATATCATTCGTTCGAAACTTTGGTTATATTATTATAACCAAAAATATCAACATTTAATATTATTTCCACGAGTTCCATTAACAACAAAGAGTGGTGGTCTAGTGGTGAGGTGTTGTGTTGTTATAGTAGTGGAGACATTTTTTTTTAATCACATCATTCAAACTCAGAGCCTTGAATCAACCATAAAAACGAGTGCCCCTTTAAGAGTATTGAAGCCTTATAGGATTTTTAACACTGGGTATTCACAAAAATGAAAAAACATCTAAAAATTAGCCGCGTAACTCAAACTCATGACAAGACCAAAGGGCCCCTCTGTTGACGTATTACCTTGGGCTTTGTAGCCCTAGGGAAATTATTTAGTACAAATATCATTAAACTTATACTTAACTTCGTAAAACATAAAATATTTCCCTAAATTTTTTTGTAGAGTATAAAATATTGCTCCAACACCATCACTAAATATCACTGCACAAAGGGTAGTGACATAATAATGGAGGATAAATAGGTATCAACATATTTGTCTAGATCTCCTCACTTATGAATTAAAAATATTATTTTGTTTGATCAAAATTGGATTGGGTTAACCACGTGTTAGATGCTCGACCGTGTTTCCAGCAAGTCCACTTCATGTGATCGAGTAGACATGCCTATTCATCAAATAAAAATTTTATGACAAATTTTCTTTCAAAATTGTCTTTGCATGGTTTTTGTTTTTTATTTTTACCCATCACTTAAATAAATATTAAGCAACTTTTTTTTTAAATATAATTTTTTTGTTAGTAACTTTTTTATTTTCAACCAAGTAATATTATAGATGTATATGTTTTATATTACTTTAAAAATATCAAACACATTCAACCATGTTCATTTCTAATGTCAAACCAACGAATAATTGGGTGAAACTATGTATAATCACTATTTACATAATTTCAAAAAATTTACAAATTATGCTAAACCATTCTTGAAAATTTTCCAAGAAACTTGGTCAAACCCATTAATTGTAATGTAATTTGGAAGAACAATCGATTTTGTCTTAACAAGTTAAGTCACTTTAAAAATAAGAATTTGGGAGGATTCTAAAATTTCAAGTAATAATAATAGGCGGACATAGATTTTGAAGAAATTCATAAACCAAGTTGTGTTTCGATTCAAGTCTGAATGTATCGAAAGCATTATAGCTTTAGTAACCACATAATTGACATTTTCATATCCAACCACAAAATAGATTTGTTTAATAATCAAACTAATAAATAATTATCTCCAAAATTATTTGATCTAAAAATGGAGGTGTCTTTTTCCTGTTCTTCAAAATCAAACAAACAAACAAACAAGGAACGCTCTAATTCTTTTCAAGGAAAAATGGGTCTTAACATAAAATAGGTTTTCCAAAAGTTCACTTCAAGTTATGATTTAGCCTTCACATGTAAAGTTAAAAATAAGTAACACAACATCACATAACTCATACAGACAAGAGTAGAACAAAGGATTTGTTGATAGTGTTAACCCCTCCTGGGCTACATCTCCAAGCCTGGCAAAATAGCTAGACCGCTCCATATATTCAGTAGAAAAGGGAGTACATAAAAGTTTTATGATGAAAACATGTGGCTATTTCCCCTACAAGGAAATGTTCTCCTACAAAGAGCTCTCACATAAAACAACAACACAAGGGATCTCCTACAAAGACCCTATACTCCAACTGAAATGAGCTTACATGAGTATATGGGCACTTCAATTCCACATTGAAGCACATAAAAAATCCTTCTCCATGCTCAAACACCTTCAAGATATACTTCAAAAACCTGATTGATCCATACACACTTGGTCTTCAACCTGCAAAAAGACTCCTTAGATGTGCTCAAATCAGCAATTAAAGGTCACCGTTCGATCCAGAATGTCCAAAACCCCTAGGTAGACTCTTCTTGAGCTCCAAAACACTGAAAAATCTGAAAGATATGGCTCCCCGTGGGTTGGGCCTTAATGCCCACCCCCACAGGCCTAGCCCCTTAACCGTCAGGCCACAAGTCCAACTACTCCATAAGTCCCAGGGTTGGCCCCCAAATCCTCGCACCCTTCACTTTGGCTCCCTTTTCTCGCGCCACAATCCTGTTCATTACCATGTGAATTAGACTAGGGCTAAACCTTAGCCCCCTCCCCTGTCAATGCTCGCAGCGCTCTGGCCTCTAGTTCTATGCTGGTTTATGGACCTCGGCTCGAGGTAAGCCTTGAGACCTTGGTTTCTCTGCCATGGGATATGGTAATTTTGATGCATGTAGTGACCGAGGGTCAGGGGCTTAGCCCCGACCCCAACCCCCAAACATGAATTTCAGAAAGTTTAAATAGCAATTTTCCACTATGGTTAACAAGAACCACCAGCAACACGATGGTAGAGCACCGCACTTTTCCATGAGGTCACAAGTTTGAGTCCTGTTTAGGCTAGCCCATACTTAATAATAAAAAAATTCACTCATGGGGTGCCACGTGGCATCCCATGATTAGGCCACATGGCACCCAATCACTGGTCCACCAAAACAAGCTATCAACCAATCAGATTTCACCAACATACACCAGTCAAATGAGGCCACTCTTCAGTCTGCCATTGGCCCAAGGTTGCACAGTCAAACTGTTGAGTCATCATACGTTCACCTAGTCAACTACCCAGTCAACAGACCTGCACAAATTTTAGTTGTTGGGTAAAACAGTCAACACGCGGTAACTTGAGCATATGGTGTCAAACGTTGCTGGATTCAGAATGATGAGAAATTTGACTTGACACTAGTTTCAAGACTTTCTGGGTACTTTCATTTTTGAGCTAAAATTTGATCACCTGATCAAACCACAAAATAGATTTGTTTTCTAATCAAACTAATAAATAATTATAGCTTTAGTAACCACACAATTTACATTTCCATATCCAACTACAAAATATATTTGTTTTCTAATCAAACTGATAAATAAACCCATATTATAAAAACTTAGATCTATTACCAATGTAGAAACACTAAATAAACTACATAAAACTCTTGGAATCAAATGAAAACAACTATTTCATTTACATAAACAAAAAAAGTCATTTAATGTTTTATGTAGAATAACAATGGCCCATTGACATGGACATGTTGTGTGAGTTTCAACTTTTAAGCTTTTGGCTTCAAATTTTCATGCTTTATGCTTAACTATGTACAATGTAATATCACATGGTGCAATTGAAGACAACGACTAACTTTTTCTAAGTCCAAAGATCCACTATGGTAATCTATGCTTATCTTCCAGTCTTGTCTTACAGTATTAGTATTGTGGGTGTTGCATGGTGTGATACTTATTTTTTGGTCTCGGCCAACAAAACCACTAACTTCTTCTACATGTAGTCTAAGGAGGCGTCATTTTCTCCCAGCAAAAGATTGGAAAATCCAGCACAATTTTGATGAAATTTGTCAATTTTTTTTTGAAATCTAGGCTAGAGATGTCAGGCTTCATAATTTTAGGTGTTGTAGGGGTTGGTGATGGTGTTGAATCCATTTCCACAATCAACAAAATAATTCAAACACTCCCACGGTTAGATTTTTTGAAAAAAAAGAACTGTTAGATTCTAAATCAAACCAGGGCACAAGTTATGGCTTCTCAACTTGAACTGAAGGTGAAACTTTTGTATAGCAAGCATGGAATTATAGAACTAGACCTCAAGTTTTAAGAAACCAGGTAACTTCTCAAGATAATGAACAACTTATTATCCTTCAAGTAAAATATCGCAAGCTGGCAAAGCATATTTTGTCTTAGATCCATGTAAAATGGAAGCTATATTACTAAACGCAGTTGAAGGGACACAAGAAGCAGCGTTCCATGAAATGTGAAAGAGTTTCACATAGGTGTGATAGTACCAAATCAACTTGAAATGTTTGGAAGAAGATGACTCTCACAATTTTGTTTTTATATACCATCCATGGTTCTTTTGAATGACTCCAATATTCAATAACTCATGATTTAGATAACAAAGAAGGTTTCTCACACATGTGTATGTGATCGAAATTCCATGACTTTCCCTACATCCAATACAAGAACCTTATCGCAACCCATTTTTCTTGGTATTTTAGGTGCAATACTTACAAATGTACAATGTGCAAACAACAAATCTATTGTTCATTGACTATAATACATGCTATAATTGGACCCTTTTTCTCTTTTGGTAATGGTTTCTGATTCTTTTGAATTACTCCAATATTCAGTAGTTGGTGATTTAAATAACAAAGTCGCACAAATATATAGGTGACCCAAATTCCATGACTTTCCTTGCATCCAAGACAAGAACGTTGTCATAGTCCATTATGCTTGTCTTTTTATGTACAATACTTATAAATGTACAATCTACAAATTCAATCTTAGTTGTATTTTGCAACATTAGATGCTCATGGAGAATGAGGATTTGGCATCATCTTAAAAGAACTCGACCAAAACAAGTATGTTGCTTTTGTCCCATGCTCTAATTCTCTCCCTTTTAAGCAACAAGGGTACTGAGATTTTCTTCCTTTTGAGGAATCACATCAGCTAGAAGGAATTTCTCCAATGAAACTCTCATGTCTCTTAATATCTATGTAGATGAAGTGGATCCATGTTATCTATGATTGTTCCTTCAAAAAAGAGTTAGAACTAGTAATGGTAACAGTCAATAACTGATATTTATGTTAGGAAATTACTGAGAGGGGGGGTGAATGAATAATTTTAAACTTCATTTTTTTGGTCAACTTAAATTTCTTCTTATGTGGTTAATGACTTATGTATATTCTCAATTATTAATGGTTTACTTTTGCATGTACTAGAGATATATATTTGCAGATATACTTATTCATAATTCAAGATAATTCACACAATATTCAAGAAACAACACATGAAGACACCAGATATAAGTGGAAATCCATAAGGGAGAAAAAAAAAATTTTTGGATAAAATTGAGGTGAAGGTAAGCTCCTACTTCCCAATTACATCTTATTTTTGCAGGCTCCTACCTTAAGGAAGCTCCAACTGCCATAATGTTTTCTGCAGGCTACAACCTGTTCTTTATCAAGCTACAACTTGAAAGGAGACTGCAATCTCCAAATCACAATACACAGTCCAGTGTTATGTTTACCCGATATTATTTTTTTCTCCCAAGTTTGTTGCTCATCTTCTTTGCTTCTCTTCTTCAATTATGTTCCTCTTCTGTTGTTTCTCATGAACTCTCTCATACAAATTGCTTAACACTAGAAAGTCTTTTTCTCATTCAATAAATTATCTTTTATAGTCATAACTTATTGATTGTTCGTATTCTATGCAAGAATATGAAATGAGGAGTTGTCTCTTGGTCTTCTAAAGTTGTTCACAATTTACCTCTTCATTTTCAAGTTTTCAAATTAGATATTTGTAAAGTAAAATTGAGTTGAAATATTATAGCTTAGTAGTGATGATTACAAGAGGCAAATCAGATTTGTATTAGCTACATTTACCAAACTTGTACCATACATTTTTCTGTTTAATGAAATCATATATTTTTCAGCTTGTGTCTCAAATATTATGTTCCATTTTTACATCAAGGTAACCAATCAACATATTTGTTTAACAATTTTCAGCCTTCACATTAATTATCATAGCCTTTGCACTTCACATCACTTTTAGATTTTGCACTTCAAGCAACCTTGCAATAATAGCCATCTAGCATTCAACATTAATCGGCCTTAACACACTAACATCAACATGATCAGCTAACCTCAATGCCAACATTACCAACAATAACTTCATCTATTAAGAAAAATAACCCAAAACTCTATCATTGGTCGTTATCCTGTTTTGTTCACAAACATTAATTGGTCATAGGAATTTATAGTGGGAAGGTAATATGTTCGATCCCACAAACAAGTAAAGAATAGTTCCTCTTAAAATAGTGTAAACTGAGTATCCCATTCAGTTCAGCGACACCCTTGCAATTATTCACAGAGATGTCAAGTTTTCCAATATCTTGCTGGATCAATTTTATGAGGCCAATGTTGCTAATTTTTGTGTTACAAAAGTTATTCAATCTTGAAACAAGGGAGGGGATTCAAACACAGTTTTTGCAGGCACTCAATTACATTTCTCCCAGTAATTTTCTTTATTATTTTGTCTAGCACATGTCTTCCATTTTCTTTCTTGACGTTTACACAAAAATCTTTTTTCTCTCAACTGGTGCTTTTTTAACAAGTTTTACAGTCCTTGATCTTCAAATTCATTAGCATGCATTCCGTTGATATTTTTTGCAACCTTGAATGGTGCCATAGTTATATATTTTTTAGAATATGTGTACTCCTTGAATGTTACCAAAAAAAGCAAACAATTTTGGTGTGGTTGTGTTGGAGGTTATTATTGGTAGGCAACCCATTGAACCGAAAACCCTTATCCTATTTCATTCACATGTGTTGATTGGCAAGATGAATTTATCATAGGACGGTCATACATTCAATCTCATAGGAAAATAAATAATGGTTCCTCTTAACACGATGTAAATTGAGTATCCCGTTCAGTTCAGGGACACCCTTGCAATTAGAGAAGAGAAATGGGAGGAAAAGGGAAAACAAAAGCTATAGAGAAGCCTCCTATTTGGGTACACACAATTGCAACGTTTTTGACTTTGTTTGGTTTCTGGATTGGTGCACGAATTCCTTTTCTATTGCATCATAGAGACAAGAATACCCACTTAGGCAGTTATAACTTTCTTCATCTTTCAAGGTTTGTGCACATCTATTGAAGCTAGTATCAGAAGAAGTTTCTTGTCTCTTGATTTCAAATTCAAAATAGATTGATCTTTCATACCACATAGAAATGTAATCGTGAATTTATACTAATTATACCGATTTATGAAGAAACCATGAAAACTTCATAATTTCATTTAAAACAACATAAGAAATGATATAAGTATGAATTCAATTTTTGAATTTGGATTCATATCATGTGCTACTACTTTGTTGCTATTGTTGTTTATCAAATTTCTATTTCTTTGCTAGGGATTTCTTAGCATCTGGTTTGGCAAGCAAACTATGAATAGGGATATTAGAGAAGAAACTAGCTGGAGATTCTTACACTGTGCTCTAGTAGAGCTTGCCACTGGCACTAGAAGAGGTAAAGCCAAGGAAGGATGTATAGGCTTCCCCCAAAGCATGGAAACATCAAAAGGGAGATATTTTCTTCCATTTCTGCAACAATTATTGCATTAATCAAAAGGACGAGAACAATTTTTTCCATAAGTGTTCATTGTTCCTATGATTCCTACTGCTGCCCTGAAAAGATCTTTCCAAGGACTCAATACCAGGGTGGTGAGGCTATGAACTACATTGGGCATTTCAATGATTTTCTAAATACATGCAACTTATCAATTGCTTTTTAGTGTTCTTGTTATTTGTTGCATTGTTGTTAAGTTCTTCAGATAGGGCATTGCTATGCAAACAACTCAGGTTCAACAGGTTCAAAGAGATTTTGTGTGAGTAGCCTTAAAGTAAGCTAATCCAATAGAAAGTAGTCTCCATTTTCAGAGAATTGGTTATAATTGAACTAAAATTTTAGGCAGGGTTAGAATTGAATCATTTCATCATGATTCAAGTCTCAGATTAGAAATACCCAAAATTTTCCACATTCTGAGCTGACCCACATTCTCAGAAAATGGATCAAAGTTCAACTTTCTTGAATCGCATAAGTTTGGCAAGGGACGAAAGATTGTTACCTAGTAATTTATATCTTTAAATATTAAGTAATGATGTTTTTCCTCCAAAAATGTGTGGGAGGGGAGAAAAACTGCCATTTTTTTCAGTGTGACAGTGTTACAGTCATGCTTGATTTCTTCTCAAAGAAAGTAAAATAGGGTTACTATTTGTAATAAATAAATTTCTATATAATTTGAGTAATTATTTTTATATTTGGATCATGGTATTTTTCAGATTTTATTAAAGAAATCACAAATGCACGGATGCAATGACATGCTTATAAATCTGGTTTGGGCTACCACATTGTTTGACATACCAAAAACTCCTTAAATTCATTAGCATTTCAACTATAAACCCCACAATAGTGTTCATGATTTGTCTTATGAACCACCAAAATTTGAATAAATTTGTATCAGGGAAATATCGCTGAATATGTTCCTCTTAAATATACATTAGGAAATATTAAGTATATAGTTTGAATATTGTACCAATGTTTTTGGCAAACATTCATATCCTGTTTCTCATCCAGAAATCTTAAAAAGAAAACATATTTCATCTTCATATTAATTTTATTTAGGAATTATGTGAGTATAAAATTTCACTTCAATCTTCATCTCTGATGAATTGCATGGGAAAGAAAAAAAATACACCCATCAGTTAGCTCCCTAGAGGTAGCTCATTCTGCAAGTTTGTGATATGTAAATTTATGTGAATAATGGAGGTTCATGTTCAATTCCGTCTCAATTTCAAGCCATGTGTCATCCTAAGGGGCGGGGTAGATACACCTAGGTCCATGTGTGCCATCCTAAATGGAAGAGAGAGTATAACTAAGGATGGAGTGGATAATGGTAGGGTGGATACACCTAGGAGTGGGGTGGATATACCTAAGGGCCATGTACCATTCTAAGGGGAAGAATGAATACATCTAGGAGTTATAGTGGTAGAGCCCAAAGATTATAGTAACATAGCACTTTATGTTTCCTTAAAAAATTACTTATATGATCTTTTAACTCTTCCCTCTCATGCGAAAACTATCTCACTGATTTTTTATGATTCTCCTCAACAGCGTTTGGGTGACCAAAACATCGACGTTATAGATATAGCTCCAACCATAGATGACTAGACTGTCTCTGTGGTTCACTTTCCGCAATCATTCTATTAGCACCTATCCTTGCAACCTTGGTATCATCCCCAAATGACAATTTCCAATAACTTGATCCCTCTCGTACATCATCTCGTATACTTGTTTATAAGGACTTTCCCCTTATACAATAAAGCTTTCTCCTTACAAAGATTAGTGGGCATATTTGATATGTTTTAACCAATGAGAAGGAAAATTTTCTCTAGTGGTTTTAACAGATTATAGAAAGCAAGACAATGCCTAAAGTGAATGATATCGAAAATACAATCGTAGGCAAAATAGTGTGTTTTCTCTGAAAAATGTTGTGACATTATCTATGTTAATAAAGTCGTTACACCCACAATTCTGAATAAGGTCTTTACATATAGATTAATTTTGAAGCAAGTTTATGAGAATGGTAGAATTCCTAAAAATAATTATTTTCATACACTATTTCAAAAGATTTAATGTGAATCTCAAACCAAAACATACAAATAGAAAATAGAAAAAACATTACATGTACAATATTGCTATTTCCAAGAAGGAGAAACAATAAACATGACAATGGATGTGTTGACTGCAATTCAGAGATCTCTCAATACTTTGATGGAATGTGTTTGTGAAGAAGTAAATATAAAAAAGGCACATGTATTATTTTGTACCTATGCTTACAAACTTTGATTTATCTATCAGGATTTAGCTCAAGCATTTCACAATTCCTTCAGAAACACCAAATGTACATCAACAGAGGAATTAGTGTGAAGGAATGTTTAGGATATGCTATGTTTATTATATTGTGATTGCAATTACAACTAGAATAGGCACCTAAGACACGACTGTTGAATGTTGATAGGTATTAGCACTAGAAACTAAATCAGTTCCATCTGGGGAATGGATGGTGAAGCCTCTAGACATGGACCAACTCCATTCTGCTTTTGGGCATGGATTTGAACAACTGCTTGGCCAAGCTTGATCACATCCTTGTGCTTTGGGACAACCATACAACGGTTGAAATAGTTAGCGTTTCCTTATGTGTCTCACTGGAAAAGTTGGCACTTCGGCTTGAGAACACTTCCATGGAAGGAGGTGCAGGGTAATAGTTAACCATTAGATGAATTCATTGATGAATGGTGAGGATTCAAAAGTAAGACAATGATTGGATGTATCCACATCGTTTAATCATGTGCCCTCCATCCAATTCGGAAATAAGAACACCTATTAGTGTAACAAGCCTTTGACTCCTTCCCATCTCATATTTATCCCTTTTTATGCAAGGAATCTTTGTTAATTATACCAGTATAAATAAACTAAAATAAGGTCATATTGTTAAGAGAATAACTTCATATGCATAACTTGAAACTTCAATTTCCTTATAGTTTTAGAAACTACAACCTAGCCCTAAAAAATTCTAGACTATGTTTACAATTTGGGTTAATTTTTCCTCAAATTTCCTCATTACTTGCCTCAATTTCAAAATGTTTTGTCATCTAATTTGCTTAAATGTGTCTTTCTTTCTACTTTCAAGCACAAGAAGAAAAGGAACCACAAATGCACCACTCCTACGAGAATCCACATGCTCGAAATCTTTGATGAACCATATGATACAAAAGAAGATGATCTAGGGAACCAATGGACTGTCTAGAAGCAAAAGCTATTGAAAATGTAGAAGAGACAACTAACCTATAATTTCTTTGCAAGCCATGTTGGGTGTCACCCAACATGAATTGGTTAGAGTTGAATGAAGAATAAACAAGAGAACCCACATTTCCTTTATTGATATTGGAAGTCCTCATAGCTTCATTAATTGGAAGATGGTATCGACAACATTAGAAAAATATTCCCTTGGGCAGGTTCCAATTTTTTTTGCCACTAAGTCTACCATGGCACATAAAGGAAGGCTTAATGATCTAAAGATACTTTGGACAACCACGAGGTGACTTCTAAATTTTATGTGGTTGCATTGGCAGGTTCTTATGTGGTTGTGTGTGCTCAAGTAGAGCATCTGTGGATCACCATATTAAAAATGCATCTAGGTCCCAACAAATTATAAATTGCCATAAAATGAGTAAGTGCTTGAATAATCCATAACTCAATTATATTTTATCAAAGGCTGGTGAAGCCTAGCATGTTGAACCGAGAGAAAGAGTTGCAAAAATTGATTGATTCTTTTTTATATGTATTTCAAGATGTACCCATGGGCTACCACCTAAAAAACTATTTCCTACGCTCCAGTTTTATAATATTTCCTTTATAAAATATAGTACCATTACTAGTTTTATAAAAATAAAAATATAGCTAAACAAATTTCCTTTATAAAATATAGTACCCTTACTAGTTTTATAAAAATAAAAATATAGCTAAACAAATTCATTTAGCAGAATGTGATAAAGTAGTGCCATCGGACAAGTTGAGTAGAATCTTTGCTGGTCATTCTCAAGACACATTCATTAGTTTTTACCATTGCATTTAAAAAGACAAAAGAAAAATAGGTAAAGATTATTGAAAACATTAAGCAACCGTATTAAAATAATTTTTCATTTTTCAAGGTTGGAATGATATTCTAAATCTCCACCGTGTAAAGATGTAGTTTTCAATTATGGATGACTTGTAAATTGTTTAATGTATTTTAAATTAATAATTATATACTAGTTTTCATTTGTAGAAGACATATTAATTGATTAATGTATATTTAACTAATAATTTATTAGTGGAAGAAATCGCTTAAATTGAAATTTTATTTATTTAAAGTTTTTCTTTTTATTATTTAAAATGAATAATAATAAAAATTTATGAATATTTTTTTAATAAATTATATAAAAATATAAAAATTATTTATTTATTTATTATTTTAATAGAAATGTTTATTTTGGAATTGGTTTTTTAAAATTTTAATTTAATTAATTAGTAAATATTAAGTAGCTAGTAAGGATTTGATTTCCATGAAATATTATAGAATATTTTTAGTAGTGGCAGTGTTTTGGCTTTTTAATTAAATCGAGTAATTAAATGAAAGTACCATATAAAGAATTATAGTTATGGTTTTAAAGGCATGTGGTATTGATAAACTATGATATTGGCTCAAAGTATTATAACAAAACTTATTTACAGATTCTCCATTGTCGAATACATGCCAATATCTATGGATAAAAAATTTGTTCAATGCTTTTTCAAATATATATATGTTTAACTTGTATATTAATTTTGTTTTATGATTAATAATAATAATAAATTTAAAATAAAATTATAATTTAATTAAAAGATTTATTTATTTATTTTTTAAATGTGGTTCATGAACTTTCCACTATGTCTTTCAATGTCATAGTGGTGCATTCCACTATGTCTTTCAATGCCTTTCAGTTGTACGATGGGTGGATATTTAAGTTCGCAATCAAAGAATATGATCCCCGCAGTGTCAGCTGCATTTGGAGCAGTAACCACCGTTCTGTTAAATTGGATATTGGTCTTGAATTCTAATATGGGCCTCTGGGGTGCGTTGTTTCATTAAACATTGGGTATTGGGTGTCTACGATTTTCACTTTCCTTTATGTTACTCGCGGTGGGTGTCCGTTGACATGGACTGGATTTTCCATGGAAGCTTTTGACGAACTCTGGCCATTTTTAAAGCTCTCTGTGGCATCTGGTGCTGTGTCAGGGTTAGTTTAACTTCAATAAATTCTCAAGAAATTAAATACCTATAAGTTTTTATAGATAGAAATTGAAAAACATGTGGGGTTACCCATAGCTGACAATTTCTAATACTTTGCCTTCTGTCAACAGCTTGGACTTTTTATATTACAGGATTTTGGTTTTGATGACAGGACAAGTAGAAGACACTGAAATTATGCTTGATTCTCTTTCTATTTGGTAAGAAAATGGACTTTACTTGATTTAAGTGTAAAAGATATTGAAATTATGCTTGATTTGCATTTTATTTGGTAAAAAAATGGATTCTACTTGATATAAGTGAATAACAAGATAAAGTAATTCATTTTAATAAATTAGATATTTAAAAAATAATAATGATATAGATTTTTATATTTGGAAAAATAAATATGATAAATTTTATTTAAGATGGACTTTTTTCACATAACCTAAATATTATATTAATTTATGTTACCTTCTCATATCATCTCTTTTTATATATGAAAAGATTAAAATTGCAAAATATACTTTTTCTATAAATATTAATAAATATATAATAAAAATTACCTACCAGACATTTAAATTTAAAATTAAAATAAAACTAGATTGTATTTGTAAATCTTTTTTGAATGATTAAAATGTATTTTATTCTTCTATAAGTTATAGTATATCTTATAAATTATAAAATATATATTATATTTTCATAAAATCATAGTATATATAATGCATTGAAGTATCAATAAATATATAAATGGAAGATCATTTACATGACATTCAAAATTTAAAATCAAAATGAATCTATATTATATTCACATGTTTTTTTTAATGTTTAAATTATATTTTATTTTTTATATAATTATAATATATCTCTTGAATTGTAAAATGCATATTATATCTTTATAAAGTCATAATATATACCATATATAAAATATTAATCAACATATAATAATGCAAATTACTTACAAGACATTTGAGATCTAAAGTAAAAATGAACCCATATTGTATTCACATAAATTTTTTTAATTTTTTTAAGATTAATTATAATACATCTGAGAAATTGTAAAATGCATATTATATCTTTATACCGTCATAATCAAGTATTACTAAATGAAAATCCCTAAAAAAACACTCCAGATCTCAAATCATAATAAATTTATGCTACATTCACATACCTCTATCCTTCATCTTCCCTATTTATACCATTATAATGCAGTAAAATGAATATTAAAGCCTTTATAAAACCATAATGCATACCACGCATATTACTTCTTTATAGAATCATAATGTATACTGTGCATTGAAATATTCTTAACATAAAGATAGCAACCTGTGCATTGCTATTGGTTAGTGTTTAAGTCAATTTTACTTATTCCAGCTTACAGACAATGAGTTTGCATTCAGCCCTCAAGTAATCTTTTTTGGTTTGAATCCCTGGCAGCCTGGCCATCCTTGCATTGATGATGTGTATACCTCTGGGCCTTCTGGTTGCGACCGGGTAATTATGTGTATATAATTTTTAAACTGTAGCTGCAGCTTAGAATAGTGATATATTTTTTACACTCGAATATCAGTCTTACTTGCCTACTTGTGGATATGCAGTGTGAGGGTTGCAAACCAGCTCGGAGCTGGGATTCCCACTGGGGCTAAATTTTCCGCCGTTGTCTCATTGACATATTCATTTATTATAGGAATTATAATGTTGGTTGTTATTTTGGTTTTCCTTAGCGATCTGGCTTATTTATTTACCAGTGATACTTCCGTGCAACATGCTGTTGCCAATTTCGGCATTTTATTAGCCTTCACAGCCGTCCTCAACTGCATACAATACGTGCTCGTCGGTAAGTCTCAAATCATAGTTTGAGGATTTTTTTACAGGGTAAGTTAGATATACAATGTTTTGAATTCGAAGAGTGTTTTAATAGTATATTTCATTTTAGAAATTAGTTTTAAATTTTAGTAAAAATAAGGTTTGTTTGCTCCTTTCTTTAGATATACCATTTTGCTCCTAGGTTAAGCTACTTCCTTGAAACAGCATAATTTCACAACCAGCTTCGACCTTCAAGCTAACCCTTCTTTTAACTTCCACCCTGAACCTAAAATGAAAGTAAAATTTTAAATTTCAACTCCCCCTCATAGAATTTAAACTCTCAACTTGAGAGGAACTGAAGCCATAAACCCACAAACCAACTGATTTTACGGATCATGGATAAAAATAAAAATGTTGTAGGTGAAGAAATGTGTTTGACCTAAAATTGATTTCAATTCATCGTTAAAGGTTTTGTACATATTCAACAAAGCAAATTGATTGAAGTGACAGGTGTAGGATACTTCATTATTTAATTAGAATCTATTTAACTATAGCTAGCACTGGTATGAGCAAATACTGATCTTCCGTAGGCAACAGTTTTATCAAAAATCACCAGCAAAAGAGGTTGACAAACACCATGTATCTGCTCATTCTTGGAGCTGAGTCAGGTTTTACTCCTGACATGTTTTGATGCTACATTTGAAGACTGGTTAGCACCTTCTGATCTTGCTGTCGATGTTGTAATTGTTGAATGAACAGGCTAGAGCTTCCATTTCCGGTTACTCTGTTTCTTTCATACAGAGACAGTAAGCTTGCTAACATAGCATATTCCTCCTACATGGCCATCAGCAGTTTTTGCAGTTGTTCACAAGCCTTAGGAAGTTATACCTATTTCCAACTACTGCACTCAAGATCCATAGAGTTGACACGTCTACCTTGTCATGATTGTAATCTGCAAACATATATCTGGTTCCTTTCCTTCTCGTGTTTCAGAGCATGCTTGGTGGCCTTACTTTCCAAAGCGAAGTAATCTGCAAACATATATCTGGTTTCATTCCTTCTCATGTTTCAGAGCATGCTTGGTGGCCTTACTTTCCAAAGCAAAAGCTAGGAAGCCAGCTTCATCTCTTACTCTATGGTGGTCCCGTGAAGGCAATTGTAGTTGTTGAATGAACAGGTTGAAGCTTCCATTTCTGATTGCCTTGTTTCTTTCACTCATAGACAGCAATCTCGCTGCCATCACATATCCCTCCGACAACGCTATCAACAGATTTTGTAGTTGTTTACAGGCCTTAGGCAGTTGTACCTATTTCCAACATCTGCACTCAAGGTCCATAGAATTGACTCCTCTGCCTTCTCATGATTGTAATCTTCTAATGTATATCTCGTTCCATTTCTCTCCCCATGTTTCAGAGCATGCTTGTTGGCCTTATTTTCCAAAGCCTTGGTGGCCTTATTTTCCAAAGCAAAAGCTAGGAAGCCAGCTTCATACCTTTCTTTGTCGTCCCACGATTCTGCTTTGCTCCATTACTAACGGGCCTATCTGGATTTCCCAATACAATCACTGCAACATTGCCCTGGGCAACCGATATAAATTCTAGATTGGCCTCACAATATATCCTAAACATGAGTCCTTGTAGGCTTGTCATTAGCTTGATGGGACGAGGAAATGTACTTATCCCGTGGTGGATAGGGTCCATTTGAAGCACCCACTAATGGGATGATCATCAACTTTTGATTTGATTTCCTTTCTTCCACTTACAAAGCTCCATGATGCTCATGTTTATCTATTCCGGCATTGGAATCTAGATTAAGTTTGAAGGTTGTTGGCAGCAGTATTCCTTATCAATATCGGTGCTTCCGGTAAAAAGCAGAGGTCTTGACCAATTATTATCGAGTGAAATATCATAACCACCTTCTTATCTACGATGGTGCTCTAGCAAACCGTCCAAGGTGAAACTAACCACCTTCTTATCTACGATGGTGCTCTAGCAAACCGTCCAAGGTGAAACTGGTGCCTAGGACTTGCCCAGGATCATTATAAGCAGTGCTGTGAAAGATGTTAACTACTTCAACAGCTAATCACTTTAAAAGTGACTGTACATATAAATGCTAAATCCAACATCCAATAAACACACTCACCCCGCTTGGTCATGATGAAATTTGTGTCCAAGAGACCAAAGCTAGACGAAAGCTCTTGTCCATGTTTTGAATTTGTAACCAATTACCACTATAACCAGTCTTTCAAAAGATCATAACCAACTGCGCTGGTAAATCATTTTAAGAGAAACTTGATGGCAGCAGGGTAAATCCAACACCTGGAGTCTGGAGACACCCCCCAATGCCCTGCAGATTCTTCAATGTGTGAACTAGTAACCATTTATCATTACAAACAGTGTTATTAAAAATCATAACCAATTCCCTAGATGAATCACTTTGAAAATGACTCAATGACAGCAGGTTAAGTCGAATATCCAGTAGACACGCGGACCCAGCACGCTCATGGTCAAGCCAGTGCCTAGGAGGCCAAAGCTCTTGTCCTGGTTTTCAAACCGTAATCAATTACCATTATGAGCACTGTTGGGTTAAAGATTATAACCATCTCCACCAGCGAATCACTTTAAGAATGACGACAGGCTAAGTCTAACACCCAATGGACGCAGGCATTCAGCTGGCTCACTATGAAGCTGGTAGCAAGGAGGCCGAAGGTTCTGCAAAAACTAGAGCATCATTCAAATCATCAGGATGGCCAGAAAAGAGTGAAATTGTTTGCTAGTAGCAAGGAGGCCGAAGGTTCTGCAAAAACTAGAGCATCATTCAAATCATCAGGATGGTCAGAAAAGAGTTAAATTGTTTGACTTCTTTTTCTTGATAATCAACCTAATTCCCCATCTTTGCATCCACGTCCGAGCTTGGACGGCTGGCCTGCAGATTTGTTTATAAGGGCAAATGCATGAATTGCTGCCTCATCTTTGGCTTTCACACTCCATAAAGTGTTTATGATCCGTTGTTAATTTGGGTCTGATTCATTTGCTGTTGCCACTGCCAAGGGATAATCAGGATTAACTTCACAGTATATCTTCACCATTTCGCTTTGAATGGGCGTTGGATACTGACCCCATGAGGACCCTCATGTGGCTGATGAATTGGTGATGCCCAGATGGGTTATGAATTCTGTAAATCTAGTTAATGAAGACAGCCAACACAGCTAATGCTATGATAAATGACTGTGTCACTCTCCCTTGATATGTCTCCCAGTTGCAGATTGACTGCATTCTGACCTCCAGTGGAGAAAGAAAGCAGAAGCCACTACGAGAAAAGCTTTGTTGTTTGCACAGACTATAATATTTTGTTGAAGGCGATCCAATAATAGAGTTCCAAACCTGTCGAATTCCAATTCTGCTAGGTGGCGAGGATAGTGAGATTGAATGGACTGCAGTTTTCCAAAACTAATTTACCTAAATGATAATCAAGCCAGAGATTTTTTTGGGGGATCATTTGAGAAGCGAGCGCCGAGTGGTGAGCACTGGGTAGTGGCCAACCAGGTATGTGCCGGGTGGAGAGCACTGGGTAGTGACCAACCAGGTATGTACAGAACCTTTACTCTCCCCTCTATGATCGTAGACAGCCTGGTTTTGCCGGATCTAGACACTTGTTTATCTGGAACCACTACTCTTCCATGACATCTGGCTATCCATTGTATGAACGCGTGACTCTGAACGCTTTGGAGCGTGTCCTTAAGCCTACATGTGCCTACTCTTTCAATAGCCATATATACCTATCTTTGTCTAATCTCTGGTTTTCCTTCTGGAGCGATTTCCCCCGCTGTAAGGAAATCATTATTCTTACACATCTCCTATTCTTTCACTTTGCCTTACTTTTACTGCATGGTACATGGTGCTCGGTGATTCACACTCGGACTATGCTCGCTCCTCAGGTCAGTATATTCTACCAGCCTCAAATATAGTTTATATAGCTTCATAATTTTTCAAACCAATATAGTATTTACAGGCTTGCAGTTGATCATGGCTATTGTCTATCCTACATATGTTTAGCGCATATCTGGTTTTTTCCATCACTTGCTGGAGCATTCTTTTTGCTCCCTATCTATGTCTGTTATGTTATAGACGTTTTTCTTTATGTGGCTCATGGATATCCATGAATTTGAGGTTTTGGGTGCCATTCCGTGATGTGCACTTACACCAGTATCCAAATGGAAACATGGAGGCGCACCCTCCACTGCCTGTAGCTGGTTTTTTCCCCTGTTTTCCATTTCGAGGCCCATCGATATATGATTTTCCGATGCCTGTATCTCTAGCTTTTTGAATTTTCCGGACATGCAGAGGAGTCTAGATTTTCTTATCTGTGATCTTCATTCACTCCAGCCATTAGTTCCCGCAGCCTCAATCTTCTCTTCCAGATTTGCTGCTCATTTCAAGGTTGTCAGTGTATCGATGGTCGATCTCTCATCCCCATAAGCTGATTGAAGGGATTGTCCTAGTGGATGGACAATTATCCCACTATTCCGCATTTATTTTTCCAGCTATATGGCCACATTCTGACTCTATAGATATTGTGGTTTCTCCCTCCTTTTCTGTACTTACATATATTTCTATAAGATCTTTCTCCTGTCAGTATATCCTTTGGGATCCTCATCCTAATCTCTAGGTGTCAGATCTCCCCCCGTCATGGATTTCCACTCTGACCATTTTGCTGAGTCAGCCTTGGTCCATGCAACTTTGGAAGCGGAAAAATCTCATGCCAGATATGCTCCTCAGACAGGCTGGACTGACTCGCTGGAAGCTGATATCATACTTCCCTCTATTACAGAAGTGCCTCACCAGGATGTGGATTTTACTATTAAGCCGCGCACTAAAAATCACCGACCTGTCAAAACTACTTCGCTGCCTTCCACCATCAACCTGGATGGCCTTTTATTAACAGATAGGATTATTAGCCTTCAGAAGAGGGCACTTATCGGTCGATGGTTTTTCCCTACAGTGGAGGACTCTCAGATCAGAGAATGGATTGATGCCAGGTGGTCCCCCCTTCTGAAATACTCCCCTACCATTGTTCGCCTCATGAACAACTGGTATAGTTTCCACTTCCTCAACAGTGCTGACCGGGATATCATCTATTCGAAGCCTTGGGTGAAAGACAAAAGTTTCTTAGCTCTCCATAGATGGTTTATTGGTTTTGATCCTCTTCGATGCATGCCCCAGAATAACTATATTTGGCTCAAATTGCCTGGTCTGCCTCTTGAATTGTGGACCAGGGAATCCTTGGCGAAAATTGGGAACATTGTTGGGCGTTTCATATATGTTGACCCTTGGTGTATCGATGCTAAAGACAAGAGGGTTGCTTGGGTTCTCATTGAAAAAGATTTTAGGGGGGGTTTCTTGAGACTATTGAACTCTCCTGGAAGCTTTCCAAGTTCCATCAATGCTTAGACTTCTAGGGAGTGCCTTTCAGGTGCTCCAGCTGCCACAAAACAGGACACCTCTATCCGAAGTGCCCTCGACGCCCGAGTGGTCGAATGAAGAAGAAGTCTGAATATTGCCCCCCTTGGCGCAGGACAGTATCGCTGTGGCATTCGACAAGCCTTCTTCCGGGCATTTTTCTCGGGCTCCTTTTTTATCCAACTACTCTCAACCTTCTCCTCATGGCCGCTCCCTGGAACGCTCTGCTAGCCTCCCTCCAACTAGAGCTATCTCTGATGACCCATTACATCGTTCTTCCGCTTTGTCTGCCGATCGACCGAGATCCTCTACTGTATCTAAAACACCTTCTCTTTCCCCTAAGAGCCCATTGGCCAGATTTTTGAGTTTCCCCCACGTTTCGCCACCCCATCCTCCTGTTTCCAACCATGAAGTTCCCCTCCCTCCTGAACAACCAAAGCCAATCGGCACCTACCCTTCTGCTGCCCTTTACATTTCATCCTCGACCCAATCTCCCGCTTCCCTCATCCGCTCCATCCCTATTCCCTTGCTTCGCGTATCCCCCATTACTAATCACTCTCCCATACCTGATCGCAAGGGAAAGGCGATATATATCCCCGTCTCCCCTCCTCCATCCCCTCGATCATCCCCTCACAATTCCTTTGATCAGGATATTGTTCAGCTTCTCACAAAGGCGTCCCTCAAACTACAGCCTTTAACCATCCATCGACCATCTCGCTCCTCCTCGCCTCACATTAGCCCTAGATCGGCAAGGAACATAACTGTCAGACGCAAGGAGAAGTGCGGAAGCAGACATTTCCGGGGACGAAAGGGTAGATTTGATCTGTCTTCTGATGGGCGATCCTTAATCGATATTCCTGTAACTGAACTTGCTATTGATGACCTTTCTGATTCTGGGCCTCTTAGAGCATGCCAACCCATGGTGGCTCCAAAATGATTGATATTCTATCCATGAATATTTGGGGCCTTGGTGATGAACCAAAAGTCTTGGCCCTCAAACATCTTTTTGCTTCCTCGAATCCTAAAATGATTCTCATTCAGGAAACCATGCATGATTGCACTCAGACCATCTCATACTTCAGACGTATGCTCCCGTCTTGGCATATGGTTGCTTCCAACGCTATGGGCATGTCAGGTGGTCAGGTTGTATTATGGGACCCCAGGTGGATTTCTGCTGCTGCTTATCAATGCTTTGCTGGCATCCTTGTGCTGGCACATGTCTGGGGGTCCCATGACCCCATCCACATATTGAACATATATGCGCCTTACAAAAACCAGATTCCTTTTTGGAATTATCTGCTTTCTTCTGAACTTCTAGATATTGACTCATTGATTATTGGATGTGACTTTAATTGTACTTTATGTAGTGACGAGATATGGGGTAATGGCAAGATTTTTGACCCTATGGGAAGACATATTCGGGAATCTATTTTCCAAAAAAATTTCATTGATCTACTGCTGGTTGATCATGGTCCAACCTGGGACAATGGGCGATCCAACAGTTCATATCTAGCAAAAAGAATCGACAGATTCATGTTGCATGAGCGTCTGCTTGAAAAATATGGGCCACCATCTATGAATATTTTCCCAGCCTTTATATCTGATCATCGGCCCATATTCATTCAATGGAAATAGGAGGAACGCAGAAGGGGTTACCCCTTCAAATTCAATCGCACCTGGTTAGCTAATGATATGTTCAACTCATTTATAAAGGATACTTGGATACATTCTCCCATTCTGGACATAGACTCTCCTAAGAGTTTCATCGACCGCCTTCAAGACCTACGTATGGAGGTAAAGAAATGGCAAAAGGTGAAGGCAGCAACAAATAAAAAAGAGTTATCGGATATTAACTTGGAATTAGAGCAATTGTCTTCCCTCATTAAAAATCCCCCCCTGGCGACCTCCATCAGAATCCAGATCTGGGAATTAGAAAAAAGAAAACAACGGATTTTACAGCAAGAAGAAAATTCGTGGAGGCTCAAGAGCCGGGCTTTATGGCTCCGAGAAGGGGATAAAAATACCAGGTTTTTCCACAGGTTTGCCAATAAAAGGAGGGAAACAAATACTATTTGGACTATCAAGGATGAACAGGGAAGCTCACACTCCACACAGAAGGCCATATCCAGGGAAGCTGTTAAATATTTTAAAAAGGCTTACAGTGTGGTTTCTGTCTCTGATTTTGAGAATGTTCTGTGGGGCATAGACCATTTTCCCATTATGTTTGATGAAGGACAGAACAATGCCCTTTTTGCTGAGGTTACAGAAGAAGAATTATTGGCAACAATGAAATCTTTCCAGAAAGATAAGTGCCGCGGGCCGAATGGGTGGACCATCGATTTCTTCATCCATTTCTTTGATTTATTTAAGGATGATATCCTCAAGATGGTTGAGGATTCGAGGAAGCAGGGCACCATCAGTCAGAAGATCTCCTCTACATTTATCGCCCTAATTCCTAAGAAAAAGAGCACATCCACCTTTGCTGATTTCCGGCCCATATCTTTATGCAATGTATTGTACAAGATCATATCTAAGATCATTGCAATGCGCATCAGGGATACTCTATCTCGGCACCTGTCTTCAGAACAACATGGATTCCTTAAAGACAGAAACATTCTAGAAGCAGTGGCTCTCACCCAAGAATGCCTACACTCTATGCATTGCAAAAAACTAGATGCAGCCCTATTGAAGATCGACCTAAAGAAGGCATACGACTGTGTGAGTTGGGACTTTATAAGATGCCTACTAGTAAAGATAGGACTTGATGTCAGATGCATTCAATGGGTCATGGCTTGTATAGTGGATGTAAATTATGCAGTCCTCATTAACGGTGTGCCAACTCCGTTTTTCAAATCGGCTAGGGGACTTCGCCAAGGCTGCTCCCTATCTCCACTAATCTTCATCCTTATTATGGAAACGTTGAGCTTACATATTAAAATGGCTATCCATCATGGGAGATATCTGCCTCTTCCCATTTGCAAGGACATTTCCATGTCACACTCCCTTTTTGTGGACGATATCCTCCTGTCTGCCATGCTGTGCAGATCTACATGGGAATGTCTTTTCAATATTCTGGAAAGATTCCAGAGAGCCACCGGCCTAAACATTAATGACACAAAATCATCTTTCCATGTCGCTGATACAGATGGAGAGGTTATCTCATATCTTGTTGAATTATTCCACATCAAGGCGTTTCCTATCAGGGTGGGTCTCAAATATCTTGGATTTAATTTGAAACCTGTGAGTTACAAAGCTGCTGACTGGTCGTGGATTGCAGACTGATTCTACAAGAAAATATCAACATGGGAATACAGAAGCTTGTCTATCGGAGGACGTGCCACACTTGCCCAAGCCGTGTTGGTCCAAATCATGGTCTTCTGGGCTCTTCTATTCTATATCCTGACATCTACTATCAACTGTCTAAACAAAATGATAGCAAATTTCATTTGGGGCGGCCAGAAGGAAAAGACTAAATACCATCTATGTAGACTGGAAAAGTTGTCCTGGCCAAAATCGATGGGAAGATGGGGCTTAATGGATTTACAATATTTCAGAAGAGCGTTGCTGTGTAAAACTATGTGGAATGCACTTTCGAGGGAATCTCTCTGGAGTAAAACTGTCAGAGCTAAATATTTGTATGGCCTCGACATCATTTATTGGTACAGACAAAACTCTTTCGGTGCCACCAACGATTCTATCATCTGGAGGGGGTTCAAAAGATTACTGACATTTTTTCGGAAAAACTTGATTTGGAATTTCCATTCGGGTTCCAAGATCATCATCGACATTGATGAATTTGCCTATATGGGTGGGCCGATCCATATCCCCCCACCACTATTGAGATATCTACACAGCATGGAACATTTTTTCTGGGCAAGCATTATAAAAAAATGGGATGGCGGGACCTCGATATGGAAAACTGTTGTAGAATTAAAACTTCCCGGTGCTCTTGTACCACAATGGAACACTGTCGCCCATGCCCTACAATCTTCCGGAATATATCGTTCGATGGACAATGATAGTATCAGCTGGAGAGGTCTCGGTGGCTATTTAGTGGTCAGCGCCAGGCACATATACCTACAGATTTTACATACGGATTGGGACTCGAGCAAAATTATCTTTCCGCCTACTTTATGGAAATCTGGTTGCCCACTAAAAATTATTATCTTCGCTTGGCTAGTATTTTATGCCAAGAACCTCACCTGGGAGAATCTTCAGAAGCGTCAGTGGTATGGGCTTGCTATCTGTTCACTTTGTGGATTAGATACTGAAAATAACTTACATATATTCCTTCAATGTCCTCAATCCAATATGATCTGGCACCTCTTAGCTACACAATTTGGTTTCAATATGGCCAATGCCTCTTCCATCTGCGAGGCCTTTTATTCATGGAGCAGCATGCACTGCAAGTGGAGGCTGCTTCCTTTGATTACTATATGGACCATCTGGAAATGGCGCAACCGTATTATTTTTGAATCCATAAAGGACCCCATTAATACAGTCTATGAATCCATCCTTTCACTATTTGAAGCTATTGCTCGGCCACATCAACCCATTGTCAAACAGCGAAGGACCCTGATGCACAATGAATGCTAAGATTATCCATATGTTTTTTTTGATGGCGCAGCCCAATGAAACATTTGTGCCTGTGGAATTCACATTATTCCAGAAGAAGGTAAATCTTATGATATTCATTGGAACGGAGGTCCCGGTACAAACAACAAAGCGGAGATTATGGCCTTGGCTGGTCTCATTGCTTTCTCTGATTTCCTTGGCATCAAAAACCTTCACATTTATGGAGACTCCAAAGTCACCATCGATCATGTTCTGTCCAAATGCCGAATTAGAAATATACACCTTTCAGGCTGGTTAAACAGGATTGTGGATTGGTGGAGCAGCATGAGGGACTATACCATCTCCCATATTCCTAGAGGAAAAAATCAAAGAGCAGACATTCTGTCTAAGCAGGGACTTACTTCACCGCTGGGCATATGGAGACTACACATTACTGTGGACAACTACGCCTACCAGATCCAAGATTTCACTATGCACGGTACATAATTCACAATTTTGTGAAGCCATCAGATAAGTTTTCTGTCCTCCTACTTATGTCTCACACATATGTGGTATCTTTACTATATATAGGCCCATTGTATTATCACACAGATTGGTCTGATGTTTATTCTACACTCTTTATGTATCAGTTTTTTGGTCTAGATCCACATAACCGTCACCATGTGATCTATGGTTCCATATATCTCCTGTCAGTACAGTCACCATATCTATTATGTTATACATGCTTTTTTGTTATATTGATAATACAAATACCATACAGCTTTTTTCGTGCTGAAAAGAAAAATATTTTGTTGAAGGCCTGGTCTTGTTTATGACTTTTAAATTCTCAAATATTAGTGATTTGCTAACATTCAGATTTTTAATTTCTATGCAGGGATAGCGATTGGATTAGGCAAGCAAGCTCGCGTTGTGTCAGTGACCCTTGTCTGCTACTATATTATTGGTGCTCCATTTGGGATGTTATTAGGTTTCTCATTTCATATGGGAATAAAGGTGATCAAAATTTACATGAAATTCTTGGTTTTACTGGAATGCTAGCTTTAAATTATTTATAAATATTCTTTTTATTTCAAGAAAAAGAGCTGCTTGGTTTTACTGGAATTGAAGCTTCAAATTATTTGTAGACATTCTTTTTATTTCAAGAGAAAGACATGCTTCCATATATTTAGGTAGGCATTGACAATCTCTAAATTTAATCATATAATAAATTTTGGTAACTTTTCAGGGGATTTGGATAGGCTTACTTTGCGGAAGTACAATTCAAATTATTGCACTTGGATTGATTTTGTGGCAAATGAATTGGGCTAAGAGGTAAGGTTTTCTTGATGATTTATGATTATTATCGATGGAATAAAAATTTACATTAAAGTATTTTTTTTTCTCTGTTATTTGTTTAACAGATATATAGGGTAAGTATTTATTCATTTATTATTAAATTAATTAATAAAGTTTAATGGTGTTTTATTATTAATTTTATTTTTTCTTTATTTTCAGGACTTATGGCCAATCAAGTAAGAATAATGTTATTGATGACATCTTGCCAATCGAGTAAGAATAATGTTATTGATGACATCTTTCCAATCGAGTGAGAATAATGTTATTGATGACATCTTTTCTAAAGTGCTCAAATCATATATTTAATTTGAAATTTTATATAAATAATATAAATAAGAAAAGTGAAGCATTCTGGTTTTATTTTGTAATTCTAGCTAGATTATTGAAGTTAGATTAAGTGTTTGAGTTGAAAGCCTTGTTTATTTTGGTTTTATGTATTATATTTAATTGTATGAAATAAAATAATAATCTAATTTTAATGTCATTAATGTATGAAACCCATGATTTATGGGACAAGTGATTTGAACTTGTAATCCATTAGGGGGAAGAACATGTTCTTAACTATTAGACCCATTCAATCTATACTAAACCCACTAGTTAGTTTGACTATATGGCATTTACATGCATTGAAATAATAAAATATAATAAGAAATTGTATACTTAGGTCAACTTATAGCTCATTGTAGATCCTTGATTTATGAATGTATATGTAACTAGCATTTTCACCAAATGTTGCAAAGAAAACGCCGTAAGGCGTAAAATCGAAAAGAATAGTGAGATATAGAAGATCATTAAATATAAAAATTAGTAAACAAAATATAATAAATTGTTGGGGAAATTCTGTAAAGTCTTTACAAACAAATTCATTGTTTTTGTAAGCCATAATCATGCTCTTTAGGTAAGGTACAAAATCTTTTTTATCAGGAGAAGGACATTGAAAATTTTGAAGAGACGTCTATGAAATTGGGCGAGCTGAATTATATAATACAAATACTCTTTCCAATTTAAAAATAAGAGTGGCAATATGTGCTCCTGTAGACTTTTGTAACAATCTTGCACAATTTTAATTGAAGGAGACTTTCTCAAGGATGAAATGCAACTTTAAAAGACTTTTGTAACAACCTTGCAAAACTTTAATTGAAGAAGACTTTCTCAAGGATGAAATGCAACTTGACAAGAAGTAGAAGGTAAAACCATAGCATGCCCTTATAACATGCCCTTATGACCTATGGCATCAAATTTGCAAAGGAAGCGAATTAATACCAATGAATTACAATCAAGATTTCCCAAAATATTCACTGATTTGCAGAAATGAAGGATCATAAGAAATGAAATTGATTAGCACACCATTACAATGCAAAACTAAGTAAACTGTGAATTCAAGAAAATTGATACGTGCTTTAATATCTCAATGCTACTGTGTATCAAACCAAAAATACAGTGCAAGAAAGACAACAATAACACACGACACAGAAACAAAGATCTACCCTTGAAACTAAATGCTAGAAAACCAACAACTGATATATCCTGACACCACAAACATGTCCTCATGTGCTTCCAAACCACTGGGAAGAAACCCCATGTATGCAGACAAACCACAACTCCAACCTCTCGTCAACTTTGAATGTTGAAAGCATGCCAAATTGATTATCTGTCTTTAGTGCTTTAGAAATGTCTCAAATATCAGCTCTAGATCTGCCAATTACTTATGGTGATTCGGTAGATTCTGATGAGGATATTGATGAAGGTCAAGCAACTAAAACAGATGCTCTATCCAGACTGCCTATTAGTGTGAGAACACATGAAAATGAACTTTTAAGATTGAAAATCATGATGAACTCTCTTCTAATTGGTTACCATAATTGTCACAATATTTATGTGCATACCCCATGGCCAATAGAGTGAGTGCCCAAGCTGTCATGGAGGAAGAAACACTGGAAGCCAAGCTTTGGGCACCCCAAATCTGGAGATGATGGAATCTTGAAAGGCATGAAGCAGCTCCTACAATTGCAGATATCAAAGAAAAAATAACCATGAAACTCGTTGCTTCATTCCCCACTGGAAAATAGATTGGAGAAATCCCTAGAGGAAGACCTCTTCCATGAGTTGCAAGTCAATCATGTAGTCATTTAGAAACACACTTCTTCATATATTTATCCCAAAAAACACACTATGTATGGAAGGAAAAAGAAAAATTGTGATTCATCTAGAGATTTATGTGAACCTTGAAATAATAAAAGTTCAAAAATGAAAAAAAAAACTTGAGACACAGTGGCAACAACTTATATATCTTGACACCATGAACATGTCCTCATGTGCTTCCAAACCACCCAAAAGAAACCCCATGTACACAGACAAACCACAACTCCAGCCTCTCGTCAACTTTGAATGTTGCAAGCATGCCAAATTGATTATTTGTCTTCGGTGCTTCAGAAAAGTCTCAAATATCAGCTTTATATCTACCAGTTACTTATGGTGATTCGGTAGATTCTGATGAGGATATTGATGAAGGTCAAGAAACTAAAACATATGCTCTGTCCGGACTACCTATTAGTGTGAGAACACGTTAAAATGAACTTTGAAGACTGAAAATCACGATGAGCTCATCTTCTAATTGGTTACCATAATTGTCACAATATTTATGTGCTTACCCCATGGCCAATAGAGTGAGTGCCCAAGCTGTCATGGAGGAAGCAGCACTGGAAGCCAAGCTCTGGGCACCCCAAATCTGAAGATGATGGAGTCCCGAATGGCATGAAGCAACTCCTACAATTGCAGCTATCAAAGCAAAACCCTAGAGGAAGAGCTCTTCCATGACATACAAGTAAATCATGTAGTCATTTAGCAACACACATGAATATTTAGCCCAAAAAACACACTTATGTATGGAAGGAAAAAAAAATGTGATTCATCTAAAGATTTATTTGAACCTTGAATTAAGAAAAGTTAAAAAATGTAAAAAAAAAAACTTGAGATGCAGTGGCAACAACTGATATATCATGACACCATGAACATGTCCTCATGTGCTTCCAAACCACCGGAAAGGAACCCCATGTACACAGACAAACCACAACTCTAGCCTCTCATCAACAATTGATTATCTGTCTTCAATGCTTTAGAAATGTCTCAAATATCAGCTCTAGATCTGCCAGTTACTTATGGTGATTCGGTAGATTTTGATGAGAATATTGATGAAGGTCAAGAAACTAAAACAGGTGCTCTATCCAGAGTGCCTGTTAGTGTGAGAACACGTGAAAATGAACTTTTAAGATTGAAAATCATGATGATCTCATCTTCTAATTGGTTACCATAATTGTCACAATATTATGTGCTTACCCCATGGTCAATAGAGTGCATTCCCAAGTTGTCATGGAGGAAGCAGCACTAGAAGCCAAGCTCTGGGCACCCCAAATCTAGAGATGATGGAGTCTTGAAAGGCATGAAGCAACTCCTACAATTGCAGCTATCAAAGCAGAAATAACCATGAAACCCATTGCTTCATTCCCCACCAGAAAATAGATTGGAGAAAACCCTAGAGGAAGAGCTCTTCCATGACCTGCAAGTCAATCATGTAGTCATCTAGCAACACACATGAATATTTAGCCCAAAAAACACACTATGTATGGAAGGAAAAAGAAAAATTGTGATTCATCTAAAGATTTATTTGAACCTTGAATTAAGAAAAGTTCAAAAATGAAAAAAAAAACTTGAGACACAGTGGCAACAACGGATATATCCTGACACCATGAACACGTCCTCATGCACTTCCAAACCACCCGAAAGAAATCCCATGTACACAGAAAAACCACAACTACAGTCTCTTTTCAACTTTGAATGTTGCAAGCATTCCAAATTGATTATCTATCTTCAGTGCTTCAAAAATGTCTCAAATATCAGCTCTATATCTGTCAGTTACTTATGGTGATTCAGTAGATTTTGATGAGGATATTGATGAAGGTCAAGAAACTAAAACAGATGTTCTATCTAGACTTCCTATTAGTGTGAGAGCACGTGAAAATGAATTTTTAAGATTGAAATCATGATGAGCTCATCTTCTAGTTGGTTACCATAATTGTCACAATATTTATGTGCTTTAGCCACTATTCCCAAAACCTATTAGAAACTGAATGACCATCCACCTTCAAATATATTCTCAATCTGAATATTTGTACAAAGAAAGCTTTGGGTGGATCAAAATCAATTCCCCAACCTTTGATTTTACCCAACTATGAGATAGGCGCAAGACAACAAATGGTTATTACAGGCTAAAATTAGGTGATTCTAATCCCCAAAATACATATGAAATATTACTTGATGATTCTTTGACTCTTATAATAAGTGATATTGTTCCCATAACATTAATTTGATTGATTTCACATTTCCCCCAAATCTGGGCGTGGTTCAGAAACGTGAGAAAATTGTGCCATTTTTACAAGTTGGGCTTCAATAACCATGCATATCTTCCAAACCATGATGAATATTGGGAAACTATCTAATAATTTACTAATTCTCCTTAATCCATAAGACTGATATTCCATACTCATTGCGTCGGTTGAAATTGAACAAGTTGTGGAGGTGTAGTTCCTCCACGACCTACAAGTCAATCATGTGGTCATTTAGAAACAAACTTCTTCATATATTTAGCCCAAAAAACACATTATGTATGGAAGGAAAAAGAAAAATTGTGATTCATCTAGAGATTTATGTGTTTTGAATTAATAAAAGTTCAAAAATGAAAAAAAATACTTGAGACACAGTGGAAACAACTGATATATCCTGACACTATGAACATGTCCTCATGTGTTTCCAAACCATTGGAAAGAAACCCCATGTACACAGAAAAATCACAACTCCAACCTCTCGTCAACCTCGAATATTGCAAGCATGCTAAATTGATTATATGTCTTCAATGCTTCAAAAATGTCTCAAATATCAGCTCTAGATTTGCCAGTTACTTATGGTGATTCGGCAGATTCTGATGAGGATATTGATGAAGGTCAATTAACTAAAACAGATGCTCTGTCCCGACTGCTTATTAGTGTGAGAACACGTGAAAATGAACTTTTAAGATTGAAAATCATGATGAGCTCATCTTCTAATTGGTTAACATAATTGTCACAATATTTATGTGCTTACCCCATGGCCAATAGAGTGAGTGCCCAAGCTGTCATGGTGGAAGTAGCATTGGAAGCCAAGTTCTAGGCACCTCAGATCTGAAGATGATGGAGTCCTGAAAGGCGTGAAGCAACTCCTACAATTCCAGCTATCAAAGCAAAAATAGCCATGAAACCTGTTGCTTCATTCCCCACTGGAAAATAGATTGGAGAAAACCCTAGAGGAAGAGCTCTTCAACAAGCTGTAAGTCAATTATGTAGTCATTTAGAAACACACATCTTCATATATTTAGCCCAAAAAACACAGTATGTATGGAAGGAAAAAGAAAAATTGTGATTCATCTAGAGATTTATGTGAACCTTCAATTAATAAAAGTTCAAAAATGAAAAAAAAAAATCCTTGAGACAAAGTGGCAACAACTGATATATCCTGACACCATGAACAAGTCTTCATGTGCTTCCAAACCACCTAAAAGAAACCCCATGTACACAGACAAACCACAACTCCAGTCTCTCGTCAACTTTGAATGTTGCAAGCATGCCAAATTAATTATTTGTCTTTAGTGCTTCAGAAATGTCTTAAATATCAGCTCTAGATATTCGAGTTACTTATGGTGATTCAGTAGATTTTGATGAGGATATTGATGAAGGTTAAGAAACTAAAACAGATGCTCTGTCTGGACTGCCTATTAGTGTGAGAACACGTGAAAATGAACTTTTAAGGTTGAAAATCATGATGAGATCATCTTCTAATTGGTTAACATAATTGTCACAATATTTATTTGCTTACCCCGACTTATCTCCTCTTTTCTTTGTTCGGTAGCCTTCCTTATTTTCCTTCTCTCATTGAGCCATTGGCTAAGCTCCTAGCGCTCTTCTTGGTGAAGAGGAAACCCACACTGAGTCCACCCACAAAATCTTTGAACATAGCTGCAACAACAAAATCAACCCCAGCCCACACCAACTCCACGACTCACTGCAACTCGCAGCTACAACTATGTTATTTTGAAATAAGTGACCATAAGCTTGCAGTGTGAACCTCTTTGAAAAAAATTGGTTATATATGCCATGGAACAAGAGCATGACCTATCCTCTCGTCTCCTGTACAAAAGAATCAACCTATCATGTACAAAATAAATCAAGTAAGACTGCAAAGAATAATCACTGTCCTACCTTGTAAGAAAAAATTGGTGCACACTTCAGAGAGTGATTTGTCATTCATGGTACAAAAGAAATATCAATAACAGAATAATAGAAATAACAATAATAGAATAACAGAAATACCAATAATAGAATAAAAGAAATATCAATAACAAAAATTCTCTGAATGTAATATCATAGAATAAGTCAAGTTGTAGATTACAAGTTCCAACAAAAACATATATGAAAGAACATGCCTCGAGACAATGAAACAACAAAAACCATGGATTTAAGGAAAAAGTCCTAATCAGTGTTATAATGCATCAACTATATTCTTTGGGCATTGATGGCATCAAATGATGAAGAAGAATGCATGTCTTGAATCTTGATTTTGATGCCATAAATATTTTAAGCTACAATCTTTCATGCAAATGATATAGTCATTCATGTAACTTTATGTGATGGGCTCCCTGTTATATCACTATTTAGTGTTCCTTCAATGACTATTTCCTATTTTGGATCTCTACCACAAACCAAAGCAACATAAAAACCATTAAATCTTGATAAAAATATACATTGTTACAAAGGGGCAACACTAAAGTCTGCTGCAATAATGACGCTGTAATCTAGTTACTATTCCCAAAACCTATTAAAAACTGAATGACTATCCACCTTCAAATATATTCTCAATCTAAATATTTGTACAAAGAGAGCTTTGGGTGGTTCAAAATCAATTCCCCAAACTTTGATTTTACCCAACTATGAGATAAGGGCAAGACAACAAATGGTTATTATAGGCCAAAATTAAGTGATTCTGATCCTCAAAATACATATGAAATATTTCTTGATGATTCTTCGACTCTTAAAATAAGTGATATTTGTTCCCATAACATTAGGATGATTGATTTCACATTTCCCAAAATATTAGCTCTAGATCTGCCAGTTACTTATGGTGATTCGGTAGATTCTGATGAGGATATTGATGAAGGTCAGGAAAATAAAACAGATGCTCTGTCTGGACTGCCTATTAGTGTGACAACAAGTGAAAATGAACTTTATTGATGAAGGTCAAGAAACTAAAAAAGATGCTTTGTCTGGACTGCCTATTAGTGTGAGAACACGTGAAAATGAACTTTTAAGATTGAAAATCATGATGAGCTCATCTTCTAATTGATTACCATAATTTTCACAATATTTATTTTCTTACCCTGACTCCATGACCCACATAGCTGCAATAACAATGTAAAGACTTAGCTCCTCTATTCTTTGTTCGGTAGCCTTCCTCCTTTTCCTTCTCCCGCAGAGCCATTGGCTAGGCTCCTAGCTCGCTTCTTGGTGAAGAGGCAACCCACACTGAGTCCACCCACAACAACTTTGAACATAGTTGCAACAACAAAATCAACCGCAGCCCACACCAACTCCATGGTTCACTGTAACTCATAGCTACAACTATGTTGTTGCAGCTACAACTATGTTATGTTGAAATAAGTGACCATAAGCTTGCAGTCTGAACCGATTTGAAAAAAATCAGTTATATATGCCATGGAACAAGAGCACGACCTGTCCTCTCGTCTCCTCTACAAAAGAATCAACCTCTCATGTACAAAAGAAATCAGGTAAGATTGCAAAGAATAATCACTGTCCTACCTTGTAAGAAAAAATTGGTGCACACTTTAGAGAGTGATCCATGATTTGTGGTACAAAAGAAATATCAATAACAGAATAATAGAAATACCAATAACAGAATAAAAGAAATATCAATAACAAAAATTCTATGAAAGTAATATCATAGAATAAGTCAAGTTGTAGATTGCAAGTTCCAACAAAAACATATATGGAATAACATTCCTTGAGTCAATTAAACAACAGAAACCATGGATTTAAGGAAAAATTCCTAAGCAGTGTTATAATGCATCAACTATATACTTTGGGCATTGATGGCATCAAATGATGAAGAAGAATGTCTGTCTTGAATCTTGATTTTGATGCCATAAACATTTTAAGCTACAATATCTCATGCAAATGGTATAGTCATTCATGTAATGTTATGTGATGGGCTCCATGTTATATCACTAGTTAGTGTTCCTTCAATGACTACTTCCTATTGTGGATGTCTACCACAAACCAAAGCAACATAAAAACCATTAAATCTGATATAATATAGCTGTGATTAAATAAAGTGGTAAAGAATAATTGGAAATATAAAGCATAATAAAGGAATTAAAAACATATAAATAAATGTATATAGATATCAGCAATTATAACATCTACACGTTAACTCATACCTAAGCTATAAAAAAATTAATAAAATATATTAATATTAGAGAACTAGCATCATGTCTTGATGAAAAATAAACATTGTTACAAAGGAGCAACACTAAAGTCTGCTGCCATAATGAAGCTGTAATCTAGCTACTATTCCCAAAACCTATTAAAAATGAATGACCATCCACCTTCAAATATATTCTCAATTTGAATATTTGTACAAAGAGAGCTTTGGGTGGATCAAAATCAATTCTCCAAACTCTGATTTTACCCAACTATGAGATAGGGGGAAAACAACAAATGGTTATTACAGGCCAAAATTAGGTGATTATGATCCCAAAATACATGTGAAATATTACTTGATGATTCTTCGACTCTTAAAATAAGTGATATTTGTTCCCATAACATTAAGATGATTGATTTCACATTTCCCCCAAATCTAGGCGTGGTTTAGAAATGTGAGAAAACTGTGCCATTTTTACAATTTGGGCTTCAATAACCATGCATATCTTCCAAACCATGACGAATATTGGGAAACTATCTAATAATTTACTAATTATCCTAATCCATAAGACTAATATTCCATACTCATTGCTTCTGCTAAAATTCAATAAGCCCTGGAGGTGTAGTTCCACTTTGTCAATTGCAAAATGTTTCTGTAACCTTCATTGGATACATGATTCAACCATGGCCATGTAGCTCTTGACAAAATAGTTGTTGTAGCATGAGAAAATATTCTTAGTACTAGAACTCAAACTACCATCATCCAAAAAAGGTTTATACAGTTCTTCCTCTATTTCTTCAACAATGGTGATGTGTGTAACCACTTTGAGGACTGATGTTGAAAGAAACCCACTAGCATGGACTATTGTCAATGCAAAAATTACGTCAAAATAAAGAACACTACATGGATAAGGGGCTGTAGGTATGAACTTGGTGAGTACAGAAATCATATTTTTTATGATCTAATAGAGTCATGGAAACTTTGGATGTCTTAAAGCTTTGACCTTGTCATGTCCAACTATTGCCCCAAACATAATCCATTAAAGTGCTTGAACTAGTGTATACATTATCTTGTGGATAGGCATTTTTTTCTCAAGGTATAGTCTTCCATATCCCCAAAATTACAATTCCAAAAACCGATGTTGATAAGGATGACAATTTGTATTGAATACATGGAGCCATCAACACATATCTTAGCCACCCCACAATCTTAAAGCATAATACCCATTCCCTGCTAATTGATAACAAGACTATGAGCTGTGAATAAATCTGATGAAAATAATATTTCTAATCTACTTGTTTCCTGGTTCATTCATATTCATACCACAACCTCAAAATACCCTACAACATTTCACATGTCCTTTCTTTTTTATGATTTATCAAAAATTGTGATAGGGTCTTAGCCTTTCATGAAACTTCAAAAAAAATGAGAAATCTTACAGTGTACATTAAATAAGGTTGTGGATATGATTAAGGTAGTTGATATGGTAGGCATATTGTAGCATAATGAGGGGTTGTAATTAGGAAGGAAAGGCGAATGACAAGCATATGAAAGTTACAAAATGATAAATTTCCTTTTCCCCAATAAATCAAATGAACTAAAAATATTTTACCTTATAATTGTTTATTTACCCATACTTAGTTGAGTCTAAATATGATGAGGCTATAAAGACCATCAAATTTGAGTTTATCAAATGAAAAAATCCTTGGAACCACTACTATGACTAAAGAAGGTTGGGCTGCTAGAATTGAATGTTGGTGTTGATAACATTACTGAAAAAGTGATAGTTTTGGTAATTAAATTGGTTATGCCAGTCACTGAAAGAAATGGAAGGTACACTAATTTTGATATGTTGATCCATACTTGGTTGATTATCAAAACCTAGAGTTCTGGTAAATGGGTTATGATAACTAATTTTCGCTTCAATGCTTGTGCATTTAGCTGCTAGTTAATGGTTGAATAGAGGCTGAAAGGATATACTAAATGGCGTACACACCTTCTTGTTTTGAAGAAAATAAAATTAATACCATTTTTCCTAACTAGATCATTTTTCTATATGCTTCAATCAACCATTTCATTTGCCATGAAAGTACAATGAAACTAATCAGATTTACTAGAAAAAACAATTAAGACGTACCAGTGGACATCATGAAATTGATCATACTTCTTGAAAAATCATATAGTCAGTTAAAAAAAACCCAAATACTGAATAACATGTTACATAATAGAAAAAATTCATATATTGATCCATGAAAGAGTGGATGGAGCTAAATCCAAATTATGATCAGGAAATAAGGTCTTTCTTGCAAAATCCACAAAATATTTGAACTCTATAGTTTAGAGTTCATGTGGACCAACAACAACATTTTAAAACCTACAAGACCTATTTGAGTGAGCATTATGTTACTCTGTTACTATTGCCAAGGTTCCTGATGATAAAGATGGCGCTTCAGGTGGGAAAAAAGATAAAAAAGCCACGAGGAAACAAATTTGACATGGAACACCGGATATTAAGCACTACGAAGTCAAGCCTTTTGATCTCTATAGCCTAGGGGAGAATTTGAAAAGTGAACAAAATACGAATCAAATCCATGATCTACCCATGGTAGCCAGGTTGCTTCACCATTGAGTTATATCATCCATTATATGAAAGTAATATCATAGAATAAAAAATTAGTAAGTACTAGTATGGTAAGTGTGGTAAAGGGTGTCGTTGAGATCCCATCTAGAAATAGCACCCACTTATACTGTGGCAAAGGATGTCATTGAGAGCCCATCTAGCAATAGCACCCAGAACAAGAAACATGCAGAAATTCAACATTAGTAGAAAAAACATAAGAGATTTCACCACTCCCAATGCCATTATAATTATAAAACTATGACTGTTTTACAAACTATAAGTACTAAAAAAATGGGGCTTAATTTGGAGATGGAAAATGACCAATTACCAATCTATACCATGCACTAGATTCTTAATTTGTAGAGGATGAGATCAAGCTGACAACAATGATGGCTGGAGATTTTCTGGACTGCCTATTAGTTTGAGAACACGTGAAAATGGTCATGAAATTTCTAGCATTGTAGATTCCATAAGAAGTGATGTCTGTGTTCAACATTTGCCAGAAGGTCAACATTTTTCCTACATATTAGGTGCAAAAATAAAGATAGAAGAAATGATAAATCTCGGATTTCCTTTATAGTAGAAATTAATAAACTAGAGAAAGGTATTACATACCTGCAAAAAGAACTGGTTGAAACTTAACCCTTAGATCTCAAACCATACAAAAGCTCGCATGGCCTTCAATATATCATCGACCCCGCTTATGGTAAATGACCCGCCTTCCTCTAAATTGAGCACTTTAACGACCCCATTGTTCACCAATAACGAGTACTTGCACAATCGCACACCTAAACCCACTACCTTATTGCTTAGATCAACATAAACCTCAATGGCCTTTGTGAATTTACCATTTCCATCAGAGATCAGCAAAAATTTGTTATTATCTCCTCCAATCCCAAGATAATCCACTCGAAGGATGCCTTCGTTTACAACAACGAAGGTGATTAAATTCACGCCCTTAGCCCTGAGCTTGTCCACCTCTGATGCCCTTAGCCCTAAGTTCACCCACCTCTGAATGAAGTTGGGTACATGATTTTGAGAACAAGTTAGAGCGAAGACTCCCAAAACCGCAAGGAGGATGAAGGAGGGAAATGAGTTGTGAAGGAAGCAACACCTGGAAGTAGTGGTGAGCAAGAGCGATCTAGGTAATGTCGAGCAAGTGCGAGTTTGATATGAGCGTGCGAGTATAATTTTTAACTAAATTAATACGGGTCAAATGAATCGGATGGCTCAAACTATTTTAATCATCTAACACTTAAATCAAGTGCCCACGAATGTACACGTACTGTGAGAGGGGAGTTTATTTTAGAGGGGAATGCCTTACAACGTAACGATGAAATGATTATAAGTACTACAAACATGGTCTAGGTAAGACCACTAACGATATAACTATGTACTTTGAATTATATATATATACATATAAAATTCAAAGTACATAGTTATATCGTTAGTGGTCATTCTTACCTAGACCATGCTTGTAGTACTATCTATATATATATATATATATATAGATATATAGAGAGAGAGAGAGAGAGAGAGAGAGAGAGAGAGAGAGAGACACACACACACACACACACACACACTATGTTGGAAATAATACTGAGAGGGGGGGGGGGGTGAATTAGTATTATCAAATCAATAAAAAAATTTCATTTCCATACTTAGATACATATACGCTACTTCAGTTCATGGAACCCGCGTATATACGAAGCTGTGTCTAATGAAACTAGCGTATATCCAGAATACTTATGATTCAGTTAATCCATTAAATGTTGATCTTTAGTTAGTGCATCAGAACTTCATTAACCATATGAATAGTAAGCAAGTGCAGTAAAACAGAACAGATCATCACACACAAGAAGCAAACATGAACACCATGATATAAGGTGGAAACCCAATGTGAGTGAAAACCACCTGCTGCAAGTCATCTCTATCTTCCTTTAATAAGAAACTTCATTTTACAATCTTTTGTACTAGTGCAGTCTTATACCAGTACGCAGGCTACAGCATGCAGAGGGCTACAACCCTCTCTCATTTTCCAGACTCTCCTGGATGGGAGCTACAACCCCCTTAGCTCTATACTAGTCAATGTACTAGTACGTAGGCACCGGCCTACAATCTCCTTTCATCCTCCATGGATCACATTTCATACATTTTCAGAATGGATACTCCTGAAACACTATAATATGAAGGCCACGTTTCATCAAATTTTCATACTGGACCCATAAATATCATTGAAGCACAAAACAATCAATACTAGCATCATCAATCTTTGAATCACTGAAACACTGAAACCCCGTCAACAACACAGTCACCAGAACACAGAGCAAATAACAGAACTCTACAAAAATAATCAGAACCAACTGTACCATCAAAATCATGCATCAGAGTGCATACGCTACTATCATGAACCAAACCCGCATACATACCGCCTATTCCAAGGCCAACCCGCGTACAGATCTAAAAATATTTTCTTATAACTTTGCAGCTGTACCAGACATCAGTCATACTCATAACATTTATAGAACATTACATGCGTCAATATGCAGATCTAGAATAAGCATAATCAACCATATAAAGATAGTTCATTTCAAACCATTTGATCCCAATCTCTCCTTGGATCTTATTCTCCATCAACCGGTGAGATCCCTCCTTAGCTCAGATCAAGCAATGCATCATCAACCCATAACCTGCATACTGGATCTCATCCTTCATCAGATATTCAAGACTTTTCGGATACACTTGCCTAATGATCTTCTTCTCCTTTTATAGTCTTAGGCCTTGCTCAATACCATGGTCCAAAACCATAACAAACCAATACCATGGACCCAATACTTGGGGTCAACACATCTGACGAGATACTATGGTCCAAAACCATAGGTTCAAATACCAAGGACTAACTACCATGGACCAAGAGTAAGTTCTCCAACATATACGCGCTTTTCCTTGCATGAAAGTGCGTGTATACGCATATGCGCCTTTGTAACATCTAACCCCGCGTGTATACGCGGCTTGGTCACGATGATCCTGCGTATATATATTTTCTCTTCATTCTTGTAATCTAATCATCAAATCCTTACTGCTGACCTGCTGTACTATGATCTGTTCTCTGTGTGATTTTCCATCAAGGACAACACTTGTCTCATAATGCCAACAATCTCCCCCTTTGGACTTGATGGCAAAGCTAACTTGTCACACTTAGAACTATCATCTGATTCCTTTGAGCTGTCTTGCATCCCATGCATTCAGTCACATCTGATATCTCTCCTGAAGATTCATCTAGTTATAACTAAGTGAGATGTCCTTCTATGAGTGGGTTGCCATCAAGTACAACTCATGCATCATAATGCCAACAATCTCCCCCTTTGGACTTGATGGCAATAACACCAAATCACTCTCCCCCTTTGACATAAAGGGCAAAGGGCGGACCAAGATATTTTCTTTCTTTGGTAAACATTCCGCTATCCATACTCCCCCTGAGTACCTGCTAAAATCTCTGAGTGAGCTCCCCCTTTGTATATGCCAAGGTGTACCAATCTAACCATGCTCCCTCTGAGTACATGCTAAAGTTTCTACTCTACTGAAGTGTGCAGTTCATGCTCCCCCTGACTGTAAGCAAGGTCTGCAAAAAGATGTTTTACAAGAAGAACATGACTCTATCATAAATGACCTTCCTATCACCAAGGACTCATACATACATCCATTTCCCAACCAAGTGGGGATATACTAGAATTGACTCATCCACCCAACCAAGTGGGGATACATCAAAAGTTTACACATGATAAAACAAGAACATTACATCTTCATCCTAGGCATAGTGGGGAAACCAATATAGGCCGTTACATGACCTTGACACCATAAAAGAGATACATGACATAGAGACGAAATATCTAGAGCAAGACTTATGAAAGTCACCAATAACTGATAGTAGCAGCATCTGTCAAACACTTTTCAGAACAACAACCATGCTCTCCTTCTGTTCTCGTTATGCACCTGTTCTAGCCAAAACAACTTGTGTACACGAACCAAGAGCTTCTAAGGTAATGCCAACAATGCATTGTTAGAAGTTAATCTGCTCCCCCTGAACTTGTGCCAGATGGTCTCTGTCAGACCCGTATTAGACTCTTCTCATCCAGAGTCTGGCCCACTGATTTTATTCAAACCAACATATACGCGACTGTATCCACAGAAAAATGCGTATATATGCGGATACTCCTTATGAAACTTGCGTACAACAAATTCCAGATCAGTAACCTGTAAATGTCCTATGACAGGGTATGTCTTCAGATAGATATCAACTCATCATCATAAAATCATTCACATTATATCATGTGTAAAACACCATACCCATCTTATCAACATGATCATCCATGTATCATTACTTGGGAATATCTGCATCAATCAACATATGTAAGTATCAACCTATCAACATATAGGTAAGAACTCATCATCGTCATGTCTCCAACAATGCAACTCCATGTATCTAGCACTATGTATCTAGAGCTCTTGATATCATCAACAACAACAATCCTCATCCATATGAGCACCAAGAATTATAGAAAAACCTGCATCATAACTGTATTATATGATCTTTATGCATATGATGACAACAGCATATGATTAACTCATCATCAAGTGAGGAAGATGTGTATTCAAGATTTGTACTTCTCCTTATCCTTATGAAGATCGCCATGTAATCACCATATATGCATCATCAAAGAATCAACCATAAATCTGATCTGAACATCTACTATGTAACCCCAAGAATCGTATGAGATTTTATCATGGACAACTCATAACCACGTCATAGCAAGATATAACATTTAGCCATATAAGCATCATCACCAAGGACTATTAACCATAATGCCAACAATGCATTATTAAAGGCATATGCTCCCCCTCAACCTGTGCCATCTATTTACTATTAGATCTGATCATGCATAAATCAGCAATAAGCATCAAGACATCATCATCATCAAGTTTGGATCAAAACACCTCTAAACATCTTACAAGAATAAAAAATATTTCCACACATCCTCAGCAGACTGTAACTGTTAACCAATAGAGCAAATAATGGACTGAATCATATCAGACCCTTTTTCTGAGCCTGTCCCCACTGCTTTTCCTCAGACTGACATATACGCGACTTTGCAGTGTCTAACTCACGTATATACGTGACTTCCCTTTAAGAAACTTGCCTATGAGATTCAGAACACTGAAGTTTTACACTTTCAGCTCCCCCTGAGTCTGTTATGTCTGTGTTGTGCTGTGTCTCAGTACATTGTGCTGTGCCACATCTTTCCGACTATACTTCCTTCTTCTTCCATATCTTCAAGTGTGATGATGTTTTCTCCTTTTGGTGTGATGTTCGTCCTTTGTTCCTGCATTAATTTGCTATATGTCCAAGCTTGTTACATGCATAACATCTTACATGTTTCATATTCCTCCTGTAGCAATCAACAACTTTGTGACCAAACATATTGCAAGAAAAACAATATCCATTAAAGTACCTGGAATGTGATGATCTTGAACCATTCTTCTTCTACATCTAGCTACAACATGTCCAAGATTATGACATTCATAACATTCAATATTATTCATCTGAGTAAATGGACGACTATTACTTCCGTAGTTAGGAGTAAAAGATTTTATTTGAAGAATCTCTTTCCTTGATTGTTGATGGGGTTGACCTTTCATCTCTCTTATCTCCTTGTTGATCATTTTAGATTTCTCTTTAGAGTTCCTTGCCTCACCTTGTGAACTAGATTCACCTTCAACAGATTCATGAAAACCAAGACCAGTCTTGATAGCAGGAGACCTTTGACTACTAAGAATATCATCCAAGGCTTTAGTACTATCTTGAAATCGTAACAGTTTATCCTTTTCTTCTAATTTACTTTTCAAGATATTTACCTCAACTTGAAGTTGTTCTTCCTTTTCTAGACATTGCTTCTTCATGTCTTCTTCAGCTTTCCTTCATTCTTCCAATTGATGCCTTAGTTTGAGAATCTCCTTTTCTTGTTCTTCATTTAGATCTTGCTGCATTTGACGAATTCTGAAGGCACATTCCAGCTGAGATTTTAAGCTGATAACTTCATTTACCCATTTTTCAATAGCTTGGAGTAGATCTTTATCCTGCTTCTTTGATTCTTCGAGGTCTTCCTTTAGCGAGCGGATCATGGCTTCAAGACTTTCATAGTAACTGGATCTATCTCTGAGTTTCTTGATGGTTGTGCTTCTTTCATTGACTTCATCTCTTAGTGATGTTACTTCATCCTACAACTTTTGATATTTGTCCTTGAATAACTTCCTTACCTTGTTTCCTTCCTCCAGTTGGGCCTTTAGTTTGGTAGCTTCTTCTTTGAAGTCACATTCCCTTTTGTTCAACAGATATTTTTGATCTCTGATTTTATCTGAAATCCTTTTAAATTCTGCCTCTATTTGATATCTTTCTTGTTCACCCATAAGAGAAAATTCAGTTGTTTCGCTATCACTTTCATCTTTTCCAAATGGATAGATAGCTGGAACATCAGAGGATAGCAAATTCATACCTGATAGTTCATCTTCATTCTGAAATGATTCTGAATCTGATTCTGAATTTGAAGAGCTTCTTACACCTAATCCCCGATCGATTCTCCCACTATCATAGTTCTTCTAAGATGTCTTCTTCTTCTTAGGTGCTTTCTTCTTAAGCTTCTTTCCCATAGTTCCACAGATCTCCTTCAAGCGATCAAGCTTCTACCAAAGGACCTGCTCTGATACCAATTGTTGGAAATAATACTGAGAGGGGGGGTGAATCAGTATTATCAAATCAATAAAACTTTTTCATTTCGATACTTAGATACATATAAGCTACTTCAGTTCATGGAACCCACGTATATACGCAGCTATGTCTAATGCAACTAGCGTATATCCAAAATACTTATGATTGAGTTAATCCATTAAATGTTGATCTTTAGTTAGTGCATTAGAACTTCATTAACCATATGAACAGTAAGCAAGTGCAGTAAAACAGAACATATCATCACACACAAGAAGCAAACATGAACACCATGATATAAGGTGGAAACCCAATGTGGGTGAAAACCACCTGTTGCAAGTCATCTCTATCTTCCTTTAATAAGAAACTTCATTTCACAATCTTTTGTACTGGTGCAGTCTTATATCAGTACGCAAGCTACAACCTGCAGAGGGCTACAACCCTCTCTCGTTTTCCAGACTCTCCTGGATGGGAGTTACAACCCCCATAGCTCTTGTACTAGCTGATGTACTAGTATGTAGGTGCCAGCCTACAATCTCCTTTCATCCTCCAGGGACCACATTTCATACATTTTCAGACTGGATACTCCTGAAACACTATAATTTGAAGGCCACGTTTCATCAAATTTTCATACTAGACCCATAAATATCATTGAAGCACAAAACAATCAATACTAGCATCATCAATCTCTGAATCACTGAAACACTGAAACCCTATCAACAACACAGTCACCAGAACACAGAGCAGACAACAGAACTCTACAAGAATAATCAGAACCAACTGTACCATCAAAATCATGCATCAGAGTGCATACGCTACTATCATGAACCAAACTCGTGTACATACGCGCCTATTCCAAGGCCAACCCGCATACAGATCTAAAAATATTTTCTTATAACTTTGTAGCTGTACCAGACATCAGTCATACTCATAACATTATAGAACATTACATGCGTTAGTATGCAGATCTAGAATAAGCATAATCAACCATATAAAGATAGTTCATTTCAAACCATTTGATCCCGATCTCTCCTTGGATCTTGTTCTCCATCAACCAATGAGATCCCTCCTTAGCTCAGATCAAGCAATGCATCATCAACCCATAACCTGCATACTAGATCTCATCCTTCATCAGATATTCAAGACTTTTCGGATACACTTGCCTAATGATCTTCTTCTCCTTTTATAGTCTTAGGCCTTACTCAATACCATGGTCCAAAACCATAACAAACCAATACCATGGACCCAATACTTGGGGTCAACACATCTGACGAGATACTATGGTTCAAAACCATAGGTTCAAATACCAAGGACTAACTACCATGGACCAAGAGTAAGTTCTCCAACATATACGCGCTTTTCCTCACATGAAAGTGCGTGTATATGCATACGCACCTTTGTAACGTCTAACCCGCGTGTATACGCGGCTTGGTCACGATGATCCTGCGTATATATATTTTCTCTTCATTCTTGTAATCTGATCATCAAATCCTTGTTGCTGACCTGCTGTATTATGATCTGTTCTCTGTGTGATTTTCCATCAAGGACAACACTTGTCTCATAATGCCAACACACTAATGGCTACAAATGAAGAAGGAAAGGGGGCTACAAATCCATAAGAAAGGAGGAAAGGGGGTTAAGAGATAATATATTATTTTATTGTTTCTCACCTTTATCCTAAGCTATCTAACCTTTGACTAAGATTATTTAAATATTCATGAATCTTGATGTCAGTTGTTCCAACATATAAACTTATGTCAACTTCCCATTGAGGTATGTGGCTTATCCTTTGCATTTAATATATAGATTATGCTCTTATGGATGTAAGGACAATATCATCATTCTCATTCATTCTTCTCTTGCTTCTCTCTCTACTCTTATGTTTCCATATTGTGACCATGTACTATTGCCATAATCATGTGGCAACCATGAGAGGAATTCATGAATGAACACTGGAGAGAAAGGAAGCCATGGTTGACAACCAAATTCCTTAGTTCCCAACATTAGAGATTTCTTGGTTAATCTGCACTAGAGCACTAAAGGAAGTGGAATAGTTTGAGAGACTGGTTAGAAAAGAAGGGGATCTAATTCCTTGTGTTATGTGGGTCAATTGGGAAAGAGTGTGACTGGTTGAAATATGATTGGTGTCTCTAGTATGGGTTATAGTGTTAATTCCCATCATAAGAGCTCTATATTGGGTTAAGTGAGAGGAATTAGAATCAATTCGTAGATTTTTTCCCTTTTAGATTTATAGTCCTAGTTTAGGGGTGGCCTTTGTGATAGAGAGTACATGTGTGATAACGAGTTTATGGTTGGGTAGAACATTCTTCATTGTAACAAGTTGGTGAATAATTCTCAGATAAAAGTATTTTTTACTTATTTATGAGTTGCAATTATTATTGTTCTGCCTATATATGAATTTACTTGTCATTTTATGATTTGTTTGTGTTTACATGAAATTAATTTAGCATATTATGAATTGTATTAGATGAATTACATTCCTAAATAAAGTTTCCTAAATTTAATTGTTGCTTAAAATTGTTTTAAATTGTGGATTATAATGCATTATGAGGCATTGTGTATGCTACATAGTGTGTCTTGCAACTTATTAGATAACTATTTATACCATGAATGTGATTATGTGAGGCAATTAAATGATATCTTTATATATATTCTCATTCAAACTAAAACATTGATCTTTGTCAACTTCCTTCCAACCATACATATATGTGCACATGCATCTATTTGGGTTTATCACTCTAACTACAATAACTTTGCTCTGTATTTGAATGTTGATTTTTATTATTTTATTCTACCATGCAAATACAAATATATGTGAATTAGTTAAGTTATTTTAAGTTAAGTAGGATATTAAAAGATGATTAGTTGGGTATGAGCCTGCCATATCCAACAAAGGCTCATTTTATGAGTAGACATTGTTGGGATTTTATGTGTTCTTCTATCTACTACCATAGCACACTTCACATTGGTTTTATTATTGAAAACACATTATATAAAATAATGTGTGGCTCTATATATCATCTTCTAGTTCTATAATAACAATATGTGATTATTTTACATCACTAACTTTTCTCTATACTTTTGAAAAGAACAATCGATAGTAGGAAAAAACAACAAAACACAGTCTACGCCCTATATGCAAGATGTTGATCCTAAATGCACAATTTAAGAATGTAATGCTTTCATGTTTACTCTTCCATTTATGGTTGGGACTTTGTCTTGATCTCGTCGATGTAACATCTATGGAAAAGGTGTGGAGTTTTGTTATTGAGAAGCTAATTGAATGTTCTATGGATTACATGTTTGAATATGGTAATTCTTTGGGCTCATAAATTCCACTCTCTGCACTTCCGACACATATCTCTACAACCTCCTTAAATCTTGTTAAATGGGAGAAGAATAATGGTTCATCACCTCTCCATCTAGGCATGCAATCTTCTATTATTGATTTAGGTATAAATACACCTCCAATAATAGCATAACTTATATTCAACATGAGAAGTATCTCTCTTACGCAAGTTCCCCTCTATGTTGGTTTCACAAATGGATGGAATGACATAGAAATAGTTGAAAACTACCTAAGCCATCATAAATGTTCCTTATAATTTTTCCGTGTGGGACTATGAACCGTGAACATGTAGAGTGTAGGTGGGATGTGTAAGTATCACATGCAACCCATTAATTGAGTTATGTTGTAATGGATAATATAGATAACAAAAATTAGAACTAGCATTAATTATGTCATAACAAGAACTGATATTAATATTTATTTTAAGTGGGTATGCAGTGGTCGATCCACAATAGGATATGGAAAGAGACTCTAATCAACCATGTGCATGGATAGAATCCAACTAATTATGCACATACATCTCTTTGTCATGTTCAAGTGCAACTATTTCATTATTCATGATAGTCAACATTGGTAGTATTCTTCTCAACACCTCGACTACTTTATTCTATTTCTTTAATTTATGCTTCATTAAAGAATTATATCTTTTCTCTAATAATTTCCATCTAAAATTCCTTGCACTCCATTCCACTTTCCTATGTATAAGCTTATGAGATTAATGGTTTCTTTACATTAAAAATTCCATTAAAAGTAAGTAATGTATACAATTCCTCAATTCTTTGATAATTACACAAAATTCCAAGTGACATATAAATTATTTCCACTTCACCTCATTTAGTGATCCATTGAAAAATTTTATCCCCATGCACTCTCAACTTAAAATTGTTATCACTCCATTCATATCACTTTCCACCTAAAAAAAATTCTTAAATTTTGGTAAAGGAAACAATAATTTATTTGTTGTCTTCTCATATCTTAAAATATTTTTACCTTTGTGGTGCACTAAAATTTGAGTGCTTTCATATACTTTGTTATGTGTGATGCAAAAATCCCACTAAATTCTTGAATAAAATTTGTACACAATTTGAAAAATTCATGGTAACTCCTTACCCCATGTACAATGTAAAATTGTGTAGTACTAGCCACTCTAGCATAGCCTTAGCCATTTAATGGTCCATAATCAATTATTAATAAAAGATAACAAATATAAAAAAAAACTAGCTCATTTTAATAACTCACACTTCTTCAAATTTATGTCAAATTGGTCTTGTTTAGAACATCTAACACCAACATAATGTACTAAAAGTGTTTAGTTCCTCTACCATTGTATTAAGTCCTTTCTAGACTTCATGCCTATCTCCCTATGCAATCTAGTTTATAAAATTATCACAAAGGTAATCTCAAATAGGATAAAGAGATTTCTTGCTACAAAGGTGACTCCAAACAAATTTGGTTTTCTAGCTGACATATAGATCCATGATGCCATAGAAATTGCACAAGAGGTCCTTCACTCTATAAAAATGAAAAACTTGAAAGCTCTTGTCAAGATGGAACTCATCAAAGCATTTGACAAGGTCAATTGGACCCTTTTGAGACCTTTTATCTTTCATATTGGTTTGGGAATGGAGGTGACAAAATGGATTATGGGTTGTGTATACTCTTTCAATTTCTCCATTTTAATCAATGACTCTCCCTCATGAAATTTTTCCATTACTCGAGGACTCAGATAAGGATATCCATTGTCTCCTCTCTTTTTTTTTCTTGTGATGGAAGGATTGAGTCTTCTCTTGATGAAAGAAAAGAAGGTAATCTAAAAGTCATAAAAGAATCACACAAACAGTATATCAACAACCTCCTATTTATGCATGATGTGTTGTTATTGGGATTGGGAATTGTTTCTAAATGATAGGCCTTTCATAGAATTATAAATCTTTTTCACAATTCCACTGGCATGGAGTTCAACCTAAATAGATCTTCCTTTTATCAAAATGTTGTAAGTCCTAAAACATTATCATCCATTCAATCCTTTTTTCCGTTGTAGACCTTTTCTCTAGAAATTGATATAAAATACCTCATATTCTTCCTAAAACCAAATGATTATCATAAAGGGGAATGGATTTGGCTAATTAGGAAGTTGAACAAAAGATAAACTTATGGTGTAATAATTAGTTGTCACTGGGGGGTAGAATGATTCTAGGTAAATCAGTGTTAGAAAATATTCCTGTCTACTAGTCGTCCTTGAACAATATTCCCATGACTATTCTCAAAGTCATCAAACAAAAGATGTGTAGCTTCCTGTGGACTAGTAAAAGTTGTAAGGAAAGGATACATCTAGTGAGTTTGGCCTTCCTATCCATTACAAAATATCTTGGAGGATGGGGTTTTAAAAATTTGTCTTGGTTTAGAAAAGCCTTGGCTTTGAAAAATCTATGGAGAGGTATTTTCGGTGGGGGTCTTTGGAGCTAGGTTGTAAAAAGTAAATATCTAAATAAATTATTGGTGGTGGATTAGCTTAGAGGAAAAACTAAAAAACTTGCCAAAAGAGGTTTCATTGTTTGGAAAACACTCATTGCTTCTTTCCCTTTCCCTACAACTGGCTAGTTTAAAAAGTTGGAGATGTAAAGCAAGTTATTCTTGTTAAGGACTCTTTTATAGGTGATGATGAAGTTTACAAAATATCCCTTGATTTGATCAACTGTTTTTATTCTAAAGGAATCTACCACTTGTAAGATGTAAGAATAGTTGATCTTTCTCTGCCCATAAAGAGTTACTAGTTGACTGCAATAGAATTGGGTTTGATTGGTTACTTAGCAAAGGATTGGAATCATTTTGTTAAAGAATTAATTAGCAATTATAATTTGTGCTTAAAAAATACTAAGGATTTGTTGGTCTAGACCCAAGACTCCTCCTCTAGTAAAGTTAAAGTGAGTCAATCTTATGAAGTTATTTCTCATACTGCTATAACTCATGATGTCAAATGGTGGAACAAAATTATTTGGAAATGGCATATACTTTATAAGATAAAATTCTTTTCTTGACTAGTCTTACATAAAAGAATTCTAACATGGGAGAGTCTTCAGAAAAGAGGCTATGTGGGACCAAACAATTGTTTTCTATGCATACAACATGAGGAAATAGTTGGGATTTAGAGTTAGATAGTGAACTTAACCCTGCACATACAAGATATCGAGAAAAGCAAAGAATTCAGAGAAGAAGTATGGTGTACGAAGTGCAGATCGGAGGGCCATTCTAAAGAACAATGTCCTATCTTTAAAGATTGCATGTCTATTGGGGCACCGAATCCCTTAAATGCAGTATCCAACTTGTGGTGCGAGATATGTAAGACCAGAGGCCAACATCACTCAGAAGAATGTTACCTATTACAGAAATATGTGCAGACTCCAAGGAACTTATATTGCAAATTCTGTAAACCAGTAAGACATGATGAGAACAATTGTCGAGCTTATGAACTAATGATGGAGTGTAGTGCTGACACTTATAGAATGCAAGTAGAAGAAAATGGACATGAAGGCAATGGACAATGTGTTGGTCGAGGAGAATACCCAGGAAGAGGTCGAGGTGTTGGAGCTGGTGGATGACTTGGACATATTATTTGCTGTAACTGCGGCTAGGCAGGTCATTTTGCAAGAGATTGTCAGAATCCTACTATGACATGTAAGTATTGTAAATATTTTGACCATGTAATTGAAGAATGTTCTGTTCTTATGGAAAATATGAAAGAAAAAAGGAATCAACAGTTGACACAGAATATTCAAATGATGACCGTTGAAGGAAGAAATGACTAACTATGAATTAGTATTGTTACTATAAGTGGAGTTTTGATTGATAGTGATAAAGCGGATGGAAAGAAAGAATTTGAAAATGCATGGATCAGAAAGAGTGTTGAAAAAAGCCCTATTTTTTATATTTAGAAGCAAAAAGAAGTATTTATGGAAGTAAAACAAAGTTTTATGGATGTTGGAGCTTCGACCTCTAGGGCGCAGCCAAAGGTCGATCAGAAAAGAAACTACGATGTATCATTAGCTTTGACACAGAATCAAGTTTCGACATCGAGCTCTGACACAGAATCAAGTTTTAATGCAGAATCGAGCTCCAACATAGGATCGAGCTTCGACACAGGGCCAGGAGTCAACAAAACAAGGAGGTACTTTAAAGTATTTTTTGCAAACTTGTATGAAATTATTAAGAGATCAAAAAGCTGTGGAAGTGCTTCAACAATTGATAAAATATTTTTCATCAAAAGATACACCAGGAGGTGAGATGCATGTAGTGACTAATTTTCATTGAAAAAAGAGAATTGGAAGAGAAATGAGACTTAGTGCACAGATATGAGAATATGAGATGGATTAAGTTATCCCAGATCTGGGATATGATACTGATGTCTTAACGAAGCATACAGAAGAGTTAATGCGTAAGCCAAAGCTACAATGGTCACCTATTCAGTTAATGATGGAAAATCAATAATATATCTTCCCCTTAGGAAGACTACCAGGTGTAATAGTGGACATTGAAGGAGTTTGCACTACTGCCGATTTTGAAGTAATAGAGATAGTTGATGACAATAACCCATATCCTGCATTGCTTGGACTTGATTGGGCATTTGAAAATATGGCTATAATTAATATGAAGAAGAGATATATGATATTTGAAGGGAATAATATGAGAGTAATTATTCCCTTGGATCCATAAGAAGGGGTAAGATATACAGAACCAGTTAGAGAAGAATAATGCGCAATTGATATAGATAATATGTATCAAATGATAGCAAAGGAACAATATTGGGTTAACCCTACTGCAAAAGGAAAGTTGACTTGGGAGCATGATAGTTCTTATACCTCAGACTCAGAAGAAGAGTTGGAAAACCAGCAGAATAGACTACATGAAGTATCCACAAGGCACTGTGCAAGAATTACTAAATCAGTACGTTGTATGATATCTGACGTATGTAATCTTCCTTCTTATGATGTCTTGGGTGATGTGAATACTTTTCTTGATGATTATGAAAAATAGGTTCCAGAGAATCAAAGGATGTTAGCTTTGGATATAGCCCTAAAATTTGCCCTTGCTAGATGGTGGGGTGCATACAAGAATAATATAGAAGGTTGGCAAGAATGTTGAAGATTGATGTGGATAAGGTTTGGACAAATAGATACAGAAATAGAGATAAAACATGATGGTGAAACTAATCCTAAGAAGCATATCCAGCTATGAACTACAACATGGAAAGGGATTCCTCAACAATAATGTGTACATGGATTCATTCATACATTATAGACAATCCCTAAGAACTGGTATTTAGAAATAGATCTTCGACATGGTACAGTAAACATGATAGACGTGGTGGATGGCTTCATATTAACATTTAGATTTAAGTATGATTGTCCATACATAGATTTGGCTCTTCAAATAGATAAGAAGAAAATATTTGAGAATGTAACTCCCCTGACATGCCAGATATAAAATGCATTGGAATGTTATAACCTTACTGCAGAAGAAGAAGAAGATCCTCGCAACATTGACATAGTAGAATTAGAAGGATACCGTGAAGTAAATGGACCTGAGTTAGAGATACCAGATATAACGAAGCCACTGAAGACCAAGAAGGTGAACATAGGATCAGAGAAGGAACCTAAGTTTGCAACAATAGGAGACTATTGGGATGAAGAGACAATCAGTAAAGTTACAAAATTACTTCATGAATACCAAGAACTATTTCCCACCAAGTTTTTAGAGATGAAGGGTATAATAGGAGATCTAGGAGTCATGAAGATTCCTCTTAAGCCTGATGTTAAGCCAGTCAAAGAAAGACCTTAAAGGTTGAACCTAAAGTATAAGGAGAAATTAAAGATACAGCTTGATAAAATGATAACAACATGAATTATTGAGCTAGTAGAACAATCATAATGGGTGAGTCATATGGTCGTGAAAGAAAAGAAAACTCAAGGATAAATCAAGTTCTGTGTTGATTTGAGAAAGTTGAAAGATGCATGCTTACATGATCGCTTTCCTACCCCTTTCATAGATGAAGTGCTAGACAATGTAGGAGGTCAGGAAGCCTACTCATTCATAGATGGATTTTTAAGGTATCATCAAAATAGGACTACACTTGAAGATTGGCATAAGAACACATTCGCTACAAAAGGGGGCTCATATCAATACACAATAATGCCTTTTGGACTAAAGAATGCCACTGCTATATTGTCTAGAGTGGTGGTTGCAACTTTTAACAAATATATCCAAAAAAATGTGGAAGTATACTTTGATCATTGGATAATATTTGGATTGTTGAGAAAACATATTGGAATTTTAAGACTTATGCTTGATACATGTAGACAATATCAGATCTCCTTGAACTTAAAGGAGTGCATAATTTGTGCACCCTTTAGCATATTGTTGGGACTTATTGTGTGCAAGAAAGGACTGATGGTGGACCCTGCTAAGATTTCTATCATTGTAAATTTTTCTCCACCTAAGATAGTAAGACAGCTTCGCACTACATTGGGACATACTGGGTATTACAGGAAATTCATGAAGGGGTATGCACAGATAGTTGTGACTATGGAGAAATTGTTAAAGAAGGATGTAAATTTCAGTATAATGAAGAATGTCAGAAGTGTTGGAAATAATAATGAGAGGGGGGCTAAATCAGTATTTACAAATCAATAACTTTTTCATTACCATAATCAGATTTATATACGCTACTTCAATGAAGGGAACTCGCGTGTGCACGCAACTGTTCTTAAGGCAACCATCATATAACTAGTGAACTTATGATTCAATTAATTCATCATATGTTGATCTTTAATCAGTGCATTGGTACTTTGTTAAACATTAAACAATAACCATGTATAGTAATAACAGAATAAACCATCACACATAAGCAACACACATGAACACCAAGATTTAAGGTGGAAACCCAATGTGGGTGAAAACCACTTGCTACTGTTGTCTTTCTCTTCTTTTAACAATAAGAAAATCTATTTACAATCTTGTACTTGTGCAGACTCATACCAGTATTCAGGCACCCACCTACAGAAGGCTACAACCTTCTCTCATTCTCCGGCTTCTTCTGGAAGGGAGCTACAACCCCCTAGTTCTTGTACTAGCCAATATGTTTACTAGTACGTAGGCTCTGACCTATAGAAGGCTACAACCTTCACTCATTCTCCAGTTACTACTGGAAGGGAGCTCCAACCCCCTGATCAAATCACCAGCCACTAATGGCAGGAAGCTTCGACTTCCTCACTGAAGGCTCCAACCCTCAGTATCCTCCAAGGACCACGTTGCATAAATTTTCACACTGGATACTCTTGGTACACAATACTACAATATGAAGGCCACATTTCATCAAATTTTCACACTGGACCCATCAGAAAAATTGAACCTCAAAATTAATTATCACTGCAATACAACCAATCACAACCAATCATTGAAACTCAATCATCAATCTCTGACATAACTGAAACCAATCATCAATCTCTGAATGAACCATAACTGAATCAATCAATCACTGAAACCTCTTACATACTGAATCAAACAATCACTAAACCTATGACATACTGAATCAAACAATCATTGAACCTTTGACATACTGAATCAAACAATCACTGAACCTCTGACATACTAAATCAAACAATCACTGAACCTCTGGCACAGCTGAATCAACCATTCATTCAAACTTAATCAATTTCAACCAATCAATTGAAACAGAGAGATCACCGTAACTAGTACACAGATTGGAACCTAGAACACTGCATTTACAACCATAACCAATTGTAACCTCAAAAATCATGTGTCAGACTATATACGTTTCTTCAATGAAGCCAACCTACATGTATATGCTACTTCCTTCAGCCCAACCTGCGTATACCTCTAAAGATACTAAATCATAAAACCTTCGAACCAGAAACTGTACCAATCAGTGAAATTATGATGATCTACTATCAGTTTACAGAGTTCTAAATAGATAGTAGCAAGGATCACCCTTCTTACTCAATCAATCAATCAATCAGACACAAACTCTTTATGCAGTCAATTTTACATTCAGATCTAAGAAGACTTCATTAGCAGACAACAAAAAAACAAAAACATTGATCTAATAGATCAGTCATCCTTGAACATCAAGCTTTTCTTTTTCATACGCTACTTGGAAGAGCCGAACCAATGTGTATACGCACCTTCACCAAAGCGAACCAGTGTATAGATCTGCAAATACTTACTTATAACTTCACTACAAATCCAGACTTTAGACATACCCAGATCGTCACTTATAAAGGATAAAACATGTGTTAGCAATTAGATCTAGCCTATCCATTATCAGATCACATAATGATAAGTCATTATGATCATGATCCATCATTAGATCTCATCCATCATCAAACACTCAGGAACATACTTAGTGTTGAGCCCCAAACTTGCATCTTCCGTATACACCTTTCTATCCTTTTTCTATTTACCTGGACTTCCTAAGCTGTCAAATCATTGCATATTAGTTTAAAAAAAGCATATAAAGTGGTTTCCTAACTATGTCTTGTGTCTGCTATTTGAATTAGATTTTTCATTTTTAGCTACGGAATCTTGTCACTTTCCGCAACCTTTTTGTTAAGGTCTATGTTTCAGGTGTCTTCAGGAAAATCCAGCCACATGGGCAAGTTGCAAATGACGTGGACATGGAGCGTGTCCTATTGGTTCAGTGGAATTCACCAAAGAAGGTCGTGGTCAAAGATAGTCAAGCGGTGGTCAACCCAAGAGTCCTACAACGACAGAACTCTGTTTTTCACCACGTGAAGACTTGCGTGGCCGTTCCTAAATCTCAGGAGACGTGTTAACACCTGTGGACTGCTCCATGAACCAAATCCAACAGCCACCCTCCTTAGATTTAATCTTCACGGCTGCCATAATGTTAGATTCCTAGATGTGGTTGTTGATGTGTCTTTCATCAGCACAGATTGTAGGAAAGTAGTTATGTCATCCTATGTTATAAATAAAGCGTTCTCATATGCATAGAAGCTAGCTTTTTGTAATGTAATTTTGACTGTTAACGAGCCCACTGTGCCGTGACTTTATCTCTATGTTATGACTGCATTTTAATACATGAGAAGACTCTGTTTATAAGCTCAATTCATGGTTGATTGCTGACTGCCCGAGGTTGTGCAGAGGGCCCCTGTACACACCGAGGTTTTGTTAATTGTTGTATAGTTTTATGCTCTATTTCTTTACGTTCCTTATGCCATAATCATTTACTTGTATATATTGCACTGCTCATGGTATTCACGTTGATTGATGTCCATAGTTTTTATGCTTTCTAATGCTGTTAACTGATCAGTGTCTTTGTTTCAGATTACAATAGGCAGCCCAGGCATTTGCACATAGCTTTATAATGACTAATGACATGGAATTATTCTTGTCCTTCTGCTGATTTATTTTCTTATTTCTAATTCCAACATTGTTTTATTTCTTTCAATTTTGTTCATTTACTTTTCTGCAAGATAGATATTAGATTACTCATGTCATTTTCAGTTACCTCCGAAAGCCAGAGCGAGTCAAATGGTGAAGGATTGAAGTATGAATGTGTAGTTTGATATTAGTTTATTTTTCTGCAAGTTATTTATTGAATTGCTCATGTCATTTTCAGTTACCTCTGAAAGACAGAGCGAGACGAATGGTGAGGGATTGAAGTATGAGTGTGTAGTTTAACATTAGTTTTATTTTCTACAAATTAGATATTAGATTGCTCAAGTTGTTTATGATTACGTCCGAAAGCCAGAGCGAGTCGAATGGTGAGGGGTCAGAATATGAGTTGATGTAATGTGATTTTAGTTTACTTTACTTGCAGTTTTTGAATTTCTTTGAGTTCAGTTTCTTTTATATTTATACAACAGCAAGGATACTGGGTTTCATGGTCACTATCTCACTATTTGTTTAATTAGAATAGTGGCACATTTTCATTCTCTTTTAGGAATTAATTTCATCATTGCATGTTTTAAAACATTTTTTTGAAAATTTTGAAGTTTGGAAATCATTTTAAAGGACACCATTGCCTTGAACACTTATATCCATACTTGAATTTTAGAATTTCCATCTCACATTAGGGAATCAACGAAGATAAACCCAAAAACAAACTAAAAATCAAAAACGACAAAAATTAAGAAATCGGTTATCTTGCATATATAGTGCGCCTCACTTCAGCAGTTTACGACTCCCGGATTGACAATTAATATAGCAATTTAGGACACTCTAAATTGACCAAACATTTTGGCGCCGTTGCCAGGGAAGTGAAACTAGGTAGCCAATTTCTTAAAAAAAAATAAAATTCAACGAAGGTAAAAAATTGATAACTTCTCAAAGTATGCTCTCCTATTGCACCTACTGTGATCTGGAGGATCAGAAAAGAGAGTTATTGGTTCAATAATTTCTTGAGTATGCTCTCTTCTTGCACCTAGAGTGATCTAGAAGATCAAAAAGAGAATTATTAGCCCAACTTGAAGAAAAATAAAAATGACATGCATAGAGCAAGAGATTCTAGGGGAAGGTTTATAGCTAGGGCCAAGAGTTCGATTTTTACAACTCCATCTACTTCAAGGCATAGACAAGATACACCTCCATCATCTCCAACTCACACTCCCAGCCTTAGGATTCCTAGAATTCAAGGGGCAGCAGCTGAATTAGGAGACTCTCCCACACTATCCACCGAATCTGAATTAGGAAAAGACCCTTTCTTTACTTCTACAGGAGAACAAATTCTAATCAAGGAAGTAGTAAACGGATTTGGAGGAGGAGGTAGAGGTAGAGGTAACCATGGGGGAAATAGGGATGGAGATAACACGTTTGGATTTCCTATAGTTGATGAGGAATCTCATACAACAATTAAAAACATCTCACTATCTGTCCTCCCAAACTTCTATGGGTTGTGAAGTGAGGATCCTGAAACATTTCTATTTGAGTTTGAAGTCGTGTGTCGAACTTATGATTATATGGAAGACTCTCAAAAACTCAAATTGTTTCCTTCAACATTGAAGGGAGCTACCTTGAAATGGTTCATGGGATTAGTCACTCAATCTATTAGGACTTGGAATGATATGAAACAAGCATTTTTGGATAGATACCTAGACTATTGCATTCCCACTAATCATAAGGATGAGGTATTCAAAATGGTGCAAAAAGAAGATGAAAACTTGGAGGATTTACTTGAAAGATTTCAATACAACCTGAAAAGAGCAAAAATGAATAACCTAGAAGAGGAGACCTTGAAAGCCCTTCTATTAAAAGCCATTAGAGATGAATGGATAGATATTTTAAACATGATGGGAAAGGGAGATATTTCTCAACTTCCACTTCATGATATAGCAAAACTATGTGTCCATCTCTCAAGGGGAAAATCTAAAACGGAAAAGGGCCTAGAGATCCTTCTCTCATTAGAGAAAACAAATCTGCAACTGGATCAGTAAGTAGGGCTGAGATTGGCAACATGCTTAATGAGTTCAAAACTGATATTTTAGGGAGCCTTAGTGAGAAACTAGACACCCTTAAAATACAAAACAAGCTGAAGCTTTGGCCATCTTTTGTCCAAAATGTAGGAAGAAACATGCCCTAAGGGAATGCCCCTTGGATGCAAAAGTTGTAGAAACATGTATGATTTGTTCAGAAAGCCATGAGACCAAGGATTGTCCTTCAATTCCTGGGCTCAAAGATGTCTTTCAAGAAGATCCAAATTCAATTGAGTCTCTCTGCTTTGTTTCAAGGATACCTTGGTAGGGGCAACAAAATTAAGGGTTTAACAACCCCATGAACTTTCAACCCCCCACCAAATTGGAATCCTCGGCAACAACCTTGGTCCCAACCTCAAAATCCATTTCCATCATGGGTACAAGGTATGAAAAATCCTTATGGGAGATTTGCTCAATTTTATTAATATCCTCCATCTTTTCAAAATCAACAAGCTCCACAACTTCTAAATCAGAATCCACAACTTTCATTGCCATTTCCACAACAACAGCAACAACCTTCTCAACAAAATCCAAATTCTCAACTCTTTCTTCCATTCCAACAAAAGACAAATCAACTACCATCCCAGCCATTGCCAAATCCCAATAATAAAAATCCTCAAAATGCTTACATGGTAGAAGGACAACAATTTCCTACCTATATGATTGTTCCTCTCAATGATGTACAACTCTGATCTGGTTGAGTTTTAGAAAAGACTTCTATAGATGCTCAAAAGCAAAGTATTTCTGAGGAAGATTCTCTTGAAGCCAATAAAGGTTTTGAAGCATCTCTTCAAAACCCAAGCACTCAAAAAGAAAAAGAAAAAGAGTCAACCCCTACAACTCCTATAGTTGAGCAACCTGCATCATCATCCACACCTCCTTTTCCTGAAAGATTACAAATTGACAAAGGAGTGGAAAAACAAATCTTGTTGCCTGACTATGATTTCCTAGATGAATTAAAGAATTTCTGTATCAAGATTCCCTTGCTACAAGCCACTAGAGAGATTCCTATTCTAGCAAAAACAATAAAGGAGTTGAGTCTCAAAAGACCAGGAAGGAAACCAAGAGATACAAGAAGAATCCACCTGGTAGGAAATATTGTAGATATCATGATGGGAAAAATTACCATGCAGAAGTATGTAGATATCGGTAGTCTAATTGTCAAAACACATATCAATGGGGTAGAAATTCCAAATACTTTGATTGATTTAGGGGCTGCTATCAACATTATGAGTAGACAGACTATGGAACAGCTAAAACTTCCTAATCTTCTTTTTACACCTACTCTACTGCAACTTGCAGATCGATCAATTATCAAACCAGATGGTGTATTAGAAGACATTTTGGTCTCCTTAGATTCTTGGGAATATCCAGTATATTTCATGATTTTGACTCCCAAAAGTAATCTAAGAGGGCACCCACTCATCTTAGGAAGACCTTGGCTAGCCACAGCTGATGCTTTCATTAGTTGTAGATTTGCGGATATGTACATTTTTTATGGTAATTCAACAAAGAAATTCAATTTGTATCCTCCAGCAAAAGCAATTACAAAAGTAGGAGATAATGAATGGGTCAATGATGAGGACACTATACAACCTATCTTTACCATTTCTAAAATCAGTGAAGATAGTCAAATTCTGAACACATTAGAAAATTTTGAAACATCTTCAAAATATGACCACACACAATTTCAGTTAGATTCTGACATTGAGTATCTATCATCTAGACAAATGTCTCTTTACTCTATGGAAGAGTTTGGTAGTTCCGCCATTGAGATCTTTCCAGGTAAAACATTGAATATCAACAAAAACTTGGAAAAATCACAACAGGGAGAGCTAACCAAAATCTTGCAAAAACATTCTACTGCATTTGCATGGGAGTATACTGATATGAAAGGTATTGAACCTAAGACTTGCATTCATCACATCTACATCGAGGAAAACAGTAGACCAATAAGACAAGTTCAGAGAAGGATGAATCCAAACCTTAGGGAGATAGTGAAAGAGGAGCTCCAAAAACTACTCAATGTAAACTTCATTTATCCAATTTCAGTTAGCCGATGGGTTTCTCCTTTGGTTATAGTACCTAACAAGAATGGTAAATGGAGAGTATGTATTGATTACAGGGAATTAAACAAAGCAACTTTGAAGGATCACTTTCCTTTTCCCTTTATCGATCAGGTATTAGATACACTAGTAGGAAAAAAGTACTTTTCATTTTTGGATGGTTTTAGTGGCTATAATCAAATTCAGGTAGCATCTGAAGATCAAGATAAGACCACATTTACCTGTCCATGGGGAACTTTTGCTTACCGAGTGCTTCCTTTTGGATTATGTAATGCACCCGCAACATTTCAAAGAGCAGTACTAGGAATCTTTTTTGATCTAATCCATGATTGTGTAGAGGTTTATATGGATGATTTTACAGTTTATGGTAATTCATTTGAAGAGGCATTAAAGAATTTGGAAAAAGTTCTTATAAGATGTAAAGAAACAAACCTTTCATTGAGTCATGAAAAAAGCTTTATGATGTTTACTGAAGGTATTGTTTTGGGACATCACATTTCAGGGGATGGGAATAAAGTTGATAGATCAAAAGTTGAAGTCATCTCCAAGTTGCCTATTCCAAATTGTCAAAAAGATGTTAGAAGTTTTCTGGGATTTATTGGGTACTATAGAAGATTTATAGAAAAATTCACCAAAATAGCATCTCCACTCTTCAAATTGCTTACAAAAGACTGTGAATTTAAATGTGATCCTGATTGTTAATCAGCGTTTGAAACTTTGAAAACAAGAATATCTGAAGCACCAATCTTGAGAGGGCCAAATTGGAAACTTCCTTTCCAGATTTCTACAGATGCTTCAGATACAGCTCTAGGAGCTATGTTGGGTCAAAAGGATTTAGTTCCTTATGCCATTTACTATACTAGTAAAAATTGGACTCCCACTGAGTTGAACTATACTGTGACTGAAAAAGAGTTCTTAGCTGTTGTTCATGCAACCAATAAGTTTAGACATTATATAACAGGCTATGAAACTTTTGTCCATACTGATCATTCTACGATTAGATATGTAATGAACAAACCTGTTACTAATGGCAGAGTTACAATATGGCTCTTACTTTTACAGGAATTCAATATTACTGTGTTGGATAGACTAGGGAAACAAAATACAGTAGCTGATTTCTTGTCTAGGATCCAAAATACTAAAGAAGATTCTCCTGTAGAGGATAAGTTTCCAGATGAATATTTATTTGTAGTAACTACTAAGACTCCTTGGTATGCAGATATTGCTAACTATTTGGTTACAGGGAAACTACCTCCACATTTTTTTCCTAGTGAAAGAAGAAAGATTATTCAGGAGAGTTCAAAATATTCATGGATTTCTAATGAATTGTTTAAAACAGGGTCAGATTTTGTGATCAGAAGATGTGTCAGGGAAGATGAAATGCCTGGCATCCTCAAGGCATGCCATGACGAACCATGCGGCAGACACTTTGCTGACAAAAGGACGGCCTATAAAGTCCTTTCTTTAGGATATCATTGGCCTTCCCTCTTCAAAGATACAAAAGAATATGTCAAAAGGTGTGACAACTGCCAAAGAGTAGGGAAACTGCCTCTTTCAAATGAAATGCCATTACAACCACAGGTACTCATCGAATCCTTTGAAAAATGTGCTTTAGATTTCATTGTACCTATTAATCCACCATCTAAACGAAAGAAGTATATATTGGTATGTACTGATTATGTCACTAAATGGGTAGAAGCCAAAGCATTATTTTATGCTACTGAAAATTCAGTTGTTAGTTTTCTTAAAGAGGATATTTTTACTCGCTTTGGTGTCCCAAGAGAAATTGTGACAGATCAGGGAAGTCAATTCACATCCAACATGGTGGAGAAGCTGATGGAAGAATATAAAATCAAGCACATAAAATCTACTCCTTACCATCCACAAGAAAATGGCCAAGTGGAGTCTACAAACAAAGTTATTGAAGGCATCATCACCAAAAGTGTTCATCTATATAGAAGAGATTGGGCAAAAAGGCTTCCTGAAGCCTTATGGGCCTACAGAACTACATGGAGGAATATAACAGGACATTCTCCCTATGAACTTGTTTGGGAAAGAAGTCTTGCTCCCCATTGAGTTTCAAGTCAAAACTTTCAAGATGACAGTTCAGTTGGGGATGGATCTATCAGAAGCCCAAAAGCACAGAAGAGTAGTTGAATGTGCTGGATGAGATCAGACAAAAAGCAATCCTAAAAACTGATCTATTTCAACATCAAAGAGCTGAGTGGCATGAAAAATACATCAAAGATAAAATGTTTCAAAAGGGAGATTGGGCATTACTATTTGATTCCAAGTTTAAAGACTTCAAAGGTAAATTTCAGACTCATTGGCTTGGGCCATATGAGATTGACAAAGTCTTTAGCAATGGAGCGGTAAGAATCAAGACCATTGATGAATTTCAAACTCCTCTTATTGTGAATGGCCACAGATTAAAGAATTATCATAAGCCACTCTCAAAAGAGGAATTTGTCAAAATGTTTCAAGAGAATTCTGCAATAAGGCTGGTGAAGAAGAATCCTTCTTCTCCACCAGCCTAACCTTTGTTCCTTTCTGTTAAAAAAAATAAAAATAAATAAATAAATTAATTAATTTGTATAAGCCTGAAAACCAATCACTGATTGGCAGTCTTATACAGAAAATATAGAGTGAAAATCAGGAACACCTGACACCCTATATTTTCCAAAAAAAAGATCTCTCTTTCTCTCCCATTTTCACTTCACTTCACTTCATTTTCATTCCACTCCATTTCATTTTCATTTCACTCCACTCCATTTCATCCCACTCCATTTCATCAATAAAAGTCTCTTTCACGACCATTTTCATTCAGTTAGTTATTATCTATCAGGGAAAATTTTAAGAACCCCCCCAAATTTACATGTATAATAAATGGGCGAATCTCCATGGTATATAGGAAAAATGGAAGGCAATTTTATCAATAATATGATATGGATATATAATTTTTTGGCGAATCTCTCACCAGGCATGGCAAATATTTTACTTAATTATAAAATCTTTTGTTTATAGAATACACAAATTAAATCATTGCATTTCTTTAAAATATCTTTTGAAATCAAAATTACCGAAATTACATATCGATAACCTAGTGGGTGTAGGATAAAATTCACCCATGCCATTCACAGAAAGCATGAGAAAAAACCTAATACTATATATGAAACCAAGAAAAATTCAAATTCATCACTTCTAGGGACCTCGTAACCACCTTGCCAATACACAAGTATTTTCCTGTTTGCAATTAGAAAAATTACCCAAATTACAATCTGTTTACTCCAGCATATGTTGGAAAGTTATAGAAGGATGACTAGTGCAATCAATCCATTCCTTTTAGCCCTGGATTTGTTTCAGTTTAATACAGAAGTATACAAATATACTTGTCCAATGTCTATGCTTTAACCATTCACCTTAAGATGTTTTTACAATATAATTTCCTAAGTCTATTTAATATCTTCATTATCATAAAAGCAACCTACATCCATCTTAACTCCACATCTACCACTCTTAGGGGGATGAAATCTATTTATCCCTCTGAGCACTTGGTAGACCTAGAATTAAGATGGATCTAAGATGATAGAATTTCCCCTTTAAATAGTTTATGCTCACATGAATACCATGGTATTAGCATGGGTCAATACCATGGGTTATCATAAACCTGGAGCTTAAAAATTACTATTAGTAATTTATAAAAATTAATAGTTGATTTTTATTTTATTTTTTATTTTAACCAAGCTAAAATGTTTAACATGCATTAAATTACAACATCCATTTTTACTCATTTTTTCACTCTATGCCAGTTTGCATATCACGATATTTGATACCTCTCGGGGGTTAGTAGATCCAGAGTAAAAATGGATCTATGCTGGTTTAATTCCCCCATTTAAATAGGCTACATTCCAGGTGAATACCGTGGGTCAATACCATGTGCCATTTTTATTTTTATTAATACTAATATTAAGGTTAATAATGTTTTTTTGCATGGTATTAATAACAATCTAGTCCATGGTATTTGTCCCATAGTATTTTGCCCATAGGTTTCACCTAAATATAATGCATTTTTTGAGTGTTCATAAATATAAGGTGACTTATGGAGTAAATATAAAAAAATGTTTTATTTTTTTACCATACCTCTCGTTTATTTATATTTTTACTAATTTACCATACCTCTTTTACAAATATGGTATTTGGCCCATAGGATTCACTTAAATAAAACCTCTTTCTTGAGCCTTCATAAATAGAATGAAGGTTATGGACTAAATATAAAAAGAGGTTTTATTTATTTACCATGCGTCTAGTTTATTTATATTTTTATTTATTTACCATACCTTTTGAGTAAGTATAAAAAGACGTTTTATTTATTTACCATACCTCCACTTTACTTATATTTTTATTTGTTTACACCCTTGCATGTATATAAGGTGACTTATGGAGTAAATATAAAAAATGTTTTATTTATTTACCATACCTCTCATTTATTTATATTTTTATTAGTTTACCATACCTCTTTTATAAATATGGTATTTGGGCCTTTGGCCTAGGATTCACTTAAATAAAATCCCATAGGATTCACTTAAATAAAACCTATTCTTGAAAATAGGCGAATGGATTCACTTAAATAAAACCTATTATTGAAAATGGGTGAATGGAAGGTTGTAACTTTTAATTTCAAGGGATAAATTTACCTTTATTACCCTCTCCCCTAAAATAAGGTGGGCTATTTGAGGTGATTTGTAAAAATGTACTATGATACAAAATATTGGCCCACTAAAAATTTAAAACCCCTTAATTTCGCCAAAGGGCGAACATTCGCCCCTAAAATTTTCTATGTTATTCATCCATCTTCATTCAGCTAAGTGGTTGCTGTGTCAGTTTCCGCAACTGGAATCAGTTTCCGCAGCCAGAAGCAGTTTCCACAGCTAGAAGCAGTTTCCACAGCCACCCCTTTGTTTTTCAAATTAACAGTCGAAATGTTAGTTCAATAATCATGAAAGTAAATGCAGGTATGACTGAGGACATATTATGAAGACATGGAGCATCTAAAAGCATCAATAAGGAGCGGTTAATGGACAACAAATGGCAAAGATTCCAAGGTATGAGTAAAAATTTCTTTCAAATAGCAATCAAAAGCACAATTTTGCATAGTTATTAAACCATAAGCTCCACTATATGCAATGATTGCTATGATAGCTCCATAACCATTCCACGACATTCCTCCACGAACCATGCATTTATTCTCTAAACGGTCTCATGATTAATTCTCGGGTTTAACTCGTATTTAACTGCACTTTCACACTCCACCTGTAATCATGGGACGTGACCGATTTAATTACAACTCCTCTCCACCGCATAATTTCCACAGCCATTTCATAAATGTGTTAACATCTCCTCTGCAGCCGTTTAGTTTAAAAATTCTGCCGGGTTCACTTCACTCCCCTGCCATTTTATTGAAGCCACGGCTACATTACCACCTCGTTCACATACGTCTCCACTCCACTTCATGAACTTACCTCGGCTGCTTGTCCTTTGTTTTCTACTTACAGTCCCTGAACACTCCCGTTACCTGTTCTCCAGTTTCCATTTTCAGCCACTGTGTTCTTCTCTATAAACCCCGTAACTTAGCCGTCTTACCTCTGCTAAACCCCTCACATGTAGACAAATTTCAAACAGAAAAATATGGGTTGGTTATTGAGGGCAGAACCGGAAGGGCCCAAGTCCTTAGAAGGATACCCTCAAGTGAAAGACTTACTGAAGAAGGCAAAATGGCTACATTTCATTCAAAAATTTAAGGGCCACAATAAGGAGATGACAAAAGCTTTTGCAAGGTCTTTTAACGGCCAGGTGGTGGAAATTGGGGACCTTAAGTTCACAGTCACTGAAGCATCCATAGCAGCTGCTACAGACCTGCCCCAGGAAGGTGAACGCTGGTTCAAGAACAAGAGTTTGGGCGAGCAGATTTGGAGAGTCATATTACACAACCAAGGTATGGATGTAACTGTATTCACAAGAGGAATTCCTGTTCATGCTTTAAAAGAAGAGTGGGCCAGCTTACTTTTAATCATTCAAAAGTTCATTACTTGTGAAGGCCATTTTGGGGCAATGTACATGTATCACACTCGGTTATTGATGAACTTTTTAGAGAACCAAACTCTCAATCTGCCCTATTTTTTATTGCTGAGCTTGAAAAATATGTGCACAACAGTCCAAAAGAACATAGAAGACATAGAACCTCATTTGTATCATCATGGGCTTGTGAGAATTTTAATTGAGGACCAATTGAAGAAAAATAGGGATACCTGGGAGCGATTTTTGGTGAGAAACTACTTCCAAGAGCCATCCAAGGCACCTGAAAGAAGTACACCAAAAACACCAAGAAGGAGTAGGAGAAAGGAGAAAAGTGCAATAATTCAAGACCCTCCTATCATTAAAACCAAAGAAGTTGATCAAAAATAGAGGGAGGAAAGAACTAAGGATAGAAAACAGAGAAAATTGAAAGGGAAAAGAAACATAGAGGATGTCTACCAATCACCAGAACCTTTTTTAGAACAAGACCATCAAGTATTGTCTGAGAGACTAGTGCATCTTCGAAAACAAGTAGCTACAGCCAAGAAGAAAGAAAAGGGAAAATAGAGTATGGAAGAAGAGAGTACTAGCCCACAGCCTTTAAGAAGAAGCAACAGGTTTAGAGGAAAGTGGAGGAAAGCACAAATAAAAGGACCCCACTTTATTGACTTGGGTGGGGAAACACCGAAAAAACCTCCAGCTGGCCATAGCCAACCTCATCTTCAGCCAAATATCGAAACCAGTCCCCTAGATGTTGATATGAGTCCTTCTCGGCCATAATTAGAAATCAGTCCTCATCAACAGGACTTTGGGGTCAGCCCAAGGAAAACACCCGAAATAGACGCAAATCAGCAAGAGGTATATGATTATTTAGAATCCTTATAGAAGACAGCTGTAGGCCCGAGCACGTCATCCACTCTGCCTCACATAGCACAAGAAGCACAAGTCCAATCTTTGAAACAAGAAGTGTTTGAATTGGAGGTCTTAAACAGGAACATTAAACAATAAAATGAAGCATTAAAGGAGCAAAGCAGATTGGGCAAGATCATTCATGACAACACTATGTTACATCTGGGACTGTGGCAGAAAAAGAACAGGAAATTAAAGAAAAAGTGTAGGAAGTTGAGTAAGGAATTGATCAGTCTCAAATTCAGATGTTTGATGAGGAAGCCTAGGATGATAGTAGTACGAAGGAAGAGGAGAAGAGGACTGGATGTACTGGAAGAAGCTTCAGAGCACATGGACTAAAGGGGGGATGATCAAAATTTTGGTTACATGAGGACATGCAACACCTTCACAGGGGGGGTATGTTGAGCCCCAAACTTGCATCTTCCCTATACACCTTTCTAGCCTTTTTCCATTTACCTAGACTTCCTAAGCTGTCAAATAATTGCATATTAGTTTTAAAAGAGCATATAAAGTGGTTTCCTAACTATGTCTTGTGTCTGTCGTTTGAATTAGATTTTTGCTCATTCAACTGCGGAATCTTGTTACTTTCCGCTGCCTTTTTGTTAAAGTCTATGTTACAGGTGTCTTCAGGCAAATCCAGCCACATGGGCAAGATGCAAATGACGTGGACATGGACTGTGTCCTATTGGTTTAGTCGAATTCACCAAAGAAGGACGTGGTCAAAGATAGTCAAGCAGTGGTCAACCCAAGAGTCCTACAGTGATAGAACTCTGTTTTTCACCACGTGAAGACTTGCGTGGCCATTCCTAAATCTCAAGAGACGCATTAACACCTGTGGATTGCTCCATGAACCGAATCCAACAGCCACCCTCTTTACATTTAATCTTCACGGCTGCCATAATGCTCGATTCCTGGATGTGGTTGTTCACATGTCTTTCATCAGCGCAGATTGTCGGAAAGTAGTTATGTCATCCTCTGTTATAAATAAAGCATTCTCATATGCATAGTAGCTAGCTTTTTGTAATGTAATTTTGACTGTTAACGAGCCCATTGTGCCGTGACTTTATCTCTATGTTATGACTGCATTTTAATACACGAGAAGACTCTGTTTATAAGCTCAATTCGTGGTTGATTGCTGACTGCCCGAGGTTGTGCAAAGGGCCCCTATACACACTGAGGTTTTGTTAATTGTTGTATAGTTTTATGCTCTATTTCTTTATGTTTCTTATGCCATAATCATTTACTTGTATATATTACACTGCTCATGGTATTCACGTTGAATGTTATCCATAGTTTTTATGCTTTCTAATGCTGTTAACTGATCAGTGTCTTTGTTTCAGATTACAATAGGCAGCCCAGGCATTTGCACATAGCTTTATAATGACTAATGACATGGAATTATTCTTGTCCTTCTGTTGATTTATTTTCTTAGTTCTATTTCCAGCACTATTTTATTTCTTTCAGTTTTGTTCATTTACTTTTTTGCAAGATAGATATTAGATTACTCATGCTATTTTCAGTTACCTCCGAAAGCGAGAGCGAGTCAAATGGTGAGGGATTGAAGTATGAATGTGTAGTTTGATATTAGTTTATTTTTCTGCTAGTTATTGAATTGCTCATGTCATTTTCAGTTACCTTCGAAAGCCAGAGCGAGACGAATGGTGAGGGATTGAAGTATGAGTGTGTAGTTTAACATTAGTTTTATTTTCTACAAATTAGATATCAGATTGCTCAAGTTGTTTATGATTACCTCCGAATGTCAGAGCGAGTCGAATGGTGAGGGGTCAGAATATGAGTTGATGTAATGTGATTTTAGTTTATTTTGCTTGCAGTTTTTGAATTTCTTTGAGTTCAGTTTTTCTTATATTTATACAGTAGCAAGGATACTGGGTTTCATGGTCACTAGCTCACTATTTGTTTAATTAGAATAGTGGCACATTTTCATTCTTTTTTAGGAATTAATTTCATCATTGCATGTTTTAAAACCTTTTTTTGAAAATTTTGAATTTTGGAAATCATTTTAGAGGACACCATTGCCTTGAACATTTATATACATACTTGACTTTTAGAATTGGCATCTCACATTAGGGAATCAACGAAGATAAACCCAAAAACAAACTAAAAATAAAAAATGACAAAAATTAAGAAATCAGTTATCTTGCCTATATAGTGCGCCTCACTTTAGCAGTTTATGACTCCCGGATTGACAATTAATATAGCAATTTAGGACACTCTAAATTGACCAAACACTTAGTTCAGATCCATCAAAGCATCAAAAACCCATAACATGCATATTTAATTTTGATCTATCACTTCATAAGATATTCATTCCTTGTACACTTAGCCCTTTGATCTTCTCCTCCTTCTATAGTTTTAGCCTTTCTCAATACCTCGGACCAAAACAACACTTAGAGCCTGTGGTATTCTTAGATGGGATCAAATAGTCGTTACTCCACTCAATATTGTGGGCTAATACCATGGTATTGACCCTTGGTATTCTTTCACCTTAATTTCCTTAATTTTTCATCCCATACGCACTTTTTCTTCTATGAAAGTGCGTGCATACATATACACTCTTTTTGTACAGTGAACCTACGTGTACACGCTCTTTTTGTACAGTGAACCCACGTATACAACTTAACATACCTGAAAATGTCCTTTTTCTTCAACTTCTTGATTCTGATCTGTAGTCCTTTGTTCCTTCATCCTATTCTTTTGTACCATTACTTTGTTCCCTCTAAATAGACCTATTATAATGTAATTTTCCATTGTACATTACTTCTAAACTGATTCCTTTGAACTGCCCTGGATTTTGTCACATATGTAAACACAATTTCCATGCATTCTGTCACATTTGATATCTCTCCTATAGATTCATCTAGTTACGTAGATTCATCTAGTTACCATATACAAGTGAGTTGTTCTGCTACAAGTGGGTTGCCATCAAGTACAACACATGCATCATAATGCCAACAAGAAGAGCCTTGACATATTGAAAGAAAAAATGGTAGCTGCACCTATATTAGTGTTACCTGTTTGGAATAAGGAATTCCATGTCCATGTGGATTCCTCTTGCATAGCTTTGGGAGTAGTACTGGCACAACTTGGTGTAGGAGAGATTGATCACCCTATATATTTTGCAAGTAGGAAGTTATATAAAGAAGAAAATAATTACACTACTACAAAAAGGGAAGGTTTGGCTATGGTGAGTGCTTTGTAGAAATTTAGAAATTATTTGCTGGGATCACACTTTAAAATGTTCATAGATCATTTTTCACTAAAGTATTTGGTTAATAAACCTGTTTTAAGAGGAAATATTTGCAAATGGTTACTCCTATTCAAGAATATGAATTTGAGATGATTGTTTAACCAGGAAGACTGAATGAAGGACCTGACCATTTGTCAAGGTTGGAAACAGGGGAAGAACCAACCAATGTAGAGGATAATCTCCCTAATGTGCAGTTATTTGCAATCATAATTGAAGATGACCATTTCATAGACATCAGCTAGTTTTTAAACACATGAATGACTCCTTCAGAATATACTACGCAACAGAAGAAAGAATTAGTGGTCAAGATAGTTGACTTCTCATTGATAGCAGGACAATTATATAAGATGGGACCAGATGAGATACTGTGCAGGCATGTCTTTGAACATGAAATATAGATGATTCTAGCAGAGGCTCATGACGGTGCAATTGGTGGACACTATGTAGGAAAAGCTACTTCCTAGAAGATTTTGAGAGTAGGATTGTGGTGGGCTACACTACACAAAGATGCAAAGGAGTATTGCAGAGCATGAGATGTGTGTCAAAGAACAAGAAAACCATCAAGAAGAGATGAGATGCCATTGGTACCACAAGTTAAATTGGAGTCCTTTGATAAGTGGGCTATTGATTTTGTTGGACCCATCAATCCACCTAGAAAGAGGACTGGTGCGAGGTACATAATTACAACACTGATTACTTGACAACATGGACCGAAGCATAACCAGTAAGGAATTGTAGCGCAGAGATTGATATGAAGTTTATTTTTGAATATATATTGTCTAGATTTGGATGTCCAAAGATTTTGATGAGTGACCAAGGTTCCCACTTCCTGAATAAAAATATTGAAGCATTGAATGAGGAATTCCAAGTCTATCATCAGAAGAGTACCCCTTACCATCCTCAGGCCAATGAAATAGTGGAAGCATTTAACAAGATTTTGGAGAATGCACTAATTAAGGTATGCAATGTGAATAGAGATGGCTAGGACCTCAGAATTACAATAGTTTTATGGGCTTATAAGACCACATGTAAGAAATTGATAGGTTAGACACCCTTCATATTATTTTATGGGAAATAATTTTTTATGCTCATGGAATACATTGTGCCTAGCTTAAGGATTGCAACTTTTACAGATATGGCAGACCCTGATATAATGTAGGAAAGAATGGCACAATTGATTGCCTTGGAGGAAGACAAATTCAGGGTAGGATTTCATTAGTAGGTACAAAAAGAAAGAGAAAAGGCTTGGAATGACATACATATTAAGTAGAAGAAGGTCCAAGTAGGAGACCTTGTTCTCCTCTATGACAGTAAGTTTGTGAAATTTCCTGGGAAATTCAAGATGCAATGGTTAGGCCCATATATTATTAAGAATATTACTAATGGAGGCATAGTTTAACTAGCTAAATTAAATGGATAATTGATTCAGGGAAGAGTAAATGGGAGTAGCTTGAAGTTGTACAACGACAACCCTGTCCCTACAACCTCACTATAATAAAGAAAGGAGAAGATTCTTAGTGCCACTTGTAGTTGAAAGTGGGAACTATACTATAAACTACCCTGCAGAGAGCTTCAACGTAAGGAGTTACATCGCTACAGTATGGATTATGTCAAAGTACAAAGCAATTTCGATGTAAGATGGATGTTCGCTACACTATGGGATGAATCGAAGTTCGCTGGAAAAATATGACTGTTAAAAGGGAAAGTTAACGTTAAAATACAGGGAAATTTTCATTTATGAGGACTGGTTGGAAAGATATAAGGATATATATGTAGTTACTGAATAGAATTAGAGCACAATATGAACAAAATATAAGCTAATGATGGGTTTAGAAACTCAAAATCATTATAAAAATCCGCCTCCCGCCCAGATTGAACACTTTGTTGAATTGAGAATTCGAGTCTTGAGAGTGCAAAGAAATTGCAGAAGTTTTAGCTATCGTATGTTGTCTGAGAATTCTTGGGAAGAAGTTTTGCATAATTTTCATGAGAAAGGCTTATCTAGAATCATGGAAGCCACTGGTATGCTTGCAACATTAGCTGAGATTCCCGCAGTAGCATTGCTCGCAATAGCATCAACCGCAGCAACGTCAACACAAAAACAATAGACATCGTAGAGGAAGAAACCAACACATGAACAAAGAACAAAGAACAAACATGACAAGAAACTTGTCAAACCTCAACAAAAGCCCGAGCAAGTCAAAGACAGTGAAGAAGAAGTGCAAGAGGTGCAGATGGAAACAGGTGACGAAGAATTTCCATCGCGTCTACCACCATACATTCCACTGATGAAATCAAATGTTAAACTAGTTAAAGAATCGAAGGATGCAAAGTTCAGCACCTTCACACCCCTACTGCCAAAGAAAGTACTATTTACTGGGGAATTACTTAAAAAAATATCACAGTTGAAGTTCGTAGACTATGACTTCAACAATAGAAAGAAGTACCCATAGTTCGCACTAGACTGATACGTAAAGCAAGTAAACTACCCATAGAGCGGCGTGATGAGGCTAGAGCCACAACAGTGGGAAAACAGATTGGCGCAGTCAAGACTAATGAATATGTTAAATGTGTCACACTTCAGCAAAAGTCCAGGGAGCACAACTTATGTGCGACAGTTGCTCGTGCTGGTGTATGACAGATGCTTATGGATGGGGAAGAGGATCCCCATAGACCCAATGTTAATCTCGAGGATCACGAGACTACCATACCAAGGGTATAACCTGACAAAAGAGTTTGTGGAAAAGATCAGGACCACACCATAGCTAAAAGTATGAAGAAAAAGTTTGGATTGACAAAAGGGAAGTGTTGTATGACATAAATTCAATCAGTGACCAAGGGGCTCGCTTCATAGTGCACATATTGGTTGGGAAGATTATGAGAAAGTGTCGGGCTAATGAAGTCCATGCCTCAGTGATTTCATTAGCTGTGTAGTATGCCAATGGGGTTCAATACAATTGGGTTGATTATCTGTGCAAGGAATTCCTAGATGATTGCCGCGAAGTCCAGGAGAAAGGTACCACATTCCATTATGCATGGTTAATTTTGATTATTGAAATGTTAGCCTGGAGAGAGCAGAGGATTCATAGTGCCCCCCAGTAGAATTAGATGTCTGTGAAGCCATGTTATATGCCTCACTGTGGTTTACCACCCAACTGTCGCGAGCAATGGAGAACAATATGTTCTTCGTATTGTCATATGGATTTCATATGCTAGTGGACCAGCACCCTTGCCTGTCACCAAGACTATACAAGTAGTATAGTGTTGTTGCAAAGTTTAAGGCTGATTTTCATAGAGTATATATATAGGCTTGCAGGGATACAAGCAAGAAATGGCATCCCCTTCCATACTTGGTCACAGAGGATGACCTCTTGGAATTATGTTAAGCAACCATCTCAAAAAATAGAAGAGAAGATAGATCAATGACTTCAAAATCAGCCTCTTTGAGGGGGAAACCTCCTTTACATTACACAAATGAACAATTCTTGGATGATACAAATGACAAGACCTTCTTTCTACATATAGGAGTCTAAGGGGTCACCATATAGTCAAAGCCGACATAATAATAATAATGTAAGGGCACAACAATAACAATAGTGGGCTTCTATGGGGCACAATAATAACAATATGGGGACATGGGCACAACAATAACAATAAAGGGATACAATGAAAATAATAATAAGGGAATACACTAGTATTATAGGGACCTAACATGACCCTTTCCTTCAGAAAAGTGTTGTCCTCAATGCTTGAGTATTTTTGGATGCTTCTGTATAAAATTCTCATCCTCCCATGTGGAATCTTCAGCAGGTAAGTTCTTCCACTTGATGAGATACTCTGAAATTGATCGATTTCATAGTTGCCAAGTTCTTGTTTCTGTGACTGCTTCACGTTCCAATATGATTTTTCCTTCCTCATTAAGTTCTAGCAATACTATTTGAACTAGGAGGTTGTCACCTATAACCTTCTTTAAGGAGGGAACATGGAAAATTGGGTGCATCCAAGAAGCTGTAGGAAGCTCCCGCCATAGTACCAATCTTTTGCAACACCTTGTACGGACCATAATACTTTGGTGATAATTTATTATCTCTCTTAGCTTGCTTGAGGGACATTTTTGTGTAATTCCATAAGACTCTTTTGTTTGAGTTGGGAATTCTTGCATAGGTATAAGCGATCTTTGTACCATAATGAATCATTTTTCTAGCTAAATGTATCATATGTACTGGGGTCTTGTTGTAATTTTTGAATGAGTTCCCACACTTATTCGTCATTCTTCCAGTGATATGTTGCTTCATTTATCCAATATAGTTGGATAATATAAATGGCGTAATGCAATGCTTCCACATCCTCATCCTTTCATGAGTGTGCATCTGCAACAACATTTTGCTTCCCTTTTTTGTAGATGATTTCAAAGTCATAACCCAACATCTTTGTGACCCATTTTTGCTACTCTTCTGAAGATAATATTTGTTCTAAGAAGTATTTAAGACTATCATGATCCGTTCTTACCTTGAACTATCTTCCCATTAGGTAAGGTCACCATTTCTTAAGTTCATGTAGTATTGCCAACATTTCCTTCTCATAAATAGCTTTGTCTAAATACTTTCCTTTGATTGGATGACTTTCAAAAGAAATGGGTCTTTTTTCTTGCATTAAAAAAACACCAATTCCATTTTGTAAGGCATCACATTCCACAATAATTTTTTTTGTGAAGTATGGTGTAGCTAATACCGGTGCTTGGCACATTGCCTCTTTAAGATGTTCAAAGGCTTTCGTTGCTTCTGGAGTCCAAGAAAATGCATCTTTCTTTAGTGATGTTATTAAAGGTGTTAGTATTTTCCCATAATTCTTAACAAACTTGTGATAATACCCTATCAACCCAAGAAATCCTCACAGATGATTTATGGATGTGGGGATTTTCTATTCCTTAATGGCTTTAATTTTTCTAGAGTCTACCTTAACACCTTCATGAGATACAATATGACCCAAATATTCCACCTCTTGTACTCCAAATAAATATTTGGAGGTTTTTTCATATAACTGTTTCTCCTCCAATAGTTTGAGCACTCTATAAACATGTTGAAAATGATCCTTCCAAGACTTGTTGTAGATTATTATATCATCAAAAAATACTAACTCAAATTTTGTAAGAAAGGGTTTGAAAATGGAATTCATCAAACCTTGAAATGTAGAAGGTGCATTGGTAAAGCCAAAAGGCATGACCAAAAATTCATAATGACCCTCATGAGTTCTAAATGTTGTTTTTGAAATATCTTCAGTCTTCATTCTAATTTGATGATATCTTGAACGAAGGTCCAACTTTGTGAAGTAAATTTCTCCATGCAATTCATCCAATAGTTCATCAATGTCGGGAAGGGGAAATTTATCTTTAATAGTGAGCTTTTTGAGCTCCCTATAATCCGGACACATGCACCATGATCCATCCTTCTTGTGCACCAATACTACTAGAGTAGAGAAAGAACTTTGACTAGGTTGAATTATACTAGCCTCTAGCATTTCTGCAACCATACGTTCAGTTTCACTCTTTTGGGCATAGGGATATCTGTAACGCGTGATGTTTGGAGGAACACTTCCTGGAATCAAATGAATAGCATGATCATGATCACGAATAGGTGGGAGGCCTTTGAGAGTCTCAAATACCTTGGAATGATTGTCCAAGACATTTTAGAGGTCTGGAGGAATAGATTATTTCGACATGGGAACCTCTAGTGAACATAATTGTGTAATTACACCACATTTTTATTTCTTTAGAAGCTTTGTCATGCTGTTAGAGCTGATTATCTTTTTTGGTTTCCCTGAGATATGCCTTAATTCAACTCCCTTTCCTTTCAAAAAAAAATAGAGAAAAGTTCTTGAAAATTAAAAGTTATCATACCCAAATATTGTAGCCATTGGACTCCTAGTACAACATCAACACCACCCATTGGAATGGAAAGCATTGGACTATTCAAAACATATTATTTCATGGATAGCTTGATATTATGGCACTTTACAGATAAATTTATGGTTCTTCCATTTGCAACCATCACTTGAAACTTTGGTGCTGAATATAGGAAGCAATTCAATTCCTTCGTTATCTTACAATGAATAAAATTATGGGTACTGCCCGAATCAATCAACACTATTACCTTTTTCTTCTTGATATGTCCTTCTATCTTGATAGTTTGAGGAGTAGTTATTCTGGCCAATGCATTAAAAGATATGGTCAGATTCATTTCTTCTTCCTCTAGGCTTTGTTCCTGGTGTGTATCCTTTTCTTTTGATGTTTCTTGTTACCTTTTTTTTTCCTCTTCACAATTTATGTAAAATAATTTCTTCTCAACGCACTTATGAACTTTAGTGTATTTGATATCACAACTATAACAAAGCCCTATTTTTTCTTCCAATTTTTGTGGTGTCAACCTTGTAGGTTGTGGAAGGCTAGGAGAAACAGCACTACCATATTTATAGTTGTGATTGGTAGGCTTCCTTGTTTCCATAATTTTACTTTCAGTTTGTCTTGCCAACCTGAATGCTTTCTCCAATGAATTAGGTTCCCAAAGATTAACCTCATGCTAGATGTTATCTTTTAATGTCCCTATGAACACATCAATCCTATGCTCCTCTGGAATATCTTTTACCCTTATATTCAAATTTTGGAAGTCCTCAATGTGCTCCACTATTGAACCATTTTGTTTAAGATTTATCGATTGGCTAAAAAAGGTGTTGCTTTTTGTATCCTCATAATGTGCTGTCATTTCTTCTGATTGCCCAAGTGATAATTTGTTTACGAGAGAAAAGCCATTGATACCATACAAACTGGTTGGATTCTAAATATAAATTCACAATGCGTATCTTTTGTGTGTTTTGCACATTATGAATATCGAAATATTGCTCCATCTGTAGTATCCATGTTATGGGATCCATGCCATCAAACTTCCGCATATCGATCTTTGAAACATGGTGGGTCTTCAATCCAACGTCAGAGTATGTGAATCATAACTAACAATTATTTTGTTCTCATCATGAGTTTCCTCTACTACGTTTTTGCCATTGAGAAGCATTTCTTGTAGCAACTTTGCCAAACATCCTTTCAAACCTTGCATGTGTTTCTTAAAATCTTCAATGTTTACTTCTAAACCATCCATATTAGCTTCCACGCCATTCTTTAAACCATCCTTCTTATCTTCCATGCCTTTCTTTAAACCATCCATCTTAGCTTCTGCTACTTTTTGTGAGAGTAAGATTTGTTGCGCTTGGTCTCGTAATTTTGATATATCATGTTGCATTTCTTCCTCTTCTTCATGATTCATGCTAGAGCTTTCAGGTTTCTTACTCGGTGTTTCCATTTTCCTTCTCCAGGGCATCAATTAATGATAATTATGCTTCACTATGCCCTTTTAATTCCTTCAAACTAATTTTTCAAACCAAACTTATGCAAAATTTTAAAAAGACTACACACCTTTTTTGGCTTTGTAGGAGCTCGATATTGAATATGTTGTATCTTTGTAATTTCAGATCTCCAAGGTCTGAAAGTTCGTCTTGTGGTAGCACTTTTATTCCTCGTTCCAACCTTGCAATTTTGATCAATATTGGATTTTCCAAGAAAGATTTATTTCAAATATGCCACGATCACCTAATTATAGTCTAGTTCAGTAGAACGAACTTTTACAAAGTGCCATGTGTCACTGTTTCGACCTTTGGACTTGAAACTAATATACAACAATCGACAACCTGTCCTATTTCTATAACTTTTAATGAAATTTCAATATGATGCTCAAAGAGAAAGTTATGACGATTTTCACTAGATCACCTGTTTGAGATATAATTCGGGAACCTTCAAAAACTATAAATTTCTTGGATCATATCTCCAAAACTGTAGCAAGGAAAGATCTAAAATTCTCACCCAAGCTTAATAAAGATTTGGGCTCAAATGGGTTTTAATTTTAGCTTCTAAAATAGTGTAGAAAAAAACTTTATAGCGACAATTCCATGATGACCTGTTTGAAGCAGTGAAACGTTAGAATCCAAAGCTCCGATACCAATTGTTATGCAACTAGCTCACAAAATAGAAGAGAAGATAGATCAACAAGTTCAAAATAAGCCTCTTAGAGGGGGAAACATTCTTTACATTACACAAATGTGTTGGAAATAATACTGGGGAGGGGGGGTGAATCAATATTATCAGATCAATAATTTAATTTTCAAAACTAATTTGTATACGCTACTTCAGCTCAGTGAACTAGCATGTATACGCGACTGTACTTAATGCAACTAGCGTATATGTAGAGATCTTTTGATTTACCAAAATTATCATGTATTTAACTTTAATCAGTATATCAGGAATTCATTATATAGTGCAGTAAAAATAGATTAAAGCATTACACATAAGTAACACACATGAACACCATGATATAAGGTGGAAACCCAATGTGGGTGAAAACCACCTGCTGCAATTGTCTCTGTCTTCTTTTAATAAGAAAATTTTGTTTACAGTTTTTGTACTGGTGCAGTCTTATACTAGTACGCTGGCTTTTACCTGCAGAAAGCAACAACCTTCTCTTGTTCTCTAGCTTCTACTAGAAGGGAGCTACAACCCCCTCACTCTTGTACTAGTAAATGTGTTCACTAGTACGTAGGCGCCGACCTACAGAAGGCTACGACCTTCTCCTTTTTCTTCCAGGGACCATGTTTCATAAATTTTTAGACTGGATCCATCAACAACATCATATCACATATATCTGCATCAACCAATCACCTTTTGAACCAACCACAATGGAATCAATCAATCACTTTTACAACCCATCAATTTGATCATTCAGAATACTATCACCAGAATACAATAGCCAGAACCCACGCCAGAACCCATAACATTGCAATAGCAAACATAAGCAACTAAAACATATTTTATAAGGTATACGCTACTTCCATGTTTCGAACCTGCATGCATACGGGCTTTCCTCAAAGTGAACCAATGTGCATAGCTGCAAATCAAATTTATGATGTATACGCTGCTTTGATATGCAGAACCAGCATGCATACGCTCCTTTTCTAAAGTGAACCTGCGTACAGATCTGTAAATGATGATTTGAACATTACAACTACTCCAGACTTCAGTCATACCGAGATCATCATATTTACAGACTACAGCATGTGCCAGTTATTCAGATATATGATCAAACCACATAAAGATAATTCACTTCAAGCCTTGAGATCCTGATAAATCATTAGATCTTATCTTTCGTAAAACACTAAGGTTCCTCCTTGGTTTAGATCCAGCAATGCACCATAACCCAATAACTTGCATACTAGATCTCACACTTCATCATATATTCAATGCTTGTGCATCTTGGCCTAATGATCTTCTCCTCCATTTATAGTTTTAGGCCTTTCTCAATACCATGGACCAAAACCACTTAGGACCAATACCTTGGATCAAATACCTAGGGTCAATACCTCGGACCAAATACCATGGACCAATACCATGGATCAAAATACCATGGACCAAATACTTCGGACCAAAAACTTAGTTTTCCAAGGTATATGCACTTTTCCTTTTGTGAAAGTGTGTGTGTACGTATACGCGACTTGTATACAATGAAACCACGTGTATATGTGGCTTGGCCAATGGTGAACCTGCATACACCTCTCTTTCTTCATTATGTGCAGTCTGATCTGTAACTATGTGATGTTAACCTGATATACTGTGATCTTTCATCTGAGTGAGTTGCCTTCTGAACTGATTCCTTGAAGTTGCCCTGCATTTCATCACATTTGTAAACAATACTGTCATGCATTTTGTCACATCTGATATCTCTTCTGTAGATTCATCTAGTTACCATATAGAAGTGAGTTGTTCTTCTATAAGTGGGTTGCCATCAAGTACAACACATACATCATAATGCCAACAATCTCCCCCTTTGGACTTGATGTCAACAACAACCACACCAAGTCACTTTCCCCCTTTGACATCAAGGGCAAAGGGTCATGCTCCCCCTGAGTGCATGCTAAAATATTTGATATGCTGAAGTGTGCTGATTGAGCTCCCATGATCGATTCCATGCTCCCCCTGAGCATAAGAAAAGTCTACAAAAAGGTGTTCTAAAAGAAGAACATGACTCTATACATACATCACAAATAACCTTCCTATCACCAATGACTCATACATACATCCATCTCCCAACCAAGTGGGGATATATCAAATTTGACTCATCCACCCAACCAAGTGGGGATATACAATTGTTTATACATGGAAAAAATCAAACATTACATCATCCATCCCATGCATAGTGGGGTTACAATTTAGGTCTTTTCATGACCTTTACATTAAAAGATGTACATGGCTTATATAATAGAGATCAAATATCTAAAACAAGACCATGATAGTCATCAACAACTATCATATGATCTACACCATCAACAGCATCTTTCAATCAACATCCAGACTAGAAACTTGTATATGTCCATCATTAGTTCCCAAACTATCATCAACCATGTTCTCCCCCAGAACCTGTTCCACCTGTTCACTGTCAAATCTGATCATTACATATGTCAGTAAGAGATATCAAAGCATCATCATCAATCAAATATTCATCAAGTTATCAACAAATTTATGAGAACCAATATATTTCCTCATGTTCTCAGCAGAGTGAAACCATTATCAAACAGAGCATATAATTGACAGAACCATGGTAGACCCCCTCTTTTTTAGTCTGGCCCACTGTTTTTCTTCAAACCAGCATATACGCGACTATGCCCATAGAAACCCACGTATATACGCGACTACGCTTTATGAAACTCGCGTATAACCACCTTTCTTTGAAGAAAATTGGATTTAACATCAGGATGATGCAACAACTACTCCCAGCTTTTGTCTGAGATATTCAAATGTCTCTCTGGGCAGTGGTTTAGTGAATATATCAGCAACCTGTTCTTTGGAGGGAACATATTCCAGTTTGACTTTTTGTTCAAGCACTTGTTCACATAGAAAATGATATTTGATGGGCATGTGCTTGGTATTGGAGTGCATGATTGGATTCTTTGAAATACTGATGGCACTTGTATTATCACATAGAATGGAGATAGGTGGAGTACATGTGATCTGAATATCTTGCAAGGTTTGCATCATCCAAAGTAGTTGTGTGCAGCAAGATGTAACAGCCATGTATTCTGCTTCAGCTGTAGATAATGCAATTGAAATTTTTTTCTTGATGAACCAAGACACTAACCTGGAACCCATATAGAATGCACCACCACTAGTGCTTTTTCTGTCATCAACACTTCTTGCCCAATCTGCATCTGTATATATATGAAGTGTAAGATCGGTATCTCTAGGATACCATAAACCAAAGTTCTGTGTTCCTTGGAGATATTTGAAAATCCTTTTGACTACCTGAAGGTGTGTTTCCTTAGGATTTGCTTGGAATCTTCCAACTATTCCCACTGCATGCATGATGTTCGGTCGGGTACCTATTAGATAAAGAAGACTGCTAATCATTGATCTGTAAGTTGGTTGATGTACTGTTGCTGATTCATAATTTGAGCTAAGACTGCATCTTGTTACCATTGGGGTACATACTGGTTTAGAATCTTCCATGCCATACTTTTTTAGGATCTGTTTGAGATGTTTGGTTTGTGAGAGAAAAATACCATCTTCATTTTGTTGAAGTTGTAGACCAAGAAAATAGGTAAGCTCTCCAAGCAAGGACATTTCAAATTCTTGCTACATTACTGAGGCAAAATTTTGACTCATCGATTTTTCATTGCTACCAAAAATAATATCATCAACATACACAACAATAGCAATTTATCAGTGACCATCTTTGTATATAGATTGCTATCTGTTAACCCCTTTGAAAAACCTTATTGATGGAGATATTTGTCAAGACGGTAATACCATCCTCTTAGAGCCTATTTTAGACCATAGAGGGCTTTTTTAAGTTTGCATACAAGTTTTGCATCATTTCCAAGAATGAATCCTTCTAGTTTTTTAATATAGACTTTTTCTTCTAAGTCTCCATTAAGAAAGGTAGATTTTACTTCCATTTGGTATACTTTGAATTTCTAAAAACTAGAAAGAGCAAGAAACATTCTTACGACTTCGAGTCTAGAAAAAGTGCAAAAGTTTCTTCAAAATCTATACCTTCTTGTTGATCATATCCTTTGCAAACAAGTCTGGCTTTGTTTCTAATAACTTCTCCATTTCCATTTAGCTTGTTTTTGAATATCCATTTAGTTCCTATGATATTCTTATCATGAGGTCTAGGAACTAATTCCCAAGTATTATTCTTTTCAATTTGCTCAAGTTCTTCATTCATGGTCTTGACCCAACATTCATCTCTGCATGCTTCATTTACATTTTGAGGTTCAGTGGAAGATAGTAATGCTAGATAGCTTGAGGTTTCGGCAATAGTTCTTCTTGTCTACACACCTACCCCTTTTCCCCGCAAAATTTGAGTTTCTGGATGATTTTTCTGAACATACCTAGACAAAGTCTTTTCTTCTTTCGTTATCACTTCTTTTGGTGCTTCATTGGTTTCTTCTTCAGAATCAGTGTGATTTGATGTGGGAAAATGATCCTCATCTTCTTCATTGTTATGAGCTTCAATTTTTATCTGTTTTGGATTTTTGCATATTTTCCCAAGTATTTTATTATAACATTTATATCCTTTACTTCGGGAAGGGCAGCCAAGAAGAATACCTTCATCTATTTTAGGTTCAAACTTACCAAGTTTTTCTTCAGTACTTTTGATGTAACATTTGCTTCCAAAAACTTTGAAGTACTTTACAGTAGGAGTTTTACCATACCAAAGTTCATGTGGAGTTTGAGTGCTATTTACTTGAACATTTGTTTGGTTGAGAATAGTGACGACGACGAATATAGCTTCATCCCAAAAGGTTGCAGGAGTTCCAGATTCATCTAGCATAGCACACGCCATTTGTTGTACAGTTCTATTCATCATTTCTACCACTCCATTTTGCTGAGGAGTCCTTGCAGTGGAGAACTTTCTTTTTATTCCATGTTGTTCACATAAGTCAAAGAATTCATCCGAGGTAAGTTACCCTCCTCGATTATATCTAAGGCATTTGATTTTCTGATCTGATTTGTTTTCAACCAAAGCTTTGAAAGCTTTGAACTTTTCAAATGCTTCATCTTTATGCTTTAGAAGACCTATCCAACACATTCTGGAAAAATCATCAATGAACAATATAAAGTATTCTTCTCCTTGAGGTGACTTTTTCCTTGATGGTCCACATAAATCAATATGAACAAGTTCAAGAGGCTTACTAGCTGATCCTTCCTTTTCGATGAATTGAGATATGGTTTGCTTACCAAATTGACATGATTTGCCTATAGTATTTTTAGGAATGTTGATATCTGGAAGATCTCGAACAAGCTGGAATCTGCATGCTTTTCTTATTTGAGAAAAGCTTAAATGTCCCAATCTTCTGTGCCATAGCTAGTTTTCATCATTTTTGCTTAGATAGCACTGTTGTTGTCCTCCCTTGAGTATGTATAGGTTGTTTGGAGTTCTTGTACCTTTAATCATGGTTTCTCTTGTATCAATCTCACAAACAACACATCCATTTGATTGAAACACTATTTCATTTCCTTGATCACACATTTGACTCACACTCAATAGGTTATGCTTTAAGCCATCAACATACATAACATTTCCAGCTTTAACTTTTTCTTTCAAGAAAACAGAGCCTTTACCTTTTATGACAACAAGAGTGTCATTTCCAAATGAGACACTCTTTTCCTTTTCTAAGGCATTATACGAGTGTAGTTTTTCTTTGTCACCTGTCATGTGTTTTGAGCATCCATTGTCGATGTACCAATGGTTTTCTTGTCCTTATGCATAAAAGGCTATACTAAATATTTCTGTTTGTGGTTCTTTCTTTATTCATATCTTGGGATTTAATGTAGTTTGCTCCTTTTGAGATATTTAACAAAATTTTCTCCTGCATTCAGATTCTTCATGGCCAAAGTTGTTATAGATTGAGCATTCTATTTCATTTTCAAGCAGATAAAAGTTATTATAGGAACTTTTCTTGATCCTTATCACATTCCTTTGATTTCATGCTTCTCTAGTCATGATGGTTTTGTAAGCAACACATTGAGCAGCTTTGTGTCCAAAATTATGACATGAGAAACATTGACCATTAAAGAAGTTCTTGCGATTATCGAATCTACTGACCGGGTGATTGTAGTTTCTATTGAAATTCATCTTTGAAGCAAATTGAGTACGATTTACTTTAGGTTGGTTTTGGCTTCTGTTCATCCTTGAATTAAATTGAGCCTGTTTTACCTAGTGGTTTGCTTTATGCATTTGCTGACGATTGTCAAACTGTTCACTACTCTTTTCTGCATCAAGATAGCTTTTAGTGGAGGTTGACGACTTCTGTGCTTGAGATGATTCTTCAGTATATCCAAGACCTGTCTTTATCAGAGGAGAATGCTTCACTTTGATAATTTCATTTAAGGTTTCTAATCCTTTAGCAAATCTAAGATTGATAGCTTTTGTTTTCTCAAGATCCTTTCTTAGACCCACAATTTCACATTCTAGTTTTTCATTGTGTTTTTCTCTTTCAGCAAGTTGGTATATCAAGGTATCTATAATCATATTCTTTTCTTCTAAATACATTTTGAGTTTAGGGATTTCTTCATAAAGGTCATCTTCATCTAAAGCATCCAAAAAGTCATCATCTTCATAAGCCATCAGAAGTCTATAGTCATTACTATTTTCATCTTCATCACTATTTGATAAACCATCGCTATCTTCATGAGTATAGTAGCTCTTTTTACTTACACTTTGTTTTCTATTCCATTTTGCAGATTCCTTCCCTTTATCATATTTATCTTTATGAGGACATTTGGCAGCATAATGACTAACTCTACCACATGCAAAACATTTGAAAGGTAGTTTACCTCTGAATCTCCTGGAACCCCATTGAAGGTTCTTGACAAAGTTTTCTTCTTCTTCTCCTTCTCAAATATGTCCTAATTCATTGAGTTCTTCTTTTCCTTTTGTTGAAGCTTTAAATGTGGCTTTTCTCATATCTGATGGACCTCCTTTTCTCATCTCAGAGGCAGTTAAGATTCCGTGCAGTTGTGTCATAGTAAGAGTCTGTAGATCCTGCTTTTCTTCTATGGTAGATACTTTTGATTCAAACTTAGCAGACAAGGATCTTAAAACTTTTTCAACTAAAGTAACTTCCTTTATCTCTTCACCCAGATTCTTCATGCAATTAACAATCTCATCTATACGTAAGAAGTAACTAGCTATACTTTCATCATTGTGCAACTTTAGAGTTTCATATTGAATTCTGAGAGTTTGCAGTTTAGCACGTTTTACCTGAGAGTCTCCTTTGTAGCTTAGAACAATTTTGTCCCATATTTCTTTTGCGGATTTGAGCTGCATGAATTTGACAAACTCTGATTGTGATAGACTTCCCAATAATGTATTGACAGCCTTGGCATTGGTTTCATATTTCTTTTTACCTGTCGTATCTATAGGAATTGATGATGGAAATGTATATCCTCCTTCCACAATTTCCCAGTCATCTGTTCCAAGAGATTGAAGATAGGTTGTGGTTCTTACCTTCCAATAAACAAAGTTTCTCCTATCAAAGATTTGTGGTCTGATGGATCCCCCGCTTTCTTGATTACTCATGATGATGGATCTTCCTTCAAGCGATCAAGCTTCTTTTGAAGGACCTGCTCTGATACCAATTGTTGGAAATAATACTAGGGGGGGAGTGAATTAGTATTATCAGATCAATAATTTAATTTTAAAAACTGATTTGTATATGCTACTTCAGCTCAGTGAACTAGCATGTATACACGACTGTACTTAATGCAACCAGCGTATATGCATAGATCTTTTGATTTACCAAAATTATCATGTATTAAACTTTAATCAGTATATTAGGAATTCATTAAACAGCGTAGTAAAAATAAATTAAACCATCACACATAAGCAACACACATGAACACCAAGATATAAGGTGGAAACCCAATGAGTTGTAATCGTCTCTGTCTTCTTTTAATAAGAAAATTCTGCTTATAGTTTTTGTACTGGTGCAATCTTATATCAGTACGTAGGCTTCTACCTGTAGAAGGTTACAACCTTCTCTCATTCTCCAGCTTCTACTGGAAGGGAGCTACAACCCCCTAGCTCTTGTACTAGCTGATGTGTTTACTAGTATGTAGGCGCCAACCTACAGAAGGCTACGACCTTCTCCTTTTTCTTCCAGGGACCATGTTTCATAAATTTTTAGACTAGATCCATCAACAACATCATATAAAATATATCTACATCAACTAATCACCTTTTGAACCAACCACAACCTAATGAATCAATCACTTTGACAACCCATCAATCTGATCATTCAGAATACTGTCACCAGAATACAATATTGTCTCATGCATATGCGCTTTCCTCAAAGTGAACCAGCGTACATATCTGCAAATCAAATTTATGATGTATACACTGCTTTGATATTCAGAACCAATGTGTATACGCTCCTTTTCTAAAGTGAACCTGCTTACAAATCTGTAAATGATGATTTAAACATTACAACTATTCCAGACTTCAGTCATACCCAGATCATCATATTTATAGACTACAACATGCGCCAGTTATTCAGATAAATGATCAAATCACATAAAGATAATTCACTTCAAGCCTTCAGATCCTGATACATCATTAGATCTTATCTTTCATAAAATGCTAAGGTTCCTCCTTGGTTCAGATCTAGCAATGCACCATAACCCAATAACCTTCATACTAGATCTCAGACTTCATCAGATATTCAATGCTTGTGTATCTTGGCCTAATGATCTTCTCCTCCTTTTATAGTTTTAGGCCTTTCTCAATACCATGGACCAAAACCACTTAGGACCAATACCTTGGATCAAATACCTAGGGTCAATACCTCGGACCAAATACCATGGACCAATACCATGGATCAAAATACCATGGACCAAATACTTAGTTTTCTAAGTTATACGCACTTTTCCTTTTGTGAAAGTGTGTGTGTACGTATACGTGACTTGTATATAGTAAACCCGTGTGTATACGTGGCTTGGCCAATGGTGAACCTGCGTATACCTCTCTTTATTCATTCTATGCAGTCTGATTTGTAACTCTGTGCTCTGAACCTGATATATTGTGATCTTTCATCTGAGTGAGTTGCCTTCTAAACCGATTCCCTGAAGCTGCCCTGCATTTCATCACATCTGTAAACACCAATTTCATGCATTCTATCACATATGATATCTCTTCTGTAGATTCATCTAGTTACCATATACAATTGAGTTGTTCTACTATAAGTTGGTTGCCATCAAGTACAACACATACATCATAATGCCAACAAAATGAAGAATTATTGGATGATACAAATGACAGGATCTCTTTTCTATATATAGGATCTAAGGGGTCACCATATAGTCAAAGCTGACATAACAATAATAATATAAGGGTATAACAATAACAATAGTGGGCTTCTATGGGGCAGAATAATAAAAATATGGGGACAACATGGGTGCAAAAATAGAAATAAGGGGATACAATGACAATAATAATAAGGGAATACACTAGTATTATAAGGACCTAACAAACTAGCACAATAGTGGCCTACAGAACGGATGATTGTATTGGAAACATAGCCAGAAGGTAGTGTGACATAGGAGGATACAACGCAACATGCCAAAGCAAGTGGAAAATACAAGGAAAAAGACACGATGATGGTCACTAGGATCCTCCTAAAGGATATGAGCAGACTAAGGATCTCAACAAGGCAGAAACATAATATGTTGTAGCATGAAAGAGAAAAGAACAGGGCAGAGCTGCCCCAAAGATCAAGAAAAAGAAGAAAGAATATAAGAAGAAGGATATCACATCAATGGTCATTATTGATGGGGACCTGGAGAAGATTGGGGATAAGGTACATGAAGCAACAAAAAAAATCTTGGATTAGGTTAGAAGATTGCTACAGTGCACTTTTGATCGGTGTCGAAGATCGGATTGTAGAACTGAAGATACTGGCATAGACGGTCAGACAACTAACACATATAGAGGAAAGGGTTGGAGTAGAAAGAGATATAGATCCTACACTTGTAGCAAGGTTAGCATAGATACCTGCAGGAGACCTATAGTTTGACTTTGTTGAACTACGGTAAAAAAACAATGTAAACTTTGAAACGGGAACTGATACTGTTACCCGTTTCGTAGAGATAGCAAAAAAATGACCCAATTTTCAAAAGTGGTGATGCAGAATACACATGTTTTTTTTAGAACATGGTTTTTGGAACTTTAATTTTTTTCATGTGCATTAAGTTTTAGAATGGTAGTGATTTTCATGCTGATTTTAAAAAGTGAGTATTCTGCATCACACCCTTTTTTTAAAAGACCTATTTTTTGACCTTAAATTTTCTAGTGTGTGAAATGTAAAAAATTATTTTCTAAATTTGATAGTTTTTGAAGTGGTCATTTTATTCATATTTTCTTGTTCTCTATCTTAATTTTTTTTTTTTTTAGTGGGGTTTTTATTGCTTTGCGTTTTTAAATTAGAAAGTCGATAGTTTGAATTTTAGATAATCTACATATTTATACATCCTTAATTAATTTTTCAATCCACATGAAATAATTGTTTCTAAAAAACAACATTTTTTAACAATGGACATAAAAATAACCATTTTTAACATAAATATAACAAAAAAACTAAACGTTTTGATAATTGTTTGCTAGAATTAACATGTCAAAATCACAATTTTTATACAAAAATATTAACTAAAAATGGTCAAATAATAGTTTTTTTTATGAATTTCATGTCAAAAAAATAATAATAACAACTTTTTTTTCAAAAAATAATAATTAACTTAAAAATCAATGCGAAAATCACAAATTACAAATATTGAACACATAACAACTTTAATTCATTGATTATTCTTTTCATGAAATGTCAGAGTCAAAACATTGCAAAGCTTGATTTCCAGGTATAACTTAAATTTAATCAACAATGTCACGTAATCCAAACTCTTCATCCTCTAGAGTTTCATCATTATCATCTTCCACAATATTTTCTGCTTCCTTTTGCGCAATTTCCTCTTCTAATGGATCTTTGATGTCTGCAAATCTCCCAATATATGTCTTTCCAAACATTCCATGTAATGGTGGTTGGGGTTCCTTTGCATTTTTTGCCACACGTGATTCACTAAAGTCCCCTTTCTTCAACCCAATTTCTTGCATTGCATCTGGAAAAAATTGAAGAGCATTAACTCTTTGCTGAATGAAATTGCATTGTAATGGATCTTTCTCAATTGCAATGCAATTTCTTCCTTTTTGAAGGCAGCATGCTAGTGTTGTACCTAATTATCAAGCACAAAAAAATAATGAAGTAAATTAGTACCTTGACATATTAATTAAAAAAAAGAACATATTGAAATTCAATTCCATTTGGCAAAACCTACCTGAGCCAGAAAATAAATCCAGAACCCAATCTCCTTCATTTGAACATATGTCTATAAGATAGTTAATCAATAATTGTGGTTTCTGATAAATGTTAACTATCTCTCCTTTCATTTCTTTGTCTTCATATGTTAGTTTTCTCACAACAACATCATAAGTCAATATTTGGCTATGACTCTTTCTGTCCACCCGATTAAAAATCATAGACATATGGCTATCATCTTTTGCCCAACTGTCAATATGAATGAACTCATAGTCATTTATAAATTGTTGATCTTCATTGTTAAGAAGATTTGACTTTTGCCTGTAACATAAAATAGTAAAAGTTCAATTAACTTGTACATAAATGAATTTTTCAACATTAATCAAATATACCTTTAAACATCTTACCATGTAAGCTGCATCCTTGAATTTGTTTTCCCCTTGAAGCTTGACAATACCATTGCCAATTGTGTGTCTGAATGAAATGTCACAAATCTCCATAATGGTGATGACGTCACTTCCATAAATCCCGCCACCACTTTATTAAAAGCTTGATAAGTATAAGGGTCACTATCATAGTAAATGTTTGGAATATGGAAACCATGGGGAATATCTGCAATAACCAGGGCATAATCCCTTTTTGGTACGAGTTTAGCAATGTCTTCACAGTCGCCTTGTATTACTTGATATTGAATAGTGTCTAGCCCATTCCAAATGAAATGATTAAGAGTTGGATCAAGTTCAACATTCTTAATACGTTGCTTTCTCAGTCTTTCAATCTTTATTTTTTCAATAAAAGTCTTGAAACTGTCTGGTGCTCCATTATCTTCTTTCCTCAACTTTTACCAAACAAACAAATGTATGTATAAGTTTTAAATTAAAAATAGTACACAGATGATTAAAACTGAATGTATAAATCAAGTTACCTTTTTAAATGCAAGATAAAAAGCTTTTAATGTTGATGTGGAACTTGAATCTGGATAGTTGCGTACAACATCATCCCAACTATCTTCATTCAACAGTTTAACCATTTGTTCCTGAATTTTCATGTAAACTTTGTGACTGCATAGATAAAGTAAGAAAAAGTTAATATAATGATATGTATAACAAATACTACCAATAACAACATGTTTTATTTAAAAGATAACTATAATCCTGGAAATAAGTAAAAATAATTCAGCAAACTTACTTTTGAAATTCTTCAGACATTTCTTCCAATGATAATTCCCCTGACCTCACACGAGATAATATTGTTTTGACAATTTTTTCATCTTTCACTCCTTGCATCGCCCTCCAAGGCGTGATGGTCATATCGTCTGGAAGTTGCTTCAGTTCAGGAGCTGATTTATTGTTGCTACATATCAATGGCTTAGACTTTTTGACCCTCTGGTTTTTAATGCCAATGTCTTCCCACATGCTAAAAATGTCATCAATCAAATTCCAAATATCTCCAGTTCTAAATGCCAATTGGAAAATGTTATCAACACCTCTGAATAAATCGCTATATCTGCTGTCTTTTCCACCTTTTGAATTGGTTTTCTCTTCAATTTGATAGCCTATTTCCATACAACATTCCTTTCGGAAATCTGCAGTAATATTTATCTTATCCCCACCACATTTTTCTAGGAATTCACTATTAATAAATCTAACCTTTTGGATCAAAGTCATAGACATCCTATATTCATTATCTGAATTATGATCCAATGCCACTAACTTTGCTTCTGTTTCATTTAAACCAGCATAAATGATACATTTCATTGTTTCAAAACGTGGGTTATTAGGATATTCCTCCATCAATTGTCTTTGAGCTTCAATAGAATGGTTCCACCCAAGCACATAATAATTGTATTCAAAACATTTTGACTTATCAAATGCTTCTTTGTTGGGAACTTGAAGTGGATCAACAAGAAGCACATAACTAACCACATGAGCATATGGATTGTACCTCATCAATGTCTTCAAGTTGTGAACATGCAGATGATGTGGCTTTCTGATTTGATATTGGCATTGTCCTTCACTTGCCTTATAGGTTTGTCTGACATTTAACTGAAATGTACGACCACCATCAATTAAGTTTCTCTTTGTCAAATTTTGTCGAATGGCATTTTGTTTTGTTTTGATTATGCCATCATCTAAATCAGCTCCTGGTGTAATGATTTCTCTGCTTTCTTTTGAAGTTTCACTGGGTTCTTGACTGCTGGTAATGACTACTTCAAGATCTTCAACTCTACTTTTTTTCGTCATAACATTCTTAAGAGATCTATTTTTGGGCATTGTTACTTTTGGTCTTTTACGACCTTCTTCAGTTCCAATGTCATATTTAGTAATGGCAACATATGCTTCATTGTCAATTTCAACTTCATTGTCCTCAAAAGTAACTTGTTTACCCTTGCTAGATTTATCCACCAGAGGCCTTTTTTTCTGATTCTTTGGATGTAGTTTTGTAGCATCATCAATTACTACATTTTCCATGTTTTCCATATCTTCTTCTGACACTGAGTAAAAATGGCTGACAACTTTCATGATATCATGCTCGATGAAATGAATGCCTCCCAACCTAATTGAACAGCTTTCAACAAAATTCTGCCAAACAAAATATCATATGTTAATATAAACAAAGTTAAAAAAATATAGCGAGACACTTTCAAAACACAAAATAAAAATACAAATAACAATACTTAGGATGTTTTGTGTCATCTCATTTACGATTTGTTTACACAACTTTGTAGATACCTCTCTCGTGTCATATAATGAATATGATAGTCGGTATTTAATCCTTTCATGTGACTTGGGAGCTTTTGTAAGTACGTAAACAACTTCAGTGTTTGGTACCGAACACATATCTATGACTCTTCCCATCACCTCCAAATTTTCATTATTATGGGGTATATCAATGTATAGATATATATTCACAGTTGTGCTCTCTCTTTCTTTCACATACCAGACTCTTGATGGAAATTTCACCTCTTTTGAACTTTTCCAATCTGAGATTAGCTTCTTATCACTTGAAGCACTTGAAATATTTGTAGGCATGAGCTCAGGTGGAGTTCGTTCACCAATGTTTTTTGAAGGTACACCTTTAAGACTCTTTGGTCCAGAAAGATTCACAGAAATTTTCCTTGATGCCATTTTCCTAAAAAAAACACATAAATTAGTAAATAAAAAAACATATTAACTTAAATTAATAACAAAAATATACCATAAATTTTTTATTTGTATAATCAGAATTGCCCAGCCACCTCTAACGGGCAGGCGGGTCGATGGGCGAGCGGGAGGTCAGGTGAGGGATAATGAGGCTAAGTAGACATTTAGGCAAGTATGGGCGAGCCCCTACCCACGCGCCCCCCACAACCCCCTAAGCTTCCCCCCCTCCCCGGCCCCCCTCCCCTTCCCTCACCCTACCCCCTACCGTCCCCCCACACTCCCGCGCCCCATCCCCCCTCGCCCCCCGCCCCCCGCCCCCAAAACCCCCTGCCCCCCCCATCCCCCGCCCCCAAACCCCCTACACCCCCCAACACCTCCCCGCGGCCGCCCCTCCCCACTACGCCCACCACTCCCCACACCGCGCGCCCCCCGTGCCCTACCCCATCCCCCCCCCATCCCCGCGCCCTACCCTCTCCCCCATCCCCCCCACCTTCTGCCCCTACCCCTACCCCCCCCCCCCCCCCACACCCTACCTGCGCCCTACCCTTACCCCCCCACCCTACCCCCCTATTCCCCACCCGCGCCCTACCCTTACCCCCCACCCCATCCCCCCGCCTCCCACCCACCCGCGCCCTACCCCTACCCACCCACCCCATTCCCCCTCCCCGCCCCCTACCCTACCCCATCCCCCCCCGGCCCCTACCCCTACTCCCCCCATTCCCCCCGCCCCCTACCCTACCCCCCCCCCGCCCCCTACCCATCCCCATTCCCCACCCCGCACACCCTACCCAGCCCACCCCTCCCCCTCCCTCGCCCCTACCCGGCCCACCCCACCCCCTCCCTAGCCCCTCTGCCCACCCCTCCCCCTCCCCCGCCCCTCCCTAGCCCCCTCCGCCTCCCCCTCCCCCGCCCCTCCGCCCACCCCTCCGCCGCCCCTCCCCCTCCCCTCCCCGACCCCCTCCGCCCTCTCCCCGGCCCCTCCGCCCACCCCGGCCCCCTCCGCCTGCGCAGGGCCACCCCCGGGCCGCCCCGCCCCGCCCGACCAGCGGCAAGTCGATTCCCGGAATCGACCCGCCGCCGGTTGGGTGGGGTGGGGCGGCCCGGGGGTGGCCCTGCACAGGCGGAGGGGGACAAGGAGGGGGCGGGGTGGGCGGAGGGGCCTGGGAGGGGGTGGCGGAGGGGTGGGCGGAGGGGGCCGGGGAGGGGCGGGGAGGTGGAGGGGTGGGTGGAGGGGGCCGGGGAGGGGCGGCAGAGGGGGCGGCAGAGGGGTGGGCGGAGGGGGCCGGGGAGGGGTGGCAGAGGGGGCGGCAGAGGGGTGGGCGGATGGGGCCGGAGAGGGGCGGGGGAGGTGGACGGGTGGGCCGAGGGGCCGAGGAGGGGGCGGGGGAGGGGGAGGGGCCGGGGAGGGGGCGGGGTGGGCTGGGTAGGGGCGGGGGAGGGGGAGGGGTGGGCCGGGTAGGGGTGGGGGAGGGTGTGTGGGGTGGGGAGGGGGCCGGGAGGGGGAATGGGGATGGGGCGGGGGGGGGGGGGGGGGGGGATGGGGATGGGGCGGGGTGGGTAGGGGTAGGGCGGGGGGGGTGGGGGGGGGGGATGGGGGTAGGGTAGGGGGCGGGTGGGGGGGGGAGATGGGGGGGTAGGGGGATGGGGGTAGGGTAGGGTAGGGTAGGGTAGGGGGGGGTGGGGTAGGGTAGGGTAGGGGGGGAAATGGGGGGGTAGGGGGATGGGGTAGGGTAGGGTAGGGGGGGGGGTAGGGGTTTGGGTGTAGGGGGGGTAGGGCTAGGGGCAGAAGGGGGGGGGTAAGTCTAGGGGTTAGGGTGTACGTGGGGGGTAGGGGTAGGGGCAGAAGGGGGGGGGGTAAGGGTAGGGGTAGGGGTTAGGGTGTAGGGGGGGTAGGGGTAGGGGCAGAAGGGGGGGGGGTAGGGTGCGGGTTGGGGGGGCAGAAGGGGGTGGAGGGAGAGGGGGCACGGGGAAGGAGTTAGGGGGTGGGGCCCATGGGGCCGGCATTAAGGAAGGGGGGGAGGAGTTGAGATTGGAGGGGAATGGGAGTTAGGGGGTGGGCTTATGGGGAGGAGAGTTGTGGGGTAGGGAAGGAAGAGTTGGGGAAAGGGTGCATGGGTGGGTGAGTTGGGGGTGGCAAGGGCTGGCGCATGGGTAGGGTAGAAGGGGGAAGAGGGCATGAGTGAATGGGAAAGATCGGTAATGGGTTGGGGGAAGGGGGCACGACGACGGCCTACCCACGGTTATTGGGTGATTGAGTTTGATTGGGCCCACCATGCTCACGATTGACATAATTGTTATTTTGGCTTGGAAAAATTATTAATTTAAAAAAAAAAATCTTCTTCGACGTTAAATTAATTTAATATGAAAATTTTGAAAAAAAATTGAACTTACCTTTCAATTGCGATAATTCTTAGTTGAATATGTTGTTGATAGCAATATAGCTGCTCCACAAATTCACGTCTTTCAACGAACTTTAGAAAACCTGGATGTGAGGTAAGTAATAGTGATAACGAAATTAATATATAAGTGAAATTACGAAGATGTTTTTCTGTACGATTAATGTGGGATAATTTGTTTTAAATTATTATAGAGCGAATATTGTAGAGTTATTTTACAATGGATTGAATGTGGAATTAATTTGTTTTAGAATATATTATAAAAAAAAAAAAAAAAAAAATTAGTTGTTTAGTAAATATTATATACTTTAACTATTAGAATAATTAATATAGAAGTTGTAGTTTACAATTTGAATTTCAGTGATTGGTTTCATAAAAAAATTTAGTTTATGTTTTTCAATGAATTGTAGAATAAAATAATAAAGGTAAATAAATCTAACAAACTTTTGGAGGGAAATATTTTCGCGAAAATTTTTGGAGGGAATAATTTTGGAGAGAATATTTCATTCTTTAAGCTATATAATATTCTTAGGAGACTCCATTTGTATCATTCAACATCTTCTATTTGAAAGGGATGGATTGTTCTGATGGTGAAGTTTCGATTTATACACCATCAACATCTTCATCGTGTAACAACTCTATTCATATTGATGAATATAGCGGGAATTCTTCCACTATGAATAGAAAGTCAATTCTTCCACTTAGTCCCAATTCTAAGGACTATGAAAGCAGCGGTGATGAAGAGCATGATGGTGAAGTTCAAAAGAATAGAGTGTCACGATGTCCACTTAGTCCTAATTCTGAGGACTATGAGAGTAGCAGTTTTGAAGAGTGTGATGGTGAAGTTCAAAAGAATGGAGGGTCACGGTGTCCACTCAGTCCTAATTTTGAAGACTATGAGAGCAGCAGTTTTGACGTGCATGATGGCGAATTTCAAAATAATGGAGTGTCACGGTGTCCACTTAGTCCTAATTCTAAGGATTATGAGAGCAGTAGTGATGAAAAGTGTGATAATGAATTTCAAAAAAATGGAGTGTAAAAGTGTCCACTTAGTCCTAATTCTAAGGAATATGAGAGCAGCAGTGATGATGAGTGTGATAATGAATTTCAAAAGAATGGAGTGTCAAAGTGTCCTAATTCTAAGGACTATGAGAGCAGCGGTGATGAAGCGCGGGATGATGATTTTCAAAAGATTGGAGTATCACAATGTCCTCTTAGTCCTGATTCTAAGGACTATGAGAGCAGCAGTGATGAAGCGCGGGATGATGATTTTCAAAAGATTGGAGTATCACAATGTCCTCTTAGTCCTGATTCTAAGGACTATGAGAGCAGCAGTGATGAAGCGCGGGATGATGATTTTCAAAAGATTGGAGTATCACAATGTCCTCTTAGTCCTGATTCTAAGGACTATGAGAGCAGCAGTGATGAAGCGCGGGATGATGATTTTCAAAAGATTGGAGTATCACAATGTCCTCTTAGTCCTGATTCTAAGGACTATGAGAGTAGCAGTGATGAAGAATAGGATGAGAGCAGTAGTGATGATCCAATGATGGAGATGTTGCCAAGAAATATTGTATCGAGGAGTAGGAGAAGACCTTTTCGTATCAATGCAAACTATTCTAATTATACAAGGGGTAGAGCAGAATATCTGACGAGAAGAAGTTCTATCAGCGCTCTCATTTCAAGTGAATGTTGCCAAAAAAATTGCTTGAAACGTATGGATTTCACATTTGCATTAGAAAGCAGGAAGAGATATTTGTCAATGAACAAAAGCATGCAAAACTCATATTTAGTTGGCTGCATGCAATCTACATTGTCAGGTTATGATTATCATATTAGGAATTTATTATTGTGTAGAAAAGATTTCAAAATGTTTCATTCAATTGGGAATTTTCGTCTCTCGAGAATTCAAGAAAATTTTGAAAAGGATCCCACATTTTATTTAGAAGTACGTTATAAAAGACAGTTTGGGCCATTATCAAATACTGCAATGTCATGGATGAAAGATTTCTTTTCAAAGCATGGAGAGTGTATGCCAAATAGAGAGACAATACATATTCCAGATAATTTTTCAAGACGAGAAATCTACAACTTATACAAAGAATATGCAGAAAGTGTTGAGGGACAGGGCCAATTTATTACATATCAATATTTTGTGAAGATATGGAAGAAAGAATTCAATAATGTTCGTATTCCTAAGAAGACAAGGATGGGGATTTGCAGTACATGTGCTTCTCTTAAATAAAAAAGGGACAAATGTGAAGGCTCAGAAAGAGGTAAGTGTTCATACTTTTATTTTCAAAATTGTATAGTCATCAGCTATGAAAACATATTTCTTAATGAATTTCTTTTATGTTGTGTAGATTTAATTGTCAAAGAACTTCAGGAGCATCGCGAACAACAAACAAATGAAAGGAAGAAGTTGTACAAGCATCAAAAGAAGTGTTATGATAATCCAAATAAATATATGGGTTTGATAATTGATGGTATGGACCAGAAGAAAACACTTTTACCACATTTTGTTCGCACACCCAAAAATCTACAAGAGGAAAATTTTATTCAGTTTCACTTGGTCGGTTGTATGGTCTTCAATGGGAAAATGTTGCCAAGGGTGTACTTCACAGCTCCAATTATTCATAATGATGCAAATCTGACCATAACCATAATTCATGATGTGATTTCTCATTGGTCTGGTAATCTTCCTGAAGTTTTGTATCTACAATTGGACAACACTTGCCGTGAAAACAAAAATCAGGTTGTTTTTGGGTATTTGAACATGCTTGTTGAATTGAGAATTTTTCAAAAGGTAAAGGTTGGTTTCCTTCTTGTTGGGCACACTCATGACCATATTGATCAGATGTTCAGTCGTTTTTCAGTCACATTGAGGAGGAAGGAAGTTGGGAGCTTGCCATCACTAATTGAATGTATTAAGAAATCATACATGCCAGAGCCTGCTTTTGAAGTGTTGGAAGAAATTGTTGACATGCGAAGGTTTATTCTAGGATCATATGGTGAGGGGAAATGCATTGAACAACTTAATGATATTAGCTTCCAACATCAATTTCGTATAAAAAAAATTGATGGGAAAACACTAATATGGGGCAAGAAGTTTTCAACTACTACAGAATGGGCACCGTCATCAGGTTTGCAATTTTTGAAGTTCATTCCAGATCGTCCAATATTTGCATCAAAAATATTGTTATTACAATCAGTTGGTGAAGTTCAGAATGCACGCAGACAGAATAGACATATAAATTATTCTGATTGCCTAGAAGAAATTAAAAAATGTATTAGATATACATATGAGTACTTTGACATTGCTGATTCAGTTTGGTGGGAGTCATTTTTCAATAATCAAAGTGATATCATTTCAACAACAACCAATGAAGATATACCTTTGAAAAATCCATTTATTTGGCCATAAAATGTGTCGAATGAACAAGAGGAAGTAAACATTGTTGAACAGCAACAAACTCAAGGTATTATTAATTCTTCATAGGCAATGGAAAGAGAGATGTATATTGGTTCTAGAAGATCTCGTGCACAACGTGAAGCCATGGTAGACCTTTATAGGGGTTCAGTACATGATATTAAGGAGGGTTGCATGATTGCAGTGCTAGCAGATGGAGATCCCAAAGGCTATCCATTTTGGGTTGCTAAAGTTATAAAGGTCTTTACAGAAAATGAGGATGTTACAAGTGTTGAAGTACATTGGTATGCCACAAATACACACCCATTCAATGGTGTGTATAAGCCAGAGATGGTAGTTGACAAAAAAAATGGTGGAAAAAGAAAAATAAAGGGTACAAATATAAATCGCCGCCGCACAGACATATTACAATTGAAGGATGTTGACATACTTGTTTATGACTTCAATTTAACAAAGAGAGGAACTCTTCGCTTCAAGACGATAGAGATTCTGAAAAGGTTGTTACCAGAAGGAATAGTGTTGACATGGGAGTCTGCTGAAACCAGTCGTAGATCTAGAAGACTTTTGAAACCTGGAATGTTGGGCATGCATGTGGACTCAGATGGGGCACTAGTTGATGAAAGAGAAGAATATGGAACATCTTCGTCAGCATCCAATCACTCATCTGAAGATGTGAATTGTGATGGTGTGCAAGAAAATATGAGTGATTTTGAATAATTGTTTAAGACATATTATATAACTGATGTATGCATCATATCTTCAAATAAAATTAATGTTTTCCATATGTTGTTAAATGAGAAGTTATGAAGCATTTTTATGTTGTTGGATTATGTCTTAAGTATGATAAATTTTATTGTTTAAATATCTACAATGCAATATCAAATTAGAGATATAAAGTTTGTTTTATTCAGTATACAAATAAAGACTTTTGATTTCATTCAGTGATATAATTTGTTCATAATGTCATGGTTTTTTAATTTTATAGTTGAAAAAATTTCAATTTCTTTTGTATCTAGCATGGTGTGGTTGAAAACATGTTAAATTTATACTTAGGAAAGAAAAATGATATTCTACCAGAAACATTAATGTGTTTTTTCCTTAAAAATTAACTTTGTTTGAGACATAAAAAATTGGTTTTATTAGCATTTTTTAAAAAGTTTGAAAATTGACCCTAAAAAAAAAAAACGTTATTCCAGTAGCATCACTTTCATTTTCAAGCTATATTTTTCACGAAAATTTCATAGTAAATTTCGTAGTCACCGCCATTTTTAAAACATGTTCAAAATTGGCACCTAAAAAAAAAAACATCGTTCCAGTATACACACTTTTCGTTTTTAGCACTGTTTTTGATGTTTTTTGTCCAGAGTTCCCATTTTGAGTTTATAGTTCCCGTTTCAAAGTTTACATTGTTAAAAGCTAAGGAATGGAATCATGTCAATATGAACATCATGGCAGTGTCATTGCAAAGATTACACAAGCTGCACTTGGAAATTATAGAAGAGTTGAGGTTTCATGAAAAGCACACCTTGCAGATAAATATTCAAGTAGAAAAAGAGCGAGCTGTGATTTGGCAAAAGATCGAGCAGGTGATCCAAGGAAGAGATCAAGTAGCACAGAAGCACCAGAATATGAAGGAGGTAGTTGAAGAAACCTGTAGAGAAATTCGGGACCTTGATGTCCAAGAAGAAGAGTCGGTGGAGGACAAGGTCACGAAGCTCAGCTTTGTAGTGAAAGGTTATAGGGAGAAAAATTCTGCAATGAAATTCAAATATGAAATGCAAAACAATGAGATGCAAATGAAGCTGCAACCAACCATGCCACATGATGTAAGAGATCAAAGGGAGACTAACCTAAATATTGCAATGGTCAGAATCTCCACAGTAGTCATAGACTGTGGAAAAATTTTAGATGTGAGTTTACATATTTGGAATTCGTTGCAGGAAGATCCAAATGTACAGAAAATGTAGGAAGACATTCAGCAGAGGCTGCAGTAGTGGGAAGAGATTCGCACATCTAAGAAGACCTTACCAATATCGTAGAAGCTCATCAAAATCAATGAGGGAAAGGCCCTCCAAAAGAAGATTGGGGAACTAAAGAAGGAAGAACATGTTTTAGCAGTGAGGACTCAGCCATGGAAGGATGAGGCTCTCCAAATATTGCAGGTAGTAGATGAGAAGCTTCAAGAGCTTTGATAAAGGAAGACAATGATGGTGTAGAAGGTTGTAGGACATGTGACAAAGGCACTATTGGAGGAAGCACACTGTAAAGAGAATCAGGTCACAAATATTCTACAGAAGTTCAATAAGTCCTACAACAACATCGTAACAAAAATCAGAGGCCAAGCAGATGAGTGACTCGAGATGAGTCACATGTGAGTGTTGGGGGCTTGTTGGGCATAACCCAACTTGGCCTAGTTTTGGTGGAATGCGTAGTGAAGTACGAAGTGGACCACGCAGCGAAGCAGTTGGAATATACCGCGCATTATAAGGGCATTAGAGTGATTTGTAGCCCCTAATTTTTGTAAAACGCATGTAATTTTGTAAAATATCAAATGTTTTCAAACCATGGTTGCTTGTATCAAGGATTCCATGGTATATGGACCATGGTATTATAATGCTATATCCCTCAATGCATAGTATATATAGGGATCAATAAGAAAGAAGGGAGACATCACATCTTGAATTCAATGGTTGTATTCTTGTTATCTGTGGTTTGGAAGAAAAAGCGATGCTTTGTAGTTGAGTGTGCAGAGGTCTGAGTCTGCAGCTAAGTGTGCAAATGATCTATAGCTTAGTGTGTAGGTCAAGAATTGTTTGTTGTATAGGAATTATTATTATAAGCAATAGTTCTTATGGATGTAGTCCCACATTGGGATGAACCATGGTAAAATTGGTGTCTTCATGTGTATATTTTCTTACTATCTATTATAGAGTAGCAATTTATTAAAATTGCATTTTATTACAGTGCAGTGATTATTATGGGTTTATATGATATGTTTATGTGATTAAATGAATGCAACAAAGTGATTTATGAATATTAAGTGTAAGAAAATATAATAATACCACATCTCTACATCCCTCAAGGCTACAAAAACCTGGTTCTACATCCTCCCATAGTCACTTTGGGTGAGACTACGATCTGCTTGAAGGTTGTTGCTGAAAGGGCCAGTGATTCAAGGTTTTGTTGGTGTGCAGTATAGATCAAACTTGGGTAAGCCCAAATCAAACCAACATTAATTGTCAAACTGTGTAGACTATTTTTCTTATACTTCTCTAATTCAAGCTGACTTGGAGAACATTTCAATGTTCCTAGTTTGTAACAACTTAAAATTGTGTCCCATTTATCCCAAGTAGCTTGATCAAAATATAGGATAATTTTTTTATTAGTAAAACTTTAACTTAGGCATTCAAAGAATTAGCACGACATTTCATCTTTAACCTGATAAAAAAAAAAAAAAAAACTATTAAGAATTCAATGTAGATAGGAAAATATGAATTATATTTTCAAATAAAATAAGGGAATATAAAATAATGAAAATTAATCTTAAATATGACAAAATATTACTTATAATATCAACTTAAATAAGTCATGATGTTTAAGCATTTGTGTAAAATAAAGAGAGACATGATAATAAGTGATAAGTGCAAAAATAATTAAAATTTCATACCTTGTCTTCAACTGCCTTAGAATATCCAACCCTACTTTTCTTTAAATTGTCATTGACAGTTATGAAATGTCTTGCAGAGTGCACACAATCCATAAATCGTGTTTTATAGAACACCTTGTTTACAAAATTGAGTTTGCAACAAATCCTAATAACCTCACTTTGTTCAACTAATGGGTCCAAGAAATGGGCATTATGTCTTTGATACTTTTTCTTTTCCTCCACAAATACACTATATATTAGATTTGTTATAGTTTCTTTCACTGCTTGAATTGTGTGTTTACCATCAACTATCCAAAAGTTTATGTTTTTAGCATCTAAATTTCTTTCATTTGCAATCTTTACATGATTGAGTAGTGGATCAGAATCATTATCACCAAATGGGATTACACGTGCATGAGACAATGATGCTTGAAATTTATCTAGGAATGATTTGACTAATAGTTTAACATTTGAATCATCCTGTGACCTCAATTTAAACACTTTGGGGGCTTTTATACATGTTTTAACATCCAACATTCTACTGAAAAAAGTTTGAAAATAAATAGCAGTGCTTGAACTTTTCATGAATTTGATCACATTGATCTGCAAGCTTCGCTATCTCGGATTCAACTTTGCTATATTTTTGAAATTCAACAGTAGTATTGAAATCACTTTCTGGAATGCTCTATTCTTACTTGTTTAAATATACTCTCGTCAAAGCAAGTAATTGAGCATCAAGTTTATCATTTGGTATTTTATCCAAATTTTTACTTCTTTGTTGCAAATAAAGAAGTATAAATGTTTTTTTTTACACATTTTACCTGACGATATTTTAGAACTTCAACGATATGCTCTAAAATATCTATGCAACCCTTGATAGCATATTTGTAGAAGCGCTCATATATATCCAAATTAAACATTGAATTCTTTAGTGATTATGCCGAATCATTACTTGAAGCTTCAATTAAGTTGGGTCTAAATTTTATATACTCCACTTCACAAGAAACTAATTTTACTTCATTTTCTCCAATATCCTCCACTTAGAAGTTGACCTCACTATCATTGTGAGCATAGCAATTAACAATTATTCCTAATTTTTGTGGTTCAATTCCATTTATGCACCCAAATAGATACATATAAGGAAACATATTTATGGGAGTTTCTATCTGAACATACCAATATAACACAAACTCAAATGTGTTGGATGCATTTTACTTTCATATATTTAAAAAAATACAAGTAGAAGCTATTCTTGAAACTACAGTTTGAGTTGGAATACTTTTCTATTTCTTAGATGATGTTTGTACTTTTTTGCTTGATTTGGGGCGATGAGATTCTGCAAACAATCATAAAACAATTATTAACAAAAATGAAAATGAAATTCTAATTCCAAACATTGTCATATAGTGTTCTACTAAAATTTGACAAGACCAACTAATCTAACCATTTCTAAGGGAGTATAAATAATATATAAAACCACCATACCAATTGATGGAGGCATTGTTTGTGTATCACTTGTTTTTCTTTTTCCCTCCATTGCTTTAGTTGGAATTTCAGATACAATCAATTCCATAGTTTCTGAAAACTAGGGTATTTTTTAAGGATTAAATATTTTTCCTATATATAGTATTGTAGGCGACTATTCTGGTTTGAAAATTCATATGTATAGAGTGTGGGCGAATATTCAATAAAAGACATGTAATTTACTATTAAAAATATTAATTTTTTGGTGAATATCGTCCATTTAATCATAAATATGTAAAAATAGGTGAATTTTTAACCAAATTGGTGAATTATTTATTTATTTATTTTATTTTTTTCGAAAATGTCTAAAAAATAGCCCATTCGCAAAATTTCATCCCTAAAATTCTCCATACTAAAAACAATTATGGAAAGCATGAAATACCAAATATTAATAAAATATCCGAGAATACATTATATGCATTTAAATGTACAAGAACAAAGATGCACATGTGTAATGCAAGCTTACTACCCATATAATGATATATTGAAATTCATGTAGTTTTTAACTACATAACAAAATATCATCTAACTATTTTGTAATGTTGGGTTGTATTATATTCTTTCCACGACTAGCTCCCCTAGTTAACTAGGGGGTTAGAGTGGGGGCAAAGATCCCCTTTGTTGTGTCGATTGCACAGCGGGGGGTCACAAGGGGGGCGGCAGGCTCCCTTGTCCAGGGGGTTTGAGGGGGGCAAGTAGCCCTCCTCTATGGGGTCTGGGGCAGCACCCTGGGGAAATTATTTTTTTGGACCCTATATTAGGTTGGGTGGACCTACCTATGGTTTTGTGCATGGTTTTCGCACATGGTTTTGGACACGATGGTTTTTCGATCCATGGTATTTGATGCTTCGACATGTATAAATATTTATTGTAACATTGAAGGGAATATAATGAAAAATCAATTTGGTAGTCCCGATTTTGGGATCCAGGGAAAATATTTGTGTATATGTGTTTTATGTGTTATGCTCTTGCATTCTTTATTTTTCGTATGCAGGTAATTTTTGTACGGGGTTAAAACCTACATTTGGTATCAGAGATGTTTTTCTTCAAGGGGATGCCTTTGTTGCTGAGGGGTTTCACTCAGGCCTGTTGTAGACCTTGTTCAGTGGGAGATCTGCGGGATCATTTCTGGTGGTGAAAGAAGATGGTGAGCAGTGGAAAGATAGAGATCGAGAAATTTAATGGTCAGAGTTTTGAGTTGTGGAAACTCAAGATGGAGGATCTGTTGGTGGATAAAGATCAGTGGATCACGGTAGATACGGGTACTAAACCAATGGGAGTGTCCGATGAAGAATGAAAGAAGTTGGATTGGAAGGCAAAGAGCACAATATGATTGCTTGTCTTAGATCAATATTGTTGAATGTATCAAGGGAAGCTACAATGAAGGCTTTGTGGGACAAGTTAGGTACTTTGTACCAATCTAAGACTCTGGTGAATAAACTATTCCTACGAAAAAGCTGTATAACCTGAGGATGAAAGATGGAGACTCGGTGACAAAGCATATGAATGCATTTAATACTGTGGTAAGTCATTTATTGTTTGTTGATATTAAAATTTCAAATGAAGATAAATGCATTAGTTTTTTGTGTTCTCTACCAGATTCGTGGGATAGTCTGGTTATTACAATAGGAAGCAATGCAACTGCCTTGCAATTTTATGAAATAGTCGCATCCTTGCTAATGGAGGAGATGAGATGGAAAAATATGGATATCTAGGATGGTGACGCCTTGTCTATATGAGGATGGTCCCAGAACGGAAACAAAAATAAGTCATCGAGTGGGAGATCTAAATCTAGAAGGAGATCTAAATATCCAGGAAAACCTGTGAAGGTGGTGTGCTGGAAATGGGGAAAGGAAGGGCACTACAAAAGGGATTGTAAATCTAAAGCTCTTGAGAAAGGATAGATATCTAATGATGCTCCTTCTGCAGAAGTGAAAACCACCTCAGTTGAAGGTGGGGATGTGTACCTGGCTTCTTCAAGTACACATGTAGATCATGAGGCATGGTTGATTGACTCAGGTGCATCCTTTCACTTCACTCCCCATAGAGAGTGGTTCTACGAGTATGAGAAATATGATGGTGGTGATGTCTTCTTAGGGGATGATAGGAAGGCTAGAATCATTGGTTGCAGGAAAGTAAAGTTGAAGTTGCAAGTTGGAAGGGTTAGAACACTTTTGGGTGTTCTGCATATTCCTACATTGGCTAGAAATCTGATTTCTGTAAGCAAGCTGGATGATGCATGTGTAAAAACAGTGTTTGAGAAAGATACCTGCAAGATGGTTTGGGGAGCACTGGTATTGATGTGGGGAGTTCGGATTGGAACTCTGTACAAGCTGCAAGGTAGCACTGTTATTGATGGGTGCAACAGTTCTGTGGTTCTTGAAAGTGGAGCAGAAAATCTAGTGGTCTCTGGAGAAAAGACCATGCTATGGCATCAAAGGCTTGGACATATTGGAGAGAAGGGCCTTCGAATACTTCATGGTAAAGGTATGGTAGAAGGTATGACTAATAGCTCTCTGGATTTTGATTTCTGTGAAAAATGTGTATATGGGAAGCAGAATCGAGTGAGTTTCTCCTCTGGTGGTAAGAGGGCAAAAAAATATTAGAGCTTGTGCATAGTGATGTGTTTGGACCTGTGAAGGTTCCATCACTGGGTAAGTTTGTGTACTATGTATCATTTATATATGAATTCTCAAGGAATACATGGATATATTTCCTCAAGAATAAATCTGAATTCTTTGACAGGTTTAGAGAATTTAAGGCTCTCGTGGAAAACCAGATAGAGAAGAAGATAAAGGTGTTGAGGACAGATAATGGTGGAGAGTTTTGTAGCAAGGAAGTTGAAGAATTCTGTAAGAAGTGTGATATAGCACGACAGAAGACTACTCCATACACACCTAAGCAAAATGGAGTTGCAAAAATAATGAACAAGACGTTGATGGAAAGGGCAAGAAGCATGCTTACTGGTGTCGGGTTAGCACAAGAATTTTGGGCAGAGGTGGTGGAGGCAACATGTTGCATGGTCAACAGATCACCTTCATTAGTGTTGGAGGATAAGACTCCACAAGAGGTATGGACTGATAAGAATCCCTCTCTTTCACATCTGAGGGTATTTGGATGTGATGCATATGTACATTTTCCAAAGGAGAAAAGAACAAAGTTGGATAGTAAATATGAAAAGTGCATCTTTATTGGGTATAAGGATGGTTTAAAGGGTTATAAGTTTTGGAACCGAGTAATAAGGAAGGTTGTGTAGAGATGATATGTGGTGTTTAGAGAGGTGAAAAATACTATTATACATGAAGTCCCATCAAAGGAACCCGAGAAGATAGATTTGAGCTAAAGGAGGAAGAATCAGACTCTACAACAGAAGAGGAATCAAAAGATGAAGAGCCACAAACTCTGGTTGTGAGAAGATCAGTTCAAAAAAGAAGGTAGCCAAAAAGGTATACTCCATCTGCTTTCTATTCAAATTTTACTTTATCTATTATTGATGATGATCCCAGAACTATGAAGGAAGTAGTAGACTCAGAGGATGGAAAACTCTGGAAAGAGGCCATGGTTGATGAAATGGCGTCATTGCACAAAAATGAGGCTTGGGATCTGGTGGAGTTGCCTTCCGGAAGGAAACCCATTGGCAGCAAATGGGCGTTCAAGAAGAAGACAAATGCAGAAGGAAAGGTGGAGAAATACAAAGCTCGGTTGGTAGCAAAAGGTTATTCCTAGGTTCTGGGAATTGATTTTGGTGATATTTTTTCTCCTGTTGCCAAGGTAGCTTCTATTAGATTACTTTTATCTATTGCTGTTTCTTTTGATTTTGAGGTAGAACAAATGGATATGAAGACAACATTTCTCCACGGGGATCTAGAAGAGGATATCTACATGAAGCAACCTGAAGGCTTTCTGGTGAAGGGTAAGAAAGAACTAGTATGCAAGTTAAAGAAGTCTCTGTATGGGTTAAAATAGTCACCAAGGATGTGGTATCAGAAATTTGATACATTTATATGGGGAATTGGCTTCACCAGAAGCACATAAGATCCTTGTGTGTATTTTAAATTAATTGGTGACCATGTTATTTATTTGTTCTTGTATGTTGATGATATGTTGCTGGTTGGAAATGACAAAGAAATTATCTAGGATTTGAAGACCCAATTGTCCTCCAAATTCGACATGAAAGTTCTTGGTGTTGCAAATTATATTTTGGGCATGGAAATTAAAAGAAATCAGGCAAAGAGGAAGCTCTGGTTAAACCAAAGGAAGTATGTGGAGACAATATTGCAGAGGTTTAATATGCAGGATAGTAAACTGGTGAAGGTTCCTATTCCTGTAGGTGTGAAGTTATCTGCTAAACAGTGTCCCAGGACACAAGAAGAGGAAGAGGGCATGTCCTATGTTCCATATGCAAGTGCAATCGGTAGCCTGGTGTGTGCAATATTCTGTACTAGACCAGACATTGCACATGCAGTGGGAGTGTTGAGCAGGTTTATGTCAAAACCAGGGAAGGAGCACTGGACAACAGTGAAGCAGGTTTTTAGGCATTTGTGTGGCACTAGTGATTATGATTTGTGCTACTAAGGAAGACCAGGATTGGACAGAGTGTTGGATATTCGTGGCTTTGTTGATGTAGACTGGGTTGGAGATCTGGATCAGAGAAGATCTACAAGTGGATATGTGTTTAACCTATTTGGAGGTGCAGTCTGTTGGATGAGTAAGAAACAATTTGTAGTGGCACTATCAACTACAGAGGAAGAATACATGGGATCCACTCATGCAAGCAAGGAAGCAGTCTGGTTGTAGAGATTGTGTTCAAGTATGGGGTTAGTACAGGGAGCTATAAGGATAGACTGTGACAGCCAAAGTGCAATTTTCTTGGCAAAGAACCCTACTTATAATTCAAAGACAAAGCAAATTTATGTTCAGTATCACTTTGTGAGGGATATGATAGAAGACAAAAGGTGTTTCTGGTAAAGGTGGACACTTCAGATGCATTGAAAAAATCTATGAGCTTTGAGAAGTTCTCTTGGTGTAGAGAAACAATGGGCATTGGAGGGCTGGATAAATGACTAAGCTCTCCTGTGGCCCCCTGTGGAAAGAAAAAAAAAAGCGGGAGAATGTTGGGTTTTGTTATATTCTTTCCATGACTAGCTCCCCTAGTTAATTTGGGGGCTAGAGGGGGGGTGGACCACCCCCTTCGTTGCAACAATTGCGTAGCGGGGGGGGCGCGGAAGCCCCCTTGTCGAGGGGGTTTAAGGGGGGTGGGTAGCTCCCCTCTATGGGGTCTGGGGCAGTGCCTTGGGGAAAAAAAATTTCACCCTATATTAGGTTGGGTGGACCTACCTATGGTTTTGTGCATGGTTTTCGCACATGGTTTTGGACGTGATGGTTTTTCGGTCCATGGTATTGGATGCTTAAGCATGTATAAATATGTATTGTAACATTGAAAGAAATATAATGAAAAATCAATCTAGTAGTCTCGATTTTGGGATCCAGGGGAAAATCTCTGTGTATATGTGTTTTATGTGTTATTCTCTCACATTGTTTATTTTTTGTGTTTTAAAATTCGTATGCAGGTAATTTTTGTATGGGGTTAAAACCTACATGTAAAGGAGTATAAATTAGATTTGAAAATATCATACCAGTTTCAAGAGACCTGTGTTGTGTCATATTTTCATTCTTCTTATTCTTTAATGTTTTTTTTGGAATCTCAGTTGTAGAGTTATTCTTAGAAATTGAAAACATTTGTAGAGATACATATGATAATACCAAACTAATTAAAACTATCACAAGTTAAAGAATATTATGTAATCATATTCTACAATGTCGCATTTGACTCATATGGATAAGAATGACGAATTTAAGTTTATATGAAGGCTTATTGCAAGAAAACAATAGCTCATGCATCATTGATCAACATTCATTTATTTGCATAATTCATAACCATCTAAAGAAAAGTATAAAAAAATTACATCCTTCACCAGTAGATGTCTCCTTAGAAGTTTCCCTATATTCATAGTCCATGGTTTCTGAAAATAAAAGTAAGTAAGTATTACCAAACTAATTATTGACGTAAATATGAATTAAAAATACTATCACTGCTTTCACCACTCTATTTGTATTAAAATAACAAGAATATTAACAATATCACACAGCAAAATAAATCTAGTGCATGGTAGATATCCTCCTTGCACAAACAAAAGCACATTGCATGGTGAAACAAATCTAGTGCACGCGATATTTGTTTTACCTTGCAATGTGCTTTTATTTGTGTAAAGAGTATATCTACCATGTGCTAGTTTGGTTTAATTTACAATGCTTGAGCACTGGATTTGTTTCACCACGAAATGTGCTTTTGTTTTTTAAGGAGGATATATACATTTCACTAGTTTGTTTTATGTTATAATGATTACGTATGTGCTACAAATAAATCTACCAAAGTGCTATATTTGTTTAACTTGCAATGCTTGTGTTCGTGCTAGAAGAAAATGTAGCGCATTTTAAAATTATTTTACCTTGCAATGCTTGTGTTCATGCTAGCAGAAAATCTAGTGTATTTTATATCACTTTTACCGTACAATGATGGTGTTTGTGTTGGAAACAAATATAGCTTGAGTTAGATTTGTTTTACTTTGAAATTCTTGTGTTTTTTGATGCATGAGCATCACTCCACATCTGTTCTGACAACAAACATTAGTATATTTTAGTTAGTTTTGCATATGTGTCCATAGAGGGATAACTATGATAGTTTGTTTCTTTACTCTTAATAGACATGTTCCTTTTACAGGACAAATGTTTTGTTTGTTAAATAGTCACTTCTAGAACAATGTTTGTTGTTGAATTTAAATTTTTTGTTAATTGATATTCCTCTTTTATTGTGTTATATAATTTTATGTAATCTTGGAGTCTCACTATCATGAGGGGAATAAAAAGAAAAGAAATGAATGATTTCATTGGTGTTTCAACTGGTCTTGATCTATGTTTTGTTTGCTAAATTTCTAGTTTAAGACAACCTCCGTATTTTCATATTTTAAAATCATGAAGCCTATACCAAGGGGACTACTGTAGTGTAAATTCATATGGTTGCGTAGCTTCTTAGTAATCACCAAAATCTTGTCAACAGGTGTAATAGTGAACCAAAGTTGCGCTCAACATCACAATGCTAAAATTTATTGAAGAAAGATTGTTGGCATTATGACTAATGTGTTGTCCTTGATGTCCACCTACTTGATAAAGATGTCAACTTGATGGTCATGTAGATGCTACAGGTGAGATAGACAAAGGAATATTAGTTTAGAGATAGAAATATGATAAAGGTGAAGTTTAGGAAAGTATACGTGGGCCCTAAGAATAAAATTTGCGTACATATGTAGGTATGAAGAGAAGTTGCGGAGAGTTTTCATACCATGGTATTATGAATATCAGGGATTTTACCATGGTATTGGCCCATTGTAATGAGCACGACAATGGATATTTAATCCCATAAAAAATATCATCAACATTACTAAAGGATTTTCTTAAGGTATTGTCTAAGGCTTATACTATTTAAGGAGATGAAGATCAAGTGTTAGGGTGTGTATGCGATGGATTATTTATGAATGACTTGATTTGAAATAGGAGTGCACCAGGGAGCATGGAGATGGATTAGATCTAATAGATCTGAAATGACCACACATTGAATAATCTATTTATGGTTTGATAGATTTGTGATGATGATATTATGATGTGCGTCTGTAACAATTTTCATGCCGATATTTTGGTTTGACAGATGTTGTGTTGTAGTGAAGGTAAGTCTAATTGATTACATATATGTATGTGGGTTTGACATTGAGAAGTCTTGTACATACACAGATCTACTTTTGGGTAGTTGCGTATATATTCTGCAGTATGGATAAATCTATACGCAAGTGTAGTGAATGAGAAGCACATACATACAAAAAATTTATTTATAAAAGTCATGTATATCTGCTAGGGTTTTGCAGTATGAGTTTTTAATGATGTATGATCAATTATGTTATGTTTGTTGGTGTCTCTCTCATGATAATTTATGTTTGAAAGTTCTGGTTCGGTTATGGAATGATATGTTGACTAGAGATGATGCTATGGTGTGATGATCTATATCTGGGTTCAGTATGTGATTCAGTGGTTGATTCAGTGTGATAGCGATTTAGACTCATTTTTTCATTATTTTGAGATCTGTACACAATTCCTCTTAAGGAGAAGTGTGTACATACGCTGCTATGACTTAGAACAATAGCGTATATATTCTGAAATATGGTTGATTAAGGTTTTGCAGTAGCAACAGTTGGATTATGTGATGGGTAACAATGTTTGGCTTATTGATAAGTAGTTGCACATTGATATGATATATCGTAGTTTAGTTTGATCTAGTTGTATTGACTAATTAAGATTCAGTGATTTCTTTGATGACTTAGTTGGTTCGATGATTGAATGACTTGATACAGTGATTGGTTTCATAATTGTTATCTGGTATTGGGCTGAAATAATGGTAGTGGGTCCAGTCTAAAAATATGATGAAAATTGGCCTACAGGTTTGATGTTTTGGATCAGGTGGATCCATTATGAAATATTATGAAACATGGTCCACAAAGGTGTTGATGGTTAAAGCCTTGAATGAGGGAGTCAAAGCTTCCTTCCAGTAGCAGCTGGTAAATCTAATAAGGGGGTTGGAGCTCCCTTCCCGTGGGTGTTAATAAATGCAATTAGGAGGTTGGAGCTCCCTTCTAGTGGGCGCCAGAGAACAAAAGAAGTTGTAGAATTCTACAGGTGGGTGCCTACGTACTAGTATGAGTCTGTGCCAGTACTAGATTGTAAGATGATTTCCTTTATAATAAGATGAAGACATAGACAATGACAGTGGTGGTTTTCTCCCACATTCAGTTCCCACCTAAAAATCCTAGTGTCCTCATGTGTTGCTATGTTTCTTATGTGTGATGGTTTATTTTGTTCTTACTAATCATGGTTATAGTTTAATTAAAGGCTAATGAAGTAATGATACACTGATTACAGTAGAACATATGATGAAATGCATGAAAAGATAGTTAATTATATATAAAATGTTTTCATTCATCATAGTCATGTACATATGTCGATTTACTTAATGAAAGTAGCGTATAAAAATATGAATAAGAAATTGAAAGGTTTAAGTGACTTTTAAAACACTGATTCACCCCCCCTTTCAAAATTTTTCTCAACAATTGGAATCAGAGCAAGTCACTTGTGTTGAAGCTTAATCGCTTAGACTGGATCAAGGATGATGGGAAAGAAGAAGATAACTCGAAGGAAGGGGTCATAGAACTATGGTAGTGATAGTGATATATCAGATGCAGTGACAGTTACAAATGTTAGCAAATATTCAGTTTTGGGAGCACCCCATTTTCTATTGATCAAGAATGAAGAAGACAATAACAAATAATTATTAGGTATGGGTTTTTGTTCTAATTGTGGTCCATTTTCTTGTCTATGTAATAACGACGATAATGAAGATGGCAGTGAATCAATTGAACTTGCACTCATGGGTAAAAGTGAAGGTAAGCACTCTAAAGAGAAAACAGATTAAAAAATGATGGCCTTAGAAGTAGAAGAACAATGCAAGTTAGAAACAATGGACAATGAAGGTGTACCTATGCTAAGCAATGATAATTACCAAAAATGGAAAGAAAAGATGAAGTCTAATCTAATGAACCTTGATGTTTGGTATTTAGTATGTAATGGCTTCACCAAAATTCCTCCATTAGATGAAGAAGTGCAAAAGAACAGTAAGGAATTAAGTGACATCATTAATAGCATACCTGATTCAACATTAAATAGGGTTATGCATTATTGATCTGAAATCACCCCTAGGTGACCTCAGGAAATTAATGAAGGTATTAAAGACTCAAGTGTTGGTGTGTGTGTCTATGTTATCTTGTGCAACGGATCGATAAGATTGCGAAATACATAGACACTTGAAATAGTAAGAGATCACAGTGAGAAAAACAATAACACAACAAAATTTAATAAGGAGTCCACCCAATCCTCCTGGGATACATCTCCTGATCCAGCCTTCATTGGTGGCCTTTTTATTATGCCTTTAAAGCAGAGTCTTACAATAAGGAGCTCAATCTGAGTCTCACTTGATAGAGGATGATCAGTAGGATGGCACATGGAATTCCCAAGTCCTTAGAGTTCACAGACTCCCCTTACCGAATTTCGACCTCAATTGGTCTCTGTCTGCTCGATGTTGCCCTTACTTTGATGGTCAGCTTGGCTTCTTTGTCCTCTGCAATTTTGCCTCTCTTTCTGTGTCTCTCGGCCTTTGGCTTCTTCACTGCTTCTCTGCCTCACTATTTGTCCTATCTCTGTCAGCTTGTGGTTTTCAATCCAGTTCATTCCTTCGGCTGTTCGTTTCGGCTTCCCAACTCTTTGGACCGCTTGCCTCTATCCACTGGGACTCCTTTGCCTTGCATCATCATTGTTGCATAATTCTTCGCAGAGAGGTGGTCATCTGTCCCTTTGTGAACTGAGTGTCAGTTCTTCCTAAATGGTCGTTTTTCTGTTATTTCCCAGATGCCTGTGAAATAGATCCTTCCGTCGATCATTGGTCAAATCGGACTTCAAATCTTATGTGCCGCAGTTTATTTCTCCCTCGAGTCTGATCATCCATCGGGTTGAACCTCCACCATTGATCTGGAGCCCCCAGATCCTACGGTCTTCGCTCATATCGCACGATTGAGTTGCTCGACCGTTAATACATGATGTAAGTGGTTTTTCTCTCTCCTAGTCGGACACGCATCACTCGGTGTATGGAATCACTAGGTCCTTGGCCAAACCCGCTTACCACCCAAAATGCCTCTGATATTCTCCCGGTTTTGGGCATGGGACCTGCCTTGTTGGCTTTAGCGCTTTCCCACAATTATCTGGTTTGCCTTGTGATCGAGCGCTCGGGGTCTTTCCTTCTCAAGGTGTTTTGCCCAGCAATCGCATATCAGAAATAGCCTCCATTTCTAGATCTAAGCTTCCCAATTTCCATTTTTGTGCCATATGCAGTCTCCATGGGCCAATGGTCAGCGCGCTTTGACCAAAGGTCGTCATTGCTCTATGCTGGCTGCAAATTGCCATTATTTAGAGGTTATTTCTGATAGCTATAATATTTCTCGAAGTCTGTCATTCATTCTTAACAATCATGAAATTGTTTGAGGATCCAATTTGGATCACGGCCTTCCCAGTGAAAATGCTTTTGGACTACCAAAAGTTGGTTTTCAAGCATCGACTAAGTGAGGATACAACTTTCTCACCTGTCCAATCTCTATCCATTTTGCAATGCTTAGCTTTGAAACCCTGAGCCCAATTCTGAGGTTCTCAACATCTCCCCTACCCATATTTCTCACCTTCCTGTCTAGAACTGTCTTCCTGCAATTCATTAAGATATTCAGGTAATAGGTCACCAATAGAAGGCATTTGACTTTGCTCTTCATGATCTTCAATTAACATAGGTTCAAATAGTCTCTCCGCATTAACGACTGAGTAGATGTGCATATAAGTTGGCAAATCAAGGTGAAAAGCATTCTCACCAATTTTCTCAAGGATCTTGAAAGGTCCATACCTTATTGGCTTTAGCTTTTTACCTTCACCTTGCATCCCGTCTTTGTTGATATACAACCAGACTTGATCACCAACTTGGAAACTATTCTCCATCCGATGCTTGTCATGCCTTTCCTTGTATTTGGCCTGGCTCTTTTCCAGTTGTTCCTGTATTGCTTGATGGATCTCTTAGATTTGTTCAATGAACCTAGTTGCCTTGTCCACATCGCTGTGTCCCTCAACTGTTGTGTCCTTACCCAAGACAAAATCCAAGGGAGACCTTGTTGTAAAACCAAAACAGGTCTCAAAAGGAGATCTCTGTTTGGAAGAATGTTTGGCTCGGTTGTAAGCATGTTGTAAATAACACAAATGTTCATCCCAAAGCTTGGGATGCTTACTGAAATATCCCCTGAGCAACTGGATCGCTTTCCTGTTGACTAATTCTGTCTGGCCATCGATTTATGGATGGAAAGCTGTGATTTTCTTCAGTTTGGTGTCCATCAGTTCCCACAGACCTGACCAAAAATTCCACACAAATCGGGTGTCTCAATCAGATATAATGGAAGTGGGTAATCCAAAATGAACCCATACATGTTGAAAGAACAGTTTTGTAGTTTCTTCAATTGTAATCTGTTTATTACAAGTTATCAAAATACACATATTGCTGAACCTATCCACAACAACATACAGATAATCGTGACCTTTCCTAGATTTAGGCAGTCCTCCAACAAAGTCCATGGAAACACTTTCCCAAGGATGACAAGGAACTAGCAATGGATTGTACAAGCCTAGTTTCCTATTGCTGGGCTTGCTTCTAGCGCACATAGTACACCCTCTTACATATTTAGAAACTATCTCGTTCATTTTTGGCCAATAACAAAATCTTTGTAGTTGTGCAACTGTTTTGCTTACCCCAAAGTGACCTGATATTAGAGAAGTGTGTGCTTCTCAAATCCTTTACTCTTTCAGTTTGTGGAATGCATAGCTTCCCGCAATGATACAAGAGTTGGTCCTTAATATGATAATCCAATTCTTCTACTCGTTTTCCTTGAATTAAAGTTGCATATACATCTTTAAAGTCTATATCTTGAGCGTATTGTTCAATGTAGCTTTCATGTAATACAGAATTATGCTTAAGTATAGTAGATGCATTTATAATGGGTCTAGATAACATATCTGCAACTTTATTATGTATGCCCTTTTTATATCTGATGACTACATGAAACTATTGTAGGAACCCTATCCACTTGTAGTGTCTTGATTGCTGCAACTTGGTTTGGGAGTGTAGATATTGAAGTAGTTGATGATGAGTATGGATAACTATTTCTTTGCCCATTAAGTAATGTTTCCACTTTTTCACATTCTGTACTAATGCATACAATTCCTTATCATATGTGGGATAGTTAACTACTACAGAGTTAAACGTCTCAAAATGATAACATATGGGTTTACCGTGCTATATCAACACTGCTCCCATGGCATAGTCACTGGCATCTGTTTGGATCTCGAATGATCTATGAAGATTTGGTAGTGCTAGTATTGGTGTTGTACTAATCTTTTCTTTCAAGGTGTCGAAGGTTTTCTGCTGTTTGCCTCCCCACTGAAACACCTTGTTCAATCTGGTTAAAGCATGTAAGGGAGCTGCAATTGAGGAAAAGTTAGAAATGAACTTTCTCCAATATTGTGCTGCTCCTAAGAAGCTTCTAACTTTTGTAGCAGATTTGGGTTTAGGCCAGTTTACAATGACTACAACTTTAGAGGGATCTATCTTCAATTCACCACCCCCGACCCAAATAATTCAAAGATGTTTTGCCAAATTCACATTTTGAGAGTTTAACATAAATTTTTTCTCTTTTCAAAACATCTAGTGTCTGTTTAACATGCTTTAAATGTTTTTCCCATGTTTTTCTAAATATAAGAATGTCATCCAAATATACAATAACAAAATCATCAAGAAAAGGTCTGAGCACATCATTCATTATTCTCATGAAAGTAGTAGGAGCATTAGTTAAGCCAAAAGGCATAACCAACCACTCATAAAATCCCTGCTTTGTTTTGAAAGAAGTCTTCCATGCATCTTGTTCTGCAACTCTGACCTGATGATATCCACTATGCAAGTCTAGCTTGGAAAAATAAACAGCTTCCTTTAACTAATCTAATAGATCATCTATGCGAGGAAGGGGATAACAATTTTTGATTGTTATCTTATTCAGTGCTCGGTAATTAATGCACATTATCCACGAGCCATCTTTCTTTCTCACCAAAACAATTGGTGACCCACATGGTGATGTGCTAGGTCTGATGAACCCCTTCTCGAGCAACTCCTGCACCTGCTTCTTGATTTCTATATTCTCTAAAGAGGAGAACCTTTTATACCTATGGCTGCAATGGTTGTTTCATCTCCTGAGTCCGACCCCAACTCTTTCTGAATAGCTGCAACAGTCTTCTTCTTCTTGCCCTCAAACTTCTTAGGTCTCAGCTCCGGATGCAGGATCCAACAGTGCTCATCATCATGCCCCTCCTTCTTACAGTGAGTACATGAGGACTTACTCTTCTGTGTACTATTGGCCTTCCTTACTTTCCATTTCTGTTTTCTTTTCTCCCTATTCTTGCTTGTAGTGGGTTGGGATGATCCCCCAACTTCTGGGTTCCCATTCTTTCCTCTAGCTTCTAGATGCGTAGCTTGAATAGATACCTCATCTAGACTAGTGGGATTAAACATAAGGATAGTGTGCCTCATGTAGTTGTGCAGACCACCTATGTACTTCAATAAAGTATCAGGTGAGTCTAAAGAAATTCCTAGGATTAAAGCTCTCTTCCTAAATTCTTGGGTGTAACTTTGTACACTTTTCCCTTTCAATTGACGAAGAGTTTACCAGCTCATCATGGCTTGCTGCATGTAAGCTAGTGGATAGAACTGCTTTTTGATTGCAGAAACAAATTCACTCCATACAGAAAGAGTCTTACCATGTTTCTTCATGTCAGCTTGGGTCCTGCCTTCCCACCAAACCAAGGTAGTGCCCCCAAGGCGTAGGCTAGCTAGCTGAATCTTGCTCTTGTTTGAATCGATACTCTACACTCTGCAATAAACATCAATTTGTTTGATCCAATTGTCCAACTTTTCTGCATTCAACTCTCCATCATATATTAGTAAATCAAATTTAACATCTAGTTTAATCAAAGATGCTTTCTTTTTATGTTCAGGGCTATTAGGAGGTATGAGAAAGATTTCTTCTTTCCCTTTGCCTCTAGAGTGGTCATGGAGGAAATATTCTTCTTCCCCCTTATCTTGTTTGGAGCCTGATGATTCCTCATCTTTATGTTTTCTAAATTCCTTATACATTTCCTCTACCATGGACCTCATGGCCAGTAAACTATCTATAAATTGTGGATCTGGGTCCACAGAACCTTCCTCCGACATTGTCTTTTGAGGATAGACTCTTCCAAATTCAGGATTAGTTTCAACCAACTCTCCTTCTCCTAATTTGAGCTTTGATCTAGTTAGCATTCAACAGCTAAATCAAGCACAAGCTTGTCTAACCTTAACAACCTATAGCCCTGATACCAACTTGACTTGAAATCACCCCTAGATGACCTCAGGAAATTAATGAAGGTATTACAGACTCAAGTGTTGGTGTATTTTTCTATGTTATCTTATGCAACGGATCGATAAGATTGCGAAATACATAGACACTTGAAACAGTAATAGATCACAGTAAGCAAAACGTAAACACAACAAAATTTATTAAGGAGTTCACCCAATCCTCCTGGGCTACATCTCCTTATCCAGCCTTCAGTGGTGGCTTTTCTATTATGCCTTTAAAGCAGAGTCTTACAATAATGAGCTCAATCTGAGTCTCACTTGACAGAGGATGATCAGTAGGATGGCACTTGGAATTACCAAGTCCTTAGAGTTCACAGACTCCCCTTACCAAATTTCGACCTCAATCGGTCTCTGTCTACTTGATGTTTCCCTTACTCTGATGGTCAACTCGGCTTCTCTATCCTCTGCAATTTTGCCTCTCTTTCTATGTCTCTCAGCCTTCGGCTTCTTCACTGCTTCTCTGCCTCACTTTCTGTCTTGTCTCTGTCAGCTTATGGCTTTAAATCCAATTCATTCCTTTGACTGTTTGTTTTGGCTTCCAAACTCTCTGGACCACCTGCCTCTGTCCATTGGGACTCCTCTACCCTTCATCATCATGTTGCGTAATGCTTCGCAGAGAGGTGGCCACCTGTCTCTTTGCGAACTGAGTGTCAGTTCTTCCTAAACAGTTGTTTTTTCCATTATTTCCCAAATGCCTGTGAAACGGATCCTTCTATCGATTCATCAGTCAAATCAGACTTCAAATCTTATGCGTCACAGTTTATTTCTCCCTCGAGTCCAGTCATCCATCGGGTTGAACCTACGCCGTTGATCTGGAGCCCCTAGATCCTACAGTCTTCGCTCCTATTGCACGGTTGAGTTTCTCATCCGTTAATCCGTGATGTAAGCGGTTTTTCTCTCTCCTCACCAGACACGTGTCACTCGGTGTATGGAATCATTGGGTCCTCGGCCAAACCCGCTTACCGCCCGAAATGCCTCCAATATTCTGCCGGTTTTGAGCGCGGGACCCGCCTTGTTGGCTTTAGCGCTTTCCCATTGTTTTTTGGTTTCCCTTGTGACCAAGCACTTGGGGCCTTTCCTTCTCGAGGGTTTTTTCCTAGCAATTTGAGCTAATCGCGTATCGGAAACATCCTCCATTTCTAGATCTGAGCTTCCCAATTTCCATTTTTGCGCCATGCGCAGTCTCCATGGGCCAACGGTTAGCACGCTTTGACCGAAGGTCCTCGTTGCTCCGTGCTGGCTGCAAATTGCCATTATTTAGAGGTTATTTCTAATAGCTATAAGATTTCTTGAAGTCTGTCATTCATTCTTAAAAATCATGAAATTGTTTGAGGATCCAAAGGAAGTATGGGATAAGCTACATGCAGTCCATGAAGAAAAACCAAAGGAAGGTTGTTCATCAAAAGAACTATCAGGTAATCTCATTTCTAATATGTCAAAAGATGAACATGATGATAAAACAACTTTTGTTATGTCAAATGGAGTTATTGGTTCAAAAGAAGACATGTTAGAAGAAATTTTTGATCTTTGAAGAAAACTTGATCTTGCTTTTAAAAAGATTATTAATCTTAAAGATAAGTTGCAAGAATATCATAACGGGGATCATATTAAATCAGTAAATGTTGTTGTAGCATCTAAACAATATTGTGAAGGTCTTGAAGCCGATATCATCTCACTAAGGGTAGATCTTGAAAAATTAGACAAGAAAAATGAAGAGTTACTTCAAGCATTTGAAGAACAAGAGAGTGGGTTAAAGGAAGAGATTCTCAAATTAAAGGAGAAAGTGGAAGAAGGAAGAAAATTTGAAGAAGAAATATCTAGAAAAGGAAGAGAAATACCAAAGAATGGAGGTTTAGGTGAACGTTCTAAAAGGTAAATTAGAAGAAAATGATAAACATTTGAGATTTCAAGATAGTACTAATATTTTGGATAATATTTTTAGTATTCAAAGGTCTCCTTCCATTAAATCCAGTCTTGATTTTCTTGAAACTATTAAATGATAATCTATTTCACAAGCTAATGCAAGGAATCTGAAGGGTAACAATGTAAAACCCAAAGTGCTCAATAAAAATATAAGAAGTCAACCTGATCAAAAAATAAGGAAAGCGAATCTTTAAAGGAAATGTTTTGCTCCTAACTATAGAAGTGTTAATCAATTCTCTCCTCTGATCAATAATCTTGAATGCTTTATATTCATAATTATTGACATGTTGTAGCCAATTTCAAAAGCAAATTATATCAAGCAAGGATTCATCTCACAAGAAGTACATCAACTTCCAGGTACTCAGATTTCTCCAAGGGATATTATTTTTCTTGCAACATATTTGGTCACAAAGTTGTTGTTTGCAATAGAATGAATATGAAATAGAAATATTATGATCCCTCTGCACTCTTTTATGGTCATATAAGATGTTACACTTATAACACATTTGGACATGTAGCAAAATAATGTAGGAACAAATCAATGAATCTCCATAGACATCATGATAAGCAATCAAATAATAATATTGATAGACCTAAAAATGACGAATCCTCCAACTTTTATCATAATAAGAAGAAAGAAGAAAAACAAATAAAGTATGGTCTTTCTCTCTTCTCATTTGAAGATGAATGGTAGATAGACAATGGATGCTATCATCACATGACTAGAGATAACAGTAAGATGCAGTCTCTTAGGAAAAAAACCAAGGTGGTAAGGTTATTCTTGGAAATATTGCTCCAAAAAATGTTCTGGGAAAAGGTAGAGCCAAAATTATTAAACATAGAAGAGCAATTGATACTTTATTAGTTAAAGGGATAAAGAAAAATATTTCAAGTGTAGGTAAAATGGTGGATAGAGGAAATGTAGTTGTGTTTACATTAACCAAATGTAAGGTCATAGATGAAGAAACTGGAAAGGTCATAGCAAGAGGATATAGAAATCCAAACAAATTATACTTGTTTAAAGAGATAAGTTCTCGTAGAAACGAGGAGGATAGTTCCTCTTCTTCAGACTCAGAGTAGAAGAAGATGGTCTCTACTGCAATACATTTTTCACTCATTGTGACTTCAGAAGTGATGTAAGGTACATGACCTCGTGAGAGAAGAAGATGATTATCAATTCCTCAAGATCAATGATGTATGATCTCAAGGGGAGAATACATATGTTATCTTGATAATGATTACCATGTTGATTTGATATTCATGTTGCTTATATTACTAAAAGTACACCTGATGTAGTAACAATGAAACAAGAACATACAGTATAGGCTCAGGGGAAGTTGTGGCTATGAAAGTTCAACACTTTAATTTTTGTATGTTGATCTCATGAAGGAAAGTCGTGTATATATGCAAGTTTTGGTCTAGACAGTCACGTAAGTTTATCTGAGATGAAGAAATTGTGGGACAAAATCAAGGAGAAGTTATGATATGCTTCAGTTAGTTATTATTTGGCTTTCTAGTTCTGATATTGGTTGGCTACAATGCTCTGATGCTCAGATGATACTTAGAAGTAACATTGTCTTATGATGGTTTATGAGTTGCTGCAATATAACATTTCTTCTTTGGTTCTTTTGTTGGCTTTATTGACTGATGCAGATGGATATGATTAAATGTAATAGTGAATAGCTGGCAGAGGTTCAGGGGGAGCATTTCCTATGCTTCTAATGGTGCATTGTTGGCATTATGATTTCTTGAGAATTCCTTGTTGCATGATGATTTTCATGATAAGTATATATCACTAATGATGTGTAGTTGTTCCTACTGAAGATACATATGATATTATATCATTAGTGATGCTAAAGTCTCAGAAAAAATTGTAGTTAGTGGAGTTAATTAGACATGAAGAGAATATGCATGCCATGATCCTTATTAACATTAGTTGATGATGATGAGTTTCAATCACTACTTATATGTTGTTGTCATTATGTCTTCAATGATGCATAAGTTACATATGGTGCAGTTATGGATGATACCTATAGTGATGTTTTTGGTTCTCGCATATCTTACATGATGATGATACATGTACATGATTAGCTACACATGGTATGTGGCTTGAGGATTGTGGTTTTTCGTATATAATGCATGTAGATATTGATGAGATAAGGGTGATTGGATACTAACAAATCTTGATTGTACAATCATATGCTATGATTGGTTGATGATGAATTCTTACATATTGCTCTCTCTATGTCATGGGATATTAATAAATTGTAGATAGGAATCTTATGGATGATCGCTTGAGTTTCCTACGGTGTGATGATCCTTCTTGATACACTTGGTTGATGTTGAAGGTTCTCCTTATCTTTGATAGATGCATATGATGAAATTAAGAGGATGGTTATTGATATACTACTGCTACCACTACTTGGTGATGCTTGGAGACATCGCATATTTAGTCACATATTGATAGATTTGGTCACATGTTGATGTTGATGAGGGTTGATGGCACATTTTCCTATATTACCTTATGATGATATTCTTGGTTCTCACATATGTTGTTGATGCTTGAAGAGATATGTTGTTGTGCTGCAACATATCTGTATGTCTTTGATGTACATGGATTGAGGCTCCTCCTACAAAGGGAAAGAGAAAGTTGACCTTCATGAGGTCAAGGGGATGAGTTGATAACATATCTATATGAAAAAATCTTATGATGTTGCATACTTGGTCACAGGTTGATTATATTGAAGCTACATTGTCTTATCTTGCAATATTGATGATGAGGATGTTCATGTTGATGTTCATATGTTTCAAGATCCTACGATGACTATTATGGTTTTGCTATCGCATGATTGAGGTCCTTGACTTTGGTTTTTGGTCATAAATGTCATATCTATCTCTTGATGTAAATGCCATGATGTAATCATTTTAATAATTAGTCATGTTTAGATATTGGGGTCAATTCAATTATGTATGTAATGCTGTTATTTTGGGCATTTGATGTAATCTTGAGTCAAATATGTAATCCCACTATGTTGGGTGACTGATGTAAGAATGAGTCCTTGGTGATAGGAAAGGTCATATGTGGTTGAGTCATAGAGTAATGTACATCCTTGAAAATCTTCTAGAAGACTCAACATATGCTAAGGGGGAGCATAGTTTGTGTTGATATTCAACAGATCAGACCTACAATGATCCTCTCTACAAAGGGTGAAATAAATCTTCATTCAACATTGATCAACCCTTTGCCCTTGATGTTAAAGGGGGGGAGTAGCTTGGTGTTTGGAAAATAATGCTTGAAGAGAAGCTTGGTATGTTTATAGATGTTTTTACAATTATCTACAGGTAGTGGTGACCAAACACCAAAGTGGTTTTCATCAAGTCCAAAGGGGTAGATTGTTGGCATTATGACTAATGTGTTGTCCTTGATGGAAACCTACTTGATAAAGATGTCAACATGATGGTTATGCAGATGCTACAGGTGAGATAGAAAAAAGAATATTAGTTTAGAGACAAAAAATTGATAAAGTTGAAGTTTAGAAAAGTATACGTGGGTCTTATGAAGAAAAGTCGCGTACATATGCATGTATGATGAAGAGAAGTCACATACAATTTCTACACCATGGTATTATGAATACCATAGGTATTTACCATGGTACTGGCCCATAGTAATGAGCGTGACAACAAATATTTGATCCCATTAAAGAACAATGTCAGCATTACTAAAGGATTTGCCTAAGGTATTGGCTAAGGCTTATACTATTTAAGGAGATGGAGATCAAGTGTTAGTGTGTATACAGGATGGATTTTTATGAATGAATTGATCTGAAATAGGAGCACACCAGGGAGCATGGAGATGGATCATATATAATAGATATGAAATGACCACATATTGAATAATATGTTTATGGTTTGATAGATTTGTGATGATGATATTATTTAACACATGTTGTGCTGCATTAAAGGTATGTATCAGTGATTACAGATCTGTACACAGGTTTGACATTGAGAAGTCGCATACACACGCAGATCTACTTTTGGGTAGTCATGTATATATTTTGCAGTATGGATAGATCTGTACACAAGTGTGGTGAATGAGAAGAGTATACGTACGCGCAAGTGTTTTATAAGAGTCGCATACGTATGCTAGGGTTTTGCAATATGAGTTGTTAATGATGTCTAATCAGTTCTGTTATGTTTTATATTATTTTTCAATGATGTCCCTCTCATGATAATCTATGTTTGACAGTTTTGGTTGGGTTATGGAATGATATGTTGACTAGAGATGATGACTGTGGTGGTTTTCCCCCACATTGGGTTTCCACCTAAAAATCCTGATGTCCTCATGTGTTGCTATGTTTCTTATGTGCAATGGTTTATTATGTTCTTACTTCTCATGGTTACTGTTTAATTAAAGGTTAATGAAGTAATGATACACTAGTTAAAGTAGAACATATGATGAAATGCATGAAAATATACTTAACTGGATATACATTGTTTTCCTTCATCATAGTCACGTACATACATTAGTTTACTTAATGACGATAGTGTACATAAATATGAATAAGAAATTGAAAGGTTTAAGTGAATTTTAAAATATTGATTCACCACCCTCATCTTAGTATTTTTCCCAATAAAGACTTCAAAGTCACCATCACAAAGCAAGAATCCATGGAGACAGAGGAAACATTTTTTATTTTCCATTCCTTCAGTGATCCACTATAGTTGACAAGAGGACCATTAGTTGGAGGTCTATCCCTCTATAACTTTTATAAGAGACAAATCGTTTCAACCTGACCCCACCCTTGTATTGTGGGTCCAACAAATAGTAAGACCAGTCAGCATATGTCCCAACTAAATTCAGAGTAGTGACCCAACCTAAGGTTTTGTCAATTAGTCGGAGTCAGAAGGAATTTGTGTAAGAACTAAGTAGCTAAAAGAGGAGGCCCAACCTCCAACTTATGTGGGAGACAGTGTGGGCAATTGTGTGAAAGTTAGGAAATTGTGTGAGAATGTGTTTGGTGAAATTTTCTTTAGTTTTTTTGAAAGAGAAATGAAAATCAAAAGGGTTTTTCTCTTGTGGGAAAAAGAAAGGGGTGAGAATGCATGGACAATTAAGAGTGTTGGAAGTGTTTCCCTAAGTTTTTTTGTTTACAGTTTTACTACAAAAAGAAAGACCACATTGCGGCTACATTATTTTTTGTAGAAGGAAATCTAGTAGATGATACCTTTTTTTTACACTGCAATACTGGTGTTCATGCTAAAAACATATCTTTCACAAAAGAGATTTACTTTGCCTTGAAAATAATCTATTTATTTATTATTATTATTATCATTATTTTGAGAAGGAAATCTAGTGCATGATAGATATGTTTTACCTTAAAATACTTGTGTTTGTGCTAAAACAAATCTAGTGCATGCTAGATTTGTTTTACCTTGCAATGTGTTTGTTTATGTTAGAAACAAATCTAGCACTTGCTAGATTTATTTACCTTGGAATGTTTGATTGTGTGTTAGAAACAAATCTAACGTGTGCTATGTTTTTTTTTATCTTGTAATACTTGTGTTTGTCTAGAAATAATTCTAGCACGTGTTATATTTGTTTTACCTTGGAATGTTTATTTTTTTCCTGAGAACTTCCTCGAGAGAGAGCATGCACTAGATTTGTTTTACTTTGCGATGCTTGTTTTTGTGCTAGAAGCAAATGTAATTCACGCTAGATTTGTTTTACCTTGTGATAGACACCACCCCTTTCCCCCTCTTTCGTATGAAAAATGGGACCATACTCGTTGTATACTATCGATTTGGCCGGGAGGATAATAACTGTTCGATGGGAGGGGAGGAACCAAGAGATGGAACTGCAATAGCGAATATGAGTTTTCAACTCGATATTCACTCTTACCAGTCATAGTCCTTGGATGGATCTTTATAACGAGGTATTGTGTGCGTCAAACGAAGATCGTATGCCAAAATTATGACCCTTGGAAGTTGATGTACCAATTTACCCCAACGAGGCCCATAGTTTGGTGTTTCATCTCCTAGGGTTAGGCTTTCAGATGTTTGGGGTTTTCCATTGTCTCTCAATAATAAATAGGCCTTCAAGCCTCATTGTAACACAATTAAGAGGCATGTAGCTGCGACATCTCGTCTTAGAGATAAGCTACCATCGCCCGAGCTAGTTTATTTCCATTATGTATGTAGGCATATTTTAGTTCTTTGATATTAATGAAATGAAGTTTTATTTATGCTCCATCTTGGTTATATCTATAATTTCTTACATTCCTATTTAAAATCGGATCGAGCCCTTTAACCGATGGGCCACGATTCCAATTGCTCCATAAGACTTGGGGTTGGCCCCCAAAACCTTGCACCCGTCACTTTGGCTCCTTCTGCTTGTGCCACAGTCCTATGCATTACCATGTGAACTAGACTAGGGATAAACCTTAGCCCCCTCACCTTTCAATGCTCACAGAGCTCCGCCCTCTGGTTCTATGTTGGGTTAGGTGACCTCGGTTGGGGCTAAGCCTCAAGCCCTCGGTTTCTACATCAAGGGTTGTGGTCATGTGATGCGTGTAGTGATCAAGGGCCAAGGCTTATCCCAGATCCTAACCCCCAAACTTGAATTTCAGAAAGTTTAAATAGGAATTCGCCACTATGGTGAATAAGAACCACCAACAACGTGATGGTAGAGTGTTGCATTGTTTTCCATGAGGTCACCCATTCAAGCCTGGTTGAAGCTAGCCCAGACTTAATAAAATTTTGTTCAATCTCGGGGTGCCATGTGGTAGCCCATGATTAGGCCACGTGGCACCCAATCATTGGTAGACCAAAACAAGCCATCAACCGATCAGATTTCGCTAACATGCACTAATCAAATGGGGCCACTTGTCAATCTATCATTGGCCTGAGGGTACATAGTCAACCCGTTGAGTCATCGTATAGTCACCCAGTCAATTGCCCAGTCAACAGACCTACAAAATTTTTAGTTGTTGAGACAAATGGTCAACACATGATAACTTGATGATACGATGTAATATTGAAGTGAACAAGCATTGTTGGATTCATACTGACGAGCACTTCTACTTGACGCTAGTTTCAAGACTTTCTAGGTACTTTCATTTTTGAGCTAAAATTTGATAACCTGATCAAACCACAAAATATATTTATTTTCTAATCAAGATAATAAATAATTGTAGCTTTAGTAACCACGCAGTTTACATTTCCATATCCAACCACAAAATATATTTGTTTTCTAATCAAACTGATAAATAAACCCATATTATAGAAACTCAGATCTATTAGCAATGTAGAAGCACTAAATAAACTACATAAAACTCTTGGAATCAAATGAAAACCAACTATTTCATTTATATAAACAATTTAAGTTAGTTAATGTTTTATGTAGAATAACAATGGTCCATCGATATGGACATGTTTTGTGAGTTTCAACTTTTAAGCTTTAGGCTTCGAATGTTCATGCTTTATGCTTAACTATGTACAATGTAGTATCACATGGTGTGATTTAAGGCAAAGACTAACATTTTCTAAGTCCAAAAATCCACTATGGTAATTTATGCTTATCTTGAAATCTTGTATTACAGTCTTAGTATTGTGGGTGTTGCATGGTGTGATACTTATTTTGTGGTCTCAGCCAGTAGAACCACTAACTTCTTCTACACATAGTGTAAGGAGGCAACATTTTCACCCAAAAAATATTGGAAAATCCAACATAATTTTGACGAATTTTGTCAATTTTTTTTGGAAATTCAAGTTAGAGATGTCAGGCTTCATAATTTTGGGTGTTGTAGGGGTTGTTAATGGCCTTGAATCCATTTCCACAATCAAAATAATGATTCAAAAAATGTCGGATTCTGAATCAGGCCAGGCCATAAGTTATGACTTCTCAACTTGAACAGAAGGTGAAACTTTTGTATAGCAAGAATGGGTTTATAGAACTAGACCTCAAGCTTGAAGAAACTAGGTAACTTCTCAAGGTAATGAACAACATATTATCCTTCAAGTAAAATATCTCAAGGCAAAGGAAATTTTGTTTTAGATCCATGTAAAATGGAAGCTATATTAATAAAGACAGTTGAAGGGCCACAAGAAGAAACATTCCATGAAATGTGAAAGAGTTTCACATAGTTGTGATAGTACCAAGTCAACTTGAAATTTTTGGAAGAAGATGACTCTCACAATTTTCATTTTATATACCATCTATGGTTCTTTTGAATGACTCCAATATTCAGTAACTGGTGATTTAAATAACAAAGAAGGTTTTTCACACAGATATGTAGGTGATCCAAATTCCATGACTTTCCCTACATCCAATACAATAATCTTATCGCAACCCATTTTGCTTGGTATTTTAGGTGCAATACTTATAAATGTACAATTTGAAAACAACAAATTCTCTTGTTCATTGACTATAATGCATGTTAAAATTGGACTCTTATATGTTTTTGGTATAGGTCTATGATTCTTTTGAATGAATCCAATATCCAGTAACTGGTGATTTAAATAACAAAGTCACACAAATATATAGGTGATCCAAATTCCATGACTTTCCTTGCATCCAAGACAATAACTTTGTCGTTGTCCATTATGCTTGGTATTCTATGTGCAATACTTATAAATGTACAATCTACAAACTCAGTCTTAGTTGTATTCTGCAACATTATATGCTCATCAAGAATGAGGATTTGACATCATCGTGAAAAAACTCGACCAAAACAAGTATGTTGCTTTTGTCCCATGCTCCAATTCTCTCCCTTTTAGGAAACAAGGTTATTGAGCTTTTCTTCCTTTTGAGGAATCACATCAGCTAGAAGGCATTTCTCCAATGACACTCCCATATCTCTTGTTCTCTATGTAGATGAAGTGGATCCAAGTTATCTATGATTGTTCCTTCAAAAAAGAGTTAGAACTAGCATAGGTAATTGTCAATAACTGATATTTATATTTGGAAATTACTGAGTGGGGGGGTGAATGAGTAATTTTAAACTTCAATTTTTTTTGCTCAACTTAAATTTCTTATTATGTGGCTAATGACTTATGTATATGCTAAATTATTAATGGTTTCCTTTTGCATTTACCAGAGAGAGATATTTGCATATATACTTATTCATAATTCAAGATAATTCACACAATATTCAAGAAACAACACATGAAGACACCAGATATAAGTGGAGACCCATAAGGGAGAAAAAAATGAATCTTTGGTTGAAAGTGAATTGAATCCAAGCTCCTACTTCCCAATTACATCAGATTTTTTTAGGCTCCAAACTACGAGAGGCTCCTACCTTAAGGAAGCTCCAACTCCCACAGTGTTTTCTATAGGCTACAACCTATTCTTTATCAAGATACAACTTACAAGGAGACTGCAATCTCCTAATCACAATACACAGTCCAGTGTTTTGGTTACTTGATATTAATTTTTTTCTCCCAAGTTTGTTTCTAATCTTCTCTACTTCTCTTCTTCAATTATGTTCCTCTTCTGTTGCTTCTCATGAAATCTCTCATACAAACTTCTTAACACCAAAAATTCATTATCTCATTCAATAATGTATCTTTTATAAGCATATATTATTGACTGTTTGTATTCTATGCAAGAATAAGAAATGATTTGCCTCTTGGTCTTCTAAAGTTGTTCACAATCTACTTCTTCATTTTCAAATCTGAAAATCATAAATTTGTAAAGAAAAATAGAGTTGAAATAATATAGCCCAACAATGATGATTACAAGAGACAAAGCAGATTTGTATTAGCTACATTTTCCAAACTTATATCATACTTTTTTATGTGTTATGAAACCAGCTCAAGAAAAGATAGAAAAGAAAGATCAACGCCTTAGAATTCAGCCTCTTCGAGGGGGCAACCTCCTTTACATTACATAAATGAACAATTCTTGGATGATACAAATGACAAAACCTCCTTTCTATATATATGAGTCTAAGGAGTCACAATATAATCCAGCCGACCTAACAATAATAATATAAAGCCACAAAAATAACAATAGAGGGATTCTATGGGGCACAGAAATAACAATATGGGGGTAATAGGGGCACAACAATATAAATAAGGGGTATAACTATAATAGTAATGGGGTAATCACTAGTATTATAGGGACCCAACATGCCCCTCTCCTTCAAAAAAGTGTTGTCCTCAACGCTTGAGCAGTTCTGGATACTTCTGCATAAAATTCTCATCCTCCCATGTGGAATCTTCAGCGGATAAGTTCTTCCACTTGATAAGATACTCTGAAATTGATCGATTTCGTAGCTGTCGAGTTCTTGTTTCTGTGACTGCTTCCGGTTCCAATATAATTTTTCCTTCCTCATCAAGTTCTGGCAATATTGTTTGAACTGGGAGCTTGTCGCCTATAACCTTCTTTAAACATGAAACATGGAAAATTGGGTGCAATCGAGAAGCTGCAGGAAGCTCCAATTTGTATGCCATAGTACCAATCTTTTCCAACACCTTGTACGGACCATAATACTTTGGTGATAATTTATTATCCTTCTTAGCTTGCTTTAGGGACATTTGCTTATATGGTTGTAGCCGTAGGAATACCCAATCACCTACATCAAAACTTCTTTCACTGCGATGTTGATCTGCCTGTTTGTTTCATTCTATTTTGTGCCAACACGAGGTTATCCTTTAAGAGTTGGAGGACTTGTTGTTGATGTTCGATGTGATGTTCCACTGCCTGAACCTTAGAATTTTTTCTTAAATATGATGTGATTGATGGTGGTTGGTACCCATAAAGTGCCATAAATGGGGTCATTTTTGTTGCTGTATGGAAGGAAGTGTTATACCACCATTCAGCCAGAGGCAACCATTTGACCCATTGTGTCTGTTTATCAGATACAAAGCAACGAAGATATCCTTCCAAACATTTGTTTACTATCTCAGTTTGCCCATCAGATTGAGGATGATAAGATGAGCTATGAGCTAACTGAGTACCAAGACAAGAAAATAATTCTGTCCAAAAATTTCCAGTGAAAATGGGATCTCTGTCACTTACAATAATCTTTGGATTTCCATGTAGCTTTTGAACTGTTTCCATAAATGCAGTAGAAACTGTACTGGCTTTAAATGGATGTGATAATGCACAAAAGTGTGCATACTTGGTAAGTCTGTCAACTACCACCATGATGACACTCTTTCCCTCAGACTTGGGTAAACCTGTGATAAAATCCATTGAAACCTCCTCCCAACGTTGGCTTGGAATGGATAAAGGTTGTAATAGACCCGGTGTCTTAATTGTTTCAACTTTATTTTGTTGGCAAACCAAACATTCCGCCACAAACTTTTGAATATCTGATTTAAGGCCATCCCAAAAAAATTCCTTCTTAACCCTGTGGTAAGTTTTTAAAAATCCTGAGTGCCCTCCTAAGGGAGAAGTGTGCAATTCCATAAGAATCTTTTGTTTTAGCTGGGAATTCTTACAGAGGTATAAGCGATCTTTGTACCATAACAAATCATTTTGCCAGCTAAATGTATCAGAAGTACTGGAATCTTGTTGTAGCTTTCGAATAAGTGCCCACACTTCTTCGTCATTCTTCCATTCCTCCTTTGCTTCGTTTATCCAATCTGGTTGGATAATAGAAATGGCACACAACAATGCTTCCATATCCTCATCCTTTCTTGAGAGTGCATCTGCCACCACATTTTGCTTCCCTTTTTTGTAGATGATTTCAAAGTCATAACCCAACATCTTTGTGACCCACTTTTGTTGCTCTTCAGAGGATAATCTTTGTTCTAAAAAGTATTTAAGGCTATCATGATCCGTTTTTACCTTGAAGTGTCTTCCCATTAGGTAGGGTCGCCATTTCTTAAGTGCATGGAGTATTGCCAACATTTCCTTCTCATAAATAGCTTTGCTTAAAAACTTTCCCTTGATTGGACGACTTTCAAAAGCAATGGGTCTTTCATCTTGCATTAGAACAACACCAATTCCATTTCCTGAAGCATCACATTCCACAATAAAGGTTTTTGTGAAGTCCGGTGTAGCTAAGACCGGTGCTTGGCACATTGCCTCTTTAAGATGTTTAAAGGCCTTTGTTGCTTCCGAAGTCCATGAAAATGAATCTTTCTTCAATAATGTTGTTAGAGGTGCTGCTATTCTCCCATAATTCTTAACGAACTTGCGATAATACCCTGTCAACCCAAGAAATCCTCGCAGATGCTTTATGGATGTGGGGATTTTCCATTCCTTAATGGCTTTAATTTTGCTAGGGTCTACCTTAACTCCTTCATGAGATACAATATGACCCAAATATTCCACCTCCTGGACTCCAAAGAAACATTTGGATCTTTTTGCATATAATTGTTTCTCCTCCAATAGTTGTAGCACCTTGTCAACATGTTCAACATGATCCTTCCAAGACTTGTTGTAGATTAGTATATCATCAAAAAATACCAACACAAATTTTCTAAGGAATGGTTTGAAAATTGAATTCATCAAACCTTGAAATGTTGAAGGTGCATTGGTAAGGCCAAAAGGCATGACCAAAAATTCATAATGACCCTCATGAGTTCTAAATGCCGTTTTCGGAATGTCTTCAATCTTCATTCTGATTTGATGATATCCCGAACGAAGATCCAACTTGGTGAAGTAAATTGATCCATGCAATTCATCCAGTAATTCATCAATGACAGGAATGGGGAACTTATCTTTAATAGTGAGCTTGTTGAGCTCCCTATAATCTGGACACATGCGCCATGATCCATCCTTCTTGTGCACCAATACTACTGGAGCTGAGAAAGAACTTTGACTCGGTTGAATTATACCAGCCTCTAGCATTTCTGCAACCATACGTTCAATTTCACTTTTTTGGACATATGGATATCTGTACGGCCTGATGTTTGGAGGAACACTTCCTGGAATCAGATGAATAGCATGATCATGATCACGCATAGGTGGGAGACCTTTGGGAGTCTCAAATACCTTGGAATGATTGTCCAGGACTTTTTGGAGATCTGGAGAAATAGATGATTCCAATGTGGAAACATCTAGCGAACATAATTGTGCAATTACACCTCTTTGCTCCTTTTTTAGAAGCTTTGTCATGCCATTAGAGCTGATTATCTTTCCTGGTTTCCCTGCAATACCCCTTAATTCAACTTCCTTTCCTTCCACAGAAAATTTCATGAAAAGTTCTTGAAAATTAAAAGCTATTGTACCCAAGGATTGTAGCCATTGGACTCCTAGTACAACATCAGCACCTCCCATTGGAATGGAAAGCATTGGGCTAGTCAATACATATTCTCCCATGGATAGCTTGATATTATGGCACTTTCCAGAACAATTTATTGTTCCTCCATTTGCAATCATCACTTGACACTCTGGTGCTGGATATAGGAAGCAATTCAATTCTTTTGCTACCCTACAATGAATAAAATTGTGGGTGCTTCCTGAATCAATCAACACTATTACCTTTTTCTTCTTGATTTGTCCTTCTATCTTGATGGTTTGAGGAGTGGTAATTCCCGCCAATGCATTACAAGATATGGTCGGATTTATTTGTTCTTCATCTAGGCTTTGTTCCTGGAATATATCCTCTTCTTTTGACCTTTCTTGCTCCTTTTCTTCTTCCTCTTCACAATCTATGTAGAATAATTTCTTCTCAGCACACTTATGACCTTTTGTGTATTTGCTATCACAATTGTAACAAAGCCCTTTTGCTCTTTTTTCTTCCAATTGTTGTGGTGTCAACCTTGTAGGTTGTGGAAGACTATGGGCAACAACACTTCCGTCTTTATAGTTGTGAATGGTATGCTTCCTAGTTGCCATAATTTTGATTTCCATTTTTCTTGCTAACCTGAATGCCTTCTCTAATGAATCAGGTTCCCAAAGGCGCACATCATGTTGGATATTATCCTTTAAAGACCCTATGAACAAATCAATCCTATGCTCCTCTGGAATATCTTTTACCCTTATGTTCAATTTTTGGAACTCCTCAATGTGCTCCATTATTGAACCCTTTTGTTTGAGACTTATCAATTGGCTAAAAAAAGTGTTGCTTTTTGTATCCTCATAATGTGCTATCAATTCTTCCGTAAAAATTGCCCAAGTGATAAATTGTTTACGAGAACAAAGCCATTGATACCATACAAACTGATTTGGTTCCAAATATAAAGTTGCCATACGTACCTTTTGTGTGTTTTGCACATTATTGAGATCGAAGAATTGCTCCATCTGTAATATCCATGTGGCGGGATCCTTGCCATCAAACTTCCTCATATCGATTTTTGGAACATGGTGAGTCTTTAATCCAACATTAGAGTCTATGGAATCATGATTAACATTTCTTTTGTTCTCATCATCAGTTTCCTTTAGTACTCTTTCACCCTTAGTGACCATTTCTTGTAGCAACTTATTCATATTTATCTTCAATTCTTCCATCTTATCATCCATGCCATCAATTTTAGCGTCCATGCCATTCACCTTAGCTTCCATGCCATCCATCTTAGCTTCTACGCCTTTCTTTAAACAGTCCATCTTAGCTTCTACACCTTTCTTTAAACCATCCATCTTAGCTTCTACATCTTTCTTTAAACCATCCATCTTAGATTCTGTTCCTTTTTGTGCAAGGGACAGTTGTTGCACTTGGTCTTGTAATTTTGATATATCATGTTGCATTTCTTCCTCTTCTTCATGAGTCATGCTAGAGCTTTCTGGTTCCTTACTAGGTGTTTTCATTTTCTTTCCTCGGGGCATCAGTTACCGATAATAATTTTCTACTATGCCCTTTGAATTCCTTCAAAATAAATTTTCAAACCAAGCTTAAACAAAAATTTAAAAAAATCTACACACCTTTTTTCACTTTGTAGGAGCTTGATATTGCCTCTGATGTATCTCTGTACTTTCCAATCATCTAGTTCTGAAATTGTGACCTGTAGTAGCTCTCTGTGTCCTCTTTCCAATGCCACCAGTCTGATCCAAATTGGATTCTCCAAGAGAGAGTTATGCACAATCTCCCAAGATGACCTGATTATAGACCTTTCCAGAAGAGTGAACTTGTATGAAGTGCCACGTGTACAATTTTCGCCCTTTGGTTCTGAAAAAGATATACAAGAAACTACAGTCCGTCCTCTTTCTGTACCTTCTTACGAAATTTCAATCCGATCCCCAGAGAGAAAGTTATGACGATTTTCCCTAGGTCACTTGTTTTGAATGTAATTCAGGAGTCTGCAAAAAGACCAACTTCCTCAGAGCATATCTCCGCAAATATCGCGTGAAAAGATCAGCGCGATTTCTTCTCAAATGGGTTTTTTTTGCGACTTCTGAAACGTCACAGAAAAAAAGTTATAGCGAAAATGCCACGATGACCTGTTTGGAGCAGCGAAACCCTAGAATCCAAAGCTCTGATACCAAATGTTATGAAACCAGCTCAAGAAAAGATAGAAAAGAAAGATCAACGCCTTAGAATTCAGCCTCTTCGAGGGGGCAACCTCCTTTACATTACATAAATGAACAATTCTTGGATGATACAAATGACAAAACCTCCTTTCTATATATAGGAGTCTAAGGAGTCACAATATAATCCAGCCGACCTAACAATAATAATATAAAGCCACAAAAATAACAATAGAGGGATTCTATGGGGCACAGAAATAACAATATGGGGGTAATAGGGGCACAACAATATAAATAAGGGGTATAACTACAATAGTAATGGGGTAATCACTAGTATTATAGGGACCCAACATTATGTTTAATGAAAGAATATCTTTTCTAGTTTGTGTCTCAATATAATATGTTCCATTTTTACATCAAGATAACCAATCAACATATTAATTTAACAATTTTTAGGCTTCACATTAATTATCATAGCCTTTGCACTTCACATCACTTTTAGCTTTTGCAGTTCAAGCAACCTTGCAATAATATCCATCTAGCATTCAACATAAATCGTCCTTAACACACTATCGTCAACATGACCAGTTAACCTCAATGCCAACATTAGCAACAATAACTTCAACCATTAAGAAAAATACCCCAAAATTCTATCATTGGTCGTTATCTTGTTTCGTTCACGAACATTAATTGGTCATAGGCATTTATAGTGGGAAGGTAATATGTTCGACCCCACAAACAAGTAAATAATGGTTCCTCTTAACGTAATGTCAATTGAGTATCTTGTTCAGTTCAGTGACACCCTTGCAATTATTCATAGAGATGTCAAGTTTTCCAATATGTTGTTGGATCAATTTTATGAGGCCAAGATTGCTGATTTTCATGTTGCAAAAGTTATTCAAGCTTGAAATATGGGAGGGGATTCAAACACATTTTTTCCAGGCACTCACAATTACATTGCTCCTTGTAAGTTTCTTTACTATTTTTTCTGACACATGTATTCCATTTTATTTCTTGATGTTTACATGCAAATATCTTTGCTCTCAACTGGTGCTTTTTTAACAAGTTTTACAGTCCTTGATCTTCAAATTCATTAGCATGCATTCCGCTGATATTTTTTGCATCCTTGAATTGTGCCATATTTATATATTTTTTAGAATACGTGTACTCCTTGAAGGTTACCAAAAAAAGTGAACAATTTTGGTGTGGTTGTGTTGGAGCTTATTATTGGTAGGTGACCTATTGAACCAAAAACTCTTATCCTGTTTCATTCACGAACGTTGATTGGTCAGAGGAATTTATCGTAGGAAGGTCATACTTTCGATCTCATAGAAAATTAAAGAATGGTTCCTCTTAACATGATGTAAATTGAGTATCCCATTCAGTTCAGTGACAACCCTACAATTAGAGAAGAGAAATGGAGGAAAAGGGCAAACAAAAGTTGTACAGAAGCCTCCTATTTGGGTACATGTAGTTGCAGTGTTGTTGACTTTTTTGGTTTTTGGATTGATCCACGAACTCCTTTTCTATTGCATCACATAGACAAGAACACCCACTTAGGCAGTTATAGCTTTCTTCATCTTTCAAGGTTTGTGCACATCCCTTGAAGCTGGTATCACAAGAAGTTTCTTGTCTCCTGATTTCAAAATTCAAAATGGATTGGTTTTTCATACCACACAGAAATGTAATCATGAATTTATACGAATTCACATCATGTGCTACTACTTTCTTTCTACTGTTGTTTATCAAATTTCTGGTGCTTTTCTAGGGCTTTCTTAGCATATGATTAGGCAAGCAAACTATGAATAGGGATATTAGAGAAGAAACTAGCTGGAGATTCTTACAATGTGATCTAGCAGAGCTTGACACTAGCACTAGAAGAGGTAAAGCCAAGGAAGGATGTATAGGCTTCCCCAAATCATGGAAACATCAAAAGGGAGATATTTTCTTCCATTGTTGCAACAATTATCGCGTCGCTCAAAAGGGCGAGAACATTTTTTTCCAAAAGTGTTCATTGTTCCTGTGATTCCTACTACTTATCTGAAAAGATCTTTCCAAGGACTCAATACCGAGGTGGTGAGGCTATGAATTACAGTGAACATTTCACTTATTTTCTAAATATATACAACTTATCAATAGTTTTTTAACGTTCTTCTTATTTGTTGTGTTGCTATTAAGTTCTTCAGACAGGCATTGCCATGGAAACAACTCAGGTTCAACAGGTTCAAAGAGATTTTGTATGAGTACTCTTAAAGTAAGCTAATCCAGTAGAAAATACTCTCCATTTTCAGAGAAATGGCTATAGTTCAACTAAATTTTTAGGCAAGGTTAGAATTGAATCGTTTCATCATGATTCAAGTCTCAGGTTAGAACTACCCAAAATTTACCACATTCTGAGTTGACCTACATTCTTAGAAAATGGATCAAAGTTCAACTTTCTTGAATCGCATAATTTTGGTACGGGACAGAAGATTGTTACCTGGTAATTTATATCTTTAAATATTAAGTGATGATGTTTTTCCTCCAAAAATGTGTGGGAGGGGAGAAAAGATGCCATTTTTTTCAGTGTGACAGTGTTACAGTCATTCTTGATTTCTTTTCAAAGAAAATAAAAAAGGGTTACTATTTGTGATCAATAAATTTATGTATAAGTTGAGTAATTATTTCTATATTTGGATCACGATAGTTTTCAGATTTTCTTAAAGAAATAAAAAAATGCACGCATGCAATGACATTCTTATAAATCTGGTTTGGGCTACCAAATTGTTTGACATACCAAAAACTGCTTAAATTCATTAGCATTTCAACTCGAACTCCCGCCCCCCCTCCCCTAATAGTGTTCATGATTTTTCTTCTAAGCCACCAAAATTTGAGTAAATTTGTATCAGGGAACTATTGTTGAATATGTTCTTCTAAAATATACATTAGTCAATATTAAGTATATAGTTTGAACAATGTACCAATTTTTTTGGCAAACATTCATATCATGTTTCTCATCCAGAAATCTTCGAAAGAAAACATAATTCATCTTCATATTAATTTTATTTAGGAATTCCATGAGTATAAAATTTCACTTCAATCTTCATCTATGATAACTTGCCTGGGAAAGAAAATTAAAAAAAACTCATCAGTTAGCTCCCTAGAGGTAGCTCATTTTGCAAGTTTGTGATATGTAAAGTTATGTGAATAATTAAGGTTCATGTTCAATTCCCTCTCACTTTCAAGCCACGTGTCATCCTAAGGGGTGGGGTAGATACACCTAGGGCCATGTGTGCCATCTTAAATGGAAGATGTAGTATACCTAGGGGTGGAGTGGATAATGGCAGGGTGGATACACCTAGGAGTGGGGTGGATATACCTAGGGGCCAAGTACCATCCTAAGGGGCAAGATGAATACACCTAGGAGTTATAGCGGTAGAGCCCAAAGATTATAGTAACGTAGCAATTTATATTCCCTTCAAAAAATACTTATATGATCTTCTAACTCTTCCCGCTCATGAGCAAACTGTCTCACTGATTTTTGATGATTCTCCTCAACTGCATTTGGGTGACCAAAACATCGATGTTATAGACATATATCCAACCATAGATGACTAGACGGTCTTTGTGGTTCACTTTCCCCAATCATTGTATTACCACCTATCCTTGCAACCTTGGTATCATCCCCCAATGACAATTTCCAATAACTTGATCACTCTTGTACATCATCTCGTATACTTGTTTATAAGGATTTTCCCCTTATACAATAAAGCTTTCTCCTTACAAAGATTAGTGGGCATATTTGATATGTTTTAACCAATGAGAAGGAAAATTTGCTCTAGTGGTTTTAACAGATTCTAGAAAGGAAGACAATGCCCAAAGTGAATGATATCCAGAATACAACTGTAGGCAAAATGATGTGTTTTCTCTAAAAATGTTGTGACATTATCTGCGTTAGTAAAAGTTGTTACACCCACAATTCCTAATAAGGTCTATACATATAGATTAATTTTGAAGCAAGTTTCTGAGAATGATAGAATTCTGAAAATAATTGTTTTCATACACTATTTCAAAAGAGTTAATGTGAATATCAAACCAAAACATACAAATAGATAATATAAAAAGCATTACATGTACAATACTGCTATTTCCAAGAAGGAGAAACAATAAACATGACACTGGATGTGCTGACTGCATTTCAGATATCTCTCAATATTGTGAAGGAATGGGTTTGTGAAGAAGTAAATACAAAAAAGGCACATGTATTATTTCGTATCTATGCTTACAAACTTTGATTTATCTATCAGGATTTAGCTCAAGCATTTCATAATCCCTTCAGAAACACCAAATATACATCAACACAGGAATTAGTGTGAAGGAATGTTTAGGATATGCTATGTTTATTATACTTTGATTGCAATTACAACTAGAATAGGCACCTAACACACAACTGGTGAATGATGATAGGTATGGACACCAGAAGCTGAATCAATTCTATCTGGGGAATGGATGGTGAAGCCTCTGGGCATGGACCAACTCCATTATGCTTCTGGGTATGGATTTGATCAACTGCTTGGTCAAGCTTGACCACATCCTTGCGCTTTGGGACAACCATACAATCGTTGAAATAGTTAGCATTTCCTTCTGCCTCTCACTGGAATAGTTGGCACTTCGGCTTGAGAACACATCCGTGGAAGGACTAGCAGGGTAATAGTTAACAATCAGATGAATTCATTGTTGAATGGTGAGCATTCAAAAGTAAGACAAAGATTGGATGTATTCGCACTCTTTAATCATGTGCCCTCCATCCAATTCCAAAATAAGAACACCTATGAATGTAACAAGCCTTTGACTCCTTCTCATCCCATATTTCTCCCTTTCTATGCAAGGAATCTTTGTTAATTATACCAGTATAAACAAGCTAAAATAAGGTCATAGTGTTAAGAGAATAACTTCCTATGCATAACTTGAAACTTCAATTTCCTTATAGTTTTAGAAACTACAACCTAGCCCTCAAAAATTCTAGACTATGTTTACACTTTGAATCAATTTTTTCCTCAAATTTCCTCATTACTTGCCTCAATTTTAAAAAAGTTTTGTTGTCTAAATTTACATAAATTTTCTTTGTTTCAACTTTCAAGCACAAGAAGAAAAGGAACCACAAATGCACCACTCCTACCAGAATCCACATGATCGAAATCTTTGATGAACCATATGATACAAAAGAAGATGATTTGGGGAACCAATGGACTGTTTGGAAGCGAAAACTGTTGAAAATGTAGAAGAAACAACTAACCTATAATTTCTTTGCAAGCCATGTTGGGTGTCACCCAACATGAATTGGTTAGAGTTGAATGTAGAATAAACAAAAGAACCCGTGTTTCCTTTATTGATATTGGAAGTACTCACAACTTCCTTAATGGGAAGATGGTATGAAGAACATTAGAAAAATATTCCCTTGGGCAAGTTCCAGTTTTTGTTGCCAACAAGTCTACCATGGCACGTAAAGGAAGGCTTAATGGTCTAAAGGTACTTTGGACAACCACGAGGTGACTTCTAAATTTTATGTGGTTGCATTGGCTGGTGCTTATGTGGTTGTGTGTGTTCAATGGTTGAAGACTTCAGGAGTTTATGTCACAAACATGTCTAAGATGTAAATGAAATTTGGAGTGGAGTATTAGTGGATCACTAGATTAGGAATGCATCTAGGTCCCAACAAATTATAAATTCCCATAAAATGAGTAAAATGCTTGAATAATCCAAAACTCAATTATATTTTATCAAAGGCCTGTATGTAAAGCTTAGTATGTTGAACTGAGAGACAAAAGAAACTGCAAAAATTGATTGATTCTTTTTTAAATGTATTTCAAGATGTACCTCATGGACTACCATAAAAAAGAAAGGAAAAATTTATTATTGCTTTTATCTTCTATGTTACTCTTTCCTATGCTTTGACTTTATTGCGTTTCCTTTAAATGGTTAGTTTTATAAAAATAAAAATATATAATAAAGAATATCTAAACAAATTCATTTAGCCGAATGTGATAAAGTAGTGCCCTCTAACAAGCTGACCAGAATCTTTGCTGGCCATTCCTAAGACACATACATTGGGCTTTACCATTGCATTTAAAAGAAATAAAAAAAAATAGGTAAAGAATATTGAAAACATTAAACAATCGTATAAAATAATTTTTGGTTATCGGGTTTTTTATATGTCGCGGGGGCTGACCATCATTTTTCAAGGTTGGGATGAAATTGAAAATCTCCACCATGTAAAGATGACGTATAATTTGTTTAATGTGTTTTAAATTAATAATTTGTATATTAGTTTTCAATTATAGAAGGCATATTAATTGATTAATGTATATTTAACTAATAATTAATTAGTTGAGATAACGTTTAAATTTTTATTAATATTTTATATATATATAGAAAATTAAAATTTTATTTATCTAAAAAAACTTCTATAATTTACAAAACCAATTTTAAATAATAAAAATTTTAAGAGTATTTTTTAAAATAAATTATGGAGAATTATTAAAAATATTATTTTACGTCATATATAAGTTTTGAATTATATATATAATTTATAAGTGGGATTTTTTATTTTATTTATTATTTATTTTGGAATAGGTTTTTCAATTTATACAACAGCTTGCATTATAATATTAATTTATTCGTAAACCCTTGTTTAAAATTAAATCACTCCTCTGCCTTAAATTAAAAGATGATGTTCAAGAAATCCGCTCAGTGGTTTCAAGAAAGAAAGAAAAACCACCCTATGGTAATAGTGACGACTTCTTTGGCACGGGACCACAACACAAAATTCTTAGAAAAGAGAATATAGAGCACAATCCAAAATTCTTATAAAATATAATATAGTGCAGTAACCTGTGGTAAGGAGGACCTACCAAGCCATTGCAATATGAGTAATGGGAGAATCAGAACCTGGAGATAGAAGGACAAATCCAATTCCTGTGGCTTCCAAGCTTTCGTTATTATGGAAGATAAGCTTCAAAGTTCGCTCCTCCAAAATGCAAACGATGCAGATGATTCCACAGTGGATTTTGCCGGGCGGTTTTGGGCGGAGTCCAAATGCTTATGGAGGATTGCCGCGGGGGTTTTCGGTGGGACATTAGCAACTATGGGCTCAGCTGTCATCACCGCAACCTTCAACAGAAATACAATACAACACTATGTGCAAATGTTGCTCGAACGGGCGGGCGTACCCGTGCACACCCGCACGACCTCAACCAATTCACACAACCGCGGGCGGGCGCCTCACTACGCCCTCCACCCGCACCTTCACCCGACTACACAGCCTGTGCAAATCATGCCTTTGCCTGGCAGGTGGGCGCATCACCTATTCGCCTTTGCTGCGGCTCCTACACCTTGTGCGCACTCCTTGTGTGTGATGAAGATCAGCGAAGTTCGCTTGCCAAAATGAGCGTTCAATCCTTGTGTTTATACGCGCCCAAGTGTGGCGACCTCACTCGCAGCTGACCCACCGAACGCGCCCAAGCCGACGCACCCAAACGATCCGCGACACCCCTTTGTAAGTCGGCTCGCCCTCCGTTTGTAACTCCCAGCTTGCCATATAAGTAGGCGCCAATCTGCCCGCGCGTTATATCACAACCGCGCCTCATCGTTGGTCGCCTGTCGCACTTCTGCCTTAGTCGTTTTTTGGAGCGAGGAGCGCGCGCGCCTGGTTGCATGACCGCAGGGCGTTACATCCTCCCCCACTGGAAATCATTGTCGCTCTCGACAATCCCAACTGCCTCAGAAGCTTCCTGTCATACTTCGCAATCTTTTCCTTCCATCTCCAAAGTGAGTCCTTTGATTCCCAGCTTTCTTCCTCTGGTGCATTCTTCCATCTGACAAGAAATTCTCACTTCATATGGCAACCAATCCCTATAGTTCTGAAGCTCAAAATATTCTCCAACTCCAGTCCTGGCTTGTCCATAATCCCGGCTGGTCCTCTCGGCGGTTCAGCTCTCTCTGGATGATCAGCATCAAGTCTGCATCTCTTCAACTGACTCATGTGAAAAACTGGATGCTTCATGTGCATATGGTGCGGAAGCTCCAGCTCATAAGCAACTTCCCCCACTCTCTTCTTCACTCGGAATGGTCCCTCATACTTCCGTGTCAGTTTTCTTGCAGTCCCCTTGGCTGGCTAAAACTGCTCCCCGGTAATCCTGAGAAACACCATATCTCCCACACTGAAGTGCGCATCCCATCTCCCTCGATCAGTGTATTTCTTCATTCTCCTTGCAGCTTCGTGCAAGCACAATCGTGCTAACTCCAAGGTCTCATCCCAAGCCTTCATGAACTTCTTCGCATGAGGACTCCTCAAAAAACCTCCTGTCACTATGGTATGCGGTGCAACCGGCATCTGTCCGTTCACTAACTCAAATGGACTAACCCCGTCGCAGAACTCTTTTGAATATTGTAGCTGAACTGGGCAATATCCAAGAGTTCAGGCCAATTCCTCTGATCAGCCGTCACATAATGTCTCAAGTAGTCCTCCAGCAATGCGTTGATCCTCTCGGTCTGCCCATTTGTCTGCGGATGGTAACTCGAACTCATCAACAACTCTGTCCCGACCAACTTGAACAATGTTGTCCAAAATCTGCCTGTAAAACGTGGATCTCTATCCGACACAATGATCAATGGCATCCCCCAATACTTCACTATGTTCTTAAAGAACAACTCCGCAGTCCGCTCGGCTCCACAAGGCATCTTTGTAGGAACAAAGATAGCATACTTGGAAAAACAATCAACCACGACCATTATCCCATTATACCCCTGAACCTGTGGCAACTGAGTGATGAAGTCCATCAAGACACTCATCCATGGCCTCTCAGGAATTGGTAAAGGCTGCAACAGTCCTCCTTAACTCTGAGTATCCGATTTGTCCTATTGACAAATGATGCACGTATGTACATACTCCTTTACATCCTCTCGCATCTTCTCCCAAAAGAATCCTCTCTCCAACAATGCCAAAGAACGACGCATCCCTGGGTGGACAGCCCATGGCGAGTCGTGGCACTCCTTCAAAAGGTGCCTCCTGAGTCCAGAGGACTTTGGAACATAGAGTCGGTTTCCAAAGAACAAGAACTCATCTTGTAGAAAGAACTTTCGTGTCTTCCCCTCCTTTATCTGCTTCACTATATTCTGCGCCAAAGTATCGGTTTCAACACTTTCCTTGATCTTATTCTGCATCTCTTCTGACATCTGAACTCGACTCCTACTCTTGGCTGCCCGGTCTTCTCCCTCCAATGCTGCAAGTTGTCCCTTCCTGCTAAGGGCGTCTGCTACCACATTCTGCCTTCCCGGTCTATACTCGATAGTCATGTCGAATTCTGCTAAGAAGTCCTGCCAATGAGCTTGCTTTGTAGAACGCTTCGGTTGTGATGCAAAATAACTTGCTGCAACGTTGTCAGTCTTGACAACAAACGGCTTCCCAATCAAGTAATGCCTCCACACATGAAGACAGTGAATGATTGCAGTCATCTCCTTCTCATGAACCAGATACCTCCGTTCTCTATCCTGCAACTTCCGACTCTCGTACGCCACCAGATGCCCATCCTGCATAAGAACCCCTCCTATGGCAAAATCTGAAGCATCAGTGTGTACCTCAAACGGTCTCTCGAAGTCAGGCAACTATAGTATCGGTGTTGTAACCATTCTCTTCTTCAAGTCATCAAATGCCTTTTGACATTTATCCGTCCAACTCCACCTCTTGTCTTTCTTCAATAAGTCTGTCAGTGCCGATGTCACCTTGGAGTACCCCTCTACAAACTTTCGTTGGTAGTTGGTCATGCCTAAGAACACCCTCATCTCATGGACATTCTTCAGTTCAACCCAGTCCTCAATCGCCTTCACTCTGCTTGGCTCCATCCGTATGCACCCTTGACCAACAATATGTCCAAGGAACGAAATCTTGGTCTGAGTGAACACACACTTAGACTTCTTCAAGAACCACTGATTTGCCCTCAGCGCCTCGAACACCATCGCCAAGTGCTTCTTATGATCCTCCATGTTGTCACTGAACAACACTATATCGTCCAAGTACACTACTACGAACGAATCCAAGTATGGTCGTAGGACATCATTCATCAAAGTGTAAAACGTAGCAGGAGCATTACACAACCCGAATGGCATAACAAGGAACTCAAAGCTACCATACCTTGTTACTATTGCGGTCTTCTTGTCGTCTCCTTCAGCTATCCGCACCTGATAATACCCATGCCTCAAGTCCAGCTTGGAAAACACTCGAGCTTTCGCAAGCTTATCAAAGCAATCAGCAGCCAATGGTAAAGGATACCTGTTCCTTACCGTCTGCTTGTTCAATGCACGGTAATCACAGCACATCCGTAGCTCACTTGAATCCTTCTTCCGCTGGAACAATACCGGAGCTCCATAAGGGGACCTTGAAGGTCTGATGAAACTTACATCAGTTAACTCCTTTAACTATCGTTTCAACTCCTCCAACTCAGGTCCTAACAACCAATAAGGTGCTTTAGCCGGGGGTTGCTTTCCTAGCTCAAGCTCAATGCTATGGTCCACTGCACACCTTGGTGGAAGCTTCTTTGGTAGCTCATTAGGCATCAAATCTGCATATTTGGTCAGTACCTCAGAAATCTCGGCTAGAACAGGCGTCCCCTCTCCATCACCTTCACCATCCTTGAACATCACCGCATATGTCTCCATATCTTATTCCTTCATAGCCTTCTCCAAACTTAGTGCAGAAACATGCTGCACCTTGACTTCCCCCCTTTGCCTATGAGTGGGCAAAGTCCAAGTTTGTGTCTGTCCAACCAGCACCACCTCATCACAGAAGGGGACAACAATAGCCTTGTCGCCCTTCAAGAAATCCTGTCCGAGTATCATATCAAAGTCGTTCATCTCCATCACTGTAAAGTCCAACTGACCCTTCCAGTCTTTTATATGCACAGGTACTTCGTGTACCAAACCCGCCACTTTATCTCTAGAGTTCACTGCCTTGACTTCCACATTTGATGGGAAGATCAGCAGTCCAACCTCTTTTGCTAACCGTGTCATCATGAAGTTATGAGTGGCCCCCGTGTCCACTAGAGCTTGAATGGTCTTGCCATGAACCATCAAGTCCACGAAACCCAGACTGTTAATCCATGATTTTTCCATAACTTTTCCCTGCATACATGTCTATTCTTTGCGTTCATCAAGCTTCTCCAATCCTGAATCAGCTTCATCTTTCATGAGCAACCCTGTTCTGATACCAACTGTCACGCCCCCAATTCCTTTTTCCTTAAATTGGTCGGGTGCGGCACCGCCTAAGTAACCAACATTCTCCATTATTAGTTTACTTTACGAACTATGCCTTCAACATTCAGTATAAACATGAATTACATTATTAATGTGCGAAATCCATTAATAATAATATAGAACAGCAATAAGAACACCAACAATATGAAAGAGAATATCTTTTATTATAGATGTGAGAAGATAGTACAATGACTGGGAGCTTAGGCTTGAGCGGCGTTCATAACCGAGGTTGAGCGCCTGCCCGTGCAAGAGTGCACGGTAGTCACACCGCAACCTTCAACCGAAATACAATACAACACTATGTGCAAATGTTGCCCAAACGGGTGGGCGTACCCGTGCACACCCGCACGACCTCAACTGGTTCACACAACCGCGGGCGGGCGCCTCACTACGCCCTCCACCCGCACCTTCACCCGACTACACAACCCGTGCAACTCGTGCCTTTGCCCGGCAGGCGAGCGCATCACCTATGTGCCTTTGCTGCGGCTCCTACACCTTGTGCGCACTCCTTGTGTGTGATGAAGATCAGCGAAGTTCGCTTGCCAAAATGAGCGTTCAATCCTTGTGTTTAAATGCGCCCAAGTGTGGCGACCTCACCTGCGGCTGACCCACCGAACACGCCCAAACGATCCGCGACACCCCTTTGTAAGTCGGCTCGCCCTCCGTTTGTAACACCCAGCTCGCCATATAAGTAGGCGCTAATCTGCCCGCGCGTTATATCACAACCGCGCCTCATCGTTAGTCGCCGGTCGCACTTCTGCCTTAGTCATTTTTTGGAGCGAGGAGCGCGCATGCTCGGTCGCATGACCGCAAGGCGTTACATAATGGCTTGGAATGAATCATCTCTATATGCTTTGATCATGCTTATTCTAGATCTGTCTATTGACGCATGTAATGTTCTGTAAATATTATAATCTGGGGATAACTCAAGTTTGGAATAGCTGCAAATCATGAATGAATATTTACAGAAGTATACGCTGGTTGACTTTGATAAAAGCGCGTACATACGCAGGTTAGATACATTTGAATAGTGTATACCATATAAACTATGATATTTGAAGTTATAGGTGGTTATGCTTGATGATGCAAAGTCTGAGTTCTGGTGACTGTTTACTGGTGTCAGTATTCTGCATATTCAGATTGGTTGAATGGGTTTAGCTTCAGTGTTGATCTAATCATAATGACTTATCTTTATGTGATCTGATGGACTAGATCTGGTTGCTAACACACGTATTATCCTTGTATATGTAATGATCTGGGTATGTCTGAAGTCAGGAAGTGCAACGAAGTTATAAGTAAGTAATTAATGACATATACGTTGGTTCGCTTTGGTGAAGTTGCGTATACACGCTGGTTCAGCTCTTCCAAGTAGCATATGCACTCTGATGCATGATTTTTGATGATACAGTTGCAGGGTTCTATGTTCTGCTTTGTGTTCTGGTGACTGTAGTCTGTTGACAGGGTTTCAGTGATTCAGTATTGGGTGACTTAGAGATCGATGATGCTAGTGTTGATTGATTGCGTGCTTCAATGATATTGATGGGTCTAGTATGAAAATTGGATGAAAGGTGGCCTTCAGAATATGGTGTTGTGCTTCAGGAGTATCCAGCCTAAAAATTTATGAAACGTGGTACCTGGAGGAAGAAAGAGAAGGTTGTAGCCTTCTATAGGTTGGCACCTACGTACTAGTACATCAGCTAGTACAAGAGCTAAGGGGGTGGTAGTGCCCTTCCAGTAGCAACTGGAAAACGAGTGAAGGTTGGAGCATTCAGTAGGCCGGCACCTCCGTACTAGTGAAAGGATCGGCGAATACAAGAGCTAATGGGGTTGCAGCTCCCTTCCAGGAGACGCTAGAGAAAGAGAGAAGGTTGTAGCTTTCTGCAGATAAAAGCTTGTGTATTGGTATAAGACTGCACTAGTATAGAAATATTGTAAAAAGAAGTTTCTTATTAAAAGAAGATAGAGACGACTTGCAGCAGATGGTTTTCACCCACATTGGGTTTCCACCTTATATTATGGTGTTTATGTGTGCTTTTTGTGTGTGATGATCTGTTCTATTTTACTGCACATGTTTATTGTTCATATGGTTAATAAAGTTCCGATGCACTAACTAAAGATCAACATTTAATGGATTAACTGAATCATAAGTTTACTGGATATACGCTAGTTGCATTAAACACAGTTGCGTGTACATGCAGGTTCGCTTAACTAGCGTATATGAATCTGAGTATAGAAATGTAAAAGTGTTTGATTTGATAACACTGATTCACCCCCTCTCAGTGTTATTTCTAACAATATGAAGTTGTAATATAGAAATTTCTAAACATCTCAGAAATAGAAAAGTATTATAAACTTTTTCTTTGCCACAAATATTCATTCTTTTTATAAACTTTTTCTTTCCAACAAATATTCATTTTATGCAATACATTTAAACTTTTTATAAACTTTTTCTTTCCAACAAATATTCATTTTATGCACTATATTTAAAGCTTTTAAAGTATTTTGATAGATTATATAATTATTTTCAAATTTTCCCTAAATTTTTTTAAAGCCAATTTCTTTGCAATGAAATCCTATTTCCAATTCAAATTTATATACAATACCTAAGATTTTTTAACTATATGTGCGTAAATCACGATCAACATCTCGCCACCCAGTGATTCAAACACTGCATCTAACCTGGCTCGGTTAGGCGGGCCTTGTAATTCTCACACATCTAATTTGGCTGAACAGACGGGAATGACAAATGCACTTCAGGCTCTATGTGCACAGGCTTTTGGCGCAAAGAAACACAGCATGCTTGGAATATATCTGCAGCGCTCCTGGATTGTAATATCTGGAGTTGCAGGGCTTCTTCTTCCAATCTTTATCTTTGCCGCCCCTATTTTCAGGTTTCTAGGGCATCCTGAAAATATCGCTGACTTAGCCGGGCGAGCAGCGCGGTGGTGCATTCCGCTATGTCTTTCAATGCCTTTCAGTTGTACGATGAGTAGATATTTAAGTTCGCAATCAAAGAATATGATCCCCGCAGTGTCAGCTGCATTTGGAGCAGTAACCACTGTTCTGTTAAATTGGATATTGGTCTTGAATTCTAATATGGGCCTCTGGGGTGCGTTTGTTTCATTAAACATTGGATATTGGGTGTCTACGATTTTCACTTTCCTTTATGTTACTCGCGGTGGGTGTCCGTTGACATGGACTGAATTTTCCATGGAAGCTTTTGACGAACTCTGGCCATTTTTAAAGCTCTCTGTGGCATCTGGTGCTCTGTCAGGGTTAGTTTAACTTCAATAAATTCTCAAGAAATTGAAAAACATGTGGGGTTACCCATAGCTGACAATTTCTAATACTTTGCCTTCTGTCAACAGCTTGTAGTTTTTATATTACAGGATTTTGGTTTTGATGACAGGACAAGTAGAAGACACTGAAATTATGCTGGATTCTCTTTCTATTTGGTAAGAAAATGGACTTTACTTGATTTAAGTGTAAAAGATATTGAAATTATGCTTGATTTGCCTTTTATTTGGTAAAAAAATGGATTCTATTTTGATATAAGTGAATAACAAGATAAAGTAATTCATTTTAATATATTAGATATTTAAAAAATAATAATGATATAGATTTTATATTTGGAAAAATGAATATGATAAATCTTATTTAAGATGGAACTTTTTTCACATAACTTAAATATTACATTAATTTATATTACCTTCTCATATCATCTCTTTTTATATATGAAAAGATTAAAATTGCAAAATACATTTTTTTTTAATAAATATTAATAAATATATAATAAAAATTACCTTCCAGACATTTAAATTTAAAATTAAAATAAAACTAGATTGTATTTATATATCCTTTTTAATGATTAAAATGTATTTTATTCTTTTATAAATTATAAAATATATATTATATTTTTATAAAATCATAGTATATATAATGCATTGAAGTAAATGGAAGACCATTTACATGACATTCAAAATTTAAAATCAAAATGAATCTATATTATATTCACATGTTCTTTTTTTAATGTTTAAATTATATTTTATTTTTATATAATTATAATATATCTCTTCAATTGTAAAATGCATATTATATCTTTATAAAGTCATAATATATACCATATATAAAATATTAATCAACATATAATAATGTAAATTACTTACAAGACATTTGAGATCTAAAAAAATGAATCCATATTGCATTCACATAATTTTTTTAAGATTAATTATTTTAATTTTTTTAAGATTAATTATAATACATCTGAGAAATTGTAAAATGCATATTATATCTTTATACCGGCATAATCAAGTATTACTAAATGAAAATCCCTTAAAAAAACACTCCAGATCTCAAATAACAATAAATTTATGCTACATTCACATACCTCTATCCTTCATCTTCCCTATTTATACCATTATAATGCAGTAAAATGAATATTAAAGCCTTTATAAAACCATAATGCATACCACGCATAATACTTCTTTATAGAATCATAATGTATACTGTGCATTGAAATATTCTTAACATAAAGATAGCAACCTGTGCATTGCTATTGGTTAGTGTTTAAGTCAATTTTACTTATTCCAGCTTACAGACAATGAGTTTGCATTCAGCCCTCAAGTAATCTTTTTTGGTTTGAATCCCTGGCAGCCTGGCCATCCTTGCATTGATGATGTGTATACCTCTGGGCCTTCTGGTTGCGACCGGGTAATTATGTGTATATAATTTTTAAACTGTAGCTGCAGCTTAGAATAGTGATATATTTTTTACACTCGAATATCAGTCTTACTTGCCTACTTGTGGATATGCAGTGTGAGGGTTGCAAACCAGCTCGGAGCTGGGATTCCTACTGGGGCTAAATTTTCCGCCGTTGTCTCATTGACATATTCGTTTATTATAGGAATTATAATGTTTGTTGTTATTTTGGTTTTCCTTGGTCATGGATAAAAATGAAAATGTTGTAGGTGAAGAAATGTGTTTGACCTAAAATTGATTTCAATTCATCGTTAAAGGTTTTGTACATATTCAACAAAGCAAATTGATTGAAGTGACAGGTGTAGGATACTTCATTATTTAATTAGAATCTATTTAACTATAGCTAGCACTGGTATGAGCAAATACTGATCTTCCGTAAGCAACAGTTTTATCAAAAATCACCAGCAAAAGAGGTTGACAAACACCAGGTATCTGCTCATTCTTGGAGCTGAGTCAGGTTTTACTCCTGACATGTTTTGATGCTACATTTGAAGACTGGTTAGCACCTTCTGATCTTGCTGTCCATGTTGTAATTGTTGAATGAACAAGCTAGAGCTTCCATTTCCGGTTACTCTGTTTCTTTCATACAGAGACAGTAAGCTTGCTACCATAGCATATTCCTCCTACATGGCCATCAGCAGTTTTTGCAGTTGTTCATAAGCCTTAGGAAGTTATACCTATTTCCAACTACTGCACTCAAGATCCATAGAGTTGACACGTCTACCTTGTCATGATTGTAATCTGCAAACATATATCTGGTTCCTTTCCTTCTCGTGTTTCAGAGCATGCTTGGTGGCCTTACTTTCCAAAGCGAAGTAATCTGCAAACATATATCTGGTTTCATTCCTTCTCATGTTTCAGAGCATGCTTGGTGGCCTTACTTTCCAAACCAAAAGCTAGGAAGCCAGCTTCATCTCTTACTCTATGGTGGTTCCGTGAAGGCAATTGTAGTTGTTGAATGAACAGGTTGAAGCTTCCATTTCTGATTGCCCTGTTTCTTTCACTCATAGACAGCAATCTCGCTGCCATCACATATCCGTCCGACAACGCTATCAACAGATTTTGTAGTTGTTTACAGGCCTTAGGCAGTTGTACCTATTTCCAACATCTGCACTCAAGGTCCATAGAATTGACTCCTCTGCCTTCTCATGATTGTAATCTTCTAATGTATATCTCGTTCCATTTCTCTCCCCATGTTTCAGGGCATGCTTGTTGGCCTTATTTTCCAAAGCCTTGGTGGCCTTATTTTCCAAAGCAAAAGCTAGGAAGCCAGCTTCATACCTTTCTTTGTGGTCCCACGATTCTGATTTGCTCCATTACTAACGGACCTATCTGGATTTCCCAATACAATCACTGCAACATTGCCCTTGGCGCAACCGATATAAATTCTAGATTGGCCGCACAATATATCCTAAACATGAGTCCTTGTAGGCTTGTCATTAGCTTGATGGCACGAGGAAATGTACTTATCCCGTGGTGGATAGGGTCCATTTGAAGCACCCACTAATGGGATGATCATCAACTTTTGATTTGATTTCCTTTTTATCACTTACAAAGCTCCATGATGCTCATGTTTATCTATTCCGGCATTGGAATCTAGATTAAGTTGAAGGTTGTTGGCAGCTGTATTCCTTATCAATATCGGTGCTTCCGGTAAGAGGTCTTGACCAATTATTATCGTGTGAAATATCATAACCACCTTCTTATCTACGATGGTGCTCTAGCAAACCATCCAAGGTGAAACTGGTGCCTAGGACTTGCCCAAGATCATTATAAGCAGTGCTGTGGAAGATGTTAACAACTTCAACAGCTAATCACTTTAAAAGTGACTGTACATATAAATGCTAAATCCAACATCCAATAAACACACTCACCCTGCTTGGTCATGATGAAATTTGTGTCCAAGAGACCAAAGCTAGACCAAAGCTCTTGTCCATGTTTTGAATTTGTAACCAATTACCACTATAACCAGTCTTTCAAAAGATCATAACCAACTGCGCTGGTAAATCATTTTAAGAGAAACTTGATGGCAGCAGGGTAAATCCAACACCTGGAGTCTAGAGACACCCCCCAATGCCCTGCAGATGAAAGTTCTTCTTCAATGTGTGAACTAGTAACCATTTATCATTACAAACAGTGTTATTAAAAATCATAACCAATTCCCTAGATGAATCACTTTGAAAATGACTCAATGACAGCAGGTTAAGTCGAATATCCAGTAGACACGCGGACTCAACATGCTCATGGTCAAGCTAGTGCCTAGGAGGCCAAAGCTCTTGTCCTAGTTTTCAAATCGTAATCAATTACCATTATGAGCACTGTTGGGTTAAATATTATAACCATCTCCACCGGCGAATCACTTTAAGAATGACGACAGGCTAAGTCTAACACCCAATGGACGCAGGCATTCAGTTCACTCACTATGAAGCTGGTAGCAAGGAGGTCGAAGGAGATAAAATGTGAACAGAATTCAAAAGAAAGAGATGTAGCTCTCAAGTGTGGCCTGCACCTGGAGACCACACCCACAAAAATAGAGAGATCACTCTCGTACACTCTATTATTCATCAATGAAAGATTACATCATTAAATACAATACTAGAAATCAGGAAGTTGCAACCACACTCCTAAACTCTAGGAACAAATCCTAAACTAAGGAGATACGTCACAACCATGTAACCATTTCTCCATTAATACAAAATAATATTAATTATTTTCAACTCCCCCCCTTAATGGAGAAAGGATTCTCCTAAACTCCTAGCATCCCTCTAAACAATTCAAATTTCACTCGTGCAAGAGGCTTTGTAAAAATATCAACCACATTGTCACAAGTTTTACAATATTCAACAGTAATTTCTTTTGACTGTATTTTCTCTCTAACCAAATGGAACTGAGTGTCTATATGTTTGGTGTTTTTGTGAAACACTAGATTGTATGCCAATTTAATGGTGCTCTGGTTGTCACTTTTGATGGAAGTGGGATTCTTCTGTTCTTTTCTTGCATCTTTGAGAAGCCTTTTCAACCAGATCGCTTCACACGTCGCTGCACACAATGCTTGATACTCATCTTCACACGAAGAGAAAGCTACAGTGCTCTGCTTCTTGCTGCTCCATGATATGACCCCGGATCCTATGCTGAATGTGTAACCTGTGATGGACCTTCGATCATCCAAGTTACCTACCCAATCTGAATCTGAAAAACCTGCTAGAGTAACATCAGATGCGTCAGTGTATAAAATACCATAATTAACAGTACCACAAAGATACCTCAACAAGCTTTTTGCTACTACCCAGTGACTTTCAAGCGGTTTCGACATGAATTGGCTCAACACACTAACAGAGTATGCCAAGTCAGGTTTGGTTGTTGTAAGATATATCAAGCTGCCAACCAATTTTCTGTACATTGTAGCATCAACCTCTTTACTGCCATCATCACTGCTCAACTTCAGATTCTGCTGCAAAGGTGTCGCTGCTGATCTACACTGATCCATACCAAAATTTTCTAATAGATTTCTGGCATACTTCCCTTGGGTAAGAAAAGTTTGCCCAGTATCTCTGCATACTTCTAATCCCAAACAATAGTGAAGGCTTCTGAGATCTTTCATCTCAAAAACTTGTGCCATAAGCCTTTTGATTCCTCTGATTAAATCATCTGCATTTCCTGTTATAATCATGTCATCCACATACAAAGAAATCAAAATAATCTGCCCCTGATTATTGTACTTGGTATACAAATTTGGGTCATTTAAACTTCTATGGAAGCCATGCTCTACAAAGAAAGAATCAACCTTTTCGTACCAAGACCTGGGCACTTGCTTTAAACCATATAAAGCCTTTTTCAATATGCAAACAAGATGTTCCTGCCCCTGCTTTATAAATCCTTCTGGCTGTACTAAGTAAATTTCCTCTTTTAAATCACCACTTAAAAATGCAGATTTAACATCAAGCTGGTGTAATTCCCAATTACATTTAGTAGCTAAAACAATAAGCATTCTGATTTTATTTAACTTTGCTACAGGTGCAAAAGTATCATCAAAATCTATACCTTCCTGCTGTGAATATCCTTTTGCAACCAGCCTAGCTTTTAATTTCTCTATGCTTCCGTCTGCATTTATTTTTGGTTTAAACAACCATTTACATCCTATGGGTGTTTTATTCTTAGGCATCTCAACTAAATCCCAAGTATCATTTCTAAGAATTGATTCCATTTCTTAACTCATTGCAGCTCTTCATTCCTTAAATTGACTAGCTTCTTTGTAATTAGTGGGTTCTACAATGTTCAAAACCTTTGACATCAAAGCATAGTCTCTCAATTTTAATGGTAATTGAGTCTTCCTACCTGATCTCCTTGGTAGGGGACTTACCTAAAATTTGTTTTCTTCTGCTATAACTGGGCTTGCATTATCACCTTCTTGCTGTTCTTCTTTTTGCTCTTCTTTCTGCTCCTGCTCTCTTTCATCCTCGCTGCTTTCCTCCAACAACAATGGAATGTGCCAATCATCGCCAACGTCATCTTTCCCTTCCTGTACCTATTCATGAAACACTACATCCCTGCTTGCAAATTTCTTAAGAGACTCAGGATTGAATAATTTATATGCTTTAAATTCTGTGCCATAACCAACAAAGATGCATCTGACTGCTTTAGGGTCTAATTTCTTCCTATCAGCTTTGGGTATATGGGCAAATGCTTTTGACCCAAATACTCTTAGATGGTTTACTGCTGGTTTAAATCCATATAGAGCTTCAAAAGGGGTTTTGAAGCCAAGATACCTGGTAGGACTTCTGTTCTTCAGATATACAGCAGTGTTGATAGCCTCTGCCCAAAAACTATTAGACAGACCCCTACCTTGTAGCATCCTCCTTGCACACTCCACCAAGGTTCTATTTTTGCGCTCTGCAACTCCATTCTGCTGTGGTGTGTGTGGCACTGTATACTGCTAAACAATCCCGTGAGATTTGCAGAATTTCATGAATTCCCTTAGCTTGTATTCTCCCCCTTGATCAGATCGGAGAATTTTTATACTCTTACCAAACTGTTTTTCCACCAAGGTTTTAAATTCTATAAAGCACTGGAAAGTCTGACTTTTCTTGTTCAAAAAATAAACCCATGAATATCTAGTGCAGTCATCAGTAAATAACAGAAAATAATATGCTCCTCCTAGCGACCTTGTCTGCATAGGTCCGCATACATCAGTGTGCACTAGTTCTAAAATATCTGTTTCCTTCCTCCTATCATGCACAGGAAACTGTTCTCTATGCATTTTTCCTAAGGCACAACCATCACAATTTAACTGAATATTACGAAAGATAGGGAGTCCCTCAACCATACCTTTCTTCTGCAATAACATGAGGTCCTGCAAATTCAAGTGACCGAACCTCTGATGCCAGAGTTGTTCGGTTGTCGATCCTCCTGCAACCATGGCTTGCTTTGGTATACTTTTTGCATCCAGTCTATATAGGCTTCCAACTCGCATGCCTGTTGCAACTATTTCATTCCTGCAATCCTTTATCACACAATGAGTCTTGAAGAACTCGACTTGCATATCTTGATCAGCCATCATGGATATAGATATCAAATTTTTCTTAATTCCAAGTACATATAAAACATTTTTAAGGTGACTAATTTTTCCATTTGGTAACTCAACTGAAATCACCCCATGACCTTTAATCTCGTATCCACTATCATCTCCTAGGTATATTTTTGGTCCATTTATAATTTCTTCAAGACTATCAAAAAATTCCTTTTTACCTGTCATGTGAGAGGATGCTCCAGAATCGACATACCAAATATCGTCCTCATTAGATGCTGAAAGGGCACAGTCGACTATGAACAGTCGAAATTCATGACTGAAGTCTTTATCTTCTTCAACAAAGTATCCTCTATGCTTTGCATTTGCCTGCCTCCTCTTTGCATCATCAGCCTGCTTCTTATAACATTCACTCTGTATATGACCCTTCTTTCCACAATAATAACATTTCTTTTCAGAATGATTTGCAAGCATACCTTTATGTGAATGTGAATTCTTATGTGATGTTCCTCCTTTCTGCTTTGATTGCTGCTGTGACTGCTTTCCTTTGAATGATCGTCGTTTCGCCATCAGCACAAGATCATCACTCTGGGGGTTCAAGTTCTACCACCACTCCTCCTCTTGCTGCAAGATCCCTATGAGATCATCAAATGTGGGCGCTTTCTCCCTTGCTGATAATCCAGTGATGAACATTTGAAATTCATCTCGCATCCCGTTCAGTGTGATTGCGACAAGATCGGAGTCAGACACCGTCACTTCGATGTTCCCCAATCCATCTTTCACATCTTTGATTCGTGCAATAAATGTAGCAGCAGTCTCATTTTCGTTCATCCTCATTGAAAATAGCTTGCTTTTAAGTGCCAAGACTTAGCTTGTGTTCTGGGTCTGATACAAATTTTTGATGGTCGTCCAGATCTCTGCAAACGCTTTATAGTCTCTGATGTGCACAATAACGTTGTCCTTCACAGACATCTTCAGCAAGACTTTCGCCTTGTTCTCTCGTTTTTCCTAGTCTTGCTCTTGTGGCCCTGCGTTCAGCTTCTGCTCATCGCCTGTCACTATGGACCAAGTATTCACACCCTCAAGCAAGGTCTGGATCTTAAACTTCCAGTTCGTGAAGTTAGATCCATCAAGTTTACGAGACTAGTGAAGGTAAGATTCCATTGTATTAATCATTCTGACCAGATCTACAAAATAAATCTACCCAAAAACAAAAACAATACCTGTCAGATCGATCTGTCACCTCTGCCACCAATCTACAGTGTCTAGCAATCCCGCTCCACTGAGAAAATTCGGCATTTTCAATAGAGCCGAAGAATTGATCTGATCGAAATTGATCTGATCTTCCTCTCCCAGATAGATCTACAACTTCGCCGATCTGCACCCCTAGCAAATCGCCAAACGAAGATGAGGCTTCCCACAGATCCCCTTGAAGGTGAGTTGGCACTCTCCCGAGCGTAAATCCCACGCCAAGATAAAATCGGTGTGAGGCAAAATGTCTGGCGCAATTTTCCCCTTAAATTCCGTGCCAATCCAATATTCTGGCGCTCTGGCGAGATTAATCCCCAAACAGTGGCGCCAATTCTGCCCTCCTGGCGCTACTGTCAGCGCGAAAAGCGTGCCAATTCCCTTCTACTCAGGAAAAAAAAATTTCCAAGTCCGAGCCAGGTGTTCTGCAGTCCACCTGCTCAATTGAGCACAGAGCTCTTGTGTACACGTGGCCACAAAGGCACTTCAAGCCACACAGGGAATTCTACCACACAGGCAAGCTACCTACAAAGGCACTTCAGCCACAAAGGTGATAAAAGATCAGGCTCACCCAATCTGAGCTCTGATACCAAGATAAAATGTGAACAGAATTGAAAATAAAGAGATGTAGTTCTCAGGTGTGGCCTGCATCTAAAGACTACACTCACAAAAATAGAGAGATCACTCTCGTACACTCTATTATTCATCAATGAAAGATTACATCATTAAATACAATACTGGAAATCAGGAAGTTGCAACCACACTCCTAAACTCTAGGAACAAATCCTAAACTAAGGAGATACGTTACAACTATGTAACCATTTCTCCATTAATAAAAAATAATATTAATTATTTTCAACTGAAGGTTCTGCAAAAACTAGAGAATCATTCAAATCATCAGGATGGCCAGAAAAGAGTGAAATTGTTTGCTGGTAGCAAGGACGCCGAAGGTTCTGCAAAAACTAGAGCATCATTCAAATCATCAGGATGGTCAGAAAAGAGTTAAATTGTTTGACTTTTTTTTCTTGATAATCAACCTAATTCCCCATCTTTGCATCCACGTCCGAGCTTGGACGGCTGGCCTGCAGATTTGCTTATAAGGGAAAATGCATGAATTGCTGCCTCATCTTTGGCTTTCACACTCCATAAAGTGCTTATGATCCGTTGTTAATTTGGGTCTGATTCATTTGCTGTTTCCACTGCCAAGGGATAATCGGGATTAAGTTCACAGTATATCTTCACCATTTCGCTTTGAATGGGCGTTGGATACTGACCCCATGAGGACCCTCATGTGGCTGATGAAGTGGTGATGCCCAGATGGGTTATGAATTTTGTAAATCTAGTTAATGAAGACAGCCAACATAGCTAATGCTATGATAAATGACTGTGTCACTCTCCCTTGATATGTCTCCTAGTTGCAGATTAACTGCATTCTGACCTCCAGTGGAGAAAGAAAGCGGAAGCCACTACGAGAAAAGCTTTGTTGTTTGCACAGACTATAATATTTTGTTGAAGGCGATCCAATAATGGAGTTCCAAACCTGTCAAATTCCATTTCTGCTAGCTGGCGAGGATAGTGAGATTGAATGGACTGCAGTTTTCCAAAACTAATTAACCTAAATGATAATCAAGTTAGAGATTTTTTTGGGGGATCATTTGAGGAGCGATCATCAAGTGGTGAGCACTGGGTAGTGGCCAACCAGGTATGTGCCGAGTGGAGAGCACTGGGTAGTGACCAACTAGGTATGTACAGAACCTTTACTCTCCCCTCTATGATCGTAGACACCCTGGTTTTTCTGGATCTAGACACTTATTTATCTGGAACCACTGCTCTTCCATGACATCTGGCTATCCATTGTATGAACGCGTGACTCTGAACACTTTGGAGCATGTCCTTAGGCCTACATGTGCCTACTCTTTGAATAGCCATATATACATATCTTTGTCTAATCTCTGGTTTTCCTTCTGGAGTGATTTCCCCTGCTGTAAGGAAATCATTATTATTACACATCTCCTATTCATTCACTTTGCCTTACTTTTACTACGTGGTACATGGTGCTCGGTGATTCACACTCGGACTATGCTCGCTCCTCAGGTCAGTATATTCTACCAGCCCCAAATATAGTTTATATGGCTTCATAATTTTTCAAACCAATATAGTATTTACAGGCTTGCAGTTGATCATGGCTATTGTCTATCCTACGTATGTTTAGCGCATATCTGGTTTTTTCCATCACTTTGTTGGAGCATTCTTTTTGGTCCCTATCTATGTCTATTATGTTATAGACATTTTTCTTTATGTGGCTCATGGATATCCATGAATTTGAGGTTTCGGGTGCCATTCCGTGATGTGCACTTACACCAATATCAGTATGGAAACATGGAGGCGCACCCTCCACTGCCTGTAGCTGGTTTTTTCCCCTGTTTTCCATTTCGAGGCCCATCGATATATGGTTTTCCGATGTCTGTATCTCTAGCTTTTTGAATTTTCCGGACATGCAGAGGAGTCTAGATTTTTTGATCTGTGATCTTCATTCACTCCAGCCATTAATTCTTGTAGCCTCAATCTTCTCTTCCGATTTGCTGCTCATTTCGAGGTTGTCAGTGTATCGATGGTCGATCTCTCATCCCCATAAGCTGATTGAAGGGATGGTCCTGGTGGATGGACAATTATCCCTCTATTCCGCATTTATTTTTCCAGCTATATGGCCACATTCTGACTCTATAGATACTGTGGTTTCTCCCTCCTTTTCTGTACTTACATATATTTCTATAAGATCTTTCTCCTGTCAGTATATCCTTTGGGATCCTCGTCCTGATCTCTAGGTGTCAGATCTCCCCCCGTCATGGATTTCCACTCTGACCATTCTGCTGAGTCAGCCTTGGTCCGTGCAACTTTGGAAGTGGAAAAATCTCATGCCAGATATGCTCCTCAACAGGCTGGACTGACTCGCTGGAAGCTGATATCATACTTCCCTCTATTATGGAAGTGCCTCACCGGGATGTGGATTTTACTATTAAGCTGTGCACTAAAAATCACCGACCTGTCAAAACTACTTCGCCGCCTTCCGCCATCAACCTGGATGGCCCTTTATTAACAGACAGGATTATTAGCCTTCAGAAGAGGGCACTTATTGGTCGATGGTTTTTCCCTACAATGGAGGACTCTCAGATCAGAGAATGGATTGATGCCAGGTGGTCCCCCCTTCTGAAATACTCCCCTACCATTGTTCGCCTCATGAATAATTGGTATAGTTTCCACTTCCTCAATAGTGTTGACTTGGATATCATCTATTTGAAGCCCTGGGTGAAAAATAGAAGTTTCTTAGCTCTCCACAGATGGTTTATTGGTTTTGATCCTCTTCGATGCATGCCCCAGAACAACTATATTTGGCTCAAACTGCCTGGTCTGCCTCTTGACTTGTGTACCAGGGACTCCTTGACGAAAATTGGGAACGTTGTTGGGCGTTTCATATATGTTGACCCTCGGTGTATCGGTGCTAAAGACAAGAGGGTTGCCTGGGTTCACATTGAAAAAGATTTTAGGGGGGGTTTCGTGAGACTATTGAACTCTCCTGGGAGCTTTCCAAGTTCCATCAACGCTTAGACTTCTGGGGAGTGCCTTTCAGGTGCTCCAGCTGCCACAAAACATGACACCTCTATCCGAAGTGCCCTCGACGCCCGAGTGGTCGAATGAAGAAGAAGTCTGAATATTGCCCCCCCTTGGCGCAGGACAGTATCACTGTGGCATTCGACGAGCCTTCTTTCGGGCATTTTTCTTGGGCTCCTTTTTTATCCAACTACTCTCAACCTTCTCCTCATGGCCGCTCCCTGGAACGCTCTGCTAGCCTCCCTCCAACTAGAGCTATCTCTGATGACCCATTACATTGTTCTTCCGCTTTGTCTGTTGTTCGACTGAGATCCTCTACTGTATCTAAAACACCTTCTCTTTCCCCTAAGAGCCCGTCGGCCAAATTTTTGAGTTTCCCCCACGTTTCGCCACCCCATCCTCCTGTTTCCAACCATGAAGTTTCCCTCCCTCTTGAACAACCAAAGTCGATCGGCACCTACCCTTCTGCTGCCCTTTACATTTCATCCTCGACCCAATCTCCCCCTTCCCTCATCCGCTCCATCCCTATTCCCTTGCCTGGCGTATCCCCCATTACTAATCACTCTCCCATACCTGATCGCAAGGGAAAGGCGCTATATATCCCCGTCTCCCCTCCTCCATCCCCTCGATCATCCCCTCACAATTCCTTTGATCAGGATATCGTTCAGCTTCTCACAAAGGCATCCCTCAAACTATAGCCTTTAACCATCCATCGACCATCTCGCTCCCCCTCGCCTCACATTAGCCCCAAATCGGCGAGGAACATAACTATCAGACACAAGGAGAAGCGCGGCAGCAGACATTTCTTGGGACGAAAGGGTAGATTTGATCTGTCTTTTAATGGTCGATCCTTAATCGATATTCCTGTGACTAAACTTGCTATTGATGACCTTTCTGATTCTGGGCCTCTTAGAGCATGCCGGCCCATGGTGGATCCAAAATGATTGATATTCTATCCATGAATATTCGAGGCCTTGGTGATGAACCAAAATTCTTGGCCCTCAAACATCTTTTTGCTTCCTCGAATTCTAAAATGATTCTCATTCAGGAAACCATGCATGATTGCGCTCAGACCATCTCATACTTCAGACGTATGCTCCCGTCTTGGCACATGGTTGCCTCCAACGCTGTGGGCATGTCAGGTGGTCTGGCTGTATTATGGGACCCCAGGTGGATTTCTGCTGCTGCTTTTCAATGCTTTGCTGGCATCCTTGTGCTGGCACATGTCCGGGGGTCCCATGACCCCATCCACATATTGAACATATATGCGCCTTACAAAAACCGGACTCCTTTATGGAATTATCTGCTTTCTTCTGAACTTCTAGATATTGACTCATTGATTATTGGCGGTGACTTTAATTGTACTTTATGTAGTGACGAGATATGGGGTAATGGCAGGATTTTTGACCCTATGGGAAGACATATCCGGGAATCTATTTTCCAAAAAAATTTCATTGATCTACTGTCGGTTGATCATGGTCCAACCTGGGACAATGGGCGATCCAACAGTTCATATCTGGCAAAAAGAATCGACAGATTCATGTTACATGAGCATCTGCTTGAAAAATATGGGCCGCCATCTATGAATATTTTCCCAGCCTTTATATCTGATCATCGGCCCATATTCATTCAATGGAAACAGGAGGAACGCAGAAGGGGTTACCCCTTCAAATTCAATCGCACCTGGTTAGCTGATGATATGTTCAACTCATTTATAAAGGATACTTGGATACATTCTCCCAATCTGGACATAGACTCTCCTCGGAGTTTCATCGACCGCCTTCAAGACCTACGTATGGAGGTAAAGAAATGGCAAAAGGTGAAGGCAACAACAAATAAAAAAGAGCTATCAGAGATTAACTTGGAATTAGAGCAATTGTCTTCCCTCATTAAAAATCCCCCTGTGGTGACCTCCATCAGAATTTGGATCTGGGAATTAGAAAAAAGAAAACAACGGATTTTATAGCAAGAAGAAAATTCGTGGAGGTTGAAGAGCCGGGCTTTATGGCTCCAAGAAGGGGATAAAAATACCAAGCTTTTCCACAGGTTTGCCAATAAAAGGAGGGAAACAAATACTATTTGGACTATCAAGGATGAACAGGGAAGCTCACACTCCATGCAGAAGGCCATATCCAGGGAGGCTGTTAAATATTTTAAAAAGGCTTACAGTGTGGTTTCTGTATATGATTTCGAGGATGTTCTGTGGGGCATACACCCTTTTCCCATTATGTTTGATGAAGGACAGAACAATCCCCTTTTTGCTGAGGTTACAGAAGAAGAATTATTGGCAACAATGAAATCTTTCCAGAAAGATAAGTGCCCCGGGCCGGATGGGTGGACCATCGATTTCTTCATACATTTCTTTGATTTATTTAAATATGATATCCTCAAGATGGTTGAGGATTCAAGGAAGCAGGGCACCATCAGTCAGAAGATCTCCTCTACATTTATCGCCCCAATTCCTAAGAAAAATAGCACATCCACCATTGATGATTTCCGATCCATATCTTTGTGCAACGTATTGTACAAGATCATATCTAAGATCATTGCAATGCGCATCAGGGATACTCTATCTCAGCACCTGTTTTCAGAACAACACTGATTCCTTAAAGACAAAAACATTCTAGAAGCAGTGGCTCTCACATAGGAATGCCTACACTCTATGCATTGCAGAAAACTAGATGCAACCCTATTGAAGATCGAGCTAAAGAAGGCATACGACTGTGTGAGTTGGGACTTTATAAGATTCCTACTAGCAAAGATAGGACTTGATATCAGATGCATTCGATGGGTCATGGCTTGTATAGTGGATGTAAATTATGCAGTCCTCATTAACGGTGTGCCAACTCCGTTTTTCAATCAGCCAGGGGACATTGCCAGGGCTGCTCCCTATCTCCACTAATCTTAATTCTTATTATGGAAACGTTGATCTTACATATTAAAATGGCTATCCATCATGGGAGATATTTGCCTCTTCCCATTTGCAAGGAGATTTCCATGTCACACTCCCTTTTTGTGGACGATATCCTCCTGTTTGCCATGTTGTGCAGATCTACATGGGAATGTCTTTTCAATATTTTGGAAAGATTCAAGAGAGCCACCGCCTAAACATTAACGACACAAAATCATCTTTCCATGTCACTGATACAGATTGAGAGGTTATATCATATCTTGTTGAATTATTCCACATCAAGGCGTTTCCTATCAGGGTGGGTCTCAAATATCTTGGATTTAATTTGAAACCTGTGAGTTACAAAGCTGCTGACTGGTCATGGATTGTAAACCGATTCTACAAGAAAATATGAACATGGGAATACAGAAGCTTGTCTATAGGAGGACGTGCCACACTTGCCCAAGCCGTGTTGGTCCAAATCATGGTCTTTTGGGCTCTTTTATTCTATATCCCGACATCTACTATCAACTGTCTAAACAGAATGATAGAAAATTTCATTTGGGGCGGGCAGAAGGAAAAGACTAAATACCATCTATGTAGACTGGAAAAGCTATCCCGGCCAAAATCGATGGGAGGATGGGGCTTAATGGATTTACAATCTTTTAGAAGAGCACTGCTGTGTAAAACTATGTGGAATGCACTTGCGGGGGAATCTCTCTGGAGTAAAACCATCAGAGCTAAATATTTGTATGGCCTCGACATCATTTATTGGTATAGACAAAACTCTTTCGGTGGCACCAGTGGTTCTATCATCTGGAGGGGGTTCAGAAGATTACTGCCATTTTTTCGGAAAAACTTGATTTGGAATTTCCATTCGGGTTCTAAGATCATCATCGACATTGATGAATTTGCCAGTATGGGTGTGCCGATCCATATCCCCCCACCACTATTGAGATATCTACACAGCATCGGACATTTTTTCTGGGCAAGCGTTATAAAAAAATGGGACGGCAGGACCCCGATATGGAAAACTACTGCAGAATTAAAACTTCCTGGTGCTCTTGTACCACAATGGAACACTGTCGCCCATGCCCTACAATCTTCCAGAATATATCGTTCGATGGACAATGATAGTATCAACTTGAGAGGTTTCGGTGGCTATTTAGAGGTCAGCGTCAGGCACATATACCTACAGATTTTACATACGGATTGGGACTCGAGCGAAATTATCTTTCCGCCTGCTTTATGGAAATCTGGTTGCCCACTAAAAATTATTATCTTCGCTTGGCTAGTATTTTATGGCAGGAACCTCACCTGGGAGAATCTTTAGAAGCGTCAGTGGTATGGGCCTGCTATCTGTTCACTTTGTGGATTAGATACTGAAAATAACTTACGTATATTCCTTCAATGTCCTCAATCCAATATGATCTGGCATCTCTTAGCTACACAATTTGGTTTCGATATGGCCAATGCCTCTTCCATCTGCGAGGCCTTTTATTCATGGAGCAGCATGCACTGCAAGTGGAGGCCGCTTCCTTTGATTACTATTTGGACCATCTGGAAATGGTGCAACCGTATTATTTTTGAATCCATAAAGGACCTGATTAATACAATCTATGAATCCATCCTTTCACTATTTGAAGCTATTGCTTGGCCACATCAACCCACTGTCAAACAATGAAGGAACCTGATGCACAATGAATGCTATCATTATCCATATGTTTTTTTTGATGGCACAACCCAACGAAACATTTGTGCCTGTGGAATTCACATTATTCCGGAAGAAGGTCAATCTTATGATAGTCATTGGAATGGAGGTCCCAATACAAACAGCAAAGCGGAGATTATGGCCCTGGCTAGTCTCATTGCTTTCTCTTATTTCCTTGGCATCAAAAACCTTCACATTTATGGAGACTCCAAAGTCACCATCGATCATGTTCTGTCCAAATGCCGAATCAGAAATATACACCTTTCAGGCTGGTTAAACAGGATTGTGGATTGGTGGAGCAGCAGGAGGGACTACACCATCTCCCATATTCCCAGAGGAAAATCTCAAAGAGCAGACATTTTGTCTAAGCAGGGACTTACTTCACCGCCGGGCATATGGAGACTACAGATTACTGTGGACAACTATGCCTACCAAATCCAAGATTTCACTATGTAGGGTACACAATTCACAATTTTGTGAAGCCATCAGATAAGTTTTTTGTCCTCCTACTTATGTCTCACACATATGTGGTATCTTTACTATATATAGGCCCATTGTATTATCACACAAATTGGTCTGATGTTTATTCTACACTCTTTATGTATCAATTTTTTGGTCTAGATCCACATAACCATCGCCATGTGATCTATGGTTCCATATATCTCCTATCAGTACAGTCACCATATCTATTATGTTATACATGTTCTTTTTTTATATTGATAAAACAAATACCATACAGCTTCTTTTATGCTGAAAAAGAAATATTTTGTTGAAGGCCTGGTCTTGTTTATGACTTTTAAATTCTCAAATATTAGTGATTTGCTAACATTCAGATTTTTAATTTCTATGCAGGGGTAGCGATTGGATTAGGCAAGCAAGCTCGCATTGTGTCAGTGACCCTTGTGTGCTACTATATTATTGGTGCTCCATTTGGGATGTTATTAGGTTTCTTATTTCATATGGGAATAAAGGTGATCAAAATTTACATGAAATTCTTGGTTTTACTGGAATTGAAGCTTCAAATTATTTATAGACATTCTTTTTATTTCAAGAGAAAAACCTTCTTCCATATATTTACGTAGGCGTTGACAATATCTAAATTTAATCATATAATAAATTTTGGTAACTTTTTAGGGGATTTGGATAGGCTTACTTTGCGGAAGTACAATTCAAATTATTGCACTTGGATTGATTTTGTGGCGAATGAATTGGGATAAGAGGTAAGGTTTTCTTGCTGATTTATGATTATTATCGATGGAATAAAAATTTACATTAAAATATTTTTTTTTCTCTGTTATTTGTTTAACAGATATATAGGGTAAGTATTTATTCATTTATTATTAAATTAATTAATAAAGTTTGATGGTGTTTTATTATTAATTTTTTTTTTTCTTTATTTTCAGGACTTATGGCCAATCGAGGAAGAATAATGTTATTGATGACATCATGCCAATCGAGTGAGAATAATGTTATTCATGACATCTTTTCTAAAGTGCTCAAAGCATATATTTAATTTGAAATTTTATATAAATAATATAAATAAGAAAAGTGAAGCATTCTGGTTTTATTTTGTAATTCTAGCTAGATTATTGAAGTTAGATTAAGTGTTTGAGTTGAAAGCCTTGTTTTTTTTGGTTTTATGTATTATATTTAATTGTATGAAATAAAATAATAATCTAATTTTAATGTCATTAATGTATGAAACCCATGGTTTATGGGACAAGTGATTTGAACTTGTAATCCATTAGGGGGAAGAACATGTTGTTAACTATTAGACTCATTCAATCTATACTAAACCCACTAGTTAGTTTGACTATATGGCATTTACATGCATTGAAATAATAAAATATAATAAGAAATTGTATACTTAGGTCAACTTATAGCTCATTGTAGATCCTTGATTTATGAATGTATATGTAACTAGCATTTGCACCAAATGTTACAAAGAAAACGCCGTAAGGCATAAACTCGAAAAGAATAGTGAGATATAGAAGATCATTAAATATAAAAATTAGTAAACAAAATATAATAAATTGTTGGGGTAATTCTGTGAAGTCTTTACAAACAAATTCATTGTTTTTGTAAGCCATAATCACGCTCTTTAGGTAAGGTACAAAATCTTTTTTATCAGGAGAAGGACATTGAAAATTTTGAAGAGACGTCTATGAAATTGGGTGAGCTGAATTATATAATACAAATACTCTTTCCAATTTAAAAAATAAGAGTGGCAATATGTGCTCCTGTAGACTTTTGTAACAATCTTGCACAATTTTAATTGAAGGAGACTTTCTCAAGGATGAAATGCAACTTTACAAGACTTTTGTAACAACCTTGCAAAACTTTAATTGAAGAAGACTTTCTCAAGGATGAAATGCAACTTTACAAGAAGTAGAAGGTAAAACCATAGCATGCCCTTATAACATGCCCTTATGACCTATGGCATCAAATTTGCAAAGGAAGTGAATTAATACCAATGAATTACTATCAAGATTTCCCAAAATATTTACTGATTTGCAGAAATGAAGGATCCTAAGAAATGAAATTGATTAGCACACCATTACAATGCAAAACTAAGTAAACTATGAATTCAAGAAAATTGATACGTGCTTTAATATCTCAATGCTACTGTGTATCAAACCAAAAAAACAGTGCAAGAAAGACAAAAATAACACACGACACAGAAACAAAACTCTACCCTTGAAACTAAATGCTGGAAAACCAACAAATGATATATCCTGACACCACAAACATGTCCTCATGTGCTTCCAAACCACTGGGAAGAAACCCCATTTACGGAGACAAACCATAACTCCAACCTCTCGTCAACTTTGAATGTTGAAAGCATGCCAAATTGATTATCTGCCTTTAGTGCTTTAGAAATGTCTCAAATATAAGCTCTAGATCTGCCAATTACTTATGGTGATTCGGTAGATTCTGATGAGGATATTGATGAAGGTCAAGCAACTAAAGTAGATGCTCTATCCAGACTGCCTATTAGTGTGAGAACAAGTGAAAATGAACTTTTAAGATTGAAAATCATGATGAACTCTCTTCTAATTGGTTACCATAATTGTCACAATATTTATGTGCATACCCCATGGCCAATAGAGTGAGTGCCCAAGCTGTCATGGAGGAAGAAACACTGGAAGCCAAGCTCTGGGCACCCCAAATCTGGAGATGATGGAATCTTGAAAGGCATGAAGCAGCTCCTACAATTGCAGATATCAAAGAAAAAATAACCATGAAACTCGTTGCTTCATTCCCCACTGGAAAATAGATTGGAGAAATCCCTAGAGGAAGAGCTCTTCCATGAGTTGCAAGTCAATCATGTAGTCATTTAGAAACACACTTCTTCATATAGTTATCCCAAAAAACACACTATGTATGGAAGGAAAAAGAAAAATTGTGATTCATCTAGAGATTTATGTGAACCTTGAATTAATAAAAGTTCAAAAATGAAAAAAAAAAACTTGAGACACAGTGGCAACAACTGATATATCTTGACACCATGAACATGTCCTCATGTGCTTCCAAACCACCCAAAAGAAACCCCATGTACACAGACAAACCACAACTCCAGCCTCTCGTCAACTTTGAATGTTGCAAGCATGCCAAATTGATTATCTGTCTTCAGTGCTTCAGAAATGTCTCAAATATCAACTCTAGATCTGCCAGTTACTTATGGTGATTCAGTAGATTCTGATGAGGATATTGATGAAGGTCAAGAAAATAAAACAGATGCTCTATTCGGACTACCTATTAGTGTGAGAACACGTTAAAATTAACTTTGAAGATTGAAAATCACGATGAGCTCATCTTCTAATTGGTTACCATAATTGTCACAATATTTATGTGCTTACCCCATGGCCAATAGAGTGAGTGCCCAAGCTGTCATGGAGGAAGCAGCACTAGAAGCCAAGCTTTGGGCACCCCAAATCTGAAGATGATGGAGTCCTGAATGGCATGAAGCAACTCCTACAATTGCAGCTATCAAAGCAAAAATAACCATGAAACCCATTGCTTCATTCCCACCAGAAAATATATTGGAGAAAACCCTAGAGGAAGAGATCTTCCATGACCTACAAGTAAATCATGTAGTCATTTAGCAACACACATGAATATTTAGCCCAAAAAACACACTTATGTATGGAAGAAAAAAAAAATGTGATTCATCTAAAGATTTATTTGAACCTTGAATTAAGAAAAGTTCAAAAATGAAAAAAAAAAAAAACTTGAGACGTAGTGGCAACAACTGATATATCATGACACCATGAACATGTCCTCATGTGCTTCCAAACCACCGGAAAGAAACCCCATGTACACAGACAAACCACAACTCTAGCCTCTCATCAATAGTTGATTATCTGTCTTCAATGCTTTAGAAATGTCTCAAATATCAGCTCTAGATCTGCTAGTTACTTATGGTGATTCAATAGATTCTGATGAGAATATTGATGAAGGTCAAGAAACTAAAATAGGTGCTCTATCCAGAGTGCCTATTAGTGTGAGAACACGTGAAAAATGAACTTTTAAGATTGAAAATCATGATGATCTCATCTTCTAATTGGTTACCATAATTGTCACAATATTATGTGCTTACCCCATGGCCAATAGAGTGAGTGCCCAAGTTGTCATGGAGGAATCAGCACTGGAATCCAAGCTCTCGGCACCCCAAATCTGGAGATGATGGAGTCTTGAAAGGCATGAAGCAACTCCTACAATTGCAGCTATCAAAGAAGAAATAACCATGAAACCCATTGCTTCATTCCCGACCAGAAAATAGATTGGAGAAAACCCTAGAGGAAGAGCTCTTCCATGACCTGCAAGTCAATCATGTAGTCATCTAGCAACACACATGAATATTTATCCCAAAAAACACACTATGTATGGAAGGAAAAAGAAAAAGTGTGATTCATATAAAGATTTATTTGAACCTTGAATTAAGAAAAGTTCAAAAACGAAAAGAAAAAAAACTTGAGACACACTGGCAACAACGGATATATCCTGACACCATGAACACGTCCTCATGTGCTTCCAAACCACCCGAAAGAAATCCCATGTACACAAAAAAACCACAACTACAGTCTCTTGTCAACTTTGAATGTTGCAAGCATTCCAAATTGATTATCTGTCTTTAGTGCTTCAGAAATGTCTCAAATATCAGCTCTATATCTGTCAGTTACTTATGGTGATTCGGTAGATTTTGATGAGGATATTGATGAAGGTCAAGAAACTAAAACAGATGTTCTATCTAGATGAGCTCATCTTCTAATTGGTTACCATAATTGTCACAATATCTATGTGCTTTAGCTACTATTCCCAAAACCTATTAGAAACTGAATAACCATCCACCTTCAAATATATTCTTAATCTGAATATTTGTACAAAGAGAGCTTTGGGTGGATCAAAATCAATTCCCCAACCTTTGATTTTACCCAACTATGAGATAGGCGCAAGACAACAAATGGTTATTACAGGCTAAAATTAGGTGATTCTAATCCCCAAAAGACATATGAAATATTACTTGATGATTATTTGACTCTTATAATAAGTGATATTGTTCCCATAACATTAATTTGATTGATTTCACATTTCCCCCAAATCTAGGCGTGGTTTAGAAATGTGAGAAAATTGTGCCATTTTTACAAGTTAGGCTTCAATAACCATGCATATCTTCCAAACCATGATGAATATTGGGAAACTATCTAATAATTTACTAATGCTCCTTAATCCATAAGACTGATATTCCATACTCATCGTTTCTGTTCAAGTTGAACAAGCTCTGGAGGTGTAGTTCCTCCACGACCTACAATTCAATCATGTGGTCATTTAGAAACACACTTCTTCATATATTTAGCCCAAAAAACACACTATGTATGGAAGGAAAAAGAAAAATTGTGATTCATATAGAGATTTATGTGAACCTTGAATTAATAAAAGTTCAAAAATGAAAAAAATAAATACTTGAGACACAGTGACAACAACTGATATATCCTGACACTATGAACATGTCCTCATGTGTTTCCAAACCATCAGAAAGAAACCCCATTTACACAGAAAAACCACAACTCCAACCTCTCGTCAACCTCGAATGTTGCAAGCATGCTAAATTGATTATATGTCTTCAATGCTTCATAAATGTCTCAAATATCAGCTCTAGATTTGCCAGTTACTTATGGTGATTCGGCAGATTCTGATGAGGATATTGATGAAGGTCAAGTAACTAAAACAGATGCTCTTTCCGGACTGCTTATTAGTGTGAGAACACGTGAAAATGAAATTTTAAGACTGAAAATCATGATGAGCTCATCTTCTAATTGGTTAACATAATTGTCACAATATTTATGTGCTTACCCCATGGCCAATAGAGTGAGTGCCCAAGCTGTCATGGTGGAAGTAGCATTGGAAGCCAAGTTCTGGGCACCCCAGATCTGAAGATTATGGAGTCATGAAAGGCACGAAGCAACTCCTACAATTCCGGCTATCAAAGCAAAAATAGCCATGAAATCTGTTGCTTCATTCCCCACCGGAAAATAGATTGGATAAAACCCTAGAGGAAGAGCTCTTCAACAAGCTGTAAGTCAATTATGTAGTCATTTAGAAACACACATCTTCATATATTTAGCCCAAAAAACACAGTATGTATGGAAGGGAAAAGAAAAATTGTGATTCATCTAGAGATTTATGTGAACCTTGAATTAATAAAAGTTCAAAAATGAAAAAAAAATAAAAAATCCTTGAGACAAAGTGGCAACAACTGATATATCCTGACACCATGAACATGTCTTCATATGCTTCCAAACCACTCGAAAGAAACCCCATGTACACAGACAAACCACAACTCCAGCCTCTCATCAACTTTGAATGTTGCAAGCATGCCAAATTAATTATTTGTCTTTAGTGCTTCAGAAATGTCTCAAATATCAGCTCTAGATATTCGAGTTACTTATGGTGATTCAGTCGATTCTGATGAGGATATTGATGAAGGTTAAGAAACTAAAACAGATGCTCTGTTTGGAATGCCTATTAGTGCGAGAACACATGAAAATGAACTTTTAATATTGAAAATCATGATGAGATCATCTTCTAATTGGTTAACATAATTGTCACAATATTTATTTGCTTACCCTGACTTATTTCTTCTTTTCTTTGTTCGGTAGCCTTCCTTATTTTCCTTCTCTCATTGGGCCATTGGTTGAGCTCCTAGTGCTCTTCTTGGTGAAGAGGCAACCCACACTGAGTCCACCCACAAAATCTTTGAACATAGCTGCAACAACAAAATCAACCCCAGCCCACACCAACTCCACGGCTCACTGCAACTTGCAGCTACAACTATGTTATGTTGAAATAAGTGACCATAAGCTTGCAGTGTGAACCGCTTTGAAAAAAATCGGTTATATATGCCATGGAACAAGAGCATGACCTGTCCTCTCATCTCCTGTACAAAAGAATCAACCTATCATGTACAAAATAAATCAAGTAAGACTGCAAAGAATAATCACTTTCCTACATTGTAAGAAAAAATTGGTGTACACTTCAGAGAGTGATTTGTCATTCGTGTTACAAAAGAAATATCAATAACAGAATAACAAAAATAACAATAACAGAATAACAAAAATAACAATAACAGAATAACAGAAATACAAATAATAGAATAAAAGAAATATCAATAACAAAAATTTTCTGAATGTAATATCATAGAATATGTCAAGTTGTAGATTACAAGTTCCAACAAAAACATATATGAAAGAACATGCATCGAGACAATGAAACAACAGAAACCATGGATTTAAGGAAAAAGTCCTAAGCAGTGTTATAATGCATCAACTATATTCTTTGGGCATTGATGGCATCAAATGATGAAGAAGAATGCATGTCTTGAATCTTGATTTTGATGCCATAAATATTTTAAGCTACAATCTTTCATGCAAATGAGATAGTCATTCATGTAACTTTGTGTGATGGGCTCCCTGTTATATCACTATTTAGTGTTCCTTCAATGACTATTTCCTATTTTGGATCTCTACCATAAACCAAAGCAACATAAAAACCATTAAATCTTGATAAAAAATATACATTGTTACAAAGGGGCAACACTAAAGTCTGCTGCAATAATGACGCTGTAATCTAGTTACTATTCCCAAAACCTATTAAAAACTGAATGACCGTCCACCTTCAAATATATTCTCAATCTAAATATTTGTACAAAGAGAGCTTTGGGTGGTTCAAAATCAATTCCCCAAACTTTGATTTTACCCAACTATGAGATAAGGGCAAGACAACAAATGGTTGTTATAGGCCAAAATTAAGTGATTCTGATCCTCAAAATACATATGAAATATTTCTTGATTATTATTCAACTCTTAAAATAAGTGATATTTGTTCCCATAACATTAGGATTATTGATTTCACATTTCCCCAAATATTAGCTCTAGATCTGCCAGTTACTTATGGTGATTCGGTAGATTCTGATGAGGATATTGATGAAGGTCAGGAAAATAAAACAGATGCTATGTCTGGACTGCCTATTAGTGTGACAACAAGTGAAAATGAACTTTATTAATGAAGGTTAAGAAACTAAAATAGATGCTCTGTCTGGACTGCCTATTAGTGTGAGAACACGTGAAAATGAACTTTTAAGATTGAAAATCATGATGAGCTCATCTTCTAATTGATTACCATAATTGTCACAATATTTATTTTCTTACCCTGACTCCATGACCCACATAGCTGCAATAACAATGTAAAGACTTAGCTCCTCTATTCTTTGTTCGGTAGCCTTCCTTCTTTTCCTTCTCCCGCAGAGCCATTGGCTAGGCTCCTAGCTCTCTTCTTGGTGAAGAGGCAACCCACACTGAGTCCACCCACAACAACTTTAAACATAGTTACAACAACAAAATCAACCCCAGCCCACACCAACTCCACGGTTCATTGTAACTCGCAGCTACAACTATGTTGTTGCAGCTACAACTATGTTATGTTGAAATAAGTGACCATAAGCTTGCAGTCTGAACCGCTTTGAAAAAAATCGGTTATATATGCCATGGAACAAGAGCACAACCTGTCCTCTCATCTCCTGTACAAAAGAATCAACCTCTCATGTACAAAAGAAATCAGGTAAGATTGCAAAGAATAATCACTGTCCTACCTTTTAAGAAAAAATTGGTGCACACTTCAGAGAGTGATCTGTGATTTTTGGTACAAAAGAAATATCAATAACAAAATAACATAAATACCAATAACAAAATAAAAGAAATATCAATAACAAAAATTATATGAAAGTAATATCATAGAATAAGTCAAGTTGTAGATTGCAAGTTCCAACAAAAACATATATGAAAGAACATTCCTTGAGTCAATGAAACAACAGAAACCATGGATTTAAGGAAAAATTCCTAAGCAGTGTTATAATGCATCAACTATATTCTTTGGGCATTGATGGCATCAAATGATGAAGAAGAATGTCTGTCTTGAATCTTGATTTTGATGCCATAAATATTTTAAGCTACAATATCTCATGCAAATGGTATAGTCATTCACGTAATGTTAGGTGATGGGCTCCATGTTATATCACTACTTAGTGTTCCTTCAATAACTACTTCCTATTGTGGATCTCTACCACAAACCAAAGCAACATAAAAACCATTAAATCTGATCTAATCTAGCTGTGATTAAATAAAGTGGTAAAGAATAATTGGAAATATAAAGCATACTAAAAGGAATTAAAAACATATAAATAAATGTATATAGATATTAGAAATTATAACATCTACATGTTAACTCATACCTAAGCTATCAAAAAAATAAGAAAATATATTAATATTAGAGAAATGGCATCATGTCTTGATGAAAAATAAACACTGTTACAAAGGGGCAACACTAAATTCTGTTGCCATAATGAAGCTGTAATCTAGCTACTATTCCCAAAACCTATTAAAAAATGAATGACCATCCACCTCCAAGTATATTCTCAATTTGAATATTTGTACAAAGAGAGCTTTGGGTGGATCAAAATCAATTCTCCAAACTCTGATTTTACCCAACTATGAGATAGGGGCAAAACAACAAATGGTTATTACAGGCCAAAATTAGGTGATTATGATCCCCAAAATACATGTGAAATATTACTTGATGATTTTTCGACTCTTAAAAAAAGTGGTATTTGTTCCCATAACATTAAGATGATTGATTTCACATTTCCCCGAAATCTAGGCGTGGTTTAGAAATGTGAGAAAACTGTGCCATTTTTACAAGTTGGGCTTCAATAACCATGCATATCTTCCAAACCATGATGAATATTGGGAAACTATCTAATAATTTACTAATTCTCCTGATCCATAAGACTAATATTCCATACTCATTGCTTCTGCTGAAATTCAATAAGCTCTGGAGGTGTAGTTCCACTTTGTCAATTGCAAAATGTTTCTGTAACCTTCATTGAATACATGATTCAACCATGGCCATGTAGCTCTTGACAAAATAGTTGTTGTAGCATGAGAAAATATTCTTAGTGCTGGAACTCAAACTACCATCATCCAAAAAAGGTTTATATAGTTCTTCCTCTATTTCTTCAACAATGGTGATGTGTGTAACCACTTTGAGGACTGATGTTGAAAGAAACCCACTAGCATGGACTATTGTCAATGCAAAAATTACATCAAAATAAAGAACACTACATGGATAAGGGGTTGTAGGTATGAACTTGGTGAGTACAGAAATCATATTTTTTATGATCTAATAGAGTCATGGAAACTTTTGATTTCTTAAAGCTTTGACCTTGTCATGTCCAACTATTGCTCCAAACATAATCCATTAAAGTGCTTGAACTAGTGTACACATTATCCTGTGGATAGGCATTTTTTTCTCAAGGTATAGTCTTCCATATCCCCAAAATTACAATTCCAAAAACCGATGTTGATAAGGATGAAAATTTGTATTGAATACATGGAGCCATCAACACATATCTTAGCCACCCCACAATCTTAAAGCATAATACTCATTCCTTGCTAATTGATAACAAGACTATGAGCTGTGAATAAATATGATGAAAATAAGATTTCTAATCTACTTGTTTCCTGGTTCATTCATATTCATACCACAACCTCAAACTACCCTACAACATTTCACACGTCCTTTCTTTTTTATGATTTATCACAAATTGTGATAGGGTCTTAGCCTTTCATGAAACTTCAAAAAAATTGAGAAATCTTACAGTGTACGTTATAAGGTTGTGGATACGATTAAGGTAGTTGTATGGTAGGCATATTGTAGCATAATGAGGGGTTGTAATTAGGAACGAAAGGGGAATGACAAGCATATGAAACAAAATGATAAATTTCTTTTTCCCCAATAAATCAAATGAATTAAAAATATTTTACCTTATAATTGTTTATTTACCCATACTTAGTTGAGTCTAAATATGATGAGGCTATAAAGACCATCAAATTTGATTTTATCAAATGAAAAAGTCCTTGGAACCACTACTATGACTAAAGAAGGTTGGGCTGCTAGAATTGAATGTTTGGTGTTGATAACATTACTGAAAAAGTGATAGTTTTGGTAATTAAATTGGTTATGCCAGTCACTGAAAGAAATGGAAGGTACACTAATTTTGATATGTTGATCCATACTTTGATGATTATCGAAAGCTAGAGTTCTGGTAAATGGGTTATGATAACTAATTTTGGCTTCAAGGCTTGTGCATTTAGCTGCTAGTCAATGGTTGAATAGAGGCTAAAAGGATATACTAAATGGCATACAAACCTTCTTGTTTTGAAGAAAATAAAATTAATACCATTTTCCTTAACTAGATCATTTTTCTATATGCTTCAATCAACCATTTCATTTGTCATGAAAGTACAATGAAACTAATTAGATTTACTAGAAAAAACAATTAAGACATACCAGTGGACATCTTCATGAAATTGATCATACTTCTTGAAAAATCATATAGTCAGTAAAAAACCCAAATACTGAATAACATGTTACATAACAGAAAAAATTCATATATTGATCCATGAAAGAGTGGATGGAGCTAAATCCAAATTATGCTCAGGAAATAAGGTCTTTCTTGCAAAATCCACAAAATATTTGAACCCTATAGTTTAGAGTTCATGTGGACCAACAACAACATTTTAAAACCTACAAGACCTAGAGCATTATGTTACTCTGTTACTGTTGCCAAGGTTCCCGATGATAAAGATAGCACTTTAGGTGGGAAAAAAGATAAAAAAGCCACGAGGAAACAAATTTGACATGGAACACCGGATATTAAGCACTACGAAGTCAAGCCTTTTGATCTCTATAGCCTAGGGGAGACTTTTGAAAAGTGAACAAAATAAGAATCAAATCCATGATCTACCCCTGGTAGCCAGGTTGCTTCACCATTGAGTTATATCATCCATTATATGAAAGTAATATCATAGAATAAAAAATTAGTAAGTACTAGTATAGTAAGTGTGGTAAAAGGTGTCATTGAGATCCCATCCAGCAATAGCACCCACTTATATTGTGGCAAAGGATGTCATTGAGAGCCCATCTAGCAATAGCACCCAGAACAAGAAACATGCAGAAATTCAACATTAGCAGAAAAACCGGAAGAGACTTCACCACTCCCAATGCCATTATAATTATAAAACTATGATTCTTTTACAAACTATAAGTACTGAAAAAATGGGGCTTAATTTGGAGATGGAAAATGACCAATTACAAATCTATACCATGCACTAGATTCTTAATTTGTAGAGGATGAGATCAAGCTGACAACAATGATGGCTCGAGATTTTCCGGACTGCCTATTAGTTTGAGAACACGTGAAAATGGTCATGAACTTTCTGGCGTTGTAGATTCCATAAGAAGTGATTTCTGTGTTCATCATTTGCCAGAAGGTCAACATTTTTCCTACATATTAGGTGCAAAAATAAAGATAGAAGAAATGATAAATCTCAAATTTCCTTTATAGTAGAAAATTAATAAGCTAGAGAAAGGTATTACATACCTGCAAAAAGAACTGGTTGAAACTTAACTCACAGATCTCAAACCCTACAAAAGCTCGCATGGCCTTCAATATATCATCGACCCCGCTTATGGTAAATGACCTGCCTTCCTCTAAATTGAGCACTTTAACGACCCCATTGTTCGCCAATAACGAGTACCTGCATAATCGCACACCTAAACCCACTGCCTTATCGCTTAAATCAACATAAACCTCGATGGCCTTCGTGAATTTACCATTTCCATCAGAGAGCAACAGAACTTTGTTATTATCTCCTCCAATCCCAAGATAATCCACTCAAAGGATGCCTTCGTTTACAGTAGCGAAGGTGATTAAATCCACGCCCTCAGCCCTAAGCTTGTCCACCTATGATGCCCTTAGCCCTAAGTTCACCCACCTCTAATGAAGTTGGGTACATGATTTTGAGAACAAGTTAGAGCGAAGGCTCCCAAAACCGCAAGGAGGATGAAGGAGGGAAATGCGTTGTGAAGGAAGCAGCACCTGGAAGTAGTGGTGAGCAAGAGCGATCTAGGTAATGTCGAGCAAGTGCGAGTTTGATATGAGCGTGCGAGTATAATTTTTAACTAACTTAATACGGGTCAAATGAATCGGATGGCTCAAACTATTTTAATCACCTAACACTTAAATCAAGGGCCCACGAATGTACACGCACTGTGAGAGGGGAGTTTATTTCAAAGGGGAACGCCTTATGGTGTAATGATGAAATGATTATAAGTACTACAAACATGGTCTAGGTAAGAATGACCACTAACGATATAACTATGTACTTTGAATGATATATATATATATATATATATATCATTCAAAGTACATAGTTATATCGTTAGTGGTCATTCTTACCTAGACCATGTTTGTAGTACTATATATATATATATATATATATATATATATATATATATATATATAGAGAGAGAGAGAGAGAGAGAGAGAGAGAGAGAGAGAGAGAGAGAGACACACACACACACACACACACACACACACACTAATGGCTACAAATGAAGAAGGAAAGGGGGCTACGAATCCACAAGAAAGGAGGAAAGGGGGTTAAGAGATAATATATTATTTTATTGTTTCTCACCTTTATCCTAAGCTATCTAACCTTTGACTAAGATTATTTAATTATTCATGAATCTGGATGTCAGTTGTTCCAACATATAAACTTATGTCAACTTCCCATTGAGGTATGTGGCTTATCCTTTGAATTTAATATATAGCTTATGTTGTTATGGATGTAAGCACAATATCATCATTCTCATTCATTCTTCTCTTGGTTCTCTCTCTACTCTTATGTTTACATATTGTGACCATGTACTATTGCCATAATCATGTGGCAACCATGAGAAGAATTCATGAATGAAAACTGGAGAGAAAGGAAGCCATGGTTGACAACCAAATTCCTTAGTTCCCAACGTTAGAGATTTCTTGGTTAATCTGCACTAGAGCACTAAAGAAAGTGGAATAGTTTGAGAGACCGGTTAGAAAAGAAGGGGATCTAATTCCTTGTGTTATGTGGGTCAATTGGGAAAGAGTGTGATTGGTTGAAATATGATTGGTGTCTCTAGTATGGGTTATAGTGTTAATTCCCATCATAAGAGCTCTATATTGGGTTAAGTGAGAGGAATTAGAATCAATTCATATATTTTTTCCCTTTTAGATTTATAGTCCTAGTTTAGGGGTGGCCTTTGTGATACAGAGTACATGTGAGATAACGAGTTTATGGTTGGGTAGAACATTCTTCATTGTAACAAGTTGGTGAATAATTCTCAGATAAAAGTATTTTTTACTTATTTATGAGTTGCAATTATTATTGTTCTGCCTATATATGAATTTACTTGTCATTTTATGATTTGTTTGTGTTTACATGAAATTAATTTAGCATATTATGAATTGTATTAGATGAATTACATTCCTAAATAAAGTTTCCTAAATTTAATTGTTGCTTAAAATTGTTTTAAATTGTGGATTATAATGCATTATGAGGCATTGTGTATGCTACATAGTGTGTTTTGCAACTTATTAGATAACTATTTATACCATGAATATGATTATGTGAGGCAATTAAATGATATCTTTATATATATTCTCATTCAAACTAAAACATTGATCTTTGTCAACTTCCTTCCAACCATACATATATGTGCACATGCATCTATTTGGGTTTATCGCTCTAACTACAATAACTTTGCTCTGTATTTGAATGTTAATTTTTATTATTTTATTCTAGCATGCAAATACAAACATATGTGAATTAGTTAAGTTATTTTAAGTTAAGTAGGATATTAAAAGATGATTAGTTGGGTATGAGCCTGCCATATCCAACAAAGGCTCATTTTATGAGTAGACATTGTTGGGATTTTATGTGTTCTTCTATCTACTACCATAGCACACTTCACACTGGTTTTATTATTGAAAACACATTATATAAAATAATGTGTGGCTCTATATATCATCTTCTAGTTCTATAATAACAATATGTGATTATTTTACATCACTAATGTTTCTCTATACTTTTGAAAAGAACAATCGATAGTAGGACAAAACAACAAAACACAGTCTACGCCCTATATGCAAGATGTTGATCCTAAATGCACAATTTAAGAATGTAATGCTTTCATGTTTACTCTTCCATTTATGGTTGGGACTTTGTATTGATCTCGTGGATATAACATCTATGGAAAAGGTGTGGAGTTTTGTTATTGAGAAGCTAATTGAATGTTCTATGGATTACATGTTTGAATATGGTAATTCCTTGGGCTCATAAATTCCACTCTCTGCACTTCTGACACATATCTCTACAACATCCTTAAATCTTGTTAAATGGGAGAAGAATAATGGTTCATCACCTCTCCATCTAGGCATGCAATATTCTATTATTGATTTAGGTATAAATACACCTCCAATCATAGCATAACTTATATTCAACACGAGAAGTATCTCTCTTATGCAAGTTCCCCTCTATGTTGGTTTCACAAATGGATGGAATGACATAGAAATAGTTGAAAACTACCTAAGCCATCATAAATGTTCCTTGTAATTTTCCCGTGTGGGACTATGAACCATGAACATGTAGAGTGTAGGTGGGATGTGTAAGTATCACATGCAACCCATTAATGAGTTATGTTGTAATGGATAATGTAGATAACAAAAATTAGAACTAGCATTAATTATGTCATAACAAGAACTGGTATTAATATTTATTTTAAGTGGGTATGCAGTGGTCGATCCACAATAGGATATGGAAAGAGACTCTAATCAACCATGTGCATGGATAGAATCCAACTAATTATGCACATACATCTCTTTTTCATGTTCAAGTGCAACTATTTCATTATTCATGATAGTCAACATTGGTAGTATTCTTCTCAACACCTCGACTACTTTATTCTATTTCTTTAATTTATGCTTCATTAAAGAATTATATCTTTTCTCTAATAATTTCCATCTAAAATTCCTTGCACTCCATTCCACTTTCCTATGTATAAGCTTATGAGATTAATGGTTTCTTTACATTAAAAATTCCATGAAAAGTAAGTAATGTATACAATTCTTCAATTCTTTGATAATTACACAAAATTCCAAGTGACATATAAATTATTTCCACTTCACCTCATTTAGTGATCCATTGAAAAATGCTATCCCCATGCACTCTCAACTTAAAATTGTTATCACTCCATTCATGTCACTTTCCACCTAAAAACATTTCTTAAATTTTGGTAAAGGCAACAATAATTTATTTGTTGTCTTCTCATATCTTAAAATATTTTTACCTTTGTGGTGCACTAAAATTTGAGTGCTTTCATATACTTTGTTATTTGTGATGCACAAATCCCACTAAATTCTTGAATAAAATTTGTACGCAATTTGAAAAATTCATGGTAATGCCTTACCCCATGTACAATGTAAAATTATGTAGTACTAGCCACTCTAGCATAGCTTTAGCCATTTAATGGTCCATAATCAATTATTAATAAAAGACAACAAATCTAAAAAAAACTAGCTTATTTTAATAACTCACACTTCTTCAAATTTATGTAAAATTGGTCTTGTTTAGAACATCTAACACCAACGTAATGTACTAAAAGTGTTTAGTTCCTCTACCATTGTATTAATTCCTTTATAGACTTCATGCCTCTCTCCCTATGCAATCTAGTTTATAAAATGATCACAAAGGTAATCTCAAATAGGATAAAGAGATTTCTTGCTACAAAGATGACTCCAAACAAATTTGGTTTTCTAGCTGACATATAGATCCATGATGCCATAGAAGTTGCACAATAGGTCCTTCACTCTATAAAAATGAAAAAATTGAAAGCTCTTGTCCTCAAGATGGAACTCATCAAAGCATTTGACAAGGTCAACTGGACCCTTTTGAGACCTTTTATCTTTCATATTGGTTTGGGACTGGAGGTGACAAAATGGATTATGGGTTGTGTATACTCTTTCAATTTCTCCATTCTAATTAATGACTCTCCCTCATGAAATTTTTCCATTACTCAAGGACTCAGATAAGGATATTCATTGTCTCCTCTCTTTTTTTTTTCTTGTGATGGAAGGATTGAGTCTTCTCTTGATGAAAGAAAAGAAGGTAATGTAAAAGTCATAAAAGAATCACATAAACAGTATATCAACAACCTCCTATTTGTGCATGATGTGTTGTTATTGGGATTGGGAATTGTTTCTAAATGATAGGCCTTTCATAGAATTATAAATCTTTTTCACAATTCCACTGGAATGGAGGTCAACCTAAATAAATCCTCCTTTGATCAAAATGTTGTAAGTCCTAAAACATTATCATCCATTCAATCATTTTTTCCATTGTAGACCTTTTCTCTAGAAATTGATATAAAATACCTCAGATTCTTACTAAAACCAAATGATTATCATAAAGGGGAATGGATGTGGCTAATTAGGAAGTTGAACAAAAGATAAACTTATGGTGTAATAATTAGTTGTCACTCCGGGGTAGAATGATTCTAGTTAAATCAGTGTTAGAAAATATTCCTGTCTACTAGTCGTCCTTGGACAATATTCCCATGACTATTCTCAAAGTCATCAAACAAAAGATGTGTAGCTTCCTGTGGACTAGTAAAAGTTGTAAGGAAAGGATACATCTAGTGAGTTTGGCCTCCCTATCCATTACAAAATATCTTGGAGGATGGGGTTTTAAAAATTTGTTTGGTTTAGAAAAGCCTTGGCTTTGAAAAATCTATGGAGAGGTATTTTCGGTGGGGGTCTTTGGAGCTAGGTTGTAAAAAGTAAATATCTAAATAAATTATTGGTGGTGGATTAGCTTAGAGGAAAAGCTAAAAAACTTGCCAAAAGAGGTTTCATTGTTTGGAAAACACTCATTGCTTCTTTCCCTTTCCCTACAACTGGCTAGTTTAAAAAGTTGGAGATGTAAAGCAAGTTATTCTTGTTAAGGACCCTTTTATAGGTGATGATGAAGTTTACAAAATATCCCTTGATTTGATCCACTGTTTTTATTCTAAAGGAATCTACCACTTGTAAGATGTAAGAATAGTTGATCTTTCTCTACCCATAAAGAGTTACTGGTTGAATGCAATAGAATTGGGTTTGTTTGATTACTTAGCAAAGGATTGGAATCATTTTGTTAAAGAATTAATTAGCAATTATAATTTGTGCTTAAAAAATACTAAGTACTTGTTGGTCTAGACCCGAGAGACTCCTCCTCTAGTAAAGTTAAAGTGAGTCAATCTTATGAAGTTATTTCTCATACTGCTATAACTCATGATGTCAAATGGTGGACTAAAATTATTTGGAAATGGCATATACTTTATAAGATAAAATTCTTTGCTTGACTAGTCTTACATAAAAGAATTCTAACATGGGAGAGTCTTCAAAAAAGAGGCTATGTGGGACCAAACAATTGTTTTCTATGCATACAACATGAGGAAATAGTTTGGATTTAGAGTTATATAGTGAACCTAACCCTGCACATACAAGATATCAAGAAAAGCAAATAATTCAGAGAAGAAGTATGGTGCACGAAGTGCAGATCGGAGGGCCATTCTAAAGAACAATGTCCTATCTTTAAAAATTACATGGCTAGTGGGGCACCGAATCCCTTAAATGCAGTATCCAACTTGTGGTGCAAGATATGTAAGAACAGAGGCCAACATCACTCAGAAGAATGTTACCTATTACAGAAATATGTGTAGACTCCAAGGAACCTATATTGCAAATTCTGTAAACCAGTAAGACATGATGAGAACAATTGTCGAGCTTATGAACTAATGATGGAGTGTAGTGCTGACACTTATAGAATGCAGGTATAAGAAAATGGACATGAAGGCAATGGAAAATGTGTTGGTCGAGTAGAATACCCAGGAAGAGGTCGAGGTGTTGGAGCTGGTGGATGACTTGGACATATTATTTGCTATAACTGTGGCTAGGCAGGTCATTTTGCAAGAGATTGTCAGAATCCTACTATGACATGTAAGTATTGTAAATGTTTTGACCATGTAATTGTAGAATGTCCTATTCTTATGGAAATTATGAAAGAAAAAAGGAATCAACAGTTGACACAGAATATTCAAATGATGACCGTTGAAGGAAGAAATGACTGACTACGAATTAGTATTGTTACTATAAGTGGAGTTGTGATTGATAGTGATAAAGTGGATGGAAAGAAAGAATTTGAAAATGCATGGATCAGAAAGAGTGTTGAGAAAAGCCCTATTTTTAATATTTAGAAGCAAAAAGAAGTATTTATGGAAGCAAAACAAAGTTTTATGGATGTTGGAGCTTCGACCTCTAGTGCGCAGCCAAAGGTCGATCAGAAAAGAAACTACGATGTATCATTAGCTTTGACATAGAATCAAGTTTCGACACAGAATCGAGCTCTGACACAGAATCAAGTTTCAATGCAGAATCGAGCTCCAACATAGGATCGAGCTTCGACACAGGGCCAGGAGTCAACAAAACAAGGAGGTAATTTAAAGTATTTTTTGCAAACTTGTATGAAATTATTAAGAGATCAAAAATCTGTGGAAGTGCTTCAACAATTGATAAAATATTTTTCATCAAAAGATACACCAGGAGGTGAGATGCATGTAGTGACTAATTTTCATTGGAAAAAGAGAATTGGAAGAGAAATGAGACTTAGTGCACAGATATGAGAATATGAGATGGATTAAGTTATCCCAGATTTGGGATCTAATACTAATGTCTTAACGAAGCATACATGGGAGTTAATGGGTAAGCCAAAGCTACAATGGTCACCTATTCAGTTAAGGATGGAAAATCAACAAAATATCTTCCCCTTAGGAAGACTACCAGGTGTAATAGTGGACATTGAAGGAGTTTGCACTACTGCTGATTTTGAAGTAAAAGAGATCGTTGATGACAATAACCCATATCCTGCATTGCTTGGACTTGATTGGGAATTTGACAATATGGCTATAATTAATATGAAGAAGAGATATATGATATTTTAAGGGAATAATATGAGAGTAATTATTCCCTTGGATCCATCAGAAGGGGTAAGATATACAGAACCAATTAGAGAAGAATACTACGCAATTGATATAGATAATATGTATCAAATGATAGAAAAGGAACAATATTGGGTTAACCCTACTGCAAAAGGAAAGTTGACTTGGGAGCATGATATTTCTTGTACCTCAGACTCAGAAGAAGAGTTGGAAAACCAACAGAATAGAATACATGAAGTATCCACAAGGCATTGTGCAAGAATTACTAAATCAATACGTTGTATGATATCTGATGTATGTAATCTTCCTTCTTATGATGGCTTGGGTGATGTGAATACTTTTCTTGATGATTATGAAAAATAGGTTCCAGAGAATCAAAGGATGTTAGCTTTGGATATAGCCCTAAAAGTTGCCCTTGCTAGATGGTGGGGTGCATACAAGAATAATATAGAAAGTTGGCAAGAATGTTGAAGATTGATGTGGATAAGGTTTGGACAAATAGATACAGAATTAGAGATAAAACATGATGGTGAAACTAATCCTAAGAAGCATATCCAGTTATGCACTACAACATGGAAAGAGATTCCTCAACAATAATGGGTACATGGATTCATTCATACATTATAAACAATCCCTAAGAACTCGTATTTAGAAATAGATCTTTGACATGGTACAATAAACAGGATAGACATGGTGGATGGCTTCATATTAACATTCAGATTTAAGGATGATTGTCCATATATATATTTGGCTCTTCAAATAGATAAGAAGAAAATATTTTAGAATGTAACCCCCCTGACATGCCATCAACCTAATTGGGTTGCGCAAATATAAAATGCATTGGAATGTTATAACCTTATTGTAGAAGAAGAAGAAGATCCTCGCAACATTGACATAGTAGAATTAGAAGGATATGGTGAAGTAAATAGACCTGAGTTAGAGATACTAGATATAACGAAGCCACTTAAGACCAAGAAGGTGAACATAGGATCAGAGTAGGAACCTAAGTTTGCAACAATAGGAGACTATTGGGATGGAGAGATAATCAGTAAAGTTACAAAGTTACTCCATGAATACCAAGAACTATTTCCCACCAATTTTTTAGAGATGAAGGGTATACTAGGAGATATAGGAGTCATGAAGATTCCTCTTAAGCCTGATGTGAAGCCAGTCAAAGAAAGACCTTAACGGTCGAACCCAAAGTATAAGGAGAAATTAAAGATAGAGCTTGATAAAATGTTAACAACATGAATTATTGAGCTAGTAGAACAATCATAATGGGTGAGTCATATGGTTGTGAAAGAAAAGAAAACTCAAGGAGAAATCAAGTTCTGTGTTGATTTGAGAAAGTTGAAAGATGCATGCTTACATGATCGCTTTCCTACCCCTTTCATAGATGAAGTGCTAGACAATGTAGGAGGTCAGGAATCCTACTCATTCACAGATGGATTTTTAGGGTATCATCAAATTAGGACTACACATGAAGATTGGCATAAGAACACATTCGCTACAAAATGGGGCTCATATCAATACACAATAATGCCTTTTGGACTAAAGAATGCCCCTGCTATATTGTCTAGAGTGGTGGTTGCAACTTTTAACAAATATATCCAAAAAAATGTAGAAGTATACTTTGATCATTGGAAAATATTTGGATTGTTGAGAAAACATATTGGAATTTTAAGACTTATGCTTGATACATGTAGACAATACCAGATCGCCTTGAACTTAAAGGAGTGCATAATTTGTGCACCCTTTGGCATATTGTTGGGACTTATTGTGTGCAAGAAAGGACTGATGGTGGACCCTGCTAAGATTTCTATCATTGTAAATTTTTCTCCACCTAAGATAGTAAGACAACTTCGCACTACATTGGGACATATTGGGTATTACAGGAAATTCATGAAGGGGTATGCATAGATAGTTGCGACTATGGAGAAATTGTTAAAGAAGGATGTAAATTTCAATATAATGAAGAATGTCAAAAGTGTTGGAAATAATAATGAGAGGGGGGGTAAATCAGTATTTACAAATCAATAACTTTTTCATTACCATAATCAGATTTATATACGCTACTTCAATGAAGGGAACTCGCGTGTGCACGCAACTGTTCTTAAGGCAACCATCATATAACTAGTGAACTTATGATTCAATTAATTCATCATATGTTGATCTTTAATCAGTGCATTGGTACTTTATTAAACATTAAACAGTAACCATGTATAGTAATAACAGAATAAACCATCAAACATAAGCAACACACATGAACACCAAGATTTAAGGTGGAAACCCAATGTGGGTGAAAACCACTTGCTACTGTTGTCTCTGTCTTCTTTTAATAATAAGAAAATCTATTTACAATCTTTTACTGGTGCAGACTCATACTAGTATTTAGGCACCCACCTGCAGAAGGCTACAACCTTCTCTCATTCTCCGGCTTCTTCTGGAAGGGAGCTACAACCCCCTAGTTCTTGTACTAGCCAATACATCTACTAGTACGTAGGCTCCAACCTATAGAAGGCTACATCCTTCACTCATTCCAGTTGCTACTGGAAGGGAGCTCCAACCCCTGATCAAATCACCAGCCATTACTGGCAGGAAGCTTCGACTTCCTCACTGAAGGATCCAACCCTCAGTATCCTCCAAGGACCACGTTGCATAAATTTTCACACTGCATACTCTTGGTACATAATACTACAATATGAAGGCTACATTTCATCAAATTTTCACACTAGACCCATCAGCAACATTGAACCTAAAAATTAATTATCATTGCAATACAACCAATCACAACCAATCATTGAAACTCAATCATAAATCTTTGAATGAACCATAACTAAATCAATCAATCACTGAAACCTCTTACATACTGAATCAAACAATCACTAAACCTATGACATACTGAATCAAACAATCATTGAACCTTTGACATACTGAATCAAACAATCACTGAACCTCTGACATACTGAATCAAACAATCACTGAACCTCTGGCACAGCTGAATCAGCCATTCATTCAAACTTAATCAATTTCAACCAATCAACTGAAACAGAGAGATCATTGTAACTAGTACACAGATTGGAACCCAGAACACTGCATTTACAAACAAAACGAATTGTAACCTCAAAAATCATGTGTCAGACTGTATACGTTTCTTCAATGAAGCCAACCTGCATGTATGCGCTACTTCCTTTAGCCCAACCTATGTATACATCTAAAGATACTGAATAATAAAACCTCTGAACCACAAACTGTACCAATCAGTGAAATTATGATGATCTACTATCAGTTTACAGAGTTCTAAATAGATAGTAGCAAGGATCACCCTTCTTACTCAATCAATCAATCAATCAAACACAAACTCTTTATGCAGTCAATTTTACATTCATATCTAAGAAGACTTCATTAGCAGACAACAGTAAAACAACAAAATTGACCTAATGGATCAGTCATCCTTGAACATCAAGCTTTTATTTTTCATACGCTACTTGGAAGAGCCGAACCAACGTGTATACACACCTTCACCAAAGCAAACTAGTGTATAGATCTGCAAATACTTGCTTATAACTTCGCTACAAATCCAGACTTTAGACATACCCAGATCATCACTTATAAAGGATAAAACATGTGTTAGCAATTAGATCTAGCCTATCCATTATCAGATCACATAATGATAAGTCATTATGATGATGATCCATCATTAGATCTCATCCATCATCAAACACTCAAGAGCATACTTAGTGTTGAGCCCCAAACATGCATCTTCCCTATGCACCTTTCTATCCTTTTTCCATTTACCTGGACTTCCTAAGCTATCAAATCATTGCATATTAGTTTAAAAAGAGCATATAAAGTGGTTTCCTAACTATGTCTTGTGTCTGTTGTTTGAATTAGATTTTTGCTCATTCAGCTTTGGAATCTTGTCACTTTCCACATCATTTTTGTTAAAGTCTATGTTACAGGTGTCTTCAGGCAAATCTAGCCACATGGGCAAGTTGCAAATGATGTGGACATGGACCGTGTCCTATTGGTTCAGTCAAATTCACCAAAGAAGGCCGTGGACAAAGATAGTCAAGCGGTGGTTAACCTAAGAGTCCTACGGTGACAGAACTCTGTTTTTCACCACGTGAAGACTTGCGTGGTTGTTCCTAAATCTCAGGAGACGTGTTAACACCTGCGGACTGCTCCATGAACCGAATCTAATAGCCACCCTCCTTAGATTTAATCTTCACGGCTGCCATAATGCTAGATTCCTGGACGTGGTTGTTCACGTGTCTTTCATCAGCACAGATTGTAGGAAAGTAGTTATGTCATCCTCTGTTATAAATAAAGCATTCGCATACACATAGTAACTAGCTTTTTGTAATGTAATTTTGACTATTAACGCGCCCACTGTGCCGTGACTTTAGCTTTATGTTATGACTGCATTTTAATACATTGGAAGACTCTGTTTATAAGCTCAATTCATGGTCGATTGCTGCCTGCCCGAGGTTGTACAGAGGGCCCCTGTACACACTGAGGTTTTGTTAATTCTTGTATAGTTTTATGCTCTATTTCTTTACGTTCCTTATGCCATAATCATTTACTTGTATATATTGCACTGCTCATGGTATTCACGTTGATTGTTGTCCATAGTTTTTATGCTTTCTAATGCTGTTAATTGATCAGTGTCTTTGTTTCAGATTACAATAGGCAGCCCAGGCATTTGCACATAGCTTTATAATGACTAATGACATGGAATTATTCTTGTCCTTCTGCTGATTTATTTTCTTAGTTCTAATTCCAGCACTGTTTTATTTCTTTCAGTTTTGTTCATTTACTTTTCTGCAAGATAGATATTAGATTACTCATGTCATTTTCAGTTACCTCCGAAAGCTAGAGCGAGTCAAATGGTGAGGGATTGAAGTATGAATGCATAGTTTGATATTAGTTTATTTTTCTGCAAGTTAGTTATTGAATTGCTCATGTCATTTTCAGTTATCTCCGAAAGCCAAAGCGAGATGAATGGTGAGGGATTGAAGTATGAGTGTGTAGTTTAACATTAGTTTTATTTTCTGCAAATTAGATATTAGATTTCTCAAGTTGTTTATGATTACCTCCAAAAGCCAGAGCGAGTCGAATGGTGAGGGGTCAGAATATGAGTTGATGTAATGTGATTTTAGTTTACTTTGCTTGTAGTTTTTAAATTTCTTTGAGTTCAGTTTCTTTTATATTTATACAGCAGCAAGGATACTGGGTTTCATGGTCACTAGCTCACTGTTTGTTTAATTAGAATAGTGGCCTATTTTGATTCTCTTTTAGGAATTAATTTCATCATTGCATGTTTTAAAACCTTTTTTTGAAAATTTTGAAGTTTGGAAATCATTTTAAAGGACACCATTTCCTTGAACACTTATATCCATACTTGACTTTTAGAATTTCCATCTCACATTAGGGAATCAACGAAGATAAACCCAAAAACAAACTAAAAATCAAAAACGACAAAAATTAAGAAATCGATTATCTTGCATATATAGTGCACCTCACTTCAGTAGTTTACGACTCCGGGATTGACAATTTAGCAATTTAGGACACTCTAAATTGACCAAACATTTTGGCACCATTGTCAGGGAAGTGAAACTAGGTAGCCAATTTCTTAAAAAAGAAAAAGAAAATTTCAAGGAAGGTAAAAAATTGATAACTTCTCAAAGTATGCTCTCCTCTTGCACCTAGTGTGATCTGGAGGATCAGAAAAGAGAGTTATTGGTTCAATAATTTCTTGAGTATGCTCTCTTCTTGCACCTAGAGTGATCTGGAAGATCAGAAAGAGAATTATTAGCCCGACTTGAAGAAAAATAAAAATGACATGCATAGAGCAAGAGATTCTAGGGGAAGGTTTATAACTAAGGCCAAGAGTTCGGTTTTTACAACTCCATCTACTTCAAGGCATAGACAAGATACACCTCCATCATCTCCAACTCACACTCCCAGCCTTAGGATTCATGGAATTCAAGGGGCAGTAGCTGAATTAGGAGACTCTCCCACACTATCCACCGAATCTGAATTAGGAAAAGACCCTTTCTTTACTTCTACAGGAGAACAAATTGTAATCAAGGAAGTAGAATCACCTGAAGAAGAAGAGGGGGAAATTCCTCCTCGTTCGCCATTAGTAGAGGAATCAGAGGACTCTGAAATCTCTGAGGAAACTATCATGACAGAGGAAGTAGTAAACGGATTTGGAGGAGGAGTTAGAGGTAGAGGTAGAGGAGGAGGAAACAATGGAGGAGGTAGAGGTAACCATGGGGGAAATAGGGATGGAGATAACACATTTGGATTTCCTATAGTTGATGAGGAATCTCATACAACAATGAAAAACATCTCACCATCTGTCCTCCCAAACTTCTATGGGTTGCGAAGTGAGGATCCTGAAACATTTCTATTTGAGTTTGAAGCCGTGTGCCGAACTTATGATTATATGGAAGACTCTCAAAAACTCAAATTGTTTCCTTCAACACTGAAATGGAGCTACCTTGAAATGGTTCATGGGATTAGTCACTCAATCTATTAGGACTTGGAATGATATGAAACAAACATTTTTGGATAGATACCTGGACTATTGCATGCCCACCAATCATAAGCATGAGGTATTCAAAATGGTGCAAAAAGAAGATGAAAACTTGAAGGATTTACTTGAAATATTTCAACACAACCTGAAAAGAGCAAAAATGAATAACCTAGATGAGGAGACATTGAAAGCCCTTCTATTAAAAGCCATTAGAGATGAATGGATAGATATTTTAAACATGATGGGAAAGGGAGATATTTCTCAACTTCCACTTCATGATATAGTAGAACTATGTGTCGATCTCTCAAGGGGAAAATCTAAAACCAGAAAAGCGCCTAGAGATCCTTCTCTCATTAGAGTAAACAAATCTGCAACTGGATCAGTAAGTAGGGCTGAGATTGGCAACATTCTTCATGAGTTCAAAACTGATATTTTAGGGAGCATTAGTGAGCAACTAGACACCCTTAAAATACAAAACAAGCAGAAAGAAGAAGCTGAAGCTTTGGCCATCTTTTGTCCAAAATGTAGGAAGAAACATGCTCTAAGGGAATGCCCCTTGGATGTAAAATTTGTAGAAACATGTATGATTTGTTCAGATAGCCATGAGACTAAGGATTGTCCTTCGATTCCTGGGCTCAAAGCTGTCTTTCAAGAAGATCCAAATTCAATTGAGTCTCTCTGCTTTGTTTCAAGGAGACCTTGGTAGGGGCAACAAAATCAAGGGTTTAACAACCCCATGAACTTTCAATCCCCACCAAATTGGAATCCTTGGCAACAACCTTGGTCCCAACCTCAAAATCCATTTCAATCATGGGTACAAGGTATGCAAAATCCTTATGGGAGATTTGCTCAATTTTATCAATATCCTCCATCTTTTCAAAATCAACAAGCTCCACAGCTTCCAAATCAGAATCCACAACTTTAATTGCCATTTCCACAACAAAAACAACAACCTTCTCAACAAAATCCAAATTCTCAACTCTTGCTTCCATTCCAACAAAAGACAAATCAACTACCATCCCAGCCATTGCCAAATCCCAATAATAAAAATCCTCAAAATGCTTACATGGTAGAAGGACAACAATTTCCTACCTATATGATTGTTCCTCTCAATGATGTACAACTTCGATCTGGTAGAGTTTTAGAAAAGCCTTCTATAGATACTCAAAAGCAAAGTATTTATGAGGAAGATTCTCTTGAAGCCAATAAAGGTTCTTAAGCATCTCTTCAAAACCCAAGCACTCAAAAAGAAAAAGAAAAAGAGTCAACCCCTACAACTCCTATAGTTGAGCAACCTACATCATCATCCACACCTCCTTTTCCTGAAAGATTAGAAATTGACAAAGGAGTGGAAAAACAAATCTTGTTGCTTGACTATGATTTCCTAGATGAATTAAAGAATTTCTGTATCAAGATTCCCTTGCTACAAGCCATTAGAGAGATTCCTATTCTAGCAAAAACAATAAAGGAGTTGAGTCTAAGGAAACCAAGAGATACAAGAAGAATCCACCTGGTAGGAAAAATTGCAGATATCATGATGGGAAAAATTGCAGATATCATGATGGGAAAAATTACCATGCAGAAGTATGTAGATCCTGGTAGTCCAATTGTCAAAACGCATATCAATGGGGTAGAAATTCCAAATACTTTGATTGATTTAGGGGCTGCTATCTACATTATGAGTAGACAGACTATGGAACAACTAAAACTTCCTAATCTTCTTTTTACACCTACTCTACTGCAACTTGCAGATCGATCAATTATCAAACCAGATGGTGTATTAGAAGACATTTTGGTCTCCTTAGATTCTTGGGAATATCCAGTAAATTTCATGATTTTGACTCCCAAGAGTAATCTAGGAGGGCACCCACTCATCTTAAAACCTTGGCTAGCCACAGCTGATGCTTTCATTAGTTGTAGATCTGGGGATATGTACATTTTTTATGGTAATTCGACAAAGAAGTTCAATTTGTATCCTCCAGCAAAAGCAATTACAGAAGTAGGAGATAATGAGTGGGTCGATGATGAGGACACTATACAACCTGTCTTTACCATTTCTGAAATTAGTGAAGACATTCAAATTCTGAACACATTAGAAAATTTTGAAACATTTTTAGAATATGACCACACACAATTTTAGTTAGATTCTGACATTGAGTATCTATCATCTAGACAAATGTCTCTTTACTCTATGGAAGAGTTTGGTAGTTCCGCCATTGAGATCTTTCCAGGTAAAACATTGAATACCAACAAAAACTTGGAAAAATCACAACAGGGAGAGCTAAGCAAAATCTTGCAAAAACATTCTACTGCATTTGCATGGGAGTATACTGATATGAAAGGTATTGAACCTAAGACTTGCATTCATCACATCTACATCGAGGAAAACAGTAGACCAATCAGACAAGCTCAGAGAAGGATGAATCCAAACCTTAGGGAGATAGTGAAGGAGGAGCTCCAAAAACTACTCAATGTAAACTTCATTTATCCAATTTCAGATAGCTGATGGGTTTCTCCTGTGGTTATAGTACCTAAAAGAATGGTAAATGGAGAGTATGCATTGATTATAGGGAATTAAACAAAGCAACTTTGAAGGATCACTTTCCTTTGCCCTTTATCGATCAGGTATTAGATACACTAGTAGGCAAAAAGTACTTTTCATTTTTGGATGGTTTTAGTGGCTATAATCAAATTCAGGTAGCATATGAAGATCAAGATAAGACCACATTTACCTGTCCATGGGGAAATTTTTCTTATTGAGTGCTTCTTTTTGGATTATGTAATGCACCCGCAACATTTCAAAGAGCAATACTAGGAACCTTTTTTGATCTAATCCATGATTGTGTAGAGGTTTATATGGATGATTTTACAGTTTATGGTAATTCATTTGAAGAGGCATTAGAGAATTTGGGAAAAGTCCTTATAAGATGTAAAGAAACAAACCTTTCATTGAGTCATGAAAAATCCTTTATGATGTTTACTGAAGGTATTGTTTTGGGACATCACATTTCAGGGGATGGGATTAAAGTTGATAGATCAAAAGTTGAAGTCATCTCCAAGTTGCCTATTCCAAATTGTCAAAAAGATGTTAGAAGTTTTCTAGGATTTACTGGGTACTATAGAAGATTTATAGAAAACTTCACCAAAATAGCATCTCCACTCTTCAAATTGCTTACAAAAGACTGTGAATTTAAATGGGATCCTGATTGTCAATCAACATTTGAAATTTTGAAAACAAGAATATCCGAAGCACCCATCTTGAGAGGGCCAAATTGGAAACTTCCTTTCCATATTTCTACAGATGCTTCAGATATAGCTCTAGGAGCTGTGCTGGGTCAAAAGGATTTAGTTCCTTATGCCATTTACTATACCAGTAAAATTTTGACTCCCACTAAGTTGAACTATACTATGACTGAAAAAGAGTTCTTAGCTGTTGTTCATGGAATCAATAAGTTTAGACATTATATAACAGGCTATGAAACTTTTGTCCATACTGATCATTCTGCGATTAGATATCTAATGAACAAACCTGTTACTAATGGCAGAGTTACAAGATGGCTCTTACTTCTACAGGAATTCAATATTACTGTGTTGGATAAACCAGGGAAACAAAATACAGTAGCTGATTTCTTGTCTAGGATCCAAAATACTAAAGAAGATTCTCCTGTAGAGGATAAGTTTGTAGATGAATATTTATTTGCAGTAACTACTAAGACTCCTTGGTATGCAGATATTGCTAACTATTTTGTTACAGGGAAACTACCTCCACATTTATCTCCTAGTGAGAGAAGAAAGATTATTCAGGAGAGTTAAAAATATTCATGGATTTCTAACGATTTTTTTAAAACAGGGCCAGATTTTGTGATCAGAAGATGTGTTAGGGAAGATGAAATGCCTGACATCCTCAAGGCATGCCATGACGAACCATGCGGCAGACACTTTACTGACAAAAGGACAGCTTATAAAATCCTTTCTTTATGATATCATTGGCCTTCCCTCTTCAAAGATACAAAAGAATATGTTAAAAGGTGACTGCTGCCAAAGAGTAGGGAAACTGACTCTTTAAAATGAAATGCCATTACAACCACAAGTATTCATCGAACCCTTCGAAAAATGGGCTTTAGATTTCACTGGACCTATTAATCCACCATCTAAACAAAAGAAGTATATATTAGTATGTACTGATTCTGTCACTAAATCGGTAGAAGCCAAAGCATTACTTTCTGCTACTAAAAATTCAGTTGTCAGTTTTCTTTATGAGGATATTTTTACTCGCTTTGGTGTCCCAAGAGAAATTGTGACAGATCAGGGAAGTCAATTCACATCCAACATGGTGGAGAAGCTGATGGAAGAATAGAAAATCAAGCACAGAAAATCTACTCCTTACCATCCGCAAGAAAATGACCAAGTTGAGTCTACAAACAAAGTTATTGAAGGCATCATCACCAAAACTATTCATCTACACAGAAGAGATTGTGTAGAAAGGCTTCCTAAAGCCTTATGGGCCTACAGAACTACATGGAGGAATATAACAGGACATTCTTCCTATGAACTTGTTTGTGGGAAAGAAGTCCTGCTCCCCATTGAGTTTCAAGTCAAAACTTTCAAGATGGCAGTTCAGTTGGGGATGGATCTATCAGAAGCCCAAAAGCACAGAATGGAGTAGTTGAATGAGCTGGATGAGATCAGATAAGAAGCAATCCTAAAAACTGATCTAGTTTAGCATCAAAGAGCTAAGTGGCATGACAAATACATCAAAGAGAAAAAGTTTCAATAGGGATATTGGGCATTACTATTTGATTCCAAGTTTAAAGACTTCAAAGGTAAATTTCAGACTCATTGGCTTGGGCCATATGAGATTGATAAAGTCTTTAGGAATGGAGCGGTAAGAATCAAGGCCATTGATGAATTTCAAACTCCTCTTATTGTGAATGGCCACAGATTAAAGATTTATCATAATCCACTCTCAAAAGAGGAATTTGTCAAAATGTTTCAAGAGAATTCTGCAATAAGGCTGGTGAAGAAGAATCCTTCTTCTCCACCAGCCTAACCTTTGTTCCTTTCTGTTAAAAAAATAAAAAATAAAAATAAATAAATAAATAAATAAATTTGTATAAGCCTGAAAACCAATCACTGATTGGCAGTCTTATACAGAAAATATAGAGTGAAAATCAAGAACACCTGACACCCTATATTTTCCAAAAAAAAAAGATCTCTCTTTCTCTCCCATTTTCACTTCACTTCACTTCATTTTCATTCCACTCCATTTCATTTTCATTTCACTCCACTCCATTTCATCCCACTCCGTTTCATCAATAAAAGTCTCTTTCATGACCATTTTCATTTAGTTAGTTATTATCTATCCATCTTCATTCAGCCAAGTGGTTGTTGTGTCAGTTTCCGCAGCTGGAATCAGTTTCTGCAGCCAGAAGCAGTTATCGCAACCACCCCTTTGTTTTTCAAATTAACAGTCAAAATGTTAGTTCAATAATCATAAAAGTAAATGCAGGTATGACTGAGGACATATTATGAAAACATGGAGAATCTAAAAGCATCAATAAGGAGCGGTTAATGGACAACAAATAGCAAATATTCTAAGGTATGAGTAAAAATTTCTTTCAAATAGCAATCAAAAGAACAATTTTGCATAGTTATTAAACCATAAGCTCCACTATATGCAATGATTGCTATGATAGCTCCATAACCATTCCATGATATTCCTCCACGAACCATGCATTTATTCTCTAAATGGTCTCATGATTAATTCTCAGGTTTAACTCGTATTTAACTGCACTTTCACACTCCACCTGTAATCATGGGACGTGACCGATTTAATTACGGCTCCTCTCCACCGCATAATTTCCACAGCCATTTCATAAATGTGTTAACATCTCCTCCGCAGCCGTTTAGTTTAAAGATTCTGTCGGGATCACTTCACTCCCCTGCCATTTATTGAAGCCACGACTACATTACCACCTCGTTAACATACGTCTCCACTCCACTTCGTGAACTCACCTCGGTTGCCTGTCCTCTGTTTTCCGATTACAGTCCCTGAACACTCCCGTTACCTGTTCTCTAGTTTCCATTTTTAGCCACTGTTCTCTTCTCTACAAACCCCGTAACCTAGCTGTTTTACCTCTGCTAAACCCCCCACACGCAAACGAATTTCAAACAGAGAAAGATGGGTCGGTTATTGAGGGTAGAACCGGAAGGGCCCAAGTTCTTAGAAGGATACCCTCAAGTGAAAGAGTTACTGAAGAAGGCAAAATGGCTACGTTTCATTCAAAAAATTAAGGACCATAATAAGGAGATGACAAAAGCTTTTGGAAGGTCTTTTGATGGCCAGGTGGTGGAATTGGGGACCTTAAGTTCACAGTCACTAAAGCATCCATAGCAGCTACTACAGACCTGCCTAGGAAGGTGAACACTGGTTCAAGAACAAGAGTTTGGACGAGTAGGCTTGGAGAGTCATATTACGCAACCCAGGTATGGACGTAACTGTATTCACAAGAGGAATTCCTATTCATGCTTTAAAAGAAGAGTGGGCCAACTTACTATTAATCATTCAAAAGTTCATTACTTGTGAAGGCCGTTTTGGGGTAATGTACATGTATCACACTCAGTTATTGATGAACATTTTAGAGAACCAAACTCTCAATCTGCCCTACTTTTTATTGTTGAGCTTGAAAAAGATGTGCACAACAGTCCAAAAGAACATAGAAGACATAGAACCTCATTTGTATCATCATGGGCTTGTGAGAATTTTAATTGAGGACCAATTGAAGAAAAATAGGGATACCTGGGAGCGACTTTTGGTGAGAAACTACTTCCAAGAGCCATCCGAGGCACCTGAAAGCAATACACCAAAAACACCAAGAAGGAGTAGGAGAAAGGAGAAAAGTGCAATAATTCAAGACCCTCCTATTATTAAAACCAAAGAAGTCGATCAAAAAGAGAGGGAGGAAAGGACTAAGGATAGAAAATAGAGAAAATTGAAAGGGAAAAGAAACATAGAGGATGTCTACCAATCACCAGAACCTTCTTCAGAAGAAGACCATCAACTATTGTCTAAGAGACTAGTGCATCTTCCAAAACAAGCAGCTACAACCAAGAAGAAATAAAAGGGAAAACAGGGTATGGAAGAAGAGAGTACTAGCCCACAGCCTTTAAGAAGAAGCAACAGGCTTAGAGGAAAGTGGAGGAAAGCACAAATAAAAGGACCCCACTTTATTGACTTGGGTGGGGAAACACCAGAGAAACTTCCAACTGGCCGTAGCCCACCTCATCTTCAGCCAAATATTGAAACCAATCCCCTAGATGTTGATATGGGTCCTCCTCAGCCAGAATTAGAAATCAGTCCTCCTCAACAGGACTTTGGGGTCAGCCCAAGGAAAACACCCGAAATAGACCCAAATCAGCAAGAGGTATATGATTATCTAGAATCCTTAGAGAAGACAGCTGCAGGCCCGAGCACGTCATCCACTCTGCCTCACATAGCACAAGAAGCACAAGTCCAATCATTGAAACAAGAAGTGTTTGAATTGGAGGTCTTAAACAGGCACATTAAACAAGAAAATGAAGCATTAAAGGAGAAAAGTGGATTGGACAAGATCATTCATGACAACACTATGTTACATCTGGGACTGTGGCAGAAAAAGAATAGGAAATTAAAGAAAAAGTGCAGGAAGTTGAGTAGGGAATTGATCAGTCTCAAATTCAGATGTTTGATGAGGAAGCCTAGGATGATAGTAGTACCAAGGAAGAGGAGAAGAGGACTGGATGTACTGGCAGAAGCTTCAGAGCACATGGACTAAAGGGGGGATGATCAAAATTTTGGTAGCATGAGGACATGCAACACCTTCACAGTGGGGGTATGTTGAGCCCCAAACTTTCATCTTCCCTATACACCTTTCTAGCCTTTTTCCATTTACCTGGACTTCCTAAGCTGTCAAACCATTGCATATTAGTTTAAAAAGAGCATATAAAGTGGTTTCATAACTATGTCTTGTGTCTGCTGTTTGAATTAGATTTTTGCTCATTCAGTTGTGGAATCTTGTCACTTTCTGCAACCTTTTTGTTAAATTCTATGTTACAGGTGTCTTCAGGCAAATCCAGCCACATGGGTAAGTTGCAAATGACGTGGACATGGACCATTTCCTATTGGTTCTATCAAATTCACCAAAGAAGGCCGTGGTCAAAGATAGTCAGGCGGTGGTCAACCCAAGAGTCCTACAGTGACAGAACTCTGTTTTTCACCACGTGAAGACTTGCGTGGCTGTTCCTAAATCTCAGGAGACATGTTAACACCTGTGGACTGCTCCATGAACCAAATCCAACAACCACCCTCCTTAGATTTAATCTTCACGGCTACCATAATGCTAGATTCCTGGACGTGCGCGGTTGTTCACATGTCTTTCATCAGCGCAGATTGTAGGAAAGTAGTTATGTCATCCTCTATTATAAATAAAGCATTCTCATACGCATAGTAGCTAGCTTTTTGTAATGTAATTTTGACTGTTAACGAGCCCATTGTGCCATGACTTTATCTCTATGTTATGACTGCATTTTAATACATGAGAAGACTCTGTTTATAGGCTTAATTCGTGGTTGATTGCTGACTACCCGAGGTTGTGCAGAAGGCCCCTGTACACATCGAGGTTTTGTTAATTGTTGTATAGTTTTATGCTCTATTTCTTTACGTTCCTTATGCCATAATCATTTACTTGTATATATTGCACTTCTCATGGTATTCACGTTGATTGTTGTCCATATTTTTTATGCTTTCTAATGGTGTTAACTGATCAGTGTCTTTTTTTCAGATTACAATAGACAGCACGGGCATTTTCACATAGCTTTATAATGTCTAATGACATGGAATTATTCTTGTCCTTCTGCTGATTTATTTTCTTAGTTCTAATTCCAGCACTGTTTTATTTCTTTCAGTTTTCTTCATTTACTTTTCTGCAAGATAGATATTAGATTACTCATGTTATTTTCAGTTACCTCTGAAAGCCAGAGCGAGTCAAATGGTGAGGGATTGAAGTATGAATGTGTAGTTTGATATTAGTTTATTTTTCTGCAAGTTAGTTATTGAATTGCTCATGTCATTTTCAGTTACCTCCAAAAGCTAGAGCGAGACGAATGGTGAGGGATTGAAGTATGAGTGTGTAGTTTAACATTAGTTTTATTTTCTACAAATTAGATATCGGATTGCTCAAGTTGTTTATGATTACCTCCGAAAGCCAGAGCGAGTCGAATGGTGAGGGGTCAGAATATGAGTTGATGTAATGTGATTTTAGTTTATTTTTCTTGCACTTTTTGAATTTCTTTGAGTTCAGTTTCTTTTATATTTATACAGCAACAAGGATACTGGGTTTCATGGTCACTAGCTCACTATTTCTTTAATTAAAATAGTGGCACATTTTCATTCTCTTTTAGGAATTAATTTCATCATTGCATGTTTTACACCTTTTTTTGAAAATTTTGAAGTTTAGAAATCATTTTAAAGGACACCATTGCCTTGAACACTTATACCCATACTTGACTTTTAGAATTGGAATCTCTAATTAGGGAATCAAAGAAGATAAACCCAAAAACAAACTAAAAATAAAAAATGACAAAAACTAAGAAACCGGTTATCTTGCACATATAGTGCGCCTCACTTCAGCAGTTTACGACTCCCGGATTGACAATTAATATAGCAATTTAGGACACTCTAAATTGACTAAACACTTAGTTCAAATCCAGCAAAGCATCAGAAACCCATAACATGCATATTTAATTTTGATCTATCACTTCATAAGATATTCATTCCTTGTACACTTAGCCCTTTGATCTTCTCCTCCTTATATATTTTTAGCCTTTCTCAAAACCTCGGACCAAAGCAACACTTAGAGCTTGTGGTATTCTTAGATTGGATAAAATAGTCATTACTCCCCTCAATATTGTGGGCTAATACCATGGTATTGACCCTTGGTATTCTTTCACCTTAATTTCCTTAATTTTTCATCCCATAAGCACTTTTTCTTCTATGAAAGTGTGTGCATACATGTACACTCTTTTTGTACAGTGAACCTATGTTTCCACGCTCTTTTTGTATAGTGAACCCACGTATACAACTTAACATACCTGAAAACGTCCTTTTTCTTCAACTTCTTGATTCTGATCTGTAGTCCTTTGTTCCTTCATCCTATTCTTTTGTACCATTACTTTGTTCCCTCTAAATAGACCTATTATAATGTAATTTTCCATTGTACATTACTTCTAAACTGATTCCTTTGAACTACCCTGCATTTTTTCACATATGTAAACATAATTGCCATGCATTCTGTCACATTTGATATCTCTCCTATAGATTCATCTAGTTACGTAGATTCATCTAGTTACCATATACAAGTGAGTTGTTCTGCTACAAGTGGGTTGTCATCAAGTACAACACATGCATCATAATTCCAACAAGAAGAGCCTTGACATATTGAAAGAAAAAAATGGTAGCTGCACCTATATTAGTGTTACCTGTTTGGAATAAGGAATTCCATGTCCATGTGGATGCCTCTTGCATAGCTTTCGGAGTAGTACTGGCACAACCTGGTGTAGGAGAGATTGATCACCCTATATATTTTGCAAGTAGGAAGTTATATAAAGAAGAAAATAATTACACCACTACAAAAAGGGAAGGTTTGGCTATGGTGAGTGCTTTGTAGAACTTTAGACATTATTTGCTGGGATCACACTTTAAAATGTTCATAGAGCATTTCGCACTAAAGTATTTGGTTAATAAACCTGTTTTAGGAGGAAATATTTGCAGATGGTTACTCCTATTTCAAGAATATGAATTTGAGATGATTGTTCAACTAGGAAGATTGAATGCAGGACCTGACCATTTGTCAAGGTTGGAAATAGGGGAAGAACCAACCAGTGTAGAGGATAATCTCCCTGATGTGCAGTTATTTGCAATCATAATTGCAGATTACCATTTCGTAGACATCTGTTAGTTTTTAAACACAGGTATGAATCCTTCAAAATATACTACGCAACAGAAGAAAGAATTAGTGGTCAAGATAGTTGACTTCTCATTGATAGCATGACAATTATATAATATGGGACCAGATGAGATACTGTGCAGGCATGTCTTTGAACATGAAATATAGATGATTCTAGCAGAGGCTCATGACGACGCAATTGGTGGACACTATGTAGGAAAAGCTACTTCCTAGAAGATTTTGAGAGTACGATTGTGGTGGGCTACACTACACAAAGATGCAAAGGAGTATTGCAGAGCATGAGATGTGTGTCAAAGAACAAGAAAACTGTCAAGAAGAGATGAGATGCCATTGGTACCACAAGTTAAATTGGAGTCCTTTGATAAGTGGGTTATTGATTTTGTTGGACCCATCAATCCACCTAGAAAGAGGACTGGTGCGAGGTACATAATTACAACACTGATTACTTGAGAACATGGACCGAAGCATAACCAGTAAGTTATTGTAGCGCAGAGATTGCTATGAAGTTTATTTTTGAATATATATTGTCTAGATTTGGATGTCCAAAGATTTTGATGAGTGACCAAGGTTCCCACTTCCTGAATAAAAATATTAAAGCATTGAATGAGGAATTCCAAGTCTATCATTAGAAGAGTACCCCTTACCATCCTCAGGCTAATGAAATAGTGGAAGCATTTAATAAGATTTTGGAGAATGCACTGATTAAGGTATGCAATGTAAATAGAGATGGTTGGGACCTCAGAATTACAATAGTTTTATGGGCTTATAGGACCACATGCAAGAAATTGATAGGTTAGACACCCTTCATATTAGTTTATGGGCAATAATTTTTTAGGCCCATGGAATACATTGTGCATAGCTTAAGGATTGCAACTTTTACAAATATGGCAGACCCTGATATAATGTAGGAAAGAATGGCACAATTGATTGCATTGGAGGAAGACAAATTCATGGCAGGATTTCATTAGTAGGTACAAAAAGAAAGAGAAAAGGCTTGGAATGACATACATATTAAGTAGAATAAGGTCCAAGTAGGAGACCTTGTTCTCCTCTATGACAGTAAGTTTGTGAAATTTCCAGGGAAATTCAAGATGTAATGGTTAGGCCCATATATTATTAAGAATATTACTAATGGAGGCATAGTTTAACTAGCTAAATTAAATGGAGAATTGATTCAAGGAAGAGTAAATGGGAGTAGGTTGAAGTTGTACAACGACAACCCTATCCCTACAACCTCACTATAATAAAGAAAAGAGAAGATTCTTAGTGCCACTTGCAGTTGAAAGTGGGAACTATACTATAAACTACCCTACAGAGAGCTTCAACGTAAGGAGTTACATCGCTATAGTACAGATTATGTCGAAGTACAAAGCAGTTTCGATGTAAGATGGATGTTCGCTACACTATGGGATGAATCGAAGTTCGCTGGAAAAATATGACTGTAAAAGGGGAAAGTTAACGTTAAAATACGGGGAAATTTTCATTTATGCGGATTGGTTGGAAAGATATAAGGATATATATATGTAGTTAATGAATAGAATCAGAGAACAATATGAACAAAATATAAGCTAATGATAGGGTTAGAAACTCAAAATCATTATAAAAAGCTGCCTCCTGCCAAAATCAAACACTTTGTTGGAATTCGAGTCTTGAGAGTGCAAAGAAATTACAGAAGTTTTAGCTATCGTATGTTGTCTGAGCCTTCTTGGGAAGAAATTTTGCATAATTTTCATGAGAAAGGCTTATCTGGAATCATGGAAGCCACTGCTATGCTTGCAGCATCAGCTGAGATTCCCGCAGTAGCATTGCTCACTGTAGCATCAACTGCAACAACATCAACACAAAAACAATAGACATCGTAGAGGAAGAAACCAACACATGAACAAATAATAAAGAACAAACATGACAAGAAACTTGTCGAACCTCAACAAAAGCCCGAGCAAGTCAAAGACAGTGAAGAAGAAGTGCAAGAGGTGCAGATGGAAACAGGTGGCGAAGAATTTCCATTGCCTCTACCACCATACATCCACCGATGAAATCAAATGCTAAACCAGTTAAAGAGTCGAAGGATGAAAATTTCGGAAACTTCACACCCCTACTACCAAAGAAAGTACTATTTACTGGGGAATTACTTGAGAAAATATCACAGTTGAAGTTCGTAGACTATGACTTCAATAATAGAAAGAAGTACCCATAGTTTGCACCAGACTGATACGTAAAGGAAGTAAACTACCCATAGAGTGGCGTGATGAGGTTAGAGCCACAACAGTGGGCAAACAAATTGGCACAGTCAGGACTAATGAATATGTTAAATGTGTCACACTTCAGCAAAAGTCCAGGGAGCACAACTTATGTGCAATAGTTGCTCGTGCTGGTGTACGACAGATGCTTATGGATGGGGAAGAGGATCCCCATAGACCCAGTGTTAATCTCGAGGATCACGAGACTACCATACCAAGGGTATAACCCGACAAAAGAGTTTGTGTAAAAGATCAGGACCATGCCATAGCTAAAAGTATGAAGAAAAAGTTTGGATTGACAAAAGGGAAGTGTTGTATGACATAAATTCAATCAGTGACCAAGGGGATTGCTTCACAATGCACATATTGGTTGGGAAGATTATGAGAAAGTGTCAGGCTAATGAAGTCCATGCCTCAATGACTTCATTAGCTGTGTAGTATGCCAATGGGGTTCAATACAATTGGGTTGATTATCTATGCAAGGAATTTCTAGATGATTGCCGCGAAGTCCAGGAGAAAGGTACCACATTCCATTATGCATGGTTAATTTTGATTATTGAAATGTTAGCATGGAGACAGCAGAGGATTCATAATGCCCCCCGGTAGAATCAGATGTCTGTGAAGCCACATTATATGCCTCATTGTGGTTTACCACCCAATTGTCGTGAGCAATGGAGAAAAATATGTTCTTTGTATTGTCATATGGATTTCATATGCTAGTGGACCAGCACCCTTGCGTGTCACCAAGCCTATACAAGTAGTATAGTGTTGTTGCAAATTTTAAGGCTGATTTTCATAGAGTATATATATAGGCTTGCAGGGATACAAGCAAGAAATGGCATCCCCTTCCATACTTGGTCACAGAGGATGACCTCTTGGAACTATGTTAAGCAACCATCTCACAAAATAGAAGAGAAGATAGATCAATGACTTCAAAATCAACGTCTTTAAGGGGGAAACCTCCTTTACATTACACAAATGAACAATTCTTGGATGATACAAATGACAAGACCTTCTTTCTACATATAGGATTCTAAGGGGTCACCATATAGTCAAAGCCGACATAATAATTTAATGTAAGGGCACAAAAATAAAAAAAGTGGGCTTCTATGGGGCACAATAATAAGAATATGGGGACATGGGCACAACAATAACAATAAAGGGATACAATGACAATAATAATAAGAGAATACACTAGTATTATAGGGACCTAACATGACCCTTTCTTTCATAAAAGTGTTGTCCTCAACGCTTGAGTATTTTTGGATGCTTCTGTATAAAATTCTCATCCTCCCATGCGGAATCTTCAATAGGTAAGTTCTTCCATTTGATGAGATACTCTGAAATTGATCGATTTCATAGTTGTCGAGTTCTTGTTTCTGTGACTGCTTCACGTTCCAATATGATTTTTCCTTCCTCATCAAGTTCTAGCAATACTATTTGAACTGGGAGGTTGTCACCTATAACCTTCTTTAAGGAGGGAACATGGAAAATTGGGTGCACTCAAGAAGCTGTAGGAAGCTCCCACCATAGTACCAATCTTTTGCAACACCTTGTACGGACCATAATACTTTGGTGATAATTTATTATCTCTCTTAGCTTGCTTGAGGGACATTTTTTTGTATGTTTGTAGCTGTAGAAATACCCAGTCACCTATATCAAAACTTCTTTTGCTGTGATGTTGATCTGCTTGTTGTTTCATTCTATTCTATGCCAAAGTGTGGTTATCCTTTAAGAGTTGGAGAACTTGTTGTTGATGCTCGATGTGATCTTCCACTTCTTGAACCTCAGGATTTTCTCTTAAATATGATGTGATGGGCAGTGGATGATATCCATAAAGTGCCATAAATGGGGTAATTTTTGCTACATTATGGAAGAAAGTGTTATACCACCATTCAGTTAGAGGGAACCATATACATTGTGTATTTTTATCATATACAAAGAAACAAAGATATCCTTCTAAAAATTTGTTCACTACCTCAGTTTTTCCATCAAATTGAGGATAATAATATGATCTATGACCTAACTAAGTACTGAGACAAGAAAATATTTTTTTCCAAAAATTTCCAGTGAAAATGGGATCTCTTTTGCTTACAATAATCTTTGGGTTTCCATGTAGCTTTTGAATTGTTTCCATAAATGCAGTAGCAACTGTACTGGCTTTAAAGGGATGAGATAATGCATAAAAGTGTGCATACTTGGTAAGTCTATCAACTACCACCATGATGACACTCTTTCCTTCAGACTTGGGTAAACTTGTGATAAAATCCATTGAAACCTCCTGCAAACTTTGACTTGGAATGGATAAAGGTTATAATAGACCGAGGTCTTAATTGTTTCAACTTTATTTGTTGGAAAACCAAGCATTCTTCCACAAACTTTTGATTATCATATTTAGGCCATCCCAAAAAATTCCTTCTTAACAGTGTGGTAAGTTTTTAAAAATCTCGAGTGACCTCCTAAGGGAGAGGTGTGTAATTCCATAAGAATCTTTTGTTTGAGTTGGGAATTCTTGCATAGGTATAAGCGATCTTTGTACCATAATGAATCATTTTTCTAGCTAAATGTATCATATGTACTGGGGTATTTTTGTAATTTTTGAATGAGTTCCCACACTTATTCGTCATTCTTCCAATGATATGTTGCTTCATTTATCCAATCTAGTTGGATAATATAAATGGTGTAAAGCAATGCTTCCACATCCTCATCCTTTCATGAGAGTGCATCTGCAAGAACATTTTGCTTCCCTTTTTTGTAGATGATTTCAAAGTCATAACCCAACATCTTTGTGACCCATTTTTGCTACTCTTTTGAAGATAATATTTGTTCTAAAAAGTATTTAAGACTATCATGATCCGTTCTTACCTTGAACTATCTTCCCATTAGGTAAGGTCACCATTTCTTAAGTTCATGTAGTATTGCCAACATTTCCTTCTCATAAATAGCTTTGTCTAAATACTTTCCTTTGATTGGACGACTTTCGAAAGAAATGGGTATTTCTGCTTGCATTAAAAAACACCAATTCCATTTTGTAAGGCATAACATTCCACAATAAAGGTTTTTGTGAAGTATGGTGTAGCTAATACCAGTGCTTGGCACATTGCCTCTTTAAGATGTTCAAAGGCTTCCGTTGCTTCTGGAGTCCAAGAAAATGCAACTTTCTTTAGTGATGTTATTAAAGGTGTTAGTATTTTCCCATAATTCTTAACAAACTTGTGATAATACCCTATCAACCCAAGAAATCCTCATAGATGATTTATGGATGTGGGGATTTTCTATTCCTTAATGGCTTTAATTTGTTTAGATTCTACCTTAACACCTTCATGAGATACAATATGACCCAAATATTCCACCTCTTGTACTCCAAAGAAACATTTGGAGGTTTTTTCATATAATTGTTTCTCCTCCAATAGTTTGAGCACTCTATAAACATGTTGAACATGATCCTTCCAAGACTTGTTGTAGATTATTATATCATCAAAAAATACTAACTCAAATTTTGTAAGGAAGGGTTTGAAAATGGAATTCATCAAACCTTGAAATGTAGAAGGTGCATTGGTAAAGCCAAAAGGCATGACCAAAAATTCATAATGACCCTCATGAGTTCTAAATGTTGTTTTTGAAATATCTTCGGTCTTCATTCTAATTTGATGATATCTTGAACGAAGGTCCAACTTTGTGAAGTAAATTTCTCCATGCAATTCATCCAATAGTTCGTTAATGTCAGTAAGGGGAAATTTATCTTTAATAGTGAGCTTTCTGAGCTCCCTATAATTCGGACACATGCACCATGATCCATCCTTCCTGTGCACCAATACTACTAGAGTAGAGAAAGAACTTTGACTAGGTTGAATTATACCAGCCTCTAGCATTTCTGCATCCATACGTTCAGTTTCACTCTTTTGGGCATAGGGATATCTATAATGCATGATGTTTGGAGGAACACTTCCTGGAATCAAATGAATAGCATGATCATGATCATGAATAGGTGGGAGGCCTTTGGCAGTCTCAAATACCTTGGAATGATTGTCCAAGACTTTTTAGAGGTCTGGAGGAATAGATGATTTCGACATGGGAACCTCTAGCGAACATAATTGTGTAATTACACCACATTTTTATTTCTTTAGAAGCTTTGTCATGTCATTAGAGCTGATTATCTTTCTCGGTTTCCCTATGATATGCCTTAATTCAACTCTCTTTCCTTTCAAAAAAAGAATTCAAGAAAAGTTCTTGAAAATTAAAAGTTATCATACCCAAAGATTGTAGCCATTGGACTCCTAGTACAACATCAACACCACCCATTGGAATGGAAAGCATTGGAATATTCAAAACATATTATTTCATGGATAGCTTGATATTATGGCACTTTACAGATAAATTTGTGGTTCTTCCATTTGCAACCATCACTTGACACTCTGGTGCTGAATATAGGAAGCAATTCAATTCCTTCGTTATCTTACAATGAATAAAATTATGGGTATTGCCCAAATCAATCAACACTATTACCTTTTTCTTCTTGATATGTCCTTCTATCTTGATAGTTTGAGGAGTGGTTATTCCGGCCAATGCATTAAAAGGTATGGTCAGATTCATTTCTTCTTCCTCTAGGCTTTGTTCCTGGTGTGTATCCTTTTCTTTTGATGTTTCTTGTTACTTTTCTTTTTCCTCTTCACAATTTATGTAAAATAATTTCTTCTAAACGCACTTATGAACTTTAGTGTATTTGCTATCACAACTATAACAAAGCCCTTTTGCTATTTTTTCTTCCAATTGTTGTGGTGTCAACCTTGTAGGTTGTGGAAGGCTAGGAGAAACAACACTTCCATATTTATAGTTGTGATTGGTAGGCTTCCTTGTTGCCATAATTTTACTTTCAGTTTGTCTTGCCAACCTAAATGCTTTCTCCAATGAATTAGGTTCCCAAAGATGAACCTCATGTTGGATGTTATCTTTTAATGTCCCTATGAACACATCAATCCTATGCTCCTCTGGAATATCTTTTACCCTTATATTCAAATTTTTGAAGTCCTCAATGTGCTCCACTATTGAACCATTTTGTTTAAGATTTATCGATTGGCTAAAAAAAGTGTTTCTTTTTGTATCCTCATAATGTGCTATCATTTCTTCCAATTTCCCAAGTGATAATTTGTTTACGAGAGAAAAGCCATTGATACCATACAAACTGGTTGGGTTCTAAATATAAATTCTCAATGCATATCTTTTGTGTGTTTTGCACATTATGAATATCAAAATATTGCTCCATCTGTAGTATCCATGTTATGGGATCCATGCCATCAAACTTCCTCATATCGATCTTTGAAACATGGTGGGTTTTCAATCCAATGTTAGAGTATGTGAATCATAACTAACAATTATTTTGTTGTCATCATGAGTTTCCTCTACTACCTTTTTTCCATTGAGAACCATTTCTTGTAGCAACTTTGCCAAACATCCTTTCAAACGTTGCATGTGTTTCTTCAAACCTTCAATGTTTACTTCTAAACCATCCATATTAGCTTCCACGCCATTCTTTAAAACCATCCTTCTTATCTTCCATGCCTTTCTTTAAACCATCCATCTTAGCTTCTGCTACTTTTGTGAGAGTGAGATTTGTTGTGCTTGGTCTCGTAATTTTGATATATCATGTTGCATTTCTTCCTCTTCTTCATGATTCATGCTAGAGATTTCAGGTTGCTTACTCGATGTTTCCATTTTCCTTCCCCAGGGCATCAATTAATGATAATTATGCTTCACTATGCCCTTTTAATTCCTTCAATCTAATTTTTCACACCAAACTTATGCAAAATTTTAAAAAGACTACCACCTTTTTTGGCTTTGTAGGAGCTCGATATTAAATATGTTGTATCTCTGCAATTTCAGATCTCGAAGGTCTGAAATTTTGTCTTGTGGTAGTACTTTGATTCCTCATTCCAACCTTGCAATTTTGATCAAGATTGGATTTTCCAAGAAAGATTTATTTCAAATATGCCACGATGACCCAATTATAGTCTGGTTCAGTAGAACGAACTTTTACAAAGTGCCATGTGTCATTGTTTCGACCTTTGGACCTGAAACTGATATACAAAAATCCACAGCCTGTCCTATTTCTATAACTTTTAATGAAATTTCAATATGATGCTCAAAGAGAAAGTTATGACGATTTTCACTAGATCACATGTTTGAGATATAATTCGAGAACCCTAAAAAACTGTAAATTTCTTGGATCATATCTCCAAAACTGTAGCGACGAAAGATCTAAAATTATCACTCGAGGCTAATAAAGATTTGGGCTCAAATGGCTTTTAATTTTAGCTTCTGAAACAGTGTAGAACAAAACCTTATAGCGACAATTCCACGATGACCTTTTTGAAGCAGTGAAATGTTAGAATCCAGAGCTCCGATACCAATTGTTATGCAACTAGCTCACAAAATAGAAGAGAAGATAGATCAACAAGTTCAAAATAAGCCTCTTAGAGGGGGAAACATTCTTTACATTACACAAATGTGTTGGAAATAATACTGAGAGGGGGGGGGGTGAATCAATATTATCAGATCAATAATTTAATTTTCAAAACTGATTTATATACGCTACTTCAGCTCAGTGAACTAGCATGTATACGTGACTGTACTTAATGCAACCAGTGTATATGTAGAGATCTTTTGATTTACCCAAATTATCATATATTTAACTTTAATCAGTATATTAGGAATTCATTAGATAGTGCAGTAAAAACATATTAAAGCATTACACATAAGTAACACACATGAACACCAAGATATAAGGTGGAAACCCAACGTGGGTGAAAACCACCTGCTGCAATCATCTTTATCTTCTTTTAATAAGAAAATTTTGTTTACAGTTTTTGTACTGGTGCAGTCTTATACCAGTACGCAGGCTTTTAACTGCAGAAGGCAACAACCTTCTCTGGTTCTCCAGCTTCTACTAGAAGGGAGCTACAACCCCCTCACTCTTGTACTAGTCGATGTGTTTACTAGTACGTAGGCGCCGACCTACAGAAGGCTAAGACCTTCTCCTTTTTCTTCCAGGGACCATGTTTCATAAAGTTTTAGACTGGATCCATCAACAACATCATATCACATATATTTGCATCAACCAATCACCTTTTGAACCAACCACAATGGAATCAATCAATCACTTTTACAGCCCATCACTCTGACCATTTAGAATACTGTCACCAGAATACACCAACCAGAACCCAAGCCAGAACCCAGAACATCGCAACAACAAACAGAAGCAACTAAAACATATTTTATATAGTATACGCTACATCCATGTTTCGAACCTATGTGCATACGCGCTTTCCTCAAAGTGAACCAGCGTGCATATCTGCAAATCAAATTTATGATGTATACGCTGCTTTGATATGTAGAACTAGTGTGTATACGCTCCTTTTCTAAAGTGAACCTGCGTACAGATCTGTAAATGATGATTTAAACATTACAACTATTCCAGACTTCAGTCATACCCAGATCATCATATTTACAGACTACAACATGCGCCAGTTATTCAGATACATGATCAAACCACATAAATATAATTCACTTCAAGCCTTGAGATCCTGATACATCATTAGATATTATCTTTCATAAAACGCTAAGGTTCCTCCTTGGTTCAGATCCAACAATGCACCATAACCCAATAACCTGCATACTAGATCTCACACTTCATCATATATTCAATGCTTGTGTATCTTGGCCTAATGATCTTCTCCTCCATTTATAGTTTTAGGCCTTTCTCAATACCATGGACCAAAACCACTTAGGACCAATACCTTGGATCAAATACCTAGGGTAAATACCTTGGACCAAATACCATGGACCAATACCATGGATCAAAATACCATGGACCAAATACTTCGGATCAAAAACTTAGTTTTCCAAGGTATATGCACTTTTCCTTTTGTGAAAGTGTGTGTGTACGTATACGTGACTTGTATACAGTGAACCCACATGTATATGTGGCTTGGCCAATGGTGAACCTGCATACAGCTCTCTTTGTTCATTCTATGCAGTCTGATCTATAACTCTGTGCTGTTAACCTGATATACTATGATCTTTCATCTGAGTGAGTTGCCTTCTGAACTGATTCCTTGAAGTTGCCCTGCATTTCATCACATTTGTAAACAATACTGTCATGCATTTTGTCACATCTGATATCTCTTCTATAGATTCATCTAGTTACCATATACAAGTGAGCTGTTCGGCTATAAGTGGGTTGCCATCAAGTACAACACATACATCATAATGCCAACAATCTCCCCCTTTGGAGTTGATGTCAACAACAACCACACCAAGTCACTTCCCCCCTTTGACATCAAGGGCAAGGGGTCATGCTCCCCCTGAGTGCATGCTGAAATATTTGATATGCTGAAGTGTGCTGATTAAGCTCCCATGATCAAGTCCATGCTCCCCCTGAGCATAAAAAAAGTCTACAAAAAGGTGTTCTAAAATAAGAACATGACTCTATACATACATCACAAAGGACCTTCCTATCACCAATGACTCATACATACATCCATCTGTTGTGGGGAAAAATGCCTATGCAGGATGATCCTATCCACCTAAGGTGTGACAGTGCCTTAGCAACAAACGGATACAGCTATTATGGTTTCTTCCTTTATGAAATGTGAAAGAGGGGAGATCAATAGACTTACCGTTGTCTTCCATTTGTCCCTCGATCTAGATCCTCTTCTCTTTGGGTGTTCACAGCTACTTGCCTCCTCGCTTGCTCAAGAGAACAACTACTTGATTCCCACGAGATCACAAGAGAACAGCTACCTGTGACAAGAGAACAGCTACTTGTGACAAGAGAAGAACACAACACAAAGGCAAATATTCATATTCATAAATGATTCAGGATTAGAAGTAAATCAAATACACTAATGCAATCATACAAAATACACCAGCATATAGGAAAGAACCAAGATAGCTTTATTGATTGATAACAGGGTTCAGGAAAAGATACAACCCAGAGGGCTCCAGTCCAGCATCTCCTTCCCAGCAGAATGGAATTCCTTCTTCAGCTCCCTTCAAAGCATTAAGTACCCAATGTTTCCAGTCTCAAACCAACAACAATTCTTTGCAATAACAAAATTCCAGCCTCCTAGATCTCATGGAGGAGAGATCTATATATAGTTATTTTGGAGAGAGGATGAGTCAGCTTGTGATCTGACTAGTGTCCTCTCCCTCTCTCAGTTCTTGAGTCCACTTGGAGGTTCTTGCTTCCACTTGGAGATTTGGAACCTCTTACTCATCACCAGTCGAATTCCCTGAGGCAAGTGTCATTTTGGAAGCTTCCTGAGCATTGACACATTGAGGAATGAGCCTGCCACTTGTCCAAACTCGCTCAGCGCAGGTAGCCTTTGTTGGAGTTGACATTCAACGCAGGTAGATAGTGGAGCAGTTGACATTCAACGCAGATGCTCAGTGGAGCAGTTGACATGATCCTGAATTGACTTGTTTTTGAGTAGTTTCAGGTGGAGAACTTCTGTGAATTGCTGTGGTTAGTTAGCCTTGTTCCTCTAGGGGTAGGAACAACATGTTTAGGGACTTTGGATCCCTTAGATTATGGGAATTTCATGCTCAATGTTGTAAGGCACAAAAATGTCTATAACAGTTGCCCCCTAAAGTATGAGGCCGTTTATCGGGTGAAATGCTTTATCTAGGAGGGTCCGAAGTTCATCCATTTGCTGGGAGGAGACCTGTAATAAGATACAATACAATACATTATGATTCATACTGCTTTCATGATCTAGCTGAGGCGGGCATTCCCATGCTTAGCTTTATAAATTCATTTTTGTACATAGAACAGACGATCGTCTGATGGTAGACTGATAATTTTGGAAAAATTATCATCCTTTGAGTAGGATGATCATCTGCTGCAATGATGTACATGTTAAATGTCTTTATCTTTCCCGAATATATATCGCAACCCGGATGGATGAAACTAGATCCGGGGTCTTCAAACTCGTTCGATCTTCACTCTAAGTACAAGTCGATCCATGTGAGAATTACGCTGAAGTCGAACATGGAAAGACATCGCTTGATTACCGGTCAATGATGTAAACTGTTAACAAGCGCGAGAGGAATCACCGATAATGATAATGACCCTCAAGGTACTGCAGTACAATTCACGTGGTGTGAATAAAGGACTTGGCGTCGAACACCACGCAAAATCTTCTGGTCGAAGGTCATTGATGTATACCTGTCGCCGGAAGTGAGAAACTTGCCATTGAGGCATGCAAGCTTCAAAGTACTGAAGGGGTTGTTCCTAGATCAGCTTCTTGGATAATGAGCTGATGTCGACAAGAAGCGATCCGTCAAAGGAGGGCCTTGATGAATCCCACATCAGTGACACGGAACAGAGCTAATAATTTTAATGGAGGTGAAAACGATCTGTGACATATGATTCAGGGTGGTGGTCCTGAATGGATGAAGGATAATGTATGGTAGTGGATGGGACCCGATTGACTCTTTCTGAACGACTTCTCTTGAACATATGGCGACACTGATGTGATGGATTGGTAGAATTACCCCAAATATGGATGGTATGGCGAGACCATGGTGATGTGACCAGTGAATGAGACAACCCAACCCGATTGTGGTACGGAGGAAAAGTGTCATGTTCAAGAGCGACCTGCTACCATCAAAGTTTTCTTGATTTTCTCCAAATTTTTCCCCAGTCATTGCTGACCAGTACCTCTTTATTTTTGTCAAGTTTGAGGAGGATAACATATGCTTGTTCTATAACCTGCCCTTCGGGCAAGCCCATCGCTATGTTTTAACGAGCCTAGCGATAGGGAAACTCGTTCTCATCTAAAGACAAGTTTGTCGCTATTTAATAATTTTAACGAGTCTAACGACAAGGATAACTCGGTCCTTTTCATTTTTAGAGAGTCTGAAAAGGTACATAAAGTTAACTCCAAAATTCCTTTTTTGTCATCTAATCCCTTAAGTCCGAAAAAGTATAAAACAATACAGAAGGGATGAGTTTTCGATAGTTTTAACGAGCCGAACAAAACAAGCGCTCGATCTTTTTGTGCAATAATCCCTCAGGTCCAAAAAGATTAAAATCTAGAGGAGGGATAGCTCTTCCGGTCGCTTTAACGAGCTGGAAGGCCAAAACTCGGCAATCTTTTCATATTTTACGAGTCAGTTGAAAAGAGCTTAAAGAAGACTCGTCTTTTGAGGAACGAGTGATAAACAGGGGTAGCAGCTGATTCCAGGTACAGGTTGGAATTTTCCAATCACGACAGTTTCACAAGGATGGCTAGGTGAAATCACTCTTCGCAGCTGTTCCTCAAAATGGGTAAACAATCATATGGAGGTGAACGATCAGCCAAATGAAAAGTGGAGGTGACGGTACAAACACGACCAAGGCTTTTATGGCTGATAAGATTTCGTACACAATGGTTATTTACCGGGATAGGTTCATTTTTTAACGAGCTTGAATGCGCCAAAACACTGCTCGAGCTTATGTTTATTTTTTAACGAGCATGAATTCCGCGTTAAAACTGCTCGGATCTTGCGTTTATTTTTTAACGAGCATGAACTTTATGCTAAAACTGCTTGTTTATATAGTCAAATTTTGATTTTTTACCATAACTAGCTTTTCTCTTTTCAAGGACGGTACTGCATTCTCAATTGCTGCATCAAACTTAGTTAGAAATACATAACATGAGAAAAAAACCTAATATTTCGCTTTGAACTACGTAAAAAGCAATTAAAAAGTGTTTTTACCTCTCATTTTACCATTTCATTTGAACTTGGTTTGTTGGAGCTTTGGAGGTGCCTCTTCCCCCTTGATTTTCACCAGCTGATTTCGGGAGATTCTGTGGACGATTCTCAGCGCCGTCTGGACCAGGTAGGAGCTAAACCCTAGCTCTTTCTTTTCATGGTTTCATTTTCCCATTCTGTGCCTGTTTCCCAGTCTTTCTGAGCCCCTGGGGTTTTGCCAGGGCGCCCTGTCATCAACGCAGGTTGTCCACTCGAAACCTGCGTTGAATGTCAAGCTGCCTTGAGGCAGCTTGACCTTCAACGCAGGTGGAACACTGTCTGCCTGCGTTGGGACTAGAAAACTGATTTTGTGGCACAGTTTTTGATGAAATTTCGCCAGTTTCTCATCAAATCCAGGATCTTACTCATTCTCTTGTTTGTTTTGCAGGGACCTTTGAGAAAAATGTCCCTTACGTGGCGAGAACGAGAACATGAAGAAGAAGATATGATTGCTCTCCATGACCCTGTCACGGTGAACGCGTTGCAGAACTGTGGCCTGCTGAAGTTTTTTCGTATCTCTAGCATGAGAGCACAGATCTCTTTACTGTAGTATATGCTTGATGCTTGGGATCCCATCAACCAAGTATTCCAGATTAGTGGAAAATCCGTCCCCTTGACCATCGTAGACATTTACTTCTTGACTGGGTTGTCAAGGTAGGGTGCCCCCATTTCTTTGTCAGGTTCGGCCCGGGGGAATGACTCCGTGAGAGATTATGTCCGCCAGTATTGCATGGAAGGTTCCCAGCCGAGCAGAGATGGCAAGGTTGTTATTCGTGAGATTACTGACAGGTCTCTCCAGTCCATTCTGTATACTATTGGTAGGATGGCCGGTAGCGCATCTCTTCATGTTGCCAACAGGTCCTATGTACAGCACGCCTTGGAGTGTCTCCAACCGAAAGTATTCAACTGGTGTGATGCAGTACTTGTTCAGATGAAAAGTCAATTGACCAAGGTAAAGGACGGGAAGCTGAAGAACTTTGGATTTGGTTCTATTTTGACTGCCTTTGCCTTGGAGAAAATACCACTGATGCAGCCTCAGTATATTGCACTCGACCTGCCTTCTCCTACCGAGCCACGCATGCAGAGATGGGTTGACCACATGTCTAGGCATGCTGGTCAATCTCAGATTACTTTCACTGATACCTTCTTCAGGTGGTTCGAGCACCAGGAGATGGTCTATTCTGAGTATCCATATGTTGGTATGGATTTCCGAGGTGATCCGGACTTGGTACTGCTGGATGGCGAACAGTGGGGCGCTATTGGTAAAATCTTTGACCATATTACTATTTACTGTTCTTATTTATAGTGTCCTTGTGCTTTATTCTATCAAGACTTTAATCAAACTCATGTGTGCATGCAGATGTTGGTCCTGTTCGTCCAGCAGTTTTCCCGAGAGCGCCAGTTGCTGCCCCAGTAGGGGAGACTGCTGGGAGAGTTATTCTCCGCGACCTTGACGTAGCCGAGACCCTTATAGCTGTGCAGGAGTAGGTTGAGAGCGTTACTCTCAGCATTCCCGATGTGAGGATTGATGAGTTACCTTTACAGTTGCAGCGGCATACTACTGGCGTGCCTAGACGATGGACTCGTCTCTTGCGCATGATCGCACAGGCCGTGACGTGCTATCATGAGCATCACTAGACTAGGGTGCCCCCTAGCACTTTTGAGTTTTTGGGTCATATGACCAATTTTTTTCTTGGTTACAAAACATTATGTATGAACAATAAACAGCTTATATATATTTTGATTTTCGAGTTTTATTCTGGTTGAGTTATATGATCCATATGTACAATCATTGATGATCTGTCTCTTTTTATAAATGTCGCAAATGCCTATCTAACACATAGTTTGCTAACGAGTCGGTTAATGTGTTCAAGTTTCTGGAAATATGCTGGTATTGAATTGAATCAAACTATCTTTCCAAAATCTTAACCCTTAGGAACATGCGATAAATAGCTGGATTGCGAACGGAATATATACCATTGAGTTGTAATATTACGAGTTGTGAGTCTAGCCTGACAATTAGTCGGCGTATACCATGGGTGATGGCATCAGAGAGTAGTTCTATCAATGCACTATACTCAGCGATGTTATTCGTTGATTGCCCAATACACACACCTCTGAAACTTACTAACTCGCCGCTTGGATCAAAAATGGCCCAGGCTGCAGAGGATAGGTTCCGCGAACTACGACTCGCTCCGTCGGCATATCCCACACATGTCTCCAGAAGGTTTGACATCTGCAATAAATGAAAAAGGTGGATCACTCGACCAAAATAAACACTTTAGCGAAAACAAAATACAACAAAAGCATACAGGTTACTATTTAAGCATAGTAACGCTTGAGGTACAACCCGTTGCGGGGTTGCGCCAGTGGAATTCCGTCATAATCCATTAACTCGTAGGCTCCTTTTGCTAACACTCGTTTAACAATATAGGGGCCCATCCATAAAGAATTAAATTTTCCTGCTCCCAATTTATCGGATTCTTGGTCGTAAAGCAAGACCAAGTCACCTTCTGAGAAGACACGGGGTTTGACATTTTCGTCGAACTGCGCCTTGACTCGTTTCTTATGGGCTTCGTTAGCCAAAGCGGCATCACGACGGGTTTCATCCAATTGGATTAATTCCAAGAAACGAGCCTCTTCTTCCGAAGTTCCGGGGAGGAGATCAATTGCGAGTTTAAGCGACGAAATTTCGCACTGGATTGGTAAGTCTGCTTCCAGGCCATACACCAGTTGGAAAGGTGTGAACCCGGTTGCGTTCTTTACCGATGTTTGGTAAGCCCACAAGGCCGAGTACAGGATTAGGTGCCATCTTCTTTTATGAACCCCGATCATCCTTTTCAACATACGCTTCAGGACCTTGTTGATTGCTTCAACTTGTCCGTTGGCTTGCGGATAATACGGGGTAAAGCTGTCGTGAGATAGCCCTAGCTTGGCAGCTAATTCGACCATCATGTGATTGTGAAAATGCGATCCATGTTCTGTCACTATAGCCTGTGGTACGCCGAACCTGGCGACTACATGATTGAAAAAGAAAAGGGCAGCTGTTTCACCAGTGTTATCCAATGTAGGCATCGCCTCGACCCATTTGGTAAAATAGTCAACGGCGACTATAATATACCCATGCCCCCCGGTCGAAGTGGGGTTACATTGCATGAAATCGATGCCCCACTTGGCGAAAGGCCCTACAGCGACTATTGGCTGTAAAGGTGCGAGTGGTCTTCTGGTTTTGCTATCAAAAATTTGACAAGCATGGCAACTTCTGACTGTGATTATGCAATCTTTGAACATGGTTGGCCAGAAGTATCCTGCTCGTAAGATTTTTTGTGCTGTTCATAGCCAGATTGATGCCCCCCACACACGCCTGAATGACACTCATTCAGGGCTTTTTCGGCCTCCTCATGGGTAAGGCACCTCCTCAGGACTGTATCGATACCACGACGGTAAAGCGTATCACCGACGATCATGTAGTCTTTAGCTTGGTATCGTATACGTTTCTGTTCTGAGTGAGAGGTGTTAGGCCTGAACTTTTGGGTTTGGAGATAAATTATGATATCTCCATACCACTCATCGCTTGTAGATATCAGAAACAAATTCTCGTCCACGATTGATTCTTCGGATGTTTCATCGTTGGACGATGATGGGAGGTCGCACAATAATTCTGCGAAAACTAGAGCTTTCTTTGATTTGGATTGTACAAATTCCAGATCAAACTCTTGAAGGATCGCTATCCATTTTGAATATTTGCCCCCCAACAACTGTCGCGACAGTATATAAGTCATGGGGTTGCAATCTGATAAAATGGTAGTTTTCTGAAAGAGGACATAATGTCAAAATCTTTGAATCGCTTGAACAGCTGCAAGCACTAGTTTTTCAACATAAGAATATTTACTTTCTGTATCATTTAAGTTTTTACTTAAATAATATATAGGATGTTCAATTCCATCGACTTCTTGAACTAAAACCATCGCAATGGTCGTATCCGCTGCAGCCAGATACAGGTTAAAGTCTCTTTGATAGTCTGGGGCATACATTAATGATGCTCTTACTAGAGAATCTTTCAGAGCATCAAAGGAAGCTTGCGCCACCTGATCCCAGACAAAAGGTACATCCTTTTTCAAGAGACGAGTATAACCTTTAGCAAGTTCTGCGTAATTTGGAATGAACCTCCTCAGAAAGTTTGCTTTCCCTTGGAGTTTCTGAATCTGAAGCAAATTTGAAGGTGGAGGCAAATTAATGATTGCCTGAACCTTGCAAGGGTCGAGACGAATCCCATCCTTAGAGACTACAAAGCCAAGTAAATGACCAGAACCGACGCAAAACACACATTTGTGCGGATTGAGTCTTATCTTGTAGTGTCGGCAACGTAGAAATATCGCTCTTAAATGCTGCGGATGATCGTCCGCTTTCGCGAATGAGCCAGAAGGTCGTCGAGATATGGTTGAACGATGTTCTTGATGTCATGGAAGGCATAATTCATTGCCCTCTGAAACTTCGCCCCTGCGTTCTTTAAACCAAAGGGTAATTTTCGATAAGCGAATGTGCCCCACGGACAAATAAATGCAGTCTTTGACTGGTCCTGTGGGCGGATATTTATTTGATTATACCCGGAGAATCCATCCATAAATGAAAAGATTTCACATCCAGCGCATTCATCAATTATCTGGTCAATGAAGGGTGTAGGGTAGTTGTCCTTCGGACAAGCTTGATTTACATCCCTATAGTCGACACACACTCTAATCGTCCCTTGCTTCTTCATAACAGGGACAATATTCGATACCCAATCGGTTAGAGGAACCGGGTAGATGAAACCAGCATGGAGAAGCTTTTCAACTTCCGCCTTAATGGCAGCGGCTTTCTTGGGGTGCACCTGCCGAAGCCGTTGTCTTACTGGTTTGACATCAGGATGCATTTTAATTTCATGTTCAACAATACTCGAGTCAATGCCTGGCATTTCATCATATGACCAAGCAAAGACATCTCTGAATTCGCGAAAAAGAGCGTTATATATTTCCAGTTCTAAAGGGGAACAACCTTTGCCGACATAAATATTCTCTACAGCATTTGTTTTAGTCGAGATATTTATGGCTATAGTCTCTTCAATATTGGATAAGTTTTGCTCGGAATCCACCGTATTTACAGTATTTGATAGGAATTCAAAAACTGAAGGGTGATAAAGGTCATGTTGAGTATCTTCTTCATATTCTGGAAGAAGGGAACGATGGTGGTGATCATTCCATGGTGCCCCCTCAATCAACATTGATTGTAAGATTCCTTCGTCAGTCCCATGCACTTTCGACCAAGGATCTAATGGGGTACCATATTCTCTAGACCTATCTACCCAAACGCTTGACGAGCGTTGATTTGGGTTCGCCTCCCATGCCCGAAACATTGATTGCTACAATATTTCTATTGGGCTTGGGGGCAAAACCATGGCATGATCCATGTCGATATCATCTTCTGCGACCTTCGTGGAAGATATCATGTTGCAGGTTGCTACCAACGCTATATTTCCTATGTAGATAGGAGGTGGAAGCGCGAAAGTTCCCATCATTGTGGGGTCTTTCAGTAGGCCTACTCCGATATCTTGAAGTGAATGGTTGCTCTCATGGATCATGGGAATGCTTCCTGTAACTTGTGAACCATTAGGGAGGAAGTTCTGTTGGTCGACGACCGTAATCCCTCCTTCAAACGGGAATGCGATCTTCCTAAAATAAGTCGACACAACAGCTGCCATGGCATAGATCCATGGTCTACCCAGTAGGATGTTGTAGTCAAGATTCCCATCGATGACTTCAACATCTATTTCTTCTGTTTTTCCTCCTAGTTCAACTTTCAAGTTATTAAGGATACCGTACGGGGTATAAGTCCTTCCGTCGAAAGCTTTTAATGTCGTAGAAGATCGCGACAAGGTTGGAGATCCTAAAGTTTTCCAGCAACTCATCGACATAATACATGTAGATGCCCCCTCATCAATAATTGTTCGGTGAACAGTTTTGTTGAGGGCTTTCACTTGAATAAGGAAAGCTAGTTGAGCTGGTAACTGAGGATCATATCCTTTGTGGTCAAAGGATACAAGATTGGAATCTTTAGGATCAATCCCACCAATAGTCGATAACAAAGCCTGCCTTTGGGATGGGCAATTTTGTAGTACCTCAAGAGTCGACATAGCGGATGGCGATTGGGCCAAATCTTCCACTATGTTATAATGCTGCGCCGCCCTGGCGTGAGGATTAAATGTCAACTTGTGTACTACTCCCTTTGGCGGTTTTGTTGTTAATTCAGGAATGATGGGTGGTACAACTTCTGTCGAAGTTGTTGTCGAACTACTTGGTTGATCTTTACCTTTGTTGTTCGACAGCTGCGGATTCCCGTAATCTTTGTTCCTTGTCGAAATCAAAGCATCATTCTGCTGTTTTGAAACCGACAACATAAGCACTTGCAACGGGGAAGCATTTCCACTATCAACCAGATTTTGACCTGGGTTGGGAAATGGATCAGTTAACACAGCTGAGGTTTGTGAACTCTTAAAGAACCTTTTAAGCTCAGCTTTGTAGGGACAATCCCTTGTCCAATGATCCTCCTCATCACATATTTGACATGGATAATTTTGTTTCCCTTTCCCAGGAGGGTTTGAAGAAGTTTTTCCAGGAGATGACTCACCCTGTTTCTTCTTCTTCCCTTTGTTTTGTTTCTTCTTGCTTCCTGGTTGATTGGTTTCTTTGCCTTTATCTGCTGATACGGCATTTACTTCCGAAGCAAGAATTTCATCTTTTGCATTTTGATCCGAATTCTTACGGGCCTTCTTAGACGAAGCCTTTGTCGATTTCACGTTTGCCGTGCCAATGACGCCATCGCCGACATGAGAGTCACTATTCAATTTAGGAGGAGGAGGAATTGAAAATTCTGGTCTAGGGGCATCAGGTATTTTGTCGTAGAGCGTGCCAGACTGAGTATAAACTAAGTCTAGATATTGTGCATGAGCAATAACTTGCTCCTCTGTTACGACTCCCCCCTTTGCCACATCTTCCGTTATAGCAGGAAGTAACGACTTTATAAACCATTCAGCTAATAGCTGATCGGGAACGTAAGTCTTCACCATCCTGCGACGACGATGCCACTCATGTATATGATTGGATATATGTGTGGCTGTCGTCTGCTTGAAATTGGTCAGGATTTCTGTTCCAGTTTCATACCTTATTGGTAATTGAAAATGGGTTAAGAAATTCGTGGCTAGGGAACTGAAATTGTCGAAAGAGGCTCTAGGTAATTCAATATACCATTTAGCCGCTGGACCTGTCAATGTCCTCTGAAAAAGGCGAAGCCTTATCGAATCATCATTCAGGGTGTTTGATGAACACCACAGATGAAAAGTCATCACGTGATTCGGTGGGTCTTCACCTGGATTTCCATTGAATTTAGGAATGTCGGATGGAAGTTTGTGAGGAATAGCTGGCCACCAAGGGGTGTAAGCAATCGGATCGTTGGTTAACCGGTGTAAATCGGGTAACTCTAAAGTTGCCACGAATGGTAACTGTTGATTCAGGTTAGGTGAAGCATAACCAGGGTACGATGGAATCGCTTGAGTAGTGGGCCTTTGCATACCAGCATAATGTAATTGATGTTGGTATGACTGATACGGTTGGTGGACTTGACCACTGTAAAGCGGTTGGTTTTGACCGTTTTTAATATACGGTTGTCCACTGTTTGCAAAGATCTGCTGCTCAGAACCCTGGTACACTTGCTGGAATTGTGGTTGTTGGTATTGCACTAGCCACGATTGTGAAGCCATGTTCTGTTGCGCTATGCTAACCGTTGGACCAAGGTGTGGGGTAATTGTACCCGTTTGGACCTGTGTCGCCCCACCAGTTGGCGATTGTGGTTGTGACCCATGGTCAAGGGGCTGTTGCATTACTACTTGAGAAACCTGAGGTTGACATGCAACAGGCATCTCTTGAACTTGTGACACTGTTACAATAGCCGGTGTGGTCGGGATGTTCGTCATAGGTACACACTGTTGCATAGAATATACAACCCTTGGTTGTTGAGGTAGCATAGGTACCCAACCACTTGATGTAATTCCAGTATAACCTGAATACTGTTGTGAACTCCCGTATGGATACCCTCCCGGAGGGGGTAATGAAAGGGCATACTGCCCCCCATACGGTAGCAATCCGGAACTCAAGGGGATTGTTTGTCCTTGGGGACTGGATTGCCAAAACTGACCTCCAAAAGGATCAATCTGGCGAGTCTCAACATAAGAGTTGCCGGATATTATTCCGGATGAACAAACTGGAACAGACCATACTGTCGAAATAGTCCCTTGGTGGACTCCTTCTAGCAGTTGTGAGCTAGTCGGGACAGATGGTATGCCGGCAAACATTGTCGGAGTGACGGCAGGGGCTTCTGCTGTCGCTGTGTCGTTCGACACAGTCCTAGATGTTGACGGTTGTTCAGACATTTTAAGTCTATCCAATAGATTGCCTAGCGATTCTACAGGAACTTCCACTTGTGGTGGATTAACTTCAGATGAAGGAAATAGAGTGACCCCAACTCCAAAATGGGTTGGAGTACTTTCTTGCGGATCCTCTACAATTTCCTCTATCGCAATCAAACCTGGTGGAAGAGGAAGACCATCAGGTCCGTAAAATATTTCTGGTGCCGAAGAAGGGGTTGAATCGACAACGACAGTTGTTTGGGGAGTAAGACTCTCTAAACCGGTTACAGATGGAACTGGTTCAGTAACGCAAGTATTTTCCCCTAGACTAGGATCAGTATTACTGTCCCTCTGTGGCTGTTGAACTTCTTCTATAGAGGCATGGTTTCCAGAAATGTTTGGAGTAACCGGAATCTCAGATGTGGTTGGAACACTTGTTCTAACTTTGATAGGAGATTTTGAACCGGTTAAACGAGTTCGCTTTGTCCGTACTGTTTTCGATTCCGGAGACAAAGACGGTTGACTCGTAAGCCTCTATGAATGACGAGGTTTCAATTGACTTTCTTCCACGATTGCGGATTACTCGATCAACCAAAATACAAAAAGGGGAAATTGGTGTTTCCGAATTGAATGAATTTTATTAGACGCTTTAGACACAACTTGCTTTTTCACTTTTAAAGAGTCGAGAAAAAGCTAAAGATGACTCTAGTCTCCTTCGATGTTTTAACGAGCCCGAAGTGACAAATGCTCGGATGAACTTTTTCTGTTATAGAGACTGAAAAAGGCCAAAAGAAACTGCTCTGGAGTTCTAGGCAGAGGGTGTGCCAAACTTTTCGCAAAACCGCAGAATACTTTTTAGGGTACGGGCGGTCGATCTTCGTGAATGCTGTGTTCACTGCATTGCGATCAGTAGGGCCGCTGACACGGCTTCCTAAGGATAAAAGATATATGCCTATAGGGTTCTCCCAATATATACGTGACGGTACGTGGGAGCACAATCTGTACTAGCGCTATCGTCCCTCAGGAGGAATCACCCACCTTCCACGAGATCGATAGTCACTAGGCTTAACGACGCCAGAACACGTCTCTAGCCTAGACCTCTATGTTGTGCGTTACGTTACAAAGCGTTGTTAGGTTCATTCAGCTTATTTTAGGTTGATCTTTTTAAAGTTTGCCTTTCAAGGTTCACCACAAGATGTATGATACAAATTCCTAAATGCAGTCTAAGATGATAAGCAAGCTTTATTATCTTTTCAACTTTGAAAATCCTAGCTACTAAGGGAAAAGAAAGACACTATCTTTTCTCAAAGAGCAATCAGCACACTCTAATGCACTTTTCCTAAATCCAACATGCAAACTATCAAATGCAAAATGCACAATGCAGGTGTTTGTTTTCCACTTTCTTAGTATTAATGCCTACAAAGAAAGCTTTTTGTACAACTTTGAATTTTCTTTTAAAATGATCAATACAAACAAGTTCACTTTTTCGAAATCAGAGAAGATAGAAGAGATTACAACACTTAATGATTTTCGAAATAAAGACTTGTTTTGACACTTTGAAAGAGACAAATTCAAACCAATAAGCAAAAGTAAATCTATAATCAATCTGCAAACAGCCAATGAACTCTCTTCTAAGATCACCATCAATCAGATCTGAATCAAAGGCTACAGGATGACTACTTTACTCATGCAAAGGAAAACTGTAAATGACGCCACAAACACATAAAAACATTCACAGTCTTTTTGTACAAAAGGAGGCGGAATCTAAGCAAGGAAAAGGAGTTATATGACTGGTACCTATGCTGGTTAAAGGCTGCAAAAAACAGAGATCAAAATAGGGCAACAGAGAGCAGAGAACCCCAGCTGCATAAGACCAAACTGGTTCAGCGCAATCTCAACACTGAGGATTTGACATTCAGCGCAGGTAGCCCTCACGGGACCTGCGTTGAAATGCAAACTGCCTTCACAGCAGTTGCGCTAAAGGAGAAACTCTCGTTTCTCCTGTGTTCTGGGTCATAAAATGCTCAAAAATCAACTGTTTCAGGCCAAATCAGAAACAAAAGCAAGGTATAAACAGAGGGATGCTTTGAGAGGGTACTAAAGACTATCACAAATGATCATCAAGTCATTTGTGAGTCCATTGTTCAGATCATAGACAAGTCCAGCAGCTGGATCAATGCAGCAACTTTCTACTTTGCATCCGGGAAAGATGCAGTTCGATTGTTGTTGTCAAGTCTATGAAGTAAACAAATGACAAAAACACAAATGAAATGAATAAACAAATTTTCCCCAGTGGAGTCGCCAATTTGTTGTGGGGAAAAATGCGTATGCAGGACGATCCTATCCACCTAAGGTGTGACAGTGCCTTAGCAACAAACAGATACAGCTATTATGGTTTCTTCCTTTATGAAATGTGAAAGAGGGGAGATAAATAGACTTACCGTTGTCTTCCGTTTGTCCCTCGATCTAGATCCTCTTCTCTTTGGGTGTTCACAGCTACTTGCCTCCTCGCTTGCTCAAGAGAACAGCTACTTGATTCCCACGAGATCACAAGAGAACAGCTACCTGTGACAAGAGAACAACTACTTGAGACAAGAGAAGAACACAACACAAAGGCAAATATTCATATTCATAAATGATTCAGGATTAGAAGTAAATCAAATACACTAATGCAATCATACAAAATACACCAGCATATAGGAAAGAACCAAGATAGCTTTATTGATTGATAACAGGGTTCAGGAAAAGATACAAACCAGAGGGCTCCAATCCAGCATCTCCTTCCCAGCAGAATGGAATTCCTTCTTCAGCTCCCTTCAAAGCATTAAGCACCCAATGTTTCCAGTCTCAAACCAACAGCAATTCTTTGCAATAACAAAATTCCAGCCTCCTAGATCTCATGGAGGAGAGATCTATATATAGTTATTTTGGAGAGAGGATGAGTTAGCTTGTGATCTGACTAGTGTCCTCTCCCTCTCTCAGTTCTTGAGTCCACTTGGAGGTTCTTGCTTCCACTTGGAGATTTGGAACCTCTTACTCATCACTAGTCGAATTCCCTGAGGCAAGTGTCATTTTGGAAGCTTCTTGAGCATTGACACATTGAGGAATGAGCCTGCCACTTGTCCAAACTCGGTCAACGCAGGTAGCCTTTGTTGGAGTTGACATTCAACGCAGGTAGACAGTGGAGCAGTTGACATTCAGCGCAGATGCTCAGTGGAGCAGTTGACATGATCCTGAATTGACTTGTTTTTGAGTAGTTTCAGGTGGAGAACTTCTGTGAATTGCTGTGGTTAGTTAGCCTTGTTCCTCTAGGGGTAGGAACAACATGTTTAGGGACTTTGGATCCCTTAGATTATGGGAATTTCATGCTCAATGCTGTAAGGCACAAAAATGTCTATAACACCATCTCCCAACCAAGTGGGGATATGCCAAATTTGACTCATCCACCCAACCAAGTGGGGATATACAATTGTTTATACATGGAAAAACTCAAACATTACATCATCCATCCCATGCATAGTGGGGTTACAATTTAGGTCTTTTCATGACCTTTACATTAAAAGATGTACATGGCTTATATAATAGAGATCAAATATCTAAAAACAAGACCATGATAATCATCAGCAATTATCATATGATCTGCACCATCAACAACATCTGTCAATCAACATCCAGACTAGCAACCTGTATATGTCCATCATTAGTTCCCAAAATATCATCAACCATGTTCTCCCCCTGAACCTATTCCACATGTTCACTGTCAAATATGATCATTACATATGTCGGTAAGAGATATCAAAGCATCATCATCAATCAGATATTCATCAAGTTATCAACAACTTTATGAGAACCAATATATTTTCGCATGTTATCAGCAGAGTGAAACCATTATCAAACAAAGCATATAATTGACAGAACCATGGCAGACCCCCTCTTTTTTAGCCTGGCCCACTGTTTTTCTTCAAACCAGCATATACGCGACTATGCCCATAGAAACCCACGTATGTACACGACTACCCTATATGAAACTCGCGTATAACCACCTTTCTTTGAAGAAAATTGGATTTAACATCAGGATGATGCAGCAACTACTCCCAACTTTTGTCTGAGATATTCAAATGTCTCTCTGGTTAGTGGTTTAGTGAATATATCAGCAACCTGTTCTTTGGAGGGATCATATTCCAGTTTTACTATTTGTTCAAGCACTTGTTCACATAGAAAATGATATTTGATGGGTATGTGCTTGGTATTGGAGTGCACGATTGGATTCTTTGAAATACTGATGGCACTTGTATTATCACATAGAATGGAGATAGGTGGAGTACATGTGATCTGAATGTCTTGCAAGGTTTGCATCATCCAAAGCAGTTGTGTGTAGCAAGATGCAACAGCCATGTATTCTACTTCAGCTGTAGATAATGCAATTGAAATTTTTTTCTTGATGAACCAAGACACTAACCTAGAACCCATATAGAATGCACCACCACTAGTGCTTTTTCTGTCATCAACACTTCTTTCCCAATCTGCATCTGTATATATATGAAGTGTAAGATCGGTATCTTTAGGATACCATAGACCAAAGTTCTGTGTTCCTTGGAGATATTTGAAAATCCTTTTGACTGCTTGAAGGTGTGTTTCCTTAGGATTTGCTTGGAATCTTCCAACTATTCCCATTGCATGCATGATGTTCTGTTGGGTACCTGTTAGATAAAGAAGACTGCTAATCATGGATCTGTAGGTTGGTTGATGTATTGTTGCTGATTCATCATTTGAGCTAAGACTGCATCTTGTTACCCTTGGGGTACATACTGGTTTAGAATCTTCCATGCCATACTTTTTCAGGATCTGTTTGAGATGTTTGGTTTGTGAGAGAAAAATACCATCTTCATTTTGTTGAACTTGTAGACCAAGAAAATAGGTAAGCTCTCCAACCAAGGACATTTCAAATTCTTGCTACATTACTGAGGCAAAATTTTGACTCATGGATTTTTCATTGCTACCAAAAATAATATCATCAACATACACAACAATTATTAGCAATTTATCAGTGACCATCTTTGTATATAGATTGCTATCTGCTAACCCCTTTGAAAAACCTTATTGATGGAGATATTTGTCAAGACGGTAATTCCATGCTCTTGGAGCCTATTTTAGACCATAGAGGGATTTTTTAAGTTTGCATACAAGTTTTGCATCATTTCCAAGAATTAATCCTTCTAGTTTTTTAATATAGACTTTTTCTTCTAAGTCTCCATTAAGAAAGACAGATTTTACATCCATTTGGTATAATTTGAATTTCTAAAAACTAGAAAGAGCAAGAAACATTCTTATGACTTCGAGTCTAGAAACAGGTGCAAAAGTTTCTTCAAAATCTATACCTTCTTGTTGAGAATATCCTTTGCAAACAAGTCTGGCCTTGTTTCTAATAACTTCTCCATTTTTGTTTAGTTTGTTTTTGAATATCCATTTAGTTCCTATGATATTCTTATCATGAGCTATAGGAACTAATTCCCAAGTATTATTCTTTTCAATTTGCTCAAGTTCTTCATTCATGGTCTTGACCCAACATTCATCTCTGCATGCTTCATTTACACTTTTAGGTTCAATGGAAGATAGTAATGCTAGATAGCTTGAGGTTTCGGCAATAGTTCTTCTTGTCTACACACCTGCCCCTTTTTCCCCCAAAATTTGAGTTTCTGGATGATTTTTCTGAACATACCTAGACAGAGTCTTTTCTTCTTTGGTTATTGCTTCTTCTGGTGCTTCATTGGTTTCTTCTTCAGAATCAATGTGATTTGATGTGGGAAAATGATCCTCATCTTCTTCATTGTTATGAGCTTCGGTTTTTATCTGTTTTGGATTTTTGCATATTTTCCCAAGTATTTTATTATAACATTTATATCCTTTACTTCGGGAAGAGCAGCCAAGAAGAATACCTTCATCTGTTTTAGGTTCAAACTTACCAAGTTTTTCTTCAGTCCTTTTGATGTAACATTTGCTTCCAAAAACTTTGAAGTACTTTACAGTAGGAGTTTTACCATACCAAAGTTCATGTGGAGTCTGAGTGCTATTTACCTGAACATTTGTTTGGTTGAGAATAGTGACGTGGCGAATGTAGCTTCATCCAAGAAGGTTGCAGGAGTTCTAGATTCATCTAGCATAGCACGCGCCATTTTTTGAATAGTTCTATTCATCCTTTCTACCACTCCATTTAGCTGAGGAGTCCTTGCAGTGGAGAGCTGTCTTTTTATTCCATGTTGTTCACATAAGTCAAAGAATTCATTCGAGGTAAATTCCCCTCCTCGATCAGATCTGAGGCATTTGATTTTGTGATCTGATTCTTTTTCAACCAAAGCTTTGAAAGCTTTGAACTTTTCAAATGCTTCATCTTTATGCTTTAGAAGACCTATCCAACACATTCTGGAAAAATCATCAATGAACAATATAAAGTATTCTTCTCCTTGAGGTGACTTTTTCCTTGATGGTCCACATAAAACAATATGAACAAGTTCAAGAGGCTTACTAGCTGATCCTTCCTTTTCGATGAATTGAGATATGGTTTTCTTACCAAATTGACATGATTTGCCTATTTTAGGAATGTTGATATCTGGAAGATCTCGAACAGCCTGGAATCTGCATGCTTTTCTTATTTGAGAAAAGCTTAAATGTCCCAATCTTCTGTGTCATAGCTAGTTTTCATCATTTTTGCTTATATAGCACTGTTGTTGTCCTCCCTTGAGTATGTATAGGTTGTTTGGAGTTCTTGTACCTTTAATCATGGTTTCTCTTGTATCAAGCTCACAAACAACACATCCATTTGATCGAAACACTACTTCATTTCCTTGATCACACATTTGACTCACACTCAATAGGTTATGCTTTAAGCCATCAACATACATAACATTTCCAGCTTTAACTTTTTCTTTCAAGAAAACAGAGCCTTTACCTTTTATGACAACAAGAGTGTCGTTTCCAAATGAGACACTCTTTTCCTTTTCTAAGGCATTATACGAGTGTAGTTTTTATTTGTCACCTGTCATGTGTTTTGAGCATCCATTGTCGATGTACCAATGGTTTTCTTGTCCTTCTGCATAAAAGTCTATACCAAATATTTCTGTTTGTGGTTCTTTATTTCTTCATATTTTGGGATTTAATGTAGTTTTCTCCTTTTGAGATATTTGACAAAATTTTCTCCTGCATTCAGATTCTTCATGGCCAAAGTTGTTACAGATTGAGCATTCTATTCCATTTTCAAGCAGAGAAAAGTTATTATAGGAACTTTTCTTGATCCCTATCACATTCCTTTGATTTCATGCTTCTCTATTCATGATGGTTTTGTAAGCAACACATTAAGCAGCTTTGTGTCCAAAATTATGACATGAGAAACATTGACCAATAAAGAAGTTCCTGCGATTATCGAATCTACTGACCCGGTGATTGTAGTTTCTATTGAAATTCATCTTTGAAGCAAATTGAGTATGATTTACTTTAGGTTGGTTGTGGCTTCTATTCATCCTTGAAGTAAATTGAGCCTGTTTTACCTGGTGTTCTGCTTTATGCCTTTGCTGATGATTGTCAAACTGTTCACTGCTCTTTTCTGCATCAAGATAGCTTTTAGTGGAGGTTGACGACTTCTGTGCTTGAGATTCTTCTTCAGTATATCAAAGACCTGTCTTTATCATAGGAGGATGCTGCACTTTGATAATTTCATTTAAGGTTTCTAATCCTTTAGCAAATCTAATATTGATAGCTTTTGTTTTCTCAAGATCCTTTCTTAGACCCACAATTTCACATTCTAGTTTTTCATTGTGTTTTTCTCTTTCAACAAGTTGGTATATCAAGGTATCTATAATCATATTCTTTTCTTTTAAATACATTTTGATTTTAGGGATTTCTTCATAAAGGTCATCTTCATCTAAAGCATCCAAAAAGTCATCATCTTCATAAGCCATCAGAAGTCTATAGTCATTACTATTTTCATCTTCATCACTATTTGATAAACCATCACTATCTTCATGAGTATAGTAGCTCTTTTTACTTACACTTTGTTTTCTATTCCATTTTGCAGATTCCTTCCCTTTATCATATTTATGTTTATGAGGACATTTGGTAGCATAATGACCGACTCTACCACATGCAAAACATTTGAAAGGTAGTTTACCTCTAAATCTCCTGGAACCCCGTTGAAGGTTCTTGACAAAGTTTGATTCTTCTTCTCCTTCTCAAATATGTCCTGATTCATTGAGTTCTTCTTTTCCTTTTGTTGAAGCTTTAAATGTGGGTTTTCTCATATCTAATGGACCTCCTTTTCTCATCTCAAAGGCAGTTAATATTCTGTGCAGCTGTGTCATAGTAAGATTCTGTAGATCCTGCTTTTCTTCTATGGCAGATACTTTTGATTCAAACTCAGTAGACAAGGATCTTAAAACTTTTTCAACTAAAGTAACTTCCTTTATCTCTTCACCAAGATTCTTCATGCAATTAACAATCTCATCTATACGTAAGAATTAACTAGCTATACTTTCATCATTGTGCAACTTGAGAGTTTCATATTGAATTCTGAGAGTTTCCAGTTTAGCACATTTCACCTGAGAGTCTCCTTAGTAGCTTAGAACGATTTTGTCCCATATTTCTTTGGCGGATTTTTGAGCTGCATGACTTTGAAAAACTCTGATTGTGACAGACTTCCCAATAATGTATTGATAGCCTTGGCATTGGTTTCATATTTCGTTTTACCTATCATCTCTATAGGAATTGCTGATGGAAATGTATATCCTCCTTCCACAATTTCCCAGACATCTGTTCCAAGAGATTGAAGATAGGTTGTGGTTCTTACCTTCCAATAAACAAAGTTTCTCCGGTCAAATATTGATGGTCTGATGGATCCCCCACTTTCTTGATTACTCATGATGATGGATCTTCCTTCAAGCGATCAAGCTTCTTCTGAAGGACCTGCTCTGATACCAATTGTTGGAAATAATACTAGGGGGGGGGGGTGAATCAGTATTATCAGATCAATAATTTAATTTTCAAAACTGATTTTTATATGCTACTTCAGCTCAGTGAACTAGCATGTATACGCGACTGTACTTAATGCAACCAGCGTATATGCATAGATTTTTTGATTTACCCAAATTATCATGTATTGAACTTTAATCAGTATATCAGGAATTCATTAAACAATTCAGTAAAAAAAAATTAAAGCATCACACATAAGCAACACACATGAACACCAAGATATAAGGTGGAAACCCAATGTGGGTGAAAACCACCTGTTGCAATCGTCTCTGTCTTCTTTTAATAAGAAAATTCTGTTTATAGTTTTTATACTGGTGTAGTCTTATATCAGTATGTAGGCTTCTACCTGCAGAAGGCTACAACCTTCTCTCATTCTCCAGCTTCTACTGGAAGGGAGCTACAACCCCCTAGCTCTTGTACTAGCCGATGCGTTTACTATTATGTAGGCGCCAACCTACAGAAGGATATGACCTTCTCCTCTCTCTTCCAGGGACCACGTTTTATAAATTTTTAGACTGGATCCATGTTATGAAACCAGCTCAAGAAAAGATAGAAAAGATAGATCAACGCCTTAGAATTCAGCCTCTTCGAGGGGGCAACCTCCTTTACATTACATAAATGAACAATTCTTGGATGATACAAATGACAAAACCTCCTTTCTATATATAGGAGTCTAAGGAGTCACAATATAATCCAGCCGACCTAACAATAATAATATAAAGCCACAAAAATAACAATAGAGGGATTCTATGGGGCACAGAAATAACAATATGGGGGTAATAGGGGCACAACAATATAAATAAGGGGTATAACTACAATAGTAATGGGGTAATCACTAGTATTATAGGGACCCAACATGCCCCTCTCCTTCAAAAAAGTGTTGTCCTCAACGCTTGAGTAGTTCTGGATACTTCTGCATAAAATTCTCATCCTCCCATGTGGAATCTTCAGCGGATAAGTTCTTCCACTTGATAAGATACTCTGAAATTGATCGATTTCGTAGCTGTCGAGTTCTTGTTTCTGTGACTGCTTCCGGTTCCAATATAATTTTTCCTTCCTCGTCAAGTTCTGGCAATATTGTTTGAATCGGGAGCTTGTCACCTATAACCTTCTTTAAACATGAAACATGGAAAACTGGGTGCAATCGAGAAGCTGCAGGAAGCTCCAATTTGTATGCCATAGTACCAATCTTTTGCAACACCTTGTACGGACCATAATACTTTGGTGATAATTTATTATCCTTCTTAGCTTGCTTTAGGGACATTTGCTTATATGGTTGTAGCCGTAGGAATACCCAATCACCTACATCAAAACTTCTTTCACTGCGATGTTGATCTGCCTGTTGTTTCATTCTATTTTGTGCCAACACGAGGTTATCCTTTAAGAGTTGGAGGACTTGTTGTTGATGTTCGATGTGATGTTCCACTGCCTGAACCTTAGAATTTTCTCTTAAATATGATGTGATGGATGGTGGTTGATACCCATAAAGTGCCATAAATGGGGTCATTTTTGTTGCTGTATGGAAGGAAGTGTTATACCACCATTCAGCCAGAGGCAACCATTTGACCCATTGTGTCTGTTTATCAGATACAAAGCAACGAAGATATCCTTCCAAACATTTGTTTACTATCTCAGTTTTCCCATCAGATTGAGGATGATAAGATGAGCTATGAGCTAACTGAGTACCAAGACAAGAAAATAATTCTGTCCAAAAATTTCCAGTGAAAATGGGATCTCTGTCACTTACAATAATCTTTGGGTTTCCATGTAGCTTTTGAACTGTTTCCATAAATGCAGTAGAAACTGTACTGGCTTTAAATGGATGTGATAATGCACAAAAGTGTGCATACTTGGTAAGTCTGTCAACTACCACCATGATGACACTCTTTCCCTCAGACTTGGGTAAACCTGTGATAAAATCCATTGAAACCTCCTCCCAACGTTGGCTTGGAATGGATAAAGGTTGTAATAGACCTGGTGTCTTAATTGTTTCAACTTTATTTTGCTGGCAAACCAAACATTCCGCCACAAACTTTTGAATATCTGATTTAAGGCCATCCCAAAAAAATTCCTTCTTAACCCTGTGGTAAGTTTTTAAAAATCCTGAGTGCCCTCCTAAGGGAGAAGTGTGCAATTCCATAAGAATCTTTTGTTTTAGCTGGGAATTCTTACAGAGGTATAAGCGATCTTTGTACCATAACGAATCATTTTTCCAGCTAAATGTATCAGAAGTACTGGAATCTTGTTGTAGCTTTCGAATAAGTGCCCACACTTCTTCGTCATTCTTCCATTCCTCCCTTGCTTCGTTTATCCAATCTGGTTGGATAATAGAAATGGCACACAACAATGCTTCCACATCCTCATCCTTTCTTGAGAGTGCATCTGCCACCACATTTTGCTTCCCTTTTTTGTAGATGATTTCAAAGTCATAACCCAACATCTTTGTGACCCACTTTTGTTGCTCTTCAGAGGATAATCTTTGTTCTAAAAAGTATTTAAGGCTATCATGATCCGTTTTTACCTTGAAGTGTCTTCCCATTAGGTAGGGTCGCCATTTCTTAAGTGCATGGAGTATTGCCAACATTTCCTTCTCATAAATAGCTTTGCTTAAAAACTTTCCCTTGATTGGACGACTTTCAAAAGCAATGGGTCTTTCATCTTGCATTAGAACAACACCAATTCCATTTCCTGAAGCATCACATTCCACAATAAAGGTTTTTGTGAAGTCCGGTGTAGCTAAGACCGGTGCTTGGCACATTGCCTCTTTAAGATGTTCAAAGGCCTTTGTTGCTTCCGGAGTCCATGAAAATGAATCTTTCTTCAATAATGTTGTTAGAGGTGCTGCTATTCTCCCATAATTCTTAACAAACTTGCGATAATACCCTGTCAACCCAAGAAATCCTCGCAGATGCTTTATGGATGTGGGGATTTTCCATTCCTTAATGGCTTTAATTTTGCTAGGGTCTACCTTAACTCCTTCATGAGATACAATATGACCCAAATATTCCACCTCCTGGACTCCAAAGAAACATTTGGATCTTTTTGCATATAATTGTTTCTCCTCCAATAGTTGTAGCACCCTGTCAACATGTTCAACATGATCCTTCCAAGACTTGCTGTAGATTAGTATATCATCAAAAAATACTAACACAAATTTTCTAAGGAATGGTTTGAAAATTGAATTCATCAAACCTTGAAATGTTGAAGGTGCATTGGTAAGGCCAAAAGGCATGACCAAAAATTCATAATGACCCTCATGAGTTCTAAATGTTGTTTTCGAAATGTCTTCAATCTTCATTCTGATTTGATGATATCCCGAACGAAGATCCAACTTGGTGAAGTAAATTGATCCATGCAATTCATCCAGTAATTCATCAATAACAGGAATGGGGAACTTATCTTTAATAGTGAGCTTGTTGAGCTCCCTATAATCCGGACACATGCGCCATGATCCATCCTTCTTGTGCACCAATACTACTGGAGCTGAGAAAGAACTTTGACTCGGTTGAATTATACCAGCCTCTAGCATTTCTGCAACCATACGTTCAATTTCACTTTTTTGGACATAGGGATATCTGTACGGCCTGATGTTTGGAGGAACACTTCCTGGAATCAGATGAATAGCATGATCATGATCACGCATAGGTGGGAGACCTTTGGGAGTCTCAAATACCTTGGAATGATTGTCCAGGACTTTTTGGAGATCTGGAGAAATAGATGATTCCAATGTGGAAACATCTAGCGAACATAATTGTGCAATTACACCTCTTTGCTCCTTTTTTAGAAGCTTTGTCATGCCATTAGAGCTGATTATCTTTCCTGGTTTCCCTGCAATACCCCTTAATTCAACTTCCTTTCCTTCCGTAGAAAATTTGATGAAAAGTTCTTGAAAATTAAAAGCTATTGTACCCAAGGATTGTAGCCATTGGACTCCTAGTACAACATCAGCACCTCCCATTGGAATGGAAAGCATTGGGCTAGTCAATACATATTCTCCCATGGATAGCTTGATATTATGGCACTTTCCAGAGAAATTTATTGTTCCTCCATTTGCAATCATCACTTGACACTCTGGTGCTGGATATAGGAAGCAATTCAATTCTTTTGCTACCCTACAATGAATAAAATTGTGGGTGCTTCCTGAATCAATCAACACTATTACCTTTTTCTTCTTGATTTGTCCTTCTATCTTGATGGTTTGAGGAGTGGTAATTCCCGCCAATGCATTACAAGATATGGTCGGATTTATTTGTTCTTCATCTAGGCTTTGTTCCTGGAGTATATCTTCTTCTTTTGACCTTTCTTGCTCCTTTTCTTCTTCCTCTTCACAATCTATGTAGAATAATTTCTTCTCAGCACACTTATGACCTTTAGTGTATTTGCTATCACAACTGTAACAAAGCCCTTTTGCTCTTTTTTCTTCCAATTGTTGTGGTGTCAACCTTATAGGTTGTGGAAGACTAGGGGCAACAACACTTCCGTCTTTATAGTTGTGAGTGGTATGCTTCCTGGTTGCCATAATTTTGCTTTCCATTTTTCTTGCTAACCTGAATGCCTTCTCTAATGAATCAGGTTCCCAAAGGCGAACATCATGTTGGATATTATCCTTTAAAGACCCTATGAACACATCAATCCTATGCTCCTCTGGAATATCTTTTACCCTTATGTTCAATTTTTGGAACTCCTCAATGTGCTCCATTACTGAACCCTTTTGTTTGAGACTTATCAATTGGCTAAAAAAAGTGTTGCTTTTTGTATCTTCATAATGTGCTATCAATTCTTCCGTAAAAATTGCCCAAGTGATAAATTGTTTACGAGAGCAAAGCCATTGATACCATACAAACTGATTTGGTTCCAAATATACAGTTGCCATACGTACCTTTTGTGCATTTTGCACATTATTGAGATCGAAGAATTGCTCCATCTGTAATATCCATGTGGCGGGATCCTTGCCATCAAACTTCCTCATATCGATTTTTGGAATATGGTGATTCTTCGATCCAACGTTAGCATCTATGGAATCATGATTAACATTTCTTTTGTTCTCATCATGAGTTTCCTTTACTACCTTTTCACCATTAGTGACCCTTTCTTGTAGCAACTTCTTCAATTCTTCCATGTCTGTCTTCAAATCTATCTTCAAATCTACCATGTCTCTCTTCAAATCTATCTTCGAATCATCCATCTTAGCTTCCATGCCCTTTATATTAGATTCCATGCCATTTATCTTAGATTCCACGCCACTTATCTTAGCTTTTGTTAGCTTTTGTGAGCGTGACATTTGTTGCACTTGTTCTTGTAATTTTGATATATCATGTAGCATTTCTTCCTCTTCTTCATGAGTCATGCTAGAGCTTTCAGGTTCCTTACTAGGTGTTTGCATTTTCTTTCCTCGGGGCATCAATTACCAATAATGCTTTACTATGCCCTTTGAATTCTGTTAAACCAAGCTTACACAAAAATTTAAAAAAAAACTACACACCTTTTTTCACTTTATAGAAGCCTGATATTGAATCTGATGTATCTCTGTAATTGCGGATCATCTAGTTCTGAAATTGCTACCTGTAGTAGCCTTCTGCGTCGTCTTTCCAATGCCACAAGTCTGAGCCAAATTGGATTCTCCAAGGAAGAGTTATGTGAAATCTCCCACAGTGACTTGCTTTTAGACTGGTTCAGTAGAGCGAACTTGTACGACGTGCCACGAGTCACTGTTTCAACCTTTGAATCTGAAATACACACACAAGAAACTACAGTCTGTCCTCTTTCTGTACCTTCTTATGAAATTTCAATCCGATCCCCAGAGAGGAAGTTATGACGATTTTCCCCAGGTCACCTGTTTTGAATGTAATTCAGGAGTCTGCAAAAAGACCAACTTCCTCAGATCATATCTCCACAAATATCGCGCGAAAAGATCTGAAATTTGGACCCAAGGTTCAGTGCGATTTCTTATCAAATGGGCTTTTTTTTCGACTTCTGAAACGTTACAGAAAAAAAAGTTATAGCTAAAATGCCACGATGACCTGTTTGGAGCAGCGAAACCCTAGAATCCAAAGCTCTGATACCAAATGTTATGAAACCAACTCAAGAAAAGATAGAAAAGATAGATCAACGCCTTAGAATTCAGCCTCTTCAAGGGGGAAACCTCCTTTACATTACATAAATGAACAATTCTTGGATGATACAAATGACGAAACCTCCTCTCTATATATAGGAGTCTAAGGAGTCATAATATAATCCAGCCGACCTAACAATAATAATATAAAGCCACAAAAATAACAATAGAGGGATTCTATGGGGCACAGAAATAACAATATGGGGGTAATAGGGGCACAACAATATAAATAAGGGGTATAACTACAATAGTAATGGGGTAATCACTAGTATTATAGGGACCCAACAATCCATCAACAACATCATATCAAATATATCTGCATCAACTAATCACCTTTTGAACCAACCACAACTGAATCAATCAATCACTTTGACAACCCATCAATCTGATCATTCAGAACACTATCACCAGAATACAGTATTGTCTCATGCATACGCACTTTCCTCAAAGTGAACCAGCGTACATATATGCAAATCAAATTTATGATGTATACACTGCTTTGATATGCAGAACCAGCGTGTATATGCTCCTTTTCTAAAGCGAACCTGCGTACAAATCTGTAAATGATGATTTAAACATTACAACTATTCCAGACTTCAGTCATACCCAGATCATCATATTTACAGACTACAACATGCGCCAGTTATTCAGATACATGATCAAATCACATAAATATAATTCACTTCAAGCCTTGAGATCCTGATACATCATTAGATCTTATCTTTCATAAAATGCTAAGGTTCCTCCTTGGTTCAGATCTAGCAATGTACCATAACCCAATAACCTTCATACTAGATCTCAGACTTCATCACATATTCAATGCTTGTGTATCTTGCCCTAATGACCTTCTCCTCCTTTTATAGTTTTAGGCCTTTCTCAATACCATGGACCAAAACCACTTAGGACCAATACCTTGGATCAAATACCTAGGGTCAATACCTCGGACCAAATACCATGGACCAATGCCATGGATCAAAATACCATGGACAAAATATTTCGGACCAAACACTTATTTTTCTAAGTTATACGCACTTTTCCTTTTGTGAAAGTGTGTGTGTACGTATACGCGACTTGTATACAGTAAACCCGCATGTATACATGGCTTGGGCAATGGTGAACCTGCGTATACCACTCCTTATTCATTCCATGCAGTCTGATTTGTAACTTTGTGATCTGAACCTGATATACTGTGATCTTTCATCTGAGTGAGTTGCCTTCTAAACCGATTCCTTGAAGCTGCCCTGCATTTCATCACATCTGTAAACACCAATTTCATGCATTCTATCACATATGATATCTCTTCTATAGATTCATCTAGTTACCATATACAAGTGAGTTGTTCTACTATAAGTGGGTTGCCATCAAGTACAACACATACATCATAATGCCAAAAAAATGAAGAATTATTGGATGATACAAATGACAAGATCTCTTTTCTATATATAGGAGTCTAAGGGGTCACCATATTGTTGTTGGGAAAAGTATCCAATACGGAATGACCCTATCCCACTCTAAGGGTGATAGTTCCTTAGCAACAATCAAAGCAAAGCTATCTGAGATTACTTCTTTATGAGATGTAAAAGAGGGGAGAAAGAGATCCACTAACCGATGTCTTTCGCTAATGGTTGATCCAATCTTCTCTCCTTGCTACTTGCCCCCAGCTCCTTGCTCTTTCACTGGCCCAGCTACACCAAGATCCTGCAAAATGGCAAGAGAGGGAAACTACAAGAAGCATACATTCATAATTGATTCAAGGATTAGAATAAATCAAATACACAAGTATAACAATACACCATTGAGACACATGCATATAGAAGAACCTCAAATGCTTTATTAATGGAAGAAGTAAGGTTCAGGAAGTGATACAACCATAAGAGGCCCAATCCAGCATCACCTTCCCAGCAGAAAGAAATCTCCTCTTCACCTCCTTCAAAGCAAATCACCCAATAGTTCTAAACTCAAACCAACAGCAATTCTTTACATTCACAAGATTCCAGCCTCTTGGATCTCATGGGAGAGAGATCCATATATAGGAGTTTGGAGAGAGGATGAGTCAGCCTGAGATGTGACTAGTGTCCTCTCCCACTCCAGTTCTTCTTCAGTTCTTGAGTCCACTTGGAGGTTCTTGCTTCCACTTGGAGATCTAGAACCTCTTACTCATCACCAGTCGAATTCCTTGATCCAAGTGTCATTTTGGAAGCTTCCTGGGCATTGACTCATTGAGGAATGAGACTTCCACATGTCAAAACTCGCTCAGCGCAGGTAGCCTTTGTTGGAGTTGACATTCAACGCAGGTGGTCCATGGAGCAGTTGACATTCAACGCAGATGCTCAGTGGAGCAGTTGACATGATCCAGAATTGCCTTGTTTTTGAGTAATTTTCAGTGGAGAACTTGTTTGGATTGCTGTGGTTTGCTGACCTTGTTCCCCTAGGGGTAGGAACAACATGTTTAGGGACTTTGGATCCCTTAGATTATGGACATTTCATGCTTCATGCTGTAAGGCACAAAAATGTCTATAACAGTTGCCCCCTAAAGTATGAGGTCGTTTATCGGGTGAAATGCTTTATCAGGAGGATCCGAAGTTCATTCAATCGCTGAGAGGTGACCTGTAATAAGATACAATACAATACATTATTTTTCATACTGCTTTCATGATCTAGCTGAGGCGGGCATTCCCATGCTCAACTTTATAAATACATTTTTCTGTACATAGAACAGACAATCGTCTGATGGTAGACTGATAATTCTCTGTTGAAATTATCATCCTTTGAGTAGGATGATCATCTGCTGCACATGTCAATGTCTTTATTTCCTGAATATATATCGCAGCCCGGATGGAGGAAACTAGATCCGGGGTCTTCAAACTCGTCCGATCTTCACTCTAAGTACAAGTCGATCCATGTGAGAATTTCTTGGAGTCGAACATGGAAAGACATCGCTTGATTACCAGTCAATGATGTAAACTGTTAACAAGCGCGAGAGGAATCACCGATAATGATGATGACCCTCAAGGTACGGCAGTACAATCCACATGGTGTGAATAAAGGACATGGCGTCGAACACCACGCAAAATCTTTCGGTCGAAGGTCATTGATGTATACCTGTCGCCGGAAGTTAGAAACTTGCCATTGAGGCATGCAAGCTTCAAAGTACTGAGGGGGTTGTTCCTAGATCAACTTCTTGGATAATGAGCTGAAGTCGACAAGAAGCGATCCGTCAAAGGAGGGCCTTAATGAATCCCACATCAGTGATACGGAACGGAGCTAATGATTGTGATGAAGGTGAAAACGATCTGTGAAATATGATTCAGGGTGGCGGTCATGAAAGGATGAAAGGTGATGTATGGTAGTGGATGGGACACGGTTGACTCTTTCTGAAGAACATCTCTTGAACATATAACGACACTGATGCGATGGATCGGTAGCATTACCCCAAATGTGGATGGTTTGGCGAGACCATGGTGATGAGACCGGTGAATGAAACAACCCAACCCGATGTGGTACGGAGGAAAAGTGTCATGTTCAAGAGCGACTTGCTACAATTAAAGCTTTGAGGTTCTCCCAATTTTTCCCCAGTCATTTCTGACCAGTACCTCTTTATTTTTGTCAAGCTTGAGGAGGATAACATATGCTTGTTCTATAACCTGCCCTTCGGGCAAACCCATCGCTATGTTTTAACGAGCCTAGCAATAGGGAAACTCGTTCTCATCTAAAGACAAGTTTGTCACTATTTAATGCATTTTAACGAGTCTAGCGACAAAGACAACTCGGTCCTTTTCATTTTTAGAGAGTCTGAAAAGGTACGTAAAGTTAACTCCAAAGGTCCTTTTTCGTCATCTAATCCCTTAAGTCCGAAAAAGTATAAAACATTACAGAAGGGATGAATGTTCGATAGTTTTATCGAGCCGAACCAGACAAGCGCTCGATCCTTTTGTGCAATAATCCCTCAGGTCCAAAAAGATTAAAATCTAGAGGAGGGATAGCTCTTCCGGTCATTTTAACGAGCTGGAAGGCCAAAACTCGGCAAACTTTTCATATTTTACGAGTTAGAAGAAAAGAGCTCAAAGAAGACTCGTATTTTGAGGAACGAGTGATAAACAGGGATAGCAGCAGATTCCAGGTACAGGTTGGAATTTTCCAATCACGGCAGTGTCACAAGGATGGCTAGGTGAAATCACTCTTCGCAGCTGTTCCTCAAAATAGGTAAACAATCAAGTGGAGGTGACGGTGCAAACACGACCAAGGCTTTTATGGCTAATGAATTTACGGTCTCAAATGGTTATTTACTGGTTCATTTTTTCTGGATGAGCTTGAACTCTGGGGGGAAGCTTGCTCACGGGTGCATTTATTTTTTAACGAGCATGAACTCTTGCTAAAACTACTCAATTGTGCGTTTATTTTTTAACGAGCATGAACTTTATGCTAAAACTGCTCGATTCTTGCGTTTATTTTTTAACGAGCATGAACTTTATGCTAAAACTGCTCGATTAATTTTGCATGCCCCCAGCATAATAATGCAAACGAGGCGCATGCCCCCTAGACTCCAGGGGGTCGTTTCATTTTTTAATGAGGTTGACACAGTAAAGAACTATCCTCTTGACTCCTTATTTCATTTTTTAACGAGGTTGACATGAGATAGGAACTATCCTCGAAGTCCAAATCCATTAGATATAGAAGGTTTCATATTCCACTCTGGCAATTTCCGCCAGATTAATCGGAGGCGGTAGGGCAAAAGTACCCATTAAGGCAGGGTCTTTTAGGAGACCTACTCCGATATTTTGGAGTGAATAATTACTTCTATGGATCTTTGGAATGCTTCCCGTAACTTGTGAACTGTTGGGGAGAAATGTTTGTTGTTCGACGATTGCAATTCCTCCTTGAAAAGGAAATGCAATCTTTCTGAAATAGGTCGACACAACAGCTGCCATGGCATAGATCCACGGTCTTCCTAGTAGGATGTTGTAATCAAGATTCCCATCGATGACTTCAACATCTATTTCTACTGTTTTCCCTTCTAGTTCAACTTTCAAGTTACTTAGGATACCATATGGGGTATATGTCCTTCCGTCGAATGCTTTTAATGTCGTCGAAGATCGCGACAAGGTTGGAGATCCTAAAGTTTTCCAGAAACTCATCGACATAATGCATGTAGATGCCCCCTCATCAATAATTGTTCGATGAATAGTTTTGTTGAGGACTTTCACTTGAATAAGGAAAGCTAGTTGAGCTGGTAACTGAGGGTCATATCCTTTATGATCAAAGGCCACAAGATTGGAATCCGTTGGGTCAATCCCACCTATTGCTGATAATAAAGCTTGCTCTTGGGAGAAGCAATTTTGCGGTACCTCAAGTGTCGACATAGCGGACGGCGATTGGGCCGGGTCCTCTATCTGTGTTATTTTCGCACAAGGATTAAATGTCGATTTGTGTACTGCTCCCTTTTGCGACTTTATCATTGGCTTAGGAACGATGGGTGGCACAACTTTGGTCAAAGTTGTTGTCGAACTACTAGGTTGTTCATTAGCCTTGTTGTTCGACAGCTTTGGATTCCTGTAATCTTTATTCCTTGTCAAAGCATCATTTTGCTGCTTCGATACAGACAACATAAGCACTTGGGATCGGGAAGCATTTTGATTAGCAACCAGTTCGGTTCTCGGGCTTGGAAACGGATCAGTCAACACAGCTGAGGTTTTTGAAGTCTTAAAGAATCTTTTAAGCTCAGCTTTGTATGGACAATTTGCTATCCAATGATCCTCATCGCATATATGACACCCTGTAGGGGGTTTCCTTTTTCTCCCTTTCTTTTTCTTCTTGCCCCCTGGTGGCTTCAGTTGTTTTCCCTTGTCGTCCAACACGGCACTTACTTCCGAGGTAAGAAGTTCCTCATTTGCATTTTGACCGGGAATCTTACGGGCCTTTTTAGATATAGCCTTTGTCGATTTCATGTCTGTTGCGCCAATCACGCCATCGCCGGCATGAGAGTCACTATTTGATTTAGGAGGAGGAGGAATTGAAAATTCCGGTCTAGGGGCGTCAGGTATTTTATCATAGAGCGTGCCGGACTGAGTATATACTAAGTCTAGATATTGTGCACGAGCAATAACTTGCTCCTCCGTTACGACTCCCCCCTTGGCCACATCTTCCGTTATGGCAGGAAGTAACGACTTTATAAACCATTCAGCTAACAGCTGATTTGGAACGTAAGTCTTTACCATCCTGCAATGACGACGCCACTCATGTATATGATCGGATATATGTGTGGCCGTCGTCTGCTTGAAGTTGGTTAAGATTTCCGTTCCGGTTTCATACCTTATCGGTAATTGAAAATGGGTTAAGAAAGTCGCGGCTAGGGAACTGAAATTGTCGAAAGAGGCTCTAGGTAATTCAATATACCATTTAGCCGCTGGACCCGTCAATGTCCTCTGAAAAAGGCGAAGCCTTATCGAATCATCGTTCAGGGTGTTCGACGAACACCACAGATGAAAAGTCATGACATGATTCGATGGGTCTTCACCTGGATTTCCATTGAATTTAGGAATGTCCGATGGAAGTTTATGCAGAATCGCTGGCCACCAAGGGGCATAAGCAATTGGATCATTCGTCAGCCGGTTTAGATCTGGTAATTCTAGAGTTGCTACAAAGGGAAACTGTTGATTCAGGTTAGGCGGAGCATACCCAGGATAAGATGGAATCGCCTGAGCAGTGGGTCTTTGCATACCAGCATAATGTATTTGATGCTGGCAACTTTGACAAGTTTGATGGGCATAACCATTATTATACGGTTGCCCATTACTTACAAAGACTTGTTGCTCGGGTCCTTGATATGATTGCTGGAATTGCGGTTGTTGAGTTTGAACCAGCTCTGGTTGTTGGACCATTTGCTGTTGTCCAATACTGGATGATTGACCAAGATGAGGAGTCATAGTACTTGCTTGAGCCTGAGTCGCTCCAGATAAGGAGGCACTAACCGGAGGTTGTGATTGAGTTGTCGAGACAAGAGGCTGTTGTATGGCAACCTGAGAAACTTGGGGTTGACATACAACAGGTAGCGCTTGTACTTGCGACACAATCAACATACCAGGTATAGAGGCAACATTCGACACAGGGTGGACTGGTTGCATTGAATATGCAACCCTTGGTTGCTGAGGCAGTATTGGTACCCATCCGCTGGATGTAATTCCAGTTTGACCTGAACTTTGTTGTAAACTCCCATATGGTTGTTCTCCGGGGGGAAACAATGAAAAAGCATACTGCCCTCCATATGGTGGCAATCCAGTGCTTAAAGGGTAGATTGGCCTTTGAAGACACACTGGATCAATTTGTTGAGTTTCAACATAAGAAATACCAGATAATAATCCGGATGAAGAAATAGGAACTAACCATGTCGTCGAAACAGTCTCTGATTGGACTCCAGCTTGTTGTTGACAATTTGCCGGGACAGATGGTATACCAGCGAACATCGTTGGAGTAGCAGCAGGAGGCTCTGCCGCTGCCGTGTCGAATGACACAGTCCTGGATGTCGACGGTTGTTCAGACATATTTAGTCTATCCAAAAGATTTCCTAACGATTCTACAAGAACTTTGTGATGAAGGTAGACTAACTTCAAAGATCAACGCAGGAATAAAGGGTTATTGTTCCGTTTAAAATAAACTGTTAACGACGCTTTAAACACAACTTGCTTTTTCACTTTTAAAGAGTCGAGAAAAAGCTAAAGATGACTCTAGTCTCCTTCGATGTTTTAACGAGCCCGAAGTGACAAATGCTCGGATGGACTTTTTCTGTTATAGAGTCTGAAAAAGGCCAAAAGAAACTACTCTAGAGTTCTAGGCAGAGGGTGTGCCAAACTTTTCGCAAAACCACAGAATACGTTTTACGGTACAGGTGGTCGATCTTCGTGAATGCTGTGTTCACTGCATTGCGATCAGTAGGGCGGCCGACACGGCTTCCTATGGATAAAGGCTTTGTTCCTATAGGGGTCTCCCAATATATACGCGACGGTACGTGGGAGCACAAGTCCGTATTGATACTTATCGCTTCACCGTGGAGGAATCACCCAACCACTCAACGCTAAGATATCACGTTTAACGACGCCGGAACACGTCTCTAGCTTAGACCTCTATGTGTTTGCGTTATGTTTCAAAGCGTTGTTATGTAAATTCAATTTATTTTAGGTTGATCTTGTTTAGCAGTTTGCCTTTATGGATCACCACGAGATGTATGGTACAACTCCTAAATGCAGTCTAAAGATGAGAAGCAAGCTTTTTCAATCTTTTCAACTTATGAAAATCTTAACTACTGAGGGAAAAGAAAGACATCATCTTTTCAAATAGATCATAGAGCACACACTAATGCACTTTTTCCTAAATCAACATGCAAGCTGTCAAAATGCACATGCACAATGCAGGTATTTCTTTTCTCTTTCTTAATGTTGATGTACTACAAAAAGAAAGCTGTTGTATAACTTTGAATTCAATTTCAAGTGAAAGCAAACAAGCTTTTGTCCAAAATCAAAAGACACCTTAAGATTTACTTGTTTCAATACTAGAAATACATAAATTCAAACCATATGATGAAAGAAAAAGCTCAATCAGCTATGAACAGCAAACAAACTAACTCTTAAGATCAGAATGACACTTGTCACAGGTCTAGATCTAAGAGGCCACAGCAAGACTAGTTCACTTTCATTATGGGAAACTGCAAATGATGTAAGAAATACACAAAGAACAAATACAGTTTCTTTATACAACTGAGGCGGAATAGTGGCAAAGAAAGGTGGTTTCAGATAGGTACATTGACTGATAATAGGCTGTAAAAAACAGAGATCAAAACAGGGCAATAAAGGACAAAGAACCCCAGCTGCACAAGGCCACACTGGTTCAGCGCAGGTAGAACACTGTCAGTTTGACATTCAGCGCAGGTAGCCCCTTCGGGACCTGCGATGAAATGCAGACTGCCTTCACAGTGCCTGCAATGAAGAGAGAAACTCTCGTTTCTCTTGGTTTCCGGGTCACAAAATGCTCAAAAATACACTGTTTCAGGCCAAATCAAAGCTACCAATCAAGTACACACTAAAGGATGATTCAAAGGAGGATGAAAAGCTATCACTAAGAGCTGTTCAGAGTCCTTGTGGATCAGCTCTTCAAATCATAAACATGCCCAGAAACTGAGCTAGAGTAGCTGCCCTCTACTTTGCATTTGAAAGATCCAAATGCAGTTCGATTCGGTACTCCCTGTGTTTAGGAAATGAATAGCAAAAACACAAACAACCAACAAGATACGATCCCCAGTGGAGTCGCCAATTTTTTGTTGGGAAAAGTATCCAATACGGAATGACCCTATCCCACTCTAAGGGTGATAGTTCCTTAGCAACAATCAAAGCAAAGCTATCTGAGATTACTTCTTTATGAGATGTAAAAGAGGGGAGAAAGAGATCCACTAACCGATGTCTTTCGCTAATGGTTGATCCAATCTTCTCTCCTTGCTGCTTGCCCCCAGCTCCTTGCTCTTTCACTGGCCCAGCTACACCAAGATCCTGCAAAATGGCAAGAGAGGGAAACTACAAGAAGCATACATTCATAATTGATTCAAGGATTAGAATAAATCAAATACACAAGTATAACAATACACCATTGAGACACATGCATATAGAAGAACCTCAAATGCTTTATTAATGGAAGAAGTAAGGTTCAGGAAGTGATACAACCATAAGAGGCCCAATCCAGCATCACCTTCCCAGCAGAAAGAAATCTCCTCTTCACCTCCTTCAAAGCAAATCACCCAATAGTTCTAAACTCAAACCAACAGCAATTCTTTACATTCACAAGATTCCAGCCTCTTGGATCTCATGGGAGAGAGATCCATATATAGGAGTTTGGAGAGAGGATGAGTCAGCTTGAGATGTGACTAGTGTCCTCTCCCACTCCAGTTCTTCTTCAGTTCTTGAGTCCACTTGGAGGTTCTTGCTTCCACTTGGAGATCTAGAACCTCTTACTCATCACCAGTCGAATTCCTTGATCCAAGTGTCATTTTGGAAGCTTCCTAGGCATTGACTCATTGAGGAATGAGACTTCCACATGTCAAAACTCGCTCAGCGCAGGTAGCCTTTGTTGGAGTTGACATTCAACGCAGGTGGTCCATGGAGCAGTTGACATTCAGCGCAGATGCTCAGTGGAGCAGTTGACATGATCCAGAATTGCCTTGTTTTTGAGTAATTTTCAGTGGAGAACTTGTTTGGATTGTTGTGGTTTGCTGACCTTGTTTCCCTAGGGGTAGGAACAACATGTTTAGGGACTTTGGATCCCTTAGATTATGGACATTTCATGCTTCATGCTGTAAGGCACAAAAATGTCTATAACACATATAGTCAAAGCCGACATAACAATAATAATATAAGGGTATAACGATAACAATAGTGGGCTTCTATGGGGCATAATAATAAAAATATGGGGACAACATGAGCACAAAAATAGAAATAAGGGGATACAATGACAATAACAATAAGGGAATACACTAGTATTATAAGGACCTAACAAACTAGCACAACAGTGGCCTACAGAATGGATGATTGTATTGGAAACATAGCCAGAAGGTAGTGTGACATAGGAGGATACAATGCAACATGCTAAAGCAAGTGGAAAATACAAGGAAAAAGACACGGTGATGGTCACTAGGATCCTCCTAAAGGATATGAGTAGACTAAGGAGCTCGACAAGGCAAAAACATAATACGTTGTAGCATGAAACTAAAAAGAACAGGGCAGAGCTACCACAAAGATCAAGAAAAAGAAGAAAGAATATAAGAAGAAGGATATCACACCAATGGTCATTATTGATGGGGACCTGGAGAAGATTGGGGATAAGGTACAGGAAGCAACAAAAAAAATATTGGATTAGGTTAGAAGATTGCTACGGTGCACTTTTGATTGGTGTTGAATATCGGATCATAGAACTGAAGATACTGGCATAGACGGTTAGACAACTAACACATATAGAGGAAAGGGTTGGAGTAGAAAGGGAGATAGATCCTACACTTGTAGCAAGGTTAGCACAGATACCTGCAGGAGACCTATAGTTTGACTCTGTTGAACTACAGTAAAAAGCTAAGGAATGGAAGCATGTCAATATGAACATCATGGCAGTGTCATTGCAAAGATTACACAAGCTGTACTTGGAAATTATAGAAGAGTTGAGGTTTCATGAAAAGCACACCTCGCAGATAAATATTCAAGTAGAAAAAGAGCGAGCTGTGATTTGGCAAAAGCTTGAGTAGGTGATCCAAGAAAGAGATCAAGTAGCACAGAAGCACCAAAATATGAAGGAGGTAGTTGAAGAAACCTGTAGAGAAATTCGGGACCTTGATGTCGAAGAAGAAGAGCCGGTGGAGGACAAGGTCACGAAGCTCAGCTTTGTAGTGAAAGGTTATAGGGAGAAAATTTCCGCAATGAAATTCAAATATGAAATGCAAAACAATGAGATGCAAATGAAGTTGAAAACAACCATGCCACACGATGTAAGAGATCAAAGGGAGACTAACCTAAAGACTGCAATGGTCAAAATCTCTGCAGTAGTCATAGACTATGGAAAAATTTTAGATGTGAGTTTACATATTTGGACTTCGTTATAGGAAGATCCAAATGTATAGAAAATGTAGGAAGACATTCAGCAGAGGCTGCAGTAGTGGGAAGAGATTCAGGCATCTGTGAAGACCTTACCAATCTCGTAGAAGCTCACCAAAATCAATGAGGGAAAGGCCCTCCAAAAGAAGATTGAGGAACTGAAGAAGGAAGAACATGTTTTAGCAGAGAGGACTCAGCCATGGCAGGATGAGGCTCTCCAACTATCGCAGGCAGTAGATGAGAAGCTTCAAGAGCTTTGATAAAGGGAGACAATGATGGTGTAGAAGGTTGCAGGACATGTGACAAAGGCACTGTTGGAGGAAGCACACAGTGAAGAGAAGTAGGTCACAGAGATTCTACAGAAGTTCAATAAGTCCTACAACAACATCGTAACAAAAATCAGAGGCCAAGCAGCTGAGTGACTCGAGATGAGTCACATGTGAGTGTTGGGGGCTTGTTAGGCATAACCCAACTTGGTCTGGTTTTGGTGGAATGCGTAGTGAAGTACGAAGTGGACCGCGCAGTGAAGAAATTGGAATATACCACGCATTATAACGGCATTAGAGTGAGTTGTAGCCCCTAATTTTTGTAAAATACATGTAATTTTGTAAAATATCAAATGTTTCCAAACCATGGTTGCTTGTATCAAGGATTCCATGGTATATGGACCATGGTAAATTATAATGCTATATCCCTCAATGCATAGTATATATAGGGATCAATAAGAAAGAAGGGAGACATCACATCTTGAATTGAATGGTTGTATTCTTGTTATCTGTGGTTTGGAAGAGAAAGAGATGCTTTGTAACTGAGTGTGCAAAGGTCTGAGTTTGCAGCTAAGTGTGCAAATGATCTATAGCTTAGTGTGTAGGTCAAGAATTGTTTGTTGTATAGGAATTATTATTGTAAGCAATAGTTCTTATGGATGTAGTCCCACATTGGGATGAACCATGGTAAAATTGGTGTCTTCATGTGTATATTTTCTTACTATCTGTTATAGAGTAGCAATTTATTACAATTGCATTTTATTACAGTGCAATGATTATTATGGGTTTATATGATATGTTTATGTGATTAAATGAATGCAACAAAGTGATTTATGAATATTAAGTGTAAGAAAATATAATAATACCACATCTCCACATCCTTCAAGGCTACAGAAACCTGGTTCTACATCCTCCCATAGTCACTTTGGGTGAGACTACGATCTGCTTGAAGGTTGTTGCTGAAAGGGCCAGTCATTCAAGGTTTTGTTGGTGTGCAGTATATATCAAACTTGGGTAAGCCCAAATCAAACCAACATTAATGTCAAACTTTGTAGACTATTTTTCTTATACTTCTCTAATTCAAGATGACTTGGAGAACATTTCAATGTTCCTAGTTCGTAACAACTTAAAATTGTGTCCCATTTATCCCAAGTAGCTTGATCAAAATATAGGATAATTTTTTTATTAGTAAAACTTTAACTTAGACATTCAAAGAATTAGCACAACATTTCATCTTTAACCTGATAAAAAAAAAACTATTAAGAATTCAATGTAGATAGGAAAATATGAATTATATTTTCAAATAAAATAAGGGAATATAAAATAATGAAAATTGATTTTAAATATGACAAAATATTACTTATAATATCAACTTAAATAAGTCATGATGTTTAAGGATTTGTGTAAAATGAAGAGAGACATGATAATAAGTGATAAGTGCAAAAATAATTAAAATTTCATACCTTGTCTTCAACTGCCTTAGAATATCCAACCCTACTTTTCTTTAAATTGTCATTGACAGTTACAAAATGTCTTGCAGAGTGCACACAATCAATAAATCGTGTTTTATAGAACACCTTGTTTACAAAATTGAGTTTACAAAAAATCCTAATAACCTCACTTGGTTCAACTAATGGGTCCAAGAAATGGGCATTATGTCTTTGATACTTTTTCGTTTCCTCCACAAATACACTATATATTAGATTTTTTATAGTTTCTTTCACTGCTTGAATTGTGTGTTTACCATCAACTATCCAAAATTTTATGTTTTTAGCATCTAAATTTGTTTCATTTGCAATCTTTACATGATTGAGTAGTGGATCAGAATCATTGTCACCAAATGGGATTACAAGTGCATGAGACAATGATGCTTGAAATTTATCTAGGAATGATTTCACTAATAGTTTAACATTTGAATCTTCCCGTGACCTCAATTTAAACACTTTGGGGGCTTTTCTACATGTTTTAACATCCACCATTCTACTGAAAAATGTTTGAAAATAAATACCAGTGCTTGAACTTTTCATGAATTTGATCACATTGATCTGCAAGCGTCGCTATCTCGGATTCAACTTTGCTATATTTTTGTAATTCAACAGTAGGATTGAAATCATTTTCTGGAATGCTCTATTCTTACTTGTTTAAATATACTCTCGTCAAAGAAAGTAATTGAGCATCAAGTTTATCATCTAGTATTTTATCCAAATTTTTACCTCTTTGTTGCAAATAAAGAAGTATAAATGTTTTTTTACACATTTTACCTAACGATATTTTAGAACTTTAGCGATATTCTCTAAAATATCTATGCAACCCTTGATAGCATATTTGTAGAAGCACTCATATATCCAACTTAAACATTGAATTCTTTAGTGATTATGCCGAATCATTACTTGAAGCTTCAATTAAGTTGGGTCTAAATTTTGTATACTCCACTTCACAAGAAACTAATTTTACTTCATTTTCTCCAATATCCTCCACTTAGAAGTTGACCTCACTATCATTGTGAGCATAGCAATTAACAATTATTCCTAATTTTTATGGTTCAATTCCATTTATGCACCCAAATAGATACATATTAGGAAACATATTTATGGGAGTTTCTATCTGAACATACCAATATAACACAAACTCAAATGTGTTGGATGCATTTCACTTTCATATATTTTAAAAAATATAAGTAGAAGATATTCTTGAAACTACAGTTTGAGTTGGAATACTTTTCTATTTCTTAGATGATATTTGTACTTTTTTTCTTGATTTGGGACGATGAGATTCTGCAAACAATCATAAAAAAAATTATTAACAAAAATGAAAATGAAATTCTAATTCCAAACATTGTCATATAGTGTTCTACTAAAATTTGACAGGGCCAACTAATCTAACCATTTCTAAGGGAGTATAAATAATATATAAAACCACCATACCAATTGATGGAGGCATTGTTTGTGTATCACTTTTTTTTTCGTTTTTCCTCCATTGCTTTAGTTGGAGTTTCAGATATAATCAATTCCATGGTTTCTGAAAACTAGGGTATTTTTTAAGGATTAAATATTTTTCCTATATATAATATTGTAGGCGACTATTCTGGTTTGAAAATTCATATGTATAGAGTGTGGGTGAATATTCAATAAAAGACATGTAATTTACTATTAAAAATATTAATTTTTTGGTGAGTATCATCCATTTAATCATAAATATGTAAAAATAGGTGAATTTTTAACCAAATTGGTGAATTATTTATTTATTTATTTATTTTTATTTTTTTTCAAAAATGGCTAAAAAATAGCCCATTCACAAAAATTCATCCCTTAAATTCTCCATACTGAAAACAACTATGGAAAGCATGAAATACCAAATATTAATAAAATATCCAAGAATACATTATATGCATTTAAATGCACAAGAACAAAGATGCACATGTGTTATAGACATTTTTGGGCACTACAACCCCAAACATGAAATGTCCATAAACCAAGGGCTCCTAAGTCCCTAAAAGTGTTGTTCTAACCCATAAAGGAACAAGGTAAACTGATTACAGCTTCTCCCAGAAGTTCTCCATGAAAAACTGCTCAGAATTGGTCAAAACAGGATCATTTCAGCTGCTCCACTGGCCAAGTGCATTGCATCTCACCTAAATACACTGTGTGGGTGCGTTTCATTTCAAAAATCCCTTCTATGGGGTGTGATGGGCGAGAAATGACAAATGGCAGTGTCATTCCGCGAGGTGGAGAGGCAATGGAAGCTTCCAGAAACTTCTCCTGTGACACTTGCCTCTCTGAATTCGACCAAGGATGAGTAACCGATCATCAATCTCCAGGTGGAAGCAAGAACTATTAGAGGGAAGACACTAATCAAATCATAAGCTGACTCATCTCCATTACAGATATCTATATATGGATCCCTCATCCCAGAGATCCAGAGGCTGGAATTTTGCATATTGTAAGGAATTGCTGTTGGTTTCTTGAGACAAACATTAGATTGTTGGGTGATCTAAGCTTTGTATGAGGTGAAGAGGGGCTTCCTTGCTGAGAGGTTGATGCTGGGTCAGAAAAACTGGTTGTAACTCCTCTTGGCTCTTTCTTGTTTATCAATAAAAGCTATTGAAGTTTTCCTCCATACTCTTGTGTCATAGATGTTTGCTGCATTTGTATGGTCAATTTACATCTGATCCTAGATTTTTTATGCTTATAGATCCATGTATTTGTATAGTGCTATGCTACTGTGATCTTACAGGTACTTTGTGAAGCTGGGCGTGCAAGGGAACCAGTAGCGAAAGACTATCAAGGAAGAGAGGAATCAAATCAGGAGATTAGCGCAAGAGAGAGGTTGGTCTTTCTGTTCCTCTCTGTCTATAATTCATAAAGGAAAAATGGAAGTAGCTTTACTCTGTTTGTTTCTAAGGTAGCTGTCACACCTTAGTGGGATAGAGCAGTTCTATATAGACACCTTTCCCTGTAACAAAATGGCGACTCCACTGGGGAAGAATTAGTTTGTTTGTTTATCATTCTTTGTTGTCTATTTCATAAACTTATAGGTAGCATTCGAACTGCATTTGCCATAGAAAATCAAAGTAGATAAATGCTACTCCAATCCATCTACTGGATCTGTTTATGATTTAAACAAATGATTCACAAACTCTCTAATTGCCCTTGTGATAGATCTTAGATCCTCCTTAGATCTACCCTTGATTATTGAGTTACTGATTACCTTTTGCTCGGTCAAAACCCACGAACTGAACTGCAAACTGTGACCTGGAACCCAAAGAGAGTCTCGTTTCTAGCCCAGCGCAGGAACTGTTCAAAGAATTTGAACTTCAGTGCACTTCCCGAGTGGAGAAGGTGCGCTGCATTTCAAATTCCCTATGTTACAGGTGTGTTGATCAGACTAGGCTTTGTGCAGTGTTGGTTTCTGTGATTCATTCTTTCCAGTTCTATTCCTGAATTTTGTTGCCTGTGATCAATATATGTCTGTTTGAAACCCCTTTTCTTTGTTGTTATTCCGCCTCCTTTGTACAAAAGAACTGTAAATGTTTTTGTGTGTTTTTTGAGTCATTTTCAGTTCTCCTTTGCAAAAGTAGCATAATCGTACTGTCGTCCTTTGATTTGAAATTGTCGCAAGTGTCGATTTCGATCATAGGAAAGAGTTTGATTGCTATTGATGGTCGATTATCCTGTTACTATTGTTTTTGGTCTGAATTTGTAATTTTTCTAGTGTCGAAAACAAGTATTCATTTCAAAATCGTAAAGTGTTGTGATCGTCTCCATTTTTGATTTCGAAAAGGAACTTGTTGATATTTGTTGCTTGAAAAGAAATTCAGATTTGTGCATCAACTTTCTTTTTAGCATTCATATACTAAGAAAGTCGAAAACAAATACATGCATGTGCATTCGCATATAGACAGTCTGATTGGTTTGATTTAGGAAAGTGCATTTAGAGTGTGCTCTTTGCTCTTTGTGAAAAGATTTTGTCTTTCTTTCCTTAGTAGCTAGGATTTTCATTGCACAAAGAAGATAAAAAGTTTGTTTATCATCTTAGATTGCATTTTAGGAATTACATCTACATCTCGCGGTGAACCTGAAAGGAAAACTTCCTAAACAAGATCAACTATAAAATAAATTCAATTAATCTAACAACCCTTTGGAACTTAACGCACAAAATTTAGAAGTCTAGGCTAGAGACGTATTCCGGCATTGTAAAGCCTGGTAACTATTGTTCTCACTGATGGTTGGGTGATTCCTCCACTTTGAGACGATAAGTGCCAGTACGGACTTGTGCTCCCACGTACCGTCGAGTATATTTTGGGAGACCCCAATAGGCTTAATCCTTTATCCATAGGAAGCCGTGTTTGCCGCCCTATCAATCACAATGCACTAAACACAACATTCGAGAAGATTGACTGTCGTACCATAAAAATTATTCTACAGTTTTGCGATTGGTTTGGTAATCCCTCTACCTAGATTTCCAGAGTAGTCCCTTTCATTCCTTTTCAGACTCTTTAACAGAAAAGGTCCATCTGAGCACTTGTCACTTCAGGCTCATTAAAAATCGAAGGAGACTAGAGTCATCTTTTGTTTTTTCTCGACTCTCAAAAATTGAAAAAACAAGTTGTGTCAAAGAATCTAAAATTTATTTTAAACGGAATATTCATTACCCTTTCCTATGTTGATCTTGGGTTGAGAAAATGGAATCCACCAACCAAGGAATTCCCCTTGGAGGAAATCCTAGTCCCTTCTCCTCTTGGGGAGATGTTGGTGCACCCCATATGGCCACATTGTCGCTTCCAGGACTGACAATCGGCTTGCCTGTACGGCTCTTCTCAACCTCTGTCGTTCAGAACACCCCAATTCCCGAACAATCGAATCAGCAACTAGACAAGTCCAGACTTACCCACCAACCTTCTACTTCCTCTAATTCTTCCTCTCCTCCTTCCTCTTCGCTTGATGGGGCTGGTAAAGCCAAAAGTCAAGTACTTGAGAAGAAGAAGGAAAAGAAGAAGAAAGAGAAGAAGAAGAAGGAGCCAAAAGCGAATGGGGGCAAACGAGCGTCGTCTAGCAAAAATCCACACACTGCACCGACCAGGCCTAAATCGCCATGTGTCATTTGCAAAGGAGACCACTATCATAGAGATTGTCCTTGCATCCCTCAGATCTTAAGGGACTGGTCTCCTCGTTTGCACAACCCGGTGTCAACAACCTCTGATGATCATGTTGAAAACACACCGTCAACTAGTGAAAGGGAAGCCCCGGGACAGAAAGGAAAATATAGATTTCCTTGTAAACTGTGCGAAGGCGATCATGTCGTCCACCGTTGTCCCTTCTTAGATGAGGCTTAAAGAGTTTTGAATGATCATCTAGTTTCACCATTACGCATCCTTAACAGTCGAGCCCTGCCGGACCTTGCCCTCAGAAGCGCAAGCCCTCCGGACCTTCATTTGGCCCAGCATCAGCAAACAAAAACTTCCATCCAAGCAACCAACCAACCAATAGGAGTCTACTTTTTACGGTTCATTTGATGTGGGATGCTCCGGTCGACTCATGAGAAAGAAGGGCGAAAAGGAGACAAATAGTATCAATCACTCGTTCATCCGTCCCCACATCTTATTCCGTTAGTAAGGAACCGACCGTGGTCTCTGATCCGAATGAATGAGATCGACTGACCTGTCTGTGGCATTGAGCCTAGCTGCCTTTCTTTGTCCCTTCGCGAGGAAAGGCGCGCGATCAATTGGTTTCAATACTTCTAATGGGCACCTGTCTCCCAGCCTTGGGTGAACCCGGCAGTAAAGTGACTCAATCGTCCTAGGGTTTCGGTATAAAGAGAGTAAGGTCAAAGCTCTGCTATAGGCATATGGCATAAAGAGTGAGTGAAAGTGTTTATAGGTCTAAGGTAAGGGTGGATGAATCGATTCCCAGTCCCCTCAGAACATCCAATCGTATCTGGCACTGCTCCTTCCTGGTCTTCAAGCATTCCCTTTCCAGCATGTAGCTAGGGCTGTAAAGAGAAAGGTCATTCTGGCAGGTGTATAGTCTGAACAAGGTCTTCTGATTCTGTGATACTGTCGCCTACTGATACAGATCTGTCCTTCTTGGTCAAAGGGTGCGGTACCCAGCATCCATCCTCCATACATATAAAGCAAGTGTGATGGCAGGTCTGTCTTGAAATGCTGTCTGTAAGGCGGTGGAATAGCTCTGCTCTATGGGAAGCCCTTCCATCCGATGCTTCTAAGAGAAGGTCATGCAGGGGTACCCGGAGCAGCAGGTACTAACTCGTATCTAATAATGACGTATATAATCTGTCTAACTAAACAATCCATAGCTAGTGAGTGGTGAACCAACTAAAGAACGATAAGAATGGCTGCATAGAATCCGGAACCATATAGAAAGAGGGAAGAGCGCTCAAACCTCTTATAGTGGTAGTCCTTCATTGGATTCCATCTCACTAGTTGTAAGGTCTACCTACATGGGTGACAAACTACATGCATTTCAGGTCTAGGGCTCCATGGGATGGGGCCGGTAGTGAGGAACCAACCATCGACAAAGAAGACTAAGAACCTATCATTCTAGTCCTTGAATGGAGCAGGAAATCGGAAAGGTGCGAAGCCGCCAGAGGAGAAAAAGGAGGGGCCGGGGGCAAGGAAATCTCATATATAAAGAATCGATTTCTCTCAATATTTAGACACGAGACCATCCATAAGCCAAGCTATTGGCGGGAGTGATTTCACCACCCGAGCGTACATACCATACTATGGCAAGCGGGTTCGTTCTTAGCTGCTACTCCACTTTGTTGGCCATGACTCAATCGATTGAACAGCCCCTGCTCCTTCCGTTATAAGCTGAGTCACTCCTTGTTGTCCCATCCCGAAGTAAGTATGCTCCGGTCATCAAAGGTCTGCGGGTGTTTTAGGTAGGGCCCGTTCACCTGTCCGAGAGGTACGCCCCCAGGTACTAACCGGTCAATGGTTTTATGGATGCCCTGGTCCTAAGTTCTGGGTTTCTATGCCCCGGTCCGGGCTGAGCTAACGGTATGTCTTAATAGCTCCGTTGATCGGATAGGTCTTCCGGTGATAGGATAGGTACGCCTGGGGTGGAGGGTCCGTATGCACGTATAAGTTTGGGCCATCACTGGTATGTGACAGGCCTGGGCAGAAGATAAAGAAAGAGCGGGAGTCTGTCATATACTTATTATATGATTCACCACTTTGTGTAAATGATTTCTTTTCCATATAGTTTGTCATTTTCACCTTGGCGGAGGTTTTGGATGCGTAAGCAGGCTCGACTGATAAGGAGAGGACATTCTCCCTACGAGATTGGCCATTTTAGCTTGGCGGAGGTTTTTGAATATTGAGCAACGAATGAATGCATAATGACATATATAATATATGCATTCACGCTCTCTCGATTGAATAGGGTGAGGTACAATCGACTGGATCCACTCCCCGCGCTTTTCTCTGAACCGACTGGATCCACTCCCATGATGCGCTGGTAAGGATGCACTTCACTGATAAGGATGCACCTTACTGGTTAGGACCTTTAGGTGCTCGACTGATAAGGATGCGTAAGTAGGCTCGACCATAGGGAGAGGACCTTTAGGGTGCATTAGCACACTCGACTAATAAGGATGCATAAGTAGGCTCGACCATAAGGGAGAGGAGAGGTGCTCGACCAAAAGGATGGTGAGGACTGGCAGGGGCTCGACTGTTAAGGAGAGGGATTTCTCGCTCACCTGACCTCAAGAAGGTGAGGGCCCCGTAACCAATAAAATAGAGGACGGAAGGATGGAAAATGACCCTAATAAACCTGGAAAAAAGAAAGAATAAGATTCCATAGGCACTGAAGGGAGAAGCACTGGCTTATGTGTATTATGGGTAAGATGAGTAATATCGTTATGAAGAAGTTTGGAAAGAGAGCGAAGGGGAAGGCAAGATGCAACCCACGCTTTAGAGAGCAGAGAGGGAAGGCACCTATCCTGGGATGCACTCGCCTAAAAGCAAAAGCCGGAGGGTGCGCTGCTCGACCAAAAGAGGAGGAACTACTTGAAAGACAGCCATGAAAGAGCGACCGAGTCCGTAGCCCCTTCGATTATTCCCCATTGAGTAGCTCCACGTTGTAGCTCAAATAAGAATCCTCTACGTGTAACCTCAACTTAGTCTCACATAATACTCATGCCTGGAAAGTCTATGCATCACTCGAAGCTAATAGCTCGTACCTCATTGCTCGAAGCTAATCACTCATACCTCATCATGCATTGCTCGAACCTCATTGCTCGAAGCTAATCGATCGTGTATCTCTACGTGTAACCTGATCGTGTAACCTAATCACTTGTACCTCATCGAGAAAACCTCATGCATCTAGTAACCTCATCGATCGGGGTCATCCATAGGGGTAACATCATCGAGTAACATCACTAATTGAGCAACATCATCGAAGCTCATCGTGTAATCTCTACGTGTACCTCTGCGTGTAGCCGATTGGGTGCCCCTGCGGATAAGTCCCCTTCTCTGTTGGACCCTCTGGCCGCAGAAACTGGCAAGCAGCATCATATACCGGCCAGCAGCATCAGATCCCGGCAAGCATCACATCATATTTCTCTCTCTATCGGTCCACCTCACACGGCTACATCATCCGTCCGTTGGACGCCCCTATCTCTCTGTCCTACCCTGGCTTCAATAGTCCGCCGGGGTGCAGGTATATAAAGCAATCGGTACATAAACTTGTCCTTCCACTCGGCGACACCTAGTGACTGGCTTCCAATGAGATTGGCTATCGAAACAATGACTAGCAGCACTTCCTAGAGGTTAATGCATTGACAAGAGCTTCATCAATCATGCACCGACGGAGTAGACTTCATTCCTGCATCGACCAGAGGTTATGCACCCACTAAGTAGAGGTTCGATGAGTATAGCTTTTATAAGTAGAGCTTCCCCTGGAGTATAGCTTCATTAATGCACTGACTGAGAATAGTTCTAGCACTGCTGAGTATCCGCACTGAGTAGCTGTAGTAACCTTTTGTTCTGTCTCGATCGGTAAGGCTGCCAACAGCAGTCATTTGTCCATCTATTGTGGAATACCTATTCTGTTAGACCACCCCTCTTGAATACCTATTCTGTTGGCTGCCCTACTTCCGGCAAGTATAAAAGAGCAAGCCATCATCTATTTCTATTTCCTTGCCTCACTCACGTGATAGCCACACTCTCTAGCGTATGGCGAACACACTCACTCAGTGGATGGCTTACTGGACTTACACATGTCTAATTTCATTCTGCTAGCTCCCATACCTCTGGGACGGGGGGGCCACCCATTAACCCATTCATTCCCACCACCTTCCCTTATTTAGCCTTGTGTGTCCATATCGGTAAGTGTGATGCGGATAGTAACCAACCAGTGTGCAGTGCCGTAGGGTAGGGACATCGGACTCGGAATCAACAAGGTACTACTCGTATCGGACTCGTACTATCGGAACCGGGCTCAACTAGCATCAGATATGGTGTAAATACAGGTACAAAGAGATACGATGAGAAGTGTGTATTATAATAGGATAGAGATTCTCTGAAGGACGCATGAGAGAAACTATAGTAGCTATATGATATGGCATCCGATTAGCCGGTCATATAGTAATTATAGTAGGCCACAAGGAGAGTAGAGATAGATATAAATGGGCTCTCGTATGTAGATCCAAGCGAGGTATTATGAGGAGGCTATGTGCTAGAGAGAGTAAATTGACATAATGTTCTATATGAGGATATGCCTATTACTGCTCAGTAAATACTAAGCACTATAGCAATGACTTGGCTACATTAGGGACTATGTTAATATAGAGAGATATGTAGGTATACAGACTAGATATAGATCTTAGGGTAGCTTAAGACATGGTAGATTAGATGTAGACATGATCATGTACTCACATAGCGTAAAGGTATCAAACTGTAAGCGGATCTATTCTTGCGTTTGTTCTATTATCGGGCTTCGCCCTTGAGAATACTTCCTTAGACTATCGAAAGGAAGGATAGGCTCCGATGTGCAATCCCGACCTATAGACTGGCTAGATAGATAGACTGGCTTTAGAGCGTTACCTTGAGATAGACTGGCTTTATAAATGCAACTATAGATATAACAAGTCCGTAGATGGACGATGGATGGGCAGATGAAGTGACAGTCCCTACCACCGAACGATGGCTGATACGAATAGATACAGGCTTCGCCTTCCAATCAATCCATTAGTATTCTCGCTAGCGCTCGATAAATGATCCTGCCTATAGTAGCACGCGACTTTACTTGCCGCCCTTTCAAATAGAAAAACCGCTTCAAGGTCCATTCTGGGTATAATAGCATCTGGATAAGTTACATATACCAATAAGTTACATTTCCCCCTAATAGCGTTAGCATCGTACCTCCCAATCAACTGGGAATACAGTGCCTCCCATCCCAAGCAGCTGGGGAAGACAGTTCGAGCCTACCTCCCAACATATTGATAAAGCATAACTCATACACCAGCCCAAGAGCTAGAAGCTGCGCTGCCACCTGCCTGGTTGGAAGGAAGAATCTGAAATGCATTAAATCAGCTATTTGGCTCAAGCCAAAATTGAGTTCTGGAACCCAGATGCTTGTAAGCTGTGTTTGACTTAGGGAATTGCACACTGGTCTCGGTCTCATTCATAGTAAGCTTCTACTACTTGTTCATATACATCGCTTCTATGTTTGCTTTAACAACACGGAAACCTAAGGTGGAACGACAATGGACTAGTTAATATAAACAAGAGCTAGATCACCACTGGCACTAGATATGAACTACACTTGGGTCTCCAACGCCCATATGCAAACAACCGGTCAGTGACAGTCAGAATAGTCCATCATAATAGCCGCCAGCAGCCATAGCCATACCAGGTGGTCGGCTGAAGCATCTATCATTGAAGACAAACCATCTGAACCCATACCAGACGAAAGTCAAAAGGTTAAGGCGACAGTTGACCCGGTCTTTCCTTCAGAGGTTCCATCTTCAGATGATACAGTCATCGAAGAGAACAAGGATGACACCGTCCAAATTCTTTTCATAAGCACAGACTCCAGTGAACATGGGGGCAATTTACCCATTCCTTTACCGCAGGAAGGAAGTTCGTCAGAGTTGTACCGGGCCGTATATTCGGTCCCACCTCCAAGCAACCTAGTTGTCTCCTTCGACTGGAATCAACTAGGCAGACCCCGTTTACCAACTAGTATACCATTTCGGATTATTGTTCAAATATATAGAATGGTTATGGCTAGTACCATCATAGATGAAGGGGATTATGTGAGTATCCTTTCCTCGACTCCTTGGAAAGTGCTTGGTTTGCCATCGCTTTTGCTTGAAATGAGAAATCTAATAGGCTTTGATAAAGGAACCAGTCGACCGTTAGGGATCCTTCCCAATGTGCCCATAACATTGAGGGGAAAAACTGTTCAAATGAATGTAATGGTAGTTCAAGGACCCCTGGATTATAATCTACTCCTTGGACGAGACAATATTTATTGCATGGGAGCAATTGTCTCCTCACTCTTTAGAGTAATGTGTTTTCCGCACAAAGGAATAGTGGTCAAGCTCGTAGACCAGCTTTCATTCCCCGGTTCACGCATAGCAAATAGTCATATACCATCCCTAAATGGTATTTTCACACAAGAAATGTCTCAATCTCCAGTCCGCCCGCCTGATGAGCACGAGTGATTTGGGGGACATGACTGAAACTCAGGGGGCATGCACTATGGTCTGCTTTGGCAGGAAAACTTCAGGTATAGGGTAGGTTTCCACGAGAGAATATGACTAGTCTGTACTCCCGTCCGTGATTGGAAGAGGGGGTTATTCTAGAACAAGATTCTCTTGTCAAAGTTACGTGAGTGAAGTAGCCTCCTTCACTCACCTTTGTCTATTTCGGTAGACATCGCCGAAGAAGTGTTTTGTTTGCGCTGTGAATAGAACAATCTTTGGGTGACCTGTAAGAGGTAGGCCTCTCCCGGTAAAACAAATGTTTTAACGGAAAGAAGAAGGGGTAACCTTGAAATTCTGTTTTATACCTGGGGGCATGCAAGCCTTTTGGCGTGCAAGCGAAGAGCGACTATTTATTTTTTAAATTTGTAGGTCCTCTAACCCTTTAAACTCGTAGGATTGGTCGTTTCCTAACTTGCATAAAGAAAGGATGTGGGGAAAAACTCTAAAAATTGTCGTTTTTATATATGAGACATTCTTATCACACAACTGGATTAATTGAGCAGTGTTACCACAAGGTTCAATCTCGTTAAAAAATAAACCCGCATCGAGCAGTGTTGCCGCAAGGTTCAAGCTTGTTAAAAAATAAACCCGCATTGAGCAGTTTTAGCACATAGTTCAAGCTCGTTAAAAATAAACATAAGCCATGAGAAAATGTTTCCCCCCGCGTTTAAGCTCATTAAAAAATGAACTATTCCCCGGTAAATAACCATCGTTAATGTAGTACTTCAGCCGTTAAAGCCTTGGTCGTGTTTGCACCGTCACCTCCACTTTTGCATTGGCCGATCATTCACCTCCATTTGATTGTTTACCCATTGAAGACTAATCTCACTAGCCATCCTTGTAACACTGCCGTGATTGGAAAATTCCAAACTTTACCTGGAATCAGTTGCTACCCATTTTATCACTAGTTCCTCAATAGACGAGTCTCCTTTAAGCTCTTTTCAACTGACTTGTAAAATATGAAAAGATTGCCAAGCCATTGGCCTCTCTAGCTCGTTAAAGGGACCGGAAGTACTATCTCTCCTCTAAATTTTAATCTTTTTGGACTTGAGAGATTCTTACACAAAAAGATCGAGCGCTTGTTTTGTTCGGCTCGTTAAAAGTATCGAAAATTCATCCCTTCTGTATTATTTTATACTTTTTCAGACTTAAGGGATTAGATGACGAAAAAGGAATTTTGGAGTTACCTTTACGTTCCTTTTCAGACTGTCTAAAATTGAAAAGGACCGAGTTATCTTTGTCATTAAACTCGTTAAAATTTTAATAGCAACAAACTTGTCTATAGACGAGAACAAGTTTCACTATCGCTAGGCTCGTTAAAACATAGCGATGGGTTTTCCCGAAGGGAAAATTATAGAACAATCATATGTTAACCTCCTCAAGCTTGACAAAAATAAAGAGGTACTGGTCAGCAATGACTGGGGAAAATTTGGGAAGAAAACTTGAAGAAACTTTGTTGGTAGCAAGTCGCTCTTGAACATGACACTTTCACTCCGCATCCAAGTCGGGTTGGGTTGTCTCATTCACCGGTCACGTCACCATGGTCCCATCACACTATCCACATTTGGGGTAATGCTACCAATCCATCATGTCAGTGTTGCCGATATGTTCAAGAGAAGTCATTCAGAGAATTCACCTGTGTCTCACCCACTACAATACATTTATACTCCATTCTTTCATGACCGCCACCCTGAACCTTATATCACCAGATCGTTTTCACCTCCATTAAAATCATTTGCTCCGTTTCGTGTCATTGATGTGGGATTCATTAAGGCCCTCCTATGACGGATCGCTTCTTGTCGACGTCAGCTCATTATCCAAGAAGTTGATCTAGGAACACCCCATTTAGTACTTTGAAGCTTGCATGCCTCAATGGCAAGTTTCTCACTTCCGGTGACAGGTTTACATCAATGACCTTCGACCGAAAGATTTTGCGTGGTGTTTGATGCCAAGTCCTTTATTCACACCACGTGAATTGTACTGCAGTACCTTGAGGGTCATTATCATTACTGGTGATTCCTCTCGCGCTTGTTAACAGCTTACATCATTGGCTGGTAATCAAGCGATGTCTTTCCATGTTCGACTTCAGAACATTTCTCACATGGATAGACTTGTACTTCGAGTGAAGATCGAACGAGATTGAAGACCCTGGATCTAGTTTCATCCATCCGGGCTGTGATATAAATTCAGGAAAATAAAAACATCAAATGTACATCATTGCTGCACAGATAATCATCCAATCAAAGGGATGATGGCTCTATCAGAATCATCAGTCTACACTCAGACGGTTGTCTGTCCTATGTACATGAAAATGAATTTATAAAGCTGAGCATGGGAATGCCCGCCTCAGCCAGATCATGAAAATATTATGAAGATAATGTATTGTATTGTATCTTATTACAGGTCTCCTCCCAGCTTGAAAGAACTTCGCATCCTCATAATAAAGCATTTCACCCGACATCAAAAGATTAATGACCTCATGCTTTAGGGGGCAACTGTTATAGACATTTTTGGGCACTACAACCCCAAACATGAAATGTCCATAAACCAAGGGCTCCTAAGTCCCTAAAAGTGTTGTTCTAACCCCTAAAGGAACATGGTCAACTGATTATAGCTTCTCCCAGAAGTTCTCCATGAAAAGCTGCTCAGAATTGGTCAAAACAGGATCATTTCAGCTGCTCCACTGGCCAAGTGCGTTGCATCTCACCTAAATACACTGTGTGGGTGCGTTTCATTTCAAAACGCCCTTCTATGGGGTGCGATGGGCGAGAAATGACAAATGGCAGTGTCATTCGGCGAGGTTGAGAGGCAATGGAAGCTTCCAGAAACTTCTCCTGTGACACATGCCTCTCTGAATTCGACCAAGGATGAGTAAGAGATCATCAATCTCCAAGTGGAAGCAAGAACTATCAGAGGGAAGACACTAATCAAATCATAAGGTGACTCATCTCCATTATAGATATCTATATATGGATCCCTCATCCCAGCGATCCAGAGGCTGGAATTTTGCATATTGTAAGGAATTGTTGTTGGTTTCTTGAGACAAACATCAGATTGTTGGGTGATCTAAGCTTTGTATGAGGTGAAGAGGGGCTTCCTTGCTGAGAGGTTGATGCTGGGTCAGAACAACTGGTTGTAACTCCTCTTGGCTCTTTCTTGTTTATCAATGAAAGCTATTGAAGTTTTCCTCCATACTCTTGTGTCATAGATGTTTGATGCATTTGTATGGCCAATTTACATCTGATCCTAGATTGTTTATGATTATAGATCCATGTCTTTGTATAGTGCTATGCTACTGTGATCTTACAGGTACTTTGTGAATCTGGGCGTGCAAGGGAACCAGTAGCGAAAGACTATCAAGGAAGAGAGGAATCAAATCAGGAGATTAGCGCAAGACAGAGGTTGGTCTTTCTGTTCCTCTCTATCTATAATTCATAAAGGAAAAACGAAAGTAGCTTTACTCTGTTTGTTTCTAAGGCAGCTGTCACACCTTAGTGGGATAGAGCAGTTCTATATAGACACTTTTCCCTGTAACAACATGTGTAATGCAAGCTTACTATCCATATAATGATATATTGAAATTCATGTAGTTTGTAACTACATAACAGAATATCATCTAACTATTTTGTAATGTTGGGTTGTATTATATTCTTTCCATGACTAGCTCCCTTAGTTAACTAGGGGTTAGAGTGGGGGCAAAGATCCCCCTTAGTTGCGTCGATTGCGCAACAGGGGGTCACAAGGGGGGGGCAGGAGGCTTCCTTGTCTAGGGGGTTTGAGGGGGACGGGTAACCCCCCTCTATGGGGTCTAGGGCAGCACCCCGGGGAAATTTTTTTTTGGACCCTATATTAGGTTGGGTGGACATACCTATGGTTTTGTGCATGGTTTTCACACATGGTTTTGGATGCGATGGTTTTTCGATCCATGGTATTGGATGCTTCGACATGTATGAATATGTATTGTAACATTGAAGAGAATATAATGAAAAATAAATTTGGTAGTCCTGATTTTGGGATCCAAGGAAAATCTTTGTGTATATGTGTTTTATGTGTTATGCTCTCGCATTCTTTATTTTTCGTATGCAGGTAATTTTTGTACGGGGTAAAAACCTACATTTGGTACCAGAGATGTTTTGCTTCAAGGGGATGCCTTTGTTGTTGAGGGGTTTCACTCGGGCCTGTCGTAGACCTTGTTCAGTGGGAGATCTGCAGGATCATTTCTAGTGGTGAAAGAAGATGGTGAGCAGTGGAAAGATAGAGATCGAAAAATTTAATGGTCAGAGTTTTGAGTTGTGGAAAATCAAGATGGAGGATCTGTTGGTGGATAAAGATCAGTGGATCACGGTAGATACGGGTACTAAACCAACGGGAGTGTCCGATGAATAATGAAAGAAGTTGGATTGGAAGGCAAAGAGCACAATATGATTGCTTGTCTTAGATTCAATATTGTTGAATGTATCAACGAAAGCTACAATGAAGGCTTTGTGGGACAAGTTAGGTACTTTGTACCAATCTAAGACTCCGGTGAATAAACTATTCCGACGGAAAAAGCTATATAACCTGAGGATGAAATATGGAGACTCAGTGACAAAGCATATGAATGCATTTAATGCTGTGGTAAGTCATTTATTGTCTGTTGATATTAAAATTTCAAATGAAGATAAATGCATTAGTTTTTTGTGTTCTCTACCAGATTCGTGGGATAGTCTAGTTATTACAATAGGAAGCAATCCAATTGCCTTGCAATTTTATGAAATAGTCTCATCCTTGCTAACAAAGGAGATGAGATGGAAAAATATGGAGATCTAGGATGGTGATGCCTTGTCTGTACGAGGATGGTCCCGGAAGAGAAATAAAAATAAGTCATAGAGTGGGAGATCTAAATCTAGAAGGAGATATAAATATCCAGGAAAACCTGTGAAGGTGGTGTGCTAGAAATGCAGAAAGGAAGGGCACTACAAAAGGGACTGTAAATCTAAAGCTCTTGAGAAAGGATAGAGACCTAATGATGCTCCTTCTGCAGAAGTGAAAACCACCTCAATTGAAGGTGGGGATGTGTACCTGGCTTCTTCAAGTACACATGTAGATCATGAGGCATGGTTGATTGACTCAGGCGCATCCTTTCACTTCACTCCCCATAGGGAGTGGTTCTACGAGTATGAGAAATATGATGGTGGTGATGTCTTCTTAGGGGACGATAGGAAGGCTAGAATCGTTGGTCACATAAAATTAAAGTTGAAGTTGCAAGGTGGAAGGGTTAGAACACTTCTGGGTGTTCTGCATATTCCTACATTGGCCAGAAATATGATTTCTGTAAGCAAGCTGGATAATGCATGTGTTAAAATAGTGTTCGAGAAAGATACCTGCAAGATGGTTCGGGGAGCACTGGTATTGATGTGCGGAGTTCGGATTGGAAATCTGTACAAGCTGCAAGGAAGCACTGTTATTGATGGGTGCAACAGTTCTGTGGTTCTTGAAAGTGGAGCAGAAAATCTAGTGGTCTCTGGAGAAAAGACCATGCTATGGCATCAAACGCTTGGACATATTGGAGAGAAGGGACTTCGAATACTTCATGGTAAAGGTATGGTAGAAGGTATGACTAATAGCTCTCTAGATTTTGATTTTTGTGAAAAATGTGTATATGGGAAGCAGAATCGGGTGAGTTTCTCCTCTGGTGGTAAGAGGGAAAAACAAATATTAGAGCTTGTGCATAGTGATGTGTTTGGCCCTGTGAAGGTTCCATCACTGGGTAAGTTTGTGTACTATGTATCATTTATAGATGAATTCTCAAGGAATACATGGATATATTTCCTCAAGAATAAATCTGAAGTCTTTGACAGGTTTAAAGAATTTAAGCCTCTCATGGAAAACCAGATAGAGAAGAAGATAAAGGTGTTGAGGACAGATAATGGTGGAGAGTTTTGTAGCAAGGAAGTTGAAGAATTCTGTAAGAAGTGTGATATAGCACGACAGAAGACTACTCCATACACACCTGAGCAAAATGGAGTTGCAAAAAGAATGAACAAGATGTTGACAGAAAGGGCAAGAAGCATGCTCACCGGTGCCGAGTTAGGACAAGAATTTTGGGTAGAGGCAGTGGAGGCAACATGTTGCATGGTCAACAGATCACCTTCATTAGTGTTGGAGGATAAGACTCCACAAGAGGTATGGAATGGCAAGAATCCCTCTCTTTCACATCTGAGGGTATTTGGATGTGATGCATATGTACATTTTCCAAAGGAGAAAAGAACAAAGTTGGATAGTAAATATGAAAACTGCACCTTTATTGGGTATAAGGATGGTTTAAAGGGTTATAAGCTTTGGAACTGGGTAATAAGGAAGGTTGTGTAGAGATGAGATGTGGTGTTTAAAGAGGTGAAAAATATTATTATACATGAAGTCCCATCAAAGGAACCTGAGAAGATAGATTTCAGCTAAAGGAGGAAGAATCAGACTCTACAATAGAAGAGGAATCAAAAGATGAAGAGCCACAAACTCCAGTTGTGAGAAGATCAGTTCGAGAAAGAAGGTAGCCAAAAAGGTATACTCCATCTGCTTTCTATTCAAATTTTACTTTATTTATTACTGATGATGATCCCAAAACTGTGAAGGAAGTAGTAGATTCAGAGGATGGAAAACTCTGGAAAGAGGCCATGGTTGATGAAATGGCGTCATTGCACAAAAATGAGGCTTGGGATCTGGTGGAGTTGCCTGTCGGAAGGAAACCCATTGGCAGCAAATGGGTGTTCAAGAAGAAGACAAATGCAAAAGGAAAGGTGGAGAAATACAAAGCTCGGTTGGTAGCAAAAGGTTATTCCTAGGTTCTGGGAATTGATTTTGGTGATATTTTTTCTCCTGTTGCCAAGGTAGCTTCTATTAGATTACTTTTATCTGTTGCTGTTTCTTTTGATTTTGATGTAGAACAAATGGATATGAAGACAAAATTTCTCCATGGGGATCTGGAAGAGGATATCTACATGAAGCAACCTAAAGGCTTTGTGGTGAAGGGTAAGAAAGAACTAGTATGCAAGTTAAAGAAGTTTTTGTATGGGTTAAAATAGTCACCAAGGATGTGGTATCAGAAATTTGATACATTTATATGGTGAACTGGCTTCACCAGAAGAAAAGAAGATCATTGTGTGTATTTTAAATTATTGGTGACCGTGTTATTTATTTGGTCTTGTATGTGGATGATATGTTGCTGGTTGGAAATGACAAAGAAATTATCTAGGATTTGAAGACCCAATTGTCCTCCAAATTCGACATGAAAGCTCTTGGTGTTGAAAACTATATTTTGGGCATGGAAATTAAAAGAAATCAGGCAAAGAGGAAGCTCTGGTTAAATCAGAGGAAGTATGTGGAGAAAATACTGCAGAGGTTTAATATGCAGGATAGTAAACTGGTGAAGGTTCCTATTCTTGTAGGTGTGAAGTTATCTGCTAAAAAGTGTCCCAAGACATAAGAAGAGGAAGAGGACATGTCCTGTGTTCCATATGCAAGTGCAATCGGTAGCCTGGTGTATGAAATATTTTGTACTAGACCAGACATTGCACATGCAGTGGGAGTATTGAGTAGGTTTATGTCAAAACCAGAGAAGGAGCACTGGACAACAGTGAAGCAGGTTTTCAGGCATTTGCGTGGCACTAGTGATTATGATTTGTGCTACTAAGGAAGACCAGGATTGGACAGTGTGTTGGATATTCATAACTTTGTTGATGTAGACTGGGTTGGAGATCTGGATCAGAGAAGATCTACAAGTGGATATGTGTTTAACCTATTTGGAGGTGCAGTCAGTTGGATGAGTAAGAAACAATTTGTAGTGGAACTATCAACTACAGAGGAAGAATACATGGGAGCCACTCATGCAAGCAAGGAAGCAGTATGGTTGTAGAGATTGTGTTCAAGTATGGGGTTAGTACAGGGAGCTATAAGGATAGAATGTGACAGCCAAAGTGCAATTTTCTTGGCAAAGAACCCTACTTATAATTCAAAGACAAAGCAAATTTATGTTCAGTATCACTTTGTGAGGGATATGATAGAAGACAAAAAGGTGTTTCTGGTAAAGGTGGACACTTTGAAGAATAATGCAGATGCATTGAAAAATCTATGAGCTTTGAGAAGTTCTCTTGGTGTAGAGAAACAATGGCCGTTGGAGGGCTGGATAAATGACTAAGCTCTCTTGTGGTCCCCTGTGGAAAGAAAAAAACAAGTGGGAGAATGTTGGGTTTTCTTTCCATGACTAGCTCCCTTAGTTAATTTGGGGGCTAGAGGGGGGGTGGACAACCCCCTTCATTGCAATGATTGCGTAGCGGGGGGCGGAAACCCCCCTTGTCGAGGGGGTTTGACGGGGGTGGGTAGCTCCCCTCTATGGGGTCTAGGGCAGTGCCTTGGGGAAATTTTTTTTCTGACCCTATATTAGGTTGGGTGGACCTACCTATGGTTTTGTGCATGATTTTTGCACATGGTTTTGGACGTGAAGGTTTTTCGGTCCATGGTATTGGATGCTTCAGCATGTATAAATATGTATTGTAACATTGAAAGGAATATAATGAAAAATCAATCTAGTAGTCCCGATTTTGGGATCCAGGGGAAAATCTTTGTGTATATGTGTTTTATGTGTTATTCTCTCGCATTGTTTATTTTTTGTGTTTTAAAATTTGTATGCAGGTGATTTTTGTATGGGGTTAAAACCTACATGTAAAGGAGTATAAATTAGATTTGAAAATATCATACTAGCTTCAAGAGACTTGTGTTGTGTCATATTTTCATTCTTCTTATTCTTTAATTTTTTTTTTGGAATCTCAGTTGTAGAGTCATTCTTAGAAACTGAGATAGACAAAGGAATATTAGTTTAGAGATAGAAATATGATAAAGGTGAAGTTTAGGAAAGTATATGTGGGCCCTAGGAATAAAATTTGCGTACATAAGTAGGTATGAAGAGAAGTTGCGGAGAGTTTTCGTACCATGGTATTATGAATATCAGGGACTTTACCATGGTATTGGCCCATTGTAATGAGCACGACAATGGATATTTAATCCCATAAAAAATATCATCAACATTACTAAAGGATTTTCCTAAGGTATTGTCTAAGGCTTATACTATTTAAGGAGATGGAGATCAAGTGTTAGGGTGTGTATGCAATGGATTATTTATGAATGACTTGATTTGAAAGAGGAGTGCACCAGGGAGCATGGAGATGGATTAGATCTAATAGATCTGAAATGACCACATGTTGAATAATCTATTTATGGTTTGATAGATTTGTGATGATGATATTATGATGCGCGTCTGTAACAATTTTCATGCCGATATTTTGGTTTGACAGGTGTTGTGTTGTAGTGAAGGTAAGTCTAGTTGATTACATATATGTATGTGGGTTTGACATTGAGAAGTCTTGTACATACACAGATCTACTTTTGGGTAGTTGCGTATATATTCTGCAGTATGGATAAATCTATACGCAAGTGTAGTGAATGAGAAGCACATACATACGCAAAATTTATTTATAAAAGTCATGTATATCTGCTAGGGTTTTGCAGTATGAGTTTTTAATGATGTATGATCAATTATGTTATGTTTGTTGGTGTCTCTCTCATTATAATTTGTGTTTGAAAGTTCTGGTTCGGTTATGGAATGATATGTTGACTAGAGATGATGCTACGGTGTGATGATCTATATCTGGGTTCAGTATGCGATTCAGTGGTTGATTTAGTGTGATAGTGATTTAGACTCATTTTTTCATTATTTTGAGATCTGTACATAATTCCTCTTAGGGAGAAGCGCGTACATACGCTGCTATGACTTAGAACAATAGCGTATATATTTAGAAATATGGTTGATTAGGGTTTTGCAGTAGCAACAGTTGGATTATGTGATGGGTAACAATGTTTGGCTTATTGATAAGTAGTTGTGCATTGATATGATCTATCCTAGTTTAGTTTGATCTAGTTGTATTGACTGATTAAGATTCAGTGATTTCTTTGATGACTTAGTTGGTTTGATGAATGAATGAATTGATATAGTGATTGGTTTCATAATTGTTATCTGGTATTGGGCTGAAATAATGGTAGTGGGTCCAGTCTAAAAATATGATGAAAATTGGCCTACAGGTTTGATGTTTTGGATCAGGTGGATCCATTATGAAATATTATGAAACGTGGTCCACAAAGGTGTTGAGGGTTAGATCCTTTAATGAGGGAGTCAAAGCTTCCTTCTAGTAGTAGCTGGTAAATCGGATAAGGGGGTTGGAGCTCCCTTCCAGTGAGTGTTAATAAATGCAATTAGGAGGTTCGAGCTCCCTTCTAGTGGGCACCAGAGAACAAGAGAAGTTGTAGCCTTCTACAGGTGGGTGCCTACGTACTGGTATGAGTCTGCGCCAGTACTAGATTGTAAGATGATTTCCTTTATAATAAGATGAAGACATAGACAATGACAGTGGTGGTTTTCTCCCACATTCAGTTCCCACCTAAAAATCCTAGTGTCCTCATGTGTTTCTATGTTTCTTATGTGTGATGGTTTATTCTGTTCTTACTACTCATGGTTATAGTTTAATTAAAGGCTAATGAAGTAATGATACACTAATTAAAGTAGAACATATGATGAAATGCATGAAAAGATAGTTAATTATATATACAATGTTTTCATTCATCATAGTCATGTACATATGTCGATTTACTTAATGAAAGTAGTGTATAAAAATATGAATAAGAAATTGAAAGGTTTAAGTGAGTTTTAAAATACTGATTCACCCTTGCTTTCGATATTTTTCTCAACAATTGGAATCAGAGCAAGTCACTTGTGTTGAAGCTGAATCGCTTAGACTGGATCAAGGATGATGGGAAAGAAGAAGATAACTCGAAGGAAGAAGTCATAAAACTATGGTAGTGACAGTGATATATTAGATGTAGTGACAGTTACAAATGTTAGCAAATATTTAGTTTTGGGAGTACCCCATTTTCTATTGATCAAGAATGAAGAAGACAGTAACAAAAATTATCAGGTATGGGTTTTTGTTCTAATTGTGGTCCATTTTCTTGTCTATGTAATAACGACGATAATGAAGATGGAAATGAATCAACTGAACTTGCACTCATGGGTAAAAGTGAAAGTAAGCACTCTAAAGAGAAAACAGATTAAAAAATGGTGGCCTTAGAAGTAGAAGAACAATGCAAGTTAGAAACAATGGACAATGAAGGTGTACCTATGCTAAGCAATGATAATTACCAAAAATGGAGAGAAAAGATGAAGTTTAATCTAATGAACCTTGATGTTTGGTATTTAGTATGTAATGGCTTCACCAAAATTCCTCCATTAGACGAAGAAGTGCAAAAGAATAGTAAGGAATTAAGTGACATCATTAATAGCATACCTGATTCAACATTAAATGGGGTTATGCATTATTGATCTGAAATCACCCCTAGGTGACCTCAGGAAATTAATGAAGGTATTACAGACTCAAGTGCTGGTGTGTGTGTCTATGTTATCTTGTGCAATGGATCGATAAGATTGCGAAATACACAGACACTTGAAATAGTAAGAGATCACAGTGAGCAAAACAATAACACAACAAAATTTAATGAGTTCACCCAATCCTCCTGGGCTACATCTCCTGATCCAACATTCATTGGTGGCCTTTTTATTATGCCATTAAAGCAGAGTCTTACAATAAGGAGCTCAATCTAAGTCTCACTTGATAGAGGATGATCAGTAGGATGGCACTTGGAATTCCCAAGTCCTTAGAGTTCACAAACTCCCATTACCGAATTTTGACCTCAATTGGTCTCTGTCTACTCGATGCTGCCCTTACTCTGATGGTCAGCTTGGCTTCTTTGTCCTCTGCAATTTTGCCTCTCTTTCTATGTCTCTCAGCCTTTAGCTTCTTCACTGCTTCTCTCCCTCAATGTTTGTTCTATCTCTGTCAGCTTGTGGCTTTAAATCCAGTTCATTCCTTCGACTGTTCATTTCAGTTTCCCGGCTCTCTGGATCGCCTACCTCTATCCACTGGGACTCCTTTGCCCTCCATAATCATTGTTTCATAATGCTTCTCAGAGAGGTGGCCATCTGTCTCTTTGCGAACTGAGTGTCAGTTCTTCCTAAACGGTCATTTTTCTGTTATTTCCTAGATGTCTGTGAAACAGATCCTTCTGTCAATTCATCGGTCAAATCGGACTTCAAATCTTATGTGCCGCAGTTTATTTCTCCCTCGAGTCTGATCGTCCATCCGGTTGAACCTCCGCCATTGATCTGGAGCCCCCAGATCCTACGGTATTCGCTCCTATCGCACGGTTGAGTTGCTCGATCGTTAATCCGTGATGTAAGTGGTTTTTCTCTCTCCTAGTCGGACACGAGTCACTTGGTGTATGGAATCATTGGGTCCTTGGCCAAACTCGCTTACCACCCTAAATGCCTCCGATATTCCACCGGTTTTGAGCACGGGACCTGCCTTGTTGGCTTTAGCACTTTCCCACAGTTTTTTGGTTTTCCTTGTTACCTAGCGCTCGAGGTCTTTCCTTCTCGAGGGGTTTTGCACAGCAATCACATATCAGAAACAACCTCCATTTATAGATCTGAGCTTCCCAATTGCCATTTTGCACCATGTGCAGTCTCCATGGGCCAACGGTCAACGCGCTTTGACCAAAGGTCATCGTTGCTCTGTGTTGGCTGCAAATTGCCATTATTTAGAGGTTATTTCTGATAGCTATAAGATTTCTCGAAGTCTGTCATTCATTCTTAACAATCATGAAATTGTTTAAGGATCCAATTCGGATCACGGCCTCCCCCCTAAAAAAGCTTTTGGACTACCAAAAGTTGGTTTTCAAGCATCGACTAAGTGAGGATACAACTTTCTCACCTGTCCAATCTCTATCCATTTTTCACTGCTTGGCTTTGAACCCCTGAGCCCAATTCTGAGGTACTCAACATCTCCCCTGCGCATCATTCTCACCTTTCTGTCTAGAACTGTCTTCCTGCAATTCATTAAGATATTCAGGTAACAGGTCATCAATAGAAGGCATTTGACTCTGCTCTTCGGGATCTTAAATTAACATCGGTTCAAATAGTCTCAAGCTATCTGCATTAACGACGGAGTAGATGTGCATATACGCTGGCAAATCAAGGCGAAAAGCATTCTCACCAATTTTCTCAAGGATCCTGAAAGCTCCATACCTTATTGGCTTTAGCTTTTTACCTTCACCTTGCATCCTGTCTTTGCTGATATACAGCCAGACTTGATCACCAACTTGGAAACTATCCTCCATCCGATGATTGTCATGCCTTTCCTTGTTTTTGGCCTGGCTCTTTTCCAGTTGTTCCTGTAATGCCTAATGGATCTCTTAGATTTGTTCGATGAACCTAGTTGTCTTGTCCACATCGCCGTGTCCCTCAACTGTTGTGTGCTTACCCAAGACAAAATCCAAGGGAGACCTTGTTATGAAAGAAAAACACATCTCAAAAGGAGATCTCTGTGTGGAAGAATGTTTGGCTCAGTTGTAAGCATGCTGCACATAACACAAATGTTCATCCCAAAGCTTGGGATGCTCACTGCAATATCCCCTGAGCAACTGGATCGCTGTCCTGTTGACTACTTCTATCTGGCCATCGGTTTATGTATGGAAAGTTGTGCTTTTCTTCAATTTGGTATCCATCAGTTCCCACAGACCTGACCAAAACTTGCGCACAAATCAGGTGTCTCGATCAGATATAATGGAAGTGGGTAATCCAAAATGAACCCATACATGTTGAAAGAACAGTTTTATAGTTTGTTCAGCTGTAATCTATTTATTACAAGGTATCAAAATACACATATTGCTGAACCTATCCACAACAACATACAGATAATCGTGACCTTTCCTAGATTTAGGCAGTCCTCCAACAAAGTCCATGGAAACACTTTCCCAAGGATGGCAAGGAACTAGCAATGGATTGTACAAGCCTAGTTTCATATTGCTAGGCTTGCTTTTAGCACACATAGTACACCCTCTTACATATTTAGAAACTATCTTGCTGGGCCAATAACAAAATCTTTGCAGTTGTGCAACTGTTTTGCTTACCCCAAACTGACCTGATATTAGAGAAGTGTGTGCTTCTCAAATTATCTTTACTCTTTCAGTTTGTGGAATGCATAGCTTCCCGCAATGATACAAGAGTTGGTCCTTAATATGATAATCCAATTCTTCTACTCGTTTTCCTTGAATTAAAGTTGCATATACATCTTTAAAGTCTATATCTTGAGAATATTGTTCAATGTAGCTTTCATGTAATACAGAATTATTCTTAAGTATAGTAGATGCATTTATAATGGGTCTAGATAACATATCTGCAACTTTATTATGTATGCCTTTTTTATATCTGATGACTACATGAAACTATTGTAGTAACCCCAACCACCTATAGTGTCTTGATTGCTGCAACTTAGTTTGGGAGTGTAGATATTGAAGTGGTTGATGATCAGTATGGATAACTATTTCTTTACCCATTAAGTAATGTTTCCACTTTTTCACACTCTGTACTAATGCATACAATTCCTTATCATATGTGGGATAGTTAACTACTGTAGAGTTAAACGTCTTAGAATGATAACATATGGGTACTGCTCCCATGGCATAGTCACTCGCATCTGTTTGGATCTCAAATGACCTTTGAAGATCTGGCAGTGCTAGTATTGGTGTCGTACTAATCTTTTCTTTCAAGGTGTTGAAGGCTTTCTGCTGTTTTCCTCCCCACTGAAACACCTTGTTCAATCTAGTTAAAGCATGTAAGGGAGATGCAATTGAAGAAAAGTTAGAAATGAACTTTCTCCAATATTGTGCTGCTCCTAAGAAGCTTCTAACTTCTGTAGCAGATTTGGGTTTAGGCCAGTTTACAATGACTACATCTTTAGAGGGATCTATCTTCAATTCACCACCCCCTACTATATGACCCAAATAATTCAAATATGTTTTGCCAAATTCACATTTTGAGAGTTTAACATAAATTTTTTCTCTTTTCAAAACATCTAGTGTCTGTTTAACATGCTTTAAATGTTTTTTCCATGTTTTGCTAAATATAAGAATGTCATCCAAATATACAATAACAAAATCATCAAGAAAAGGTCTGAGCACATCATTCATTATTCTCATGAAACTAGCAGGAGCATTAGTTAAGCCAAAAGGCATAACCAACCACTCATAAAATCCTTGCTTTGTTTTGAAAGAAGTCTTCCATGCATCTTGTTCTGCAACTCTGACCTGATGATATCCACTGTGCAAGTCTAGCTTGGAAAAATAAAAAGCTTCCTTTAACTAATCTAATAGATCATATATGCGAGGAAGGGGATAACAATTTTTTATTGTTATCTTATTCAGTGCTCGGTAATCAATGCACATTCTCCATGAGCCATCTTTATTTCTTACCAAAACAATTGGTGACCCACATGGTGATGTGCTATGTCTGATGAACCCCTTCTCGAGCAACTCCTGCACCTGCTTCTTGATTTCTGTATTCTCTAAAGCAGAGAACCTTTTATACCTATGGCTGCAATGGTTGTTTCATCTCCTGAGTCCGACCCCAAATCTTTCTGAATAGCTGCAGCAATCTTCTTCTTCTTGCCCTCGAACTTCTTAGGTCTCAACTCCGGATGCAGGATCCAACAGTGCTCATCATCATGCCCCTCCTTCTTACAGTGAGTACATGAGGAATTACTCTTCTGTGTAGTGTTGGCCTTACTTACTTTCCATTTATTTTTTCTTTTCTCCCTATTCTTGCTTGTAGTGGGTTGGAATGATCCCCCAACTTTTGGGTTCCCATTCTTTCCTCTAGCTTCTAGATGCGTAGCTTGAACAGATACCTCATCTAGACTAGTGGGATTAAACATAAGGATAGTGTGCCTCATGTAGTTGTGCAGACCACCTATGTACTTCAATAAAATATCAGGTGAGTCTAAAAAAATTCCTAGGATTAAAGCTCTCTTCCTAAATTCTTGGGTGTAACTTTGTACACTTTGCCCTTTCAATTGACGAAGAGTTTTCCAGCTCATCATGGCTTGCTGCATGTAAGATAGTGGATAGAACTGCTTTTTGATTGCAGAAACAAATTCACTCCATACAGAAAGAGTCTTACCATGTTTCTTCATGTCAGCCTGGGTCCTTCCTTCCCACCAAACCAAGGCAGTGCCCCCAAGGCGTAGGCTAGCTAGCTGAATCTTGCTCTTGTATGAATCGATACTCTACACTCTGCAATAAACATCAATTTGCCTGATCCAATTGTCCAACTTTTCTGCATTCAACTCTCTATCATATGTTGGTAAATCAAATTTAACATCTAGTTTAATTAAAGATGCTTTCTTTTTATGTTCAGGGCTATTAGGAGGTAGGAGAAAGCTTTCTTCTTTCCCTTTGCCTCTAGAGTGGTCATGGAGGAAAGATTCTTCTTCCCCCTTATCTTGTTTGGAGCCTGATGATTCCTCATCTTTATGTTTTCTAAATTCCTTAGACATTTCCCCTACCATGGACCTCATGGCTAGTAAACTATCTATAAATTGTGGATCTGGGCCCACAGAACCTTCCTCTGACATTGTCTTTTGAGGATAGACTCTTCCAAATTCAGGATTAGTTTCAAGCAACTCTCCTTCTCCTAATTTGAGCTTTGATCTAGTTAGCATTCAACAGCTAAATCAAGCACAAGCTTGTCTAACCTTAACAACCTATAGCTCTGATACCAACTTGATATGAAATCACCCCTAGGTGACCTTAGGAAATTAATGAAGGTACTACAGACTCAAGTGTTGGTGTATTTTTCTATGTTATCTTGTGCAACGGATTGATAAGATTGCGAAATACATAGACACTTGAAATAGTAACAGATCACAGTAAGCAAAACATAAACACAACAAAATTTAATAAGGAGTTCACCCAATCCTCTTGGGCTACATCTCCTAATCTAGCCTTCAGTGGTGGATTTTCTATTATGCCTTTAAAGCAGAGTCTTACAATAAGGAGCTCAATCTGAGTCTCACTTGACAAAGGATGATCAGTAGGATGGCACTTGGAATTACCAAGTCCTTAGAGTTCACAGACTCCCCTTACTGAATTTCAACCTCAATCGGTCTCTGTCTGCTTGATGTCGCCCTTACTCTGATGGTCAGCTCAGCTTCTCTATCCTCTGCAATTTTGCCTCTCTTTCTATGTCTCTTAGCCTTCAGCTTCTTCACTGCTTCTCTGCCTCACTGTCTGTCTTGTCTCTGTCAGCTTATGCCTTTAAATCTAGTTCATTCCTTTGACTATTCGTTTTGGCTTCCCAACTCTCTGGATCACCTACCTCTGTCCATTGGGACTCCTCTACCCTTCATCATCAATGCTGCGTAATGCTTCGCAGAGAGGTGGCCACCTGTCTCTTTGCGAACTGAGTGTCAGTTCTTCCTAAATGGTTGTTTTTTCTGTTACTTCCCAGATGCTTGTGAAATGGATCCTTCTATCGATTCATCATTCAAATCGGACTTCAAATCTTATACGTCACAGTTTATTTCTCCCTCGAGTCCAGTCATCCATCGGGTTGAACCTCCGTCATTGATCTGGAGCCCCTAGATCCTACAATCTTCGCTCCTATTGCACGGTTGAGTTGCTCATCCATTAATCCGTGATATAAGCAGTTTTTCTCTCTCCCCGCCAGACAGGTGTCACTCGGTGTATGGTATCACTGGGTCCTCGGCGAAACCCGCTTACCGCCTGAAATGCCTCCGATATTCTGCCGGTTTTGAGCGCGGGACCCACCTTGTTGGCTTTAGCGCTTTCCCATTGTTTTTTGGTTTCTCTTGTGACCGAGCACTTTGGGCCTTTCCTTCTCGAGGGTTTTTTCCTAGCAATTTGAGCCAATCACGTATCAGAAACATCCTCCATTTCTAGATCTGAGCTTCACAATTGCCATTTTTGCGCCATGCGCAGTCTCCATGGGCCAACGGTTAGCGCGCTTTGAACGAAGGTCCTCGTTGCTCTGTGCTGGCTGCAAATTTCCATTATTCAGAGGTTATTTATGATAGCTATAAGATTTCTTGAAGTCTGTCTTTCATTCTTAACAATCATGAAATTGTTTGAGGATCCAAAGGAAGTATGGGATAAGCTACATGCAGTCCATGAAGGAAAACCAAAGGAAGGTTGTTCATCAAAAGAACTATCAGGTAATCTCATTTCTAATATGTCAAAAGATGAACATGATGATAAAACAACTTTTGTTATGTCAAATGGAGTTATTGGTTCAAAAGAAGACATGTTAGAAAAAAATTTTGATCTTTGAAGAAAACTTGATCTTGCTTTGAAAAAGATTATTAATCTTAAAGATAAGTTGTAGGAATATCATAACGGGGATCATATTAAATCAGTAAATGTTATTGTAGCATCTAAACAATATTGTGAAGGTCTTCAAGCCGAGATCATCTCACTAAGGGTAGATCTTGAAAAATTAGACAAGGAAAATGAAGAGTTACTTCAAGCATTTGAAGAACAAGAGAATGGGTTAAAGGAAGAGATTCTCAAATTAAAGGAGAAAGTGGAAGAAGGAAGAAAGTTTGAAGAAGCAATATCTAGAAAAGGAAGAGAAATACCAAAGAATGGAGGTTGAGGTGAACATTCTAAAAGGTAAATTAGAAGAAAATGATAAACATTTGAGATTTCAAGATAGTACTAATATTTTGGATAATATTTTTAGTATTCAAAGGTCTCCTTCCATTAAATCCAGTCTTGATTTTCTTGAAACTACTAAATGATAATTTTTTTCACAAGCTAATTCAAGGAATTTAAAGGGCAACAATGCAAAACCCGAAGTGCTCAATAAAAATATAAGAAGTCAACCTGATCAAAAAATAAGGAAAGCGAATCTTTAAAGAAAATGTTTTGCTCCTAACTATAGAAGTGTTAATCAATTCTCTCCTCTGATCAATAACCTTGAATGCTTTATATGTCATAATTATTGACATGTTGTAGCCAATTGAAAAAGCAAATTATATCAAGCAAGGATTCATCTCACAAGAAGTACATCAACTTCCAGGTACTCAGGTTTCTCCAAGGGATATTATTTTTCTTGCAACATATTTGGTCACAAAGTTGTTGATTGGAATAGAATGAATATGAAACAAAAATATTATGATCCCTCTGCACTCTTTTATGGTCATATAAGATGTTACACTTATTACACATTTGGACATGTAGCAAAATAATGCAGGAACAAATCAATGAATCTCCATAGACATCATGATAAGCAATCAAATAAGAATATTGATAGACCTAAAAATGACGAATCCTCCAACATTTATCAGAATAAGAAGAAAGAAGAAAAACAAATAAAGTATGGTCTTTCTCTCTTCTCATTTGAAGATGAATGGTAGATAGACAATGGATGCTTTCATCACATGGCTGGAGATAATAGTAAGATGCAGTCTCTCAGGAAAAAAACCAAGGTGGTAAGGTTATTCTTGGAAATATTGCTCCAAAAAATGTTCTGGGAAAAGGTAGAGCCAAAATTATTAAACATAGAAGAGCAATTGATACTTTATTAGTTAAAGGGATAAAGAAAAATATTTCAAGTGTAGGTAAAATGGTGGATAAAGGAAATGTAGTTGTGTTTACATCAACCAAATGTAAGGTCATAGATGAAGAAACTGGAAAGGTCATAGCAAGAGGATATAGAAATCCAAACAAATTATACGTGTTTAAAGAGATAAGTTCTCGTAGAAACAAGTAGGATAATTCCTCTTCTTTAGACTCAGAGTAGAAGAAGATGATCTCTACTGCAATACATTTTTCACTCATTGTGACTGCAGAAGTGATGTAAGGTACATGACCTCGTGAGAGAAGAAGATGATTATCAATTCCTCAAGATCAATGATGTATGATCTCAAGGGGAGAATACATATGTTATCTTGATAATGATTACCATGTTGATTTGATATTCATGTTGCTTATATTATAGACAATACACCTAATGTAGTAACAATGAAACAAGAACATATAGTATAGGCTCAAGGGAAGTTGTGGCTATGAAAGTTCAACACTTTAATTTTTGTATGTTGATCTCATGAAGGAAAGTCGTGTATATATGCAAGTTTTTTTCTAGATAGTCACGTAAGTTTATCTGAGATGAAGAAATTGTGGGAGAGACTCACGGAGAAGTTATGATATGCTTCAGTTAGTTACTATTTGGCTTTCTAGTTCTGATATTGGTTGGCTACAGTGCTATGATGCTCAGATGCTACTTAGAAGTAACATTGTCTTATGATGGTTTATGAGTTGCTGCAATATAACATTTCTTCTTTGGTTCTTTTGTTGGCTTTATTGACTAATGCAAATGGATATAATTAAACGTAACAGTGAATAGTTGGCAGAGGTCCAGGGGGAGCATTTCCTATGCTTCTAATGGTGCATTGTTGGCATTATGATTTCTTGAGAATTCCTTGTTGCATGATGATGTTCATGATAAGTATATATCATTAATGATGTTTAGTTGTTCCTACTGAAGATACATATGATATTATATCATTAGTGATGCTAAAGTCTCAGAAAAAGTTGTAGTTAGTGGAGTTAATTAGACATGAAGAGGATATGCATGCCATGATCCTTATTGACATTAGTTGATGATGATGAGTTTCAATCACTACTTATATGTTGTTGTCATTATGTCTTCAATGATGCATAAGTTACATATGGTGCAGTTATGGATGATACCTATAGTGATGTTTTTGGTTCTCGCATATCTTACATGATGATGATACATGTACATGATATGCTACACATGGTATGTGGCTTGAGGATTGTGGTTCTTTGTATATAATGCATGTAGATATTGATGAGATAAGGGTGATTGGATACTAACAAATCTTGATTGTACAATCATATGCTATGATTGGTTGATGATGAGTTCTTACATATTGCTCTCTCTATGTCATGGGATATTAATAAATTATAGATAGGAATCTTATGGATGATCACTTGAGTTTCCTATGGTGTGATGATTCTTCTTGATACACTTGGTTGATGTTGAAGGTTTTCCTTATCTTTGATAGATGCATATGATGAAATTAAGAGGATGGTTATTGATATACCACTGCTACCACTGATTGGTGATGCTTGGAGACATTGCATATTTAGTCACATATTGATAGATTTGGTCACATGTTGATGTTGATGAGGGTTGATGGCACATTGTCCTATATTACCTTATGATGATATTCTTGGTTCTCACATATGTTGTTGATGCTTGAAGAGATATGTTGTTGTGCTGCAACATATCTGTATGTCTTTGATGTACATGGATTGAGGCTCCTCCTACAAAGGGAAAGAGAAAGTTGACCTTCTTGAGGTCAAGGGGATGAGTTGATAACATATCTATACGAAACAATCTTATGATGTTGCATACTTGGTCATAGGTTGATTATATTGAAGCTACATTGTCTTATCTTGCAATATTGATGATGAGGATGTTCATGTTGATGTTCATATGTTTCAAGATCCTATGATGACTATTATGGTTTTGCTATCGCATGATTGAGGTCCTTCACTTTGGTTTTTGGTCATAAATGTCATATCTATCTCTTGATGTAAATGCCATGATGTAATCATTGTAATAATTAGTCATGTTTAGATATTGGGGTCAATTCAATTATGTATGTAATGTTGTTATTTTGGGCATTTGATGTAATGTTGAGTCAAATATGTAATCCCACTGTGTTGGGTGACTGATGTAAGTATCAGTCCTTGGTGATAGGAAAGGTCATATTTGGTTGAGTCATAGAGTAATGTACATCCTCAAAAATCTTCTAGAAGACTCAACATATGCTAAGGGGGAGCATGGTTCATGTTGATATTCAACAGATCATACCTACAATGATCCTCTCTACAAAGGGTGAAATAAATCTTCATTCAACATTGATCAACCCTTTGCCCTTGATGTTAAAGGGGGGGAGTAGCTTGGTGTTTGGAAAATAATTCTTGAAGAGAAGCCTGGTATGTTTATAGATGTTTTTACAAGTATCTACAGGTAGTGGTGACCAAACACCAAAGTGGTTTTCATCAAGTCCAAAGGGGGAGATTGTTGGCATTATGACTAATGTGTTGTCCTTGATGGAAACCTACTTGATAAAGATGTCAACATGATGGTTATGCAGATGCTACAGGTGAGATAGAAAAAAGGAATATTAGTTTAGAGACAAAAATATGATAAAGTTGAAGTTTAGAAAAGTATACGGGGGTCATATGAAGAAAAGTCGCGTACATATGCATGTATGATGAAGAGAAGTCACATGCAATTTCTGCACCATGGTATTATGAATACCATAGGTATTTACCATGGTACTGGCCCATAGTAATTAGCGTGACAATGAATATTTGATCCCATCAAAGAACAATGTCAGCATTACTAAAGGATTTGCCTAAGGTATTGGCTAAGGCTTATACTATTTAAGGAGATGGAGATCAAGTGTTAGTGTGTATACAGGATGGATTTTTATGAATGAATTGATCTGAAATAGGAGCACACCAGGGAGCATGGAGATGGATCATATATAATAGATATGAAATGACCACATATTGAATAATATGTTTATGGTTTGATAGATTTGTGATGATGATATTATTTAACACATGTTGTGTTGCATTAAAGGTATGTATCAGTGATTACAGATCTATACACGGGTTTGACATTGAGAAGTCGCATACACACGCAGATCTACTTTTGGGTAGTCGTGTATATATTTTGTAGTATGGATAGATCTGTACACAGGTGTGGTGAATGAGAAGAGTATACATACGCGCAAGTGTTTTATAAGAGTCGCATACGTATGCTAGGGTTTTGCAATATGAGTTGTTAATGATGTCTAATCAGTTCTGTTATGTTTTATATTATTTGTCAATGGTGTCTCTCTCATGATAATCTATGTTTGACAGTTTTGGTTGGGTTATGGAATGATATGTTGACTAGAGATGATGACTGCGGTGGTTTTCCCCCACATTGGGTTTCCACCTAAAAATCCTAATGTCCTCATGTGTTTCTATGTTTCTTATGTGCGATGGTTTATTATGTTCTTACTTCTCATGGTTACTGTTTAATTAAAGGTTAATGAAGTAATGGTACACTAGTTAAAGTAGAACATATGATGAAATGCATGAAAAGATACTTAGCTGGATATACATTGTTTTCCTTCATCATAGTCACGTACATACATTAGTTTACTTAATGACGATAGTGTACATAAATATGAATAAGAAATTGAAAGGTTTAAGTGAATTTTTAAATATTGATTCACCACCCTCATCTTAGTATTTTTCCCAATAAAGACTTCAAAGTCACCATCACAAAGCAAGAATCCATGGAGACAGAGGAAACATTATTTATTTTCCATTCCTTCAGTGATCCACTATAGTTGACGAGAGGACCATTAGTTGGAGGTCTATCCCTCTGTAACTTTTATAAGAGACAAATCATTTCAACCTAACCCCACCCTTGTATTGTGGGTCCAACAAGTAGTAAGACCAGTCAGCATATGTCCCAACTAAATTCAGAGTAGTGACCCAACCTAAGGTTTTTTCAATTAGTAGGAGTCAGAAGGAATTTGTGTAAGAACTAAGTAGCTAAAAGAGGAGGCCCAAACTCCAACTTATGTGGGAGACAGTGTGGACAATTGTGTGAAAGTTAGGAAATTGTGCGAGAATGTGTTTGGTGAAATTTTCTTTAGTTTTTTTCAAAGAGAAATGAAAATCAAAAGGGTTTTTCTCTCGTGGGAAAAAGAAAGGGGTCAGAATGCATGGACAATTGAGAGTGCCATAAGTGTTTCCCTAAGTTTTTTTTGTTTAAAGTTTTACTACGAAAAGAAAGACCACATTGCGGCTACATTATTTTTTCTAGAAGGAAATCTAGTAGATGATACCGTTGTTTTACACCGAAATACTGGTGTTCATGCTATAAACATATCTTGCACAAAAGAGATTTACTTTCCCGTGCAAATAATTTATTTATTTATTATTATTATTATTTTCAAAAGGAAATCTAGTGCATGCTAGATTTGTTTTACCTTGCAATGTGTTTGTTTATGTTAGAAACGAATCTAGCACTTGATAGATTTATTTACCTTGGAATGCTTGATTGTGTGTTAGAGACATATCTAATGTGTGCTATGTTTTTTTTACCTTGTAATACTTGTGTTTGTCTAGAAATAATTCTAGCACGTTTTATATTTGTTTTACCTTGGAATGTTTATCTTTTTCCTGAGAACTTCCTCGAGAGAGAGCGTGCACTAGATTTGTTCTACTTTGCGATGCTTGTTTTTGTGCTAGAAACAAATGTAATTCACGCTAGATTTATTTTACCATGTGATAGACACCACCCCTTTCCCCCTCTTCCGTATGAAAAATGGGACCATACCCGTTGTATACTATCGATTTGGCCGGGAGGATGTTCAATGGGAGGGGAGGAACCAAGAGATGGAACTGCAATAGCGAATACGAGTTTTCAACTCGATATTCACTCTTACCAGTTGTAGTCCTTGGATGGATCTTTATAAAAAGGTATTGTGTGCGTCAAACGAAGATTGTATGCCAAAATTATGACCCTTGGAAGTTGATGTACCAATTTACCCCAACGAGGCCCATAGTTTGGTGTTTCATCTCCTAGGGTTAGGCTTTCAAATGTTTGTGGTTTTCCATTATTTCTCAATAATAAATAGGCCTTCAAGCCTCATTGTAACACAATTAAGAGGCATGTAGCTGCGACATCTCGTCTCAGAGATAAGCTACCATCGCCCAAGCTAGTTTATTTCCATTATGTATGTAGGCATATTTCAGTTCTTTGATATTAATGAAATGCAGTTTTATTTATGCTCCATCTGGTTGTATCTATAATTTCTTACATTCCTATTTAAAATCTGATCAAGCCCCTTAACCGATGGGCCACAGTTCCAATTGCTCCATAAGACTCGGGGTTGGCCCCCAAAACCTTGCACCCGTCACTTTGGCTCCTTCTGCTCGTGCCACAGTCCTATGCATTACCATGTGAACTAGACTAGGGATAAACCTTAGCCCCCTCACCTGTCAATGCTCACAGAGCTCCGCCCTCTGGTTCTATGTTGGGTTATGTGACCTCGGTTGGGGCTAAGCCTCAAGCCCTCGATTTCTACATCATGGGTTGTGGTCATGTGATGCGTGTAGTGATCAAGGGCCAGGGGCTTATCCCAGATCCTAACCCCCAAACATGAATTTTATAAAGTTTAAATAGGAATTCGCCACTATGGTGAACAAGAACCACCAACAACGTGATGGTAGAGTGTTGCATTGTTTTCCATGAGGTCACCCATTCAAACATGGTTGAGGCTAGCCTAGACTTAATAAAATTTTGTTTAATCTCGGGGTGCCATGTGGCAGCCCATGATTAGGCCACGTGTGTTATAGACATTTTTGGGCCCTACAACCCCAAGCATGAAATTTCCATAAACCAAGGGCTCCTAAGTCCCTAAAAGTGTTGTTCTAACCCCTAAAGGAACAAGGTCAACAGATTACAGCTTCTCCCAGAAGTTCTCCATGAGAAACTGCTCAGAATTGGTCAAAACAAGATCATTGCAGCTGCTCCACTGGCTAAGTGCATTGCATCTCACCCAAATACACTGTGAGGGTGCGTTTCATTTCAAAAGTCCCTTCTGTGGGGTGCGATGGGCTAGAAATGACAAATGGAAGTGTCATTCCGCAAGGTGGAGAGGCAATGGAAGCTTCCAGAATCTTCTCCTGTGACACTTGCCTCACTGAATTCGACCAAGGATGAGTAAGAGGCCATTAGTCTCCAAGTGGAAGCAAGAACTATTAGAGAGAAGACACTAATCAAATCACAAGCTGAATCATCCCCCTTACAGATATCTATATATGGATCCCTCATCCCAGAGATTCAGAGGTTGGAATTTTGCATATTGTAAGGAATTGTTGTTGGTTTCTTGAGACAAACATCAGATTGTTGGGTGATCTAAGCTTTGTTTGAGGTGAAGAGGGGCTTCTTTGCTGGGAGGTTGATGCTGGGTCAGAACAAGTGGTTGTAACTCCTCTTGGCTCTTTTCTTGTTTATCAATAAAAGCTATTTGAGTTTTCCTCCATGCTTTTGTGTCAATGATGCTTGTTACATTTGTATGGTCAATTTACATCTAATCCTAGATTGTTTATGATTATAGATCCATGTCTTTGTATAGTTCTATGCTTCTGTGATCTTATAGGTACTTTGTGAAGCTGGGCATGCAAGGGAGCAGGTAGCTGAGGACTATCAAAGAAGAGAAGGATCAAATCGGGAGATTAGCGCAAGACAGAGATTGGTCTTTCTGTTCCTCTCTATCTATAATTCATAAAGGAAAAATGAAAGTAGCTTTTCTCTGTTTGTTTCTAAGGCAGCTGTGACACCTTAGTGGGATAGAGCAGTTCTATATAGACACTTTTCCCTGTAACAAAATGGCGACTCCGCTGGGGAGATAATTAGTTTGTTTGTTTATCATTCTTTGTTGTTTGTTTCATAAACTTACAAGTAGCGTTCGAACTGCATTTGCCATAACAAATGCAAAGTAGATAACTGCTACTTCAATCCATCTACTGGATCTGTTTATGATTTAAACAACTGATTCACAAACTATCTGATTACCCTTGTGATAGCTCTTAGATCCTCCTTAGATCTACCCCTGATTGTTGCATTACTGATTGCTTTTTGCTCGGCCAAAACCCAAGAACTGAACTACAAACTGTGACCCGGAACCCGAACAGAGTCTCGTTTCTGGCCCAGCACAGGTACTGTTCAGAGATTCTGAATTTCAGCGCACTTCCCGAGTGGACAACCTGCGCTGCATTTCAGATTCTCTGTGTTACAGGTGTGCTGATCAGACTAGCTCTGTGCAGTTGTGGCTTCTGTGGTTCATTCTTTCCAGTTCTATTCCTGAATTTTGCTGCCTGTGATTAGTATATGTCTTTTTGAAACCCCTTTTCCTTGATTTTATTCCGCCTCCTTTGTACAAAAGAACTGTAGATGTTTTTGTGTGTTTGTTGAGTCATTTACAGTTCTCCTTTGCAAAAGTAGCATAATCGTACTGTCGTCCTTTGATTTGGAACTGTCGCAAGTGTCGATTTCAATCGTAGGAAAGAGTTTGATTGCCGTTGATGGTCAATTATCCTGTTACTATTGCTTTTGGTCTGAATTTGTAATTTTCTAGTGTCAAGAACAAGTATTCATTTCAAAATCGTAAAGTGTTGTGATCGTCTCCATTTTTTGATTTCGAAAAAGAAACTTGTTGATATTTGTCACTTGAAAAGAAATTCAGATTTGTGCATCAACTTTATTTTTAACATTCATACACTAAGAAAGTCGAAAACAAATACATGCATGTGCATTTGCATATAGACAGTCTGATTGGCTTGATTTAGGAAAGCGCATTTAGAGTGTGCTCTTTGCTCTTTGTGAAAAGATTCTGTCTTTCTTTTCCCTAGTAGCTAGGATTTTCATTGCATAAAAGAGATAAAAAGTTTGTTTATCATCTTAGATTGCATTTTAGGAATTACATCTACATCTCGTGGTGAACCCGAAAGGCAAACTTCATAAACAAGATCAACTTAAAATAAATTCAATGAATCTAACAACGCTTTGGAACTTAACGCACAACATTTAGAAGTCTAGGCTAGAGACGTATTCTGGCGTCGTAAAGCCTGGTAACTGTTGTTCTCACTGATGGTTGGGTGATTCCTCCACTTTGAGACGATAAGTGCCAGTACGGACTTGTGCTCCCACGTACCGTCGAGTATATTTTGGGAGACCCCAATAGGCTTAATCCTTTATCCATAGGAAGCCGTTTTGGTCGCCCTATCGATCGCAATGCACTGAACACATCATTCGGGAAGATTGACTGCCGTACCGTAAAAAGTCTTCTGCAGTTTTGCGATTGGTTTGGTAATCCCTCTACCTAGATTTCCGGAGTAGTCCCTTTCGTTCCTTTTCAGACTCCTTAACGGAAAAGTTCCATCTGAGCGCTTGTCACTTCAGGTTCATTAAAAATCGAAGGAGACTAGAGTCATCTTTTGTTTTTTCTCGGCTCTTTAAAATTGAAAAAACAAGTTGTGTCATAGCGTCTAAAATTTATTTTAAACGGAATATTCATTACCCTTTCCTACGTTGATCTTGGGTTGATAAAATGGAATCCACCAACCAAGGAATTCCCCTTGGAGGAAATCCTAGTCCCTTCTCCTCTTGGGGAGATGTTGGTGCACCTCATATGGCCACATTGTCGCTTCTAGGATTGACAATTGGTTTGCCTGTATGGCTCTTCTCGACCTCTGTCGTTCAGAACACCACTATTCCTGAACAATCGAATCAGCAACTAGACGAGTCCAGAGTTACCCACCAACCTTCTACTTCCTCTAATTCTTCCTCTCCTCCTTCCTCTTCGCTTGATGGGGCTGGTAAAGCCAAAAGTCAAGTACCTAAGGAGAAGAAGGAAAAGAAGAAGAAATAGAAGAAGAAGAAGGATCCAAAAGCGAATGGGGGCAAACGAGTGTCATCTAGCGAAAATCCGCACACTGCATCGACCAGGCCTAAATCGCCATGTTTCATTTGCAAAGGAGACCACTATCATAGAGATTGTCCTTACATCTCTCGGATCTTAAGGGACTGGTCTCCTCGTTTGCACAACCTGGTGTCGTCAACCTCTGATGATCATGTTGAAAACACACCGTCGACTAGTGAAAGTGAAGCCCCGGGACAAAAAGGAAAATATAGATTTCCTTGTAAACTGTGCGAAGGCGATCATGCCGTCCACCGTTGTCCCTTCTTAGACGAAGCTAAAAGAGTTTTGGACGATCGTCCGGTTTCACCGTTACGACTTCCTCCCGGATATAAAAAACTCTTGCCGAGTCTGTCACTAGTTGAAAATTCGGCTGGCCCGCTCAGGTGGTCGGCCGAAGCATCTATCATTGAAGATAAACCATCTGAATCCATACCAGACGAAAGTCAAAAGGTCGAGATGGCAGTTGACCCGGTCTTGCCTTCAGAGGTTCCATCTTCGGATGATACAATCACTGAAGAGAACAAGGATGACACCGTCCAAATTCTTTTCATAAGCACAGACTCCAACGAACATGGGGGAAATTTACCCGTTCCTTTACCGCAGGAAGGAAGTTCGTCAGAGTCATACCTAGCCATCTATTCGGTCCCACCTCCAAGCAACCTAGTTGTCTCCTTCGACTGGAATCAACTAGACAGACCCCGTTTACCAGCTAGTATACCATTCCGAATCATTGTTCAAATATATAGAATGGTTATGGCTGGTACCATCGTAGATGAGGGGGCTTCTGTGAGTATCCTTTCCTCAACTGCTTGGAAAGCACTTGGTTCACCATCGCTTTTGCCTGAGATGAGAAATCTAACAGGTTTTGATAAAGGAACCAGTCGACCGTTAGGGATCCTTCCCAATGTGCCCATAACATTGAGAGGGAAATTCACATGAACGTGATGGTAGTTCAAGGACCCCTGGATTACAATCTACTCCTTGGACGAGACTATATTTATTGCATGGGAGAAATTGTCTCCTCACTCTTTAGAGTAATGTGTTTTCCGCACGAAGGAAGAGTGGTCAAGCTCGTAGACCAGCTTTCATTTCCCGGATCATACAGAGCAAATAGTCATATACCATCCCTAAATGGTCTTTTCACGCAAGAAATGTCTCAATCTCCAGTCCGTCCACCTGATGAGCGCGAGTGACTCGGGTGGACATGATTGAATCCCAGGGGGCATGCACCCTGGTTTGCTTCGGTAGGAAAACTCCGGGTATAGGGTAGGTTTCCCCGAGAGAATATGACTAGTCTGTAATCCCATCCGTGATTGGAAGAGGGGTTCATTCTAGAACAAGATTCTCTTGTCAAAGTTATGTGAGTGGAGTACCTTCCTTCACTCACCTTTGTCTATTTCAGTAAACATCGCCGAAGACGTGTTTTGTTTGCGCTGTGAATAGAACAATCTTTGGGTAACCTGAAAGAGGTATACCTTTCCTAATAAAACAAATGTTTTGTCAGCTCGAATAAAAGGTGACCTTGAAATTCTGTTTTATACCTGGGGGTATGCAAACCTTTTGGAGTGCAAGCAAAGAGCGATCATTTATCTGTTTTTTGGATTGGTCGTTTCCTAACTTACATAAAGAAAGGATGTGGGCAAAACTCTAAAAGTTGCCATTTTTATATGAGACATTCTTATCACACGACTGGATTAATCGAGCAGTTTTAGCACATAGTTCAAGCTCGTTAAAAAATAAACATAAGCCATGAGAAAATGTTTCCCCCCGTGTTTAAGCTCGTTAAAAAATGAACTATTCCCCGGTAAATAACCATCGTGAATGTAGTACTTCAGCCATTAAAGCCTTGGTCGTGTTTGCACCGTCACCTCCACTTTTTCATTGGTCGATCATTCACCTCCATTTGATTGTTTACCCATTTTGAGGAACAGCTGCGAAGAGTGATTTCACTAGCCATCCTTGTGACACTGCCGTGATTGGAAAATTCCAAACCTTACCTGGAATTAGCTGCTACCCATTTTATCACTCGTTCCTCAAAAGACGAGTCTCCTTTAAGCTCTTTTCAACTGACTCGTAAAATATGAAAAGATTGTCGAGCCATTAGCCTCTCCAGCTCGTTAAAGGGACAGGAAGTGCTACCCCTCCTCTAGATTTTAATCTTTTTGGACCTGAGGGATTATTACACAAAAATATCGAGCGCTTGTTTTGTTCGGCTCGTTAAAAGTATCGAAAATTCATCCCTTCTGTATTGTTTTATACTTTTTTGGACTTAAGGGATTAGATGACGAAAAAGGAATTTTGGAGTTACCTTTACGTTCCTTTTCAGACTCTCTAAAATTGAAAAGGACCAAGTTATCTTTGTCGTTAAACTCGTTAAAAGTGTAATAGCGACAAACTTGTCTATAGACGAGAACGAGTTTCACTATCGCTAGGCTCGTTAAAACATAGCGATGAGTTTGCCCGAAGGGAAAATTATAGAACAAGCATATGTTATCCTCCTCAAGCTTGACAAAAATAAAGAGGTACCGGTCAGCAATGACTGGGGAAAATTGGGAAGAAAACTTGAAGAAACTTTGTTGGTAGCAAGTCGCTCTTAAACATGACACTTCCACTCCATGTCCGAGTCGAGTTGGGTTGTTTCATTCACCGGTCACATCACCATGGTCACACCATACCATCCACATTTGGGGTTAATGCTACCAATCCATCACATCAGTGTCGCCGATATGTTCAAGAGAAGTCATTCAAGAATTCACCTGTGTCTCACCCACTACCATACATTATACTTCATTCTTTCATGACCGCACCCTGAACCTTATATCACCAGATCGTTTTCACCTCCATTAAAATCATTTGCTCCGTTCCGTGTCATTGATGTGGGATTCATTAAGGCCCTCCTGTGACGGATCACTTCTTGTCGACATCAGCTCATTATCCAAGAATTTGATCTAGGAACACCCCATTCAGTACTTTGAAGCTTTCATACCTCAATGGCAAGTTTCTCACTTCCGGCGACAGGTTTACATCAATGGCCTTCGACCAAAAGATTTTGCGTGGTATTTGATTTCAAGTCCTTTATTCACACCACGTGAATTGTACTGCAGTACCTTGAGGGTCGTTATCATTATCGATGATTCCTCTCGCGCTTGTTAACAGTTTACATCATTGACTGGTAATCAAGTGATGTCTTTCCATGTTTGACTTCAGAACATTTCTCACATGGATCGACTTGTACTTTGAGTGAAGATCGGATGAGATTGAAGACCCCAGATCTAGTTTCATCCATCCGGGCTGCGATATATATTCAGGGAAATAAAGACATTAAATTTACATCATTGTTGCACAGATAATCATCCACTCAAAAGGATGATGGCTCTATCAGAATCATCAGTCTCCACTCAGACGATTGTCTGTCCTATGTACATGAAAATGAATTTATAAAGTTGAGCATGGGAATGCCCGCCTTAGCTAGATCATGAAAATATTATGAAGATAATGTATTGTATTGTATCTTATTACATGTCTCCTCTCAGCATTGAAAGAACTTCGGATCCTCATAATAAAGCATTTCACCCGACATCAAAAGATTAATGGCCTCATGCTTTAGGGGGCAACTGTTATAGACATTTTTGGGCCCTACAACCCCAAGCATGAAATGTTCATAAACAAAGGGCTCCTAAGTCCCTAAAAGTGTTGTTCTAACCCCTAAAGGAACAAGGTCAACAGATTACAGCTTCTCCCAGAAGTTCTCCATGAGAAACTGCTCAGAATTGGTCAAACCAGGATCATTACAGCTGCTCCACTAGCTAAGTGTGTTGCATCTCACCCATATACACTATGAGGGTGCGTTGCATTTCACAAGTCCCTTCTGTGGGGTGTGATGGGCGAGAAATGACAAATGGCAGTGTCATTCCGCGAGGTGGAGAGGCAATGGAAGCTTCCAGAATCTTCTCGTGTGACACTTGCCTCACTGAATTCGACCAAGGATGAGTAAGAGGCCATCAATCTCCAAGTGGAAGCAAGAACTATCAGAGAGAGGACACTAATCAAAGCACAAGCTGACACATCCCCCTTACAGATATCTATATATGGATCCCTCATCCCAGAGATCCAAAGGCTGGAATTTTGCATATTGTAAGGAATTGTTGTTGGTTTCTTGAGACAAACATCAGATTTTTGGGTGATCTAAGCTTTGTTTGAGGTGAAGAGGGGCTTATTTGCTGGGAGGTTGATGCTGGGTCAGAACAACTGGTTGTAACTCCTCTTGGCTCTTTTCTTGTTTATCAATAAAAGCTATTTGAGTTTTCCTCCATGCTTTTGTGTCATTGATGCTTGTTACATTTGTATGGTCAATTTACATCTTATCCTAGATTTTTTATGATTATAGATCCATGTCTTTGTATAGTGCTATGCTTCTGTGATCTTACAGGTACTTTGTGAAGCTGGGCGTGCAAGGGAGCAGGTAGCTGAGGACTATCAAAGAAGGGAGGGATAAAATCGGGAGATTAGCGCAAGACAAAGGTTGGTCTTTCTGTTCCTCTTTATCTATAATTCATAAAGGAAAAACGAAAGTAGCTTTTCTCTGTTTGTTTCTAAGGCAGCTGTCACACCTTAGTGCGATAGACCAGTTCTATATAGACACTTTTCCCTGTAACAACATGGCACCCAATCATTGGTCGACCAAAACAAGCCATCAACCAATCAGATTTCGCCAACATGCACTAATCAAATGGGGCCACTTGTCAATCTATCATTGGCCTTAGGGTACATAGTCAACCCGTTGAGTCATCGTATAGTCACCCAGTCAACAGACCTACAAAATTTTTAGTTGTTGGGACAAATGGTCAACACATGATAACTTGATGATACGATGTAATATTGAAGTGAAACAAGCATTGTTGGATTCATACTGACGAGCACTTCTACTTGACGCTAGTTTCAAGACTTTCTAGGTACTTTCACTTTTGAGCTAAAATTTGATAACCTGATCAAACCACAAAATATATTTATTTTCTAATCAAGCTAATAAATAATTGTAGCTTTAGTAACCACACAGTTTACATTTCCATATCCAACCACAAAATATATTTGTTTTCTAATCAAACTGATAAATAAACCCATATTATAGAAACTGAGATCTATTACCAATGTAGAAGCACTAAATAAACTACATAAAACTCTTGGAATCAAATGAAAACCAACTATTTCATTTATATAACCAACAAAAGTTAGTTAGAGTTTTATGTAGAATAACAATGGTCCATTGATATGGACATGTTTTGTGAGTTTCAAATTTTAAGCTTTAGGCTTCGAATGTTCATGCTTTATGCTTAACTATGTACAATGTAGTATCACATGGTGTGATTTAAGGCAAAGACTAACATTTTCTAAGTCCAAAAATCCACTATGGTAATTTATGCTTATCTTGAAATCTTGTATTATAGTCTTAGTATTGTGGGTGTTGCATGGTGTGATACTTATTTCGTGGTCTCGGCCAGTAGAACCACTAACTTCTTCTACACATAGTCCAAGGAGGCAACATTTTCACCCAAAAAGTATTGGAAAATCCAGCACAATTTTGACGAATTTTGTCAATTTTTTTTGGAAATTCAGGTTAGAGATGTCAGGCTTCATAATCTTGGGTGTTGTAGGGGTTGTTAATGGCCTTGAATCTATTTCCACAATCAAAACAATGATTCAAAAAATGTCGGATTCTGAATTAGTCCAGGCCATAAGTTATGACTTTTCAACTTGAACAGAAGGTGAAACTTTTGTATAGCAAGAATCGAATTATAGAACTAGACCTCAAGCTTGAAGAAACTAGGTAACTTCTCAAGGTAATGAACAACATATTATCCTTCAAGTAAAATATCTCAAGGAAAAGGAAATTTTGTTTTAGATCCATGTAAAATGGAAGCTATATTACTAAATACAGTTTAAGGGCCACAAGAAGAAACATTCCATGAAATGTGAAAGAGTTTCACATAGTTGTGATAGTTCCAAGTCAACTTGAAATGTTTGGAAGAAGATGACTCTCACAATTTTCATTTTATATACCATCTATGGTTCTTTTGAATGACTCCAATATTTAGTAACTGGTGATTTAAATAACAAAGAAGGTTGTTCACACATATATGTAGGTGATCCAAATTCCATGACTTTACCTACATCGAATACAAGAACCTTATCGCAACCCATTTTGCTTGGTATTTTAGGTGCAATACTTATAAATGTACAATTTGAAAACAACAAATTCTCTTGTTCATTGACTATAATACATGTTAAAATTGGACTCTTATTGTTTTTGGTACAGGTTTATGATTCTTTTGAATGAATCCAATATCCAGTAACTGGTGATTTAAATAACAAAGTCACACAAATATATAGGTGATCCAAATTCCATGACTTTCCTTGCATCCAAGACAATAACTTTGTTGTTTTCCATTATGCTTGGTATTCTATGTGCAATACTTATAAATGTAAAATCTACAAACTCAGTCTTAGTTTTATTCTACAACATTATATGCTCATCAAGAATGAGGATTTGACATCATCTTGAAAAAACTCGACCAAAACAAATATGTTGCTTTTGTCCCATGCTCCAATTCTCTCCATTTTAGGAAACAAGGTTATTGAGCTTTTCTTCCTTTTGAGGAATCATATCAGCTACAAGGCATTTCTCCAATCACACTCCCATATATCTTGATTTCTATGTAGATGAAGTGGATCCAAGTTATTTATGATTGTTCCTTCAAAAAAGAGTTAGAACTAGCATAGGTAATTGTCAATAATTGATATTTATATTTGGAAATTACTGAGAGGGGGGGTGAATGAGTAATTTTAAAATTCAATTTTTTTTGCTCAACTTAAATTTCTTATTATGTGGCTAATGACTTATGTATATGCTAAATTATTAATGGTTTCCTTTTGCATTTACCAGAGAGAGATATTTGCATATATACTTATTCGTAATTCAAGATAATTCACACAATATTCAAGAAACAACACATGAAGACACCAAATATAAGTGGAGACCCACAAGGGAGAAAAAAATGAATCTTTGGTTGAAAGTGAAGTGAATCCAAGCTCCTACTTCCCAATTACATTAGATTTTTTTAGGCTCCAAACTACAAGAGGCTCCTACCTTAAGGAAGCTCCAACTCCCACAGTGTTTTCTGTAGACTACAACCTATTCTCTATCAAGATACAACTTACAAGGAGACTGCAATCTCCTAATCACAATACACAGTCCAGTGTTCTGGTTACTTGATATTAATTTTTTTCTCCCAAGTTTGTTTCTAATCTTCTTTGCTTCTCTTCTTCAATTATGTTCCTCTTCTGTTGCTTCTCATGAAATCTCTCATACAAACTTCTTAACACCAAAAATTCATTATCTCATTCAATAATGTATCTTTTATAAGCATATATTATTCACTGTTTGTATTCTATGCAGTAATAAGAAATGAGTTGCCTCTTGGTCTTATAAAGTTGTTCACAATCTACTTCTTCATTTTCAAATCTGAAAATCATAAATTTGTAAAGAAAAATAGAGTTGAAATAATATAGACCAACAATGATGATTACAAGAGACAAAGCAGATTTGTATTAGCTACATTTTCCAAACTTATACCATACTTTTTTATGTTTAATGAAAGAATATATTTTCTAGTTTGTGTCTCAATATAATATGTTCCATTTTTACATCAAGATAACCAATCAACATATTAATTTAACAATTTTTAGGTTTCACATTAATTATCATAGCCTTTGCACTTCACATCACTTTTAGCTTTTACAGTTCAAGCAACCTTGCAATAATATCCATCTAGCATTCAACATAAATCGTCCTTAACACACTATCGTCAACATGACCAGTTAACCTCAATGCCAACATTAGCAACAATAACTTCAACCATTAAGAAAAATACCCCAAAATTCTATCATTGGTCGTTATCCTGTTTCGTTCATGAACATTGATTGGTCATAGGAATTTATAGTGGGAAGGTAATATGTTCGACCTTGCAAACAAGTAAATAATGGTTCCTCTTAACGTAATGTCAATTGAGTATCTTGTTCAGTTCAACGACACCCTTGCAATTATTCATAGAGATGTCAAGTTTTTCAATATCTTGTTGGATCAATTTTATGAGGCAAAGACTGTTGATTTTCATGTTGCAAAAGTTATTCAAGCTTGAAATAGGGGAGGGGATTCAAACACATTTTTTCCAGGCACTCACAATTACATTGCTCCTTGTAAGTTTCTTTACTATTTTTTCCACCACATGTATTCCATTTTATTTCTTGATGTTTACATGCAAATATCTTTGCTCTCAACTGGTGCTTTTTTAACAAGTTTTACAGTCCTTGATCTTCAAATTCATTAGCATGCATTCTGCTGATATTTTTTGCAACCTTGAATTGTGCCATATTTATATATTTTTTAGAATACATGTACTCCTTGAAGGCTACCAAAAAAAGCGAACAATTTTGGTGTGGTTGTGTTGGAGCTTATTATTGGTAGGTGATCCATTGAACTAAAAACTCTTATCCTGTTTCATTCACGAATGTTGATTGGTCAGAGGAATTTATCGTAGGAAGGTCATACTTTCGATCTCATAGAAAATTAAAGAATGGTTCCTCTTAACATGATGTAAATTGAGTATCCCATTCAGTTCAGCGACACCCCTACAGTTAGAGAAGAGAAATGGAGGAAAAGGGCAAACAAAAGTTGTACAAAAGCCTCCTATTTGGGTACATATAGTTGCAGTGTTGTTGACTTTTTTGGTTTTTGGATTGATCCACGAACTCCTTTTCTATTGCATCACATAGACAAGAACACCCACTTAGGAAGTTATAGCTTTCTTCATCTTTAAAGGTTTGTGCACATCCATTGAAGCTGGTATCACAAGAAGTTTCTTGTCTCCTGATTTCAAAATTTAAAATCAATTGGTATTTCATACCACATAGAAATGTAATCATGAATTTATACGAATTCACATCATGTGCTACTACTTTATTTCTACTGTTGTTTATCAAATTTCTGGTGCTTTTCTAGGGCTTTCTTAGCATATGGTTAGGCAAGAAAACTATGAATAGGGATATTAGAGAAGAAACTAGCTGGAGATTCTTACAATGTGATCTAGCAGAGCTTGACACTAGCACTAGAAGAGGTAAAGCCAAGGAAGGACGTATAGGCTTCCCCAAAGCATGGAAACATCAAAAGGGAGATATTTTCTTCCATTGTTGCAACAATTATCGCGTCGCTCAAAAGGACGAGAACATTTTTTTCCAAAAGTGTTCATTGTTCCTGTGATTCCTACTACTTATTTGAAAAGATCTTTCCAAGGACTCAATACCGAGGTGGTGAGGCTATGAATTACAATGAACATTTCACTTCTTTTCTAAATATATACAACTTATCAATAGTTTTTTAACGTTCTTCTTATTTGTTGTGTTGCTATTAAGTTCTTCAGACAGGGCATTGCCATGGAAACAACTCAGGTTCAACAGGTTCAAAGAGATTTTGTATGAGTACTCTTAAAGTAAGCTAATCCAGTAGAAAATACTCTCCATTTTCAGAGAACTGGTTATAATTCAACTAAATTTTTAGGCAAGGTTAGAATTGAATCGTTTCATCATGATTCAAGTCTTAGGTTAGAACTACCCAAAATTTACCACATTCTGAGTTGACCTACATTCTTAGAAAATGGATCAAAGTTCAAATTTCTTGAATCGCATAATTTTGGTAGGGGACAGAAGATTGTTACCTGGTAATTTATATCTTTAAATATTAAGTAATGATGTTTTTCTTCCAAAAATGTGTGGGAGGGGAGAAAAGATGCCATTTTTTTCAGTGTGACAGTGTTACAGTCATTCTTGATTTCTTTTCAAAGAAAATAAAAAAGGGTTACTATTTGTGATCAATAAATTTATGTATAAGTTGAGTAATTATTTCTATATTTGGATCACGATAGTTTTCAGATTTTGTTAAAGAAATAAAAAAAGCACGCATGCAATGACATTCTTATAAATTTGGTTTGGGCTACCAAATTGTTTGACATACCAAAAATTGCTTAAATTCATTAGCATTTCAACTCGAACCCCTGCCCCCCCTCCCCTAATAGTGTTCATGATTTGTCTTCTAAGCCACCAAAATTTGAGTAAATTTGTATTAGGGAACTATCGCTGAATATGTTCTTCTGAAATATACATTAGTCAATATTAAGTATATAGTTTGAACACTGTACCAATTTTGTTGGCAAACATTCATATCATGTTTCTCATCCAGAAATCTTTGAAAGAAAACATAATTCATCTTCATATTAATTTTATTTAGGAATTCCATGAGTATAAAATTTCACTTCAATCTTCATCTATGATAACTTGCCTGGGAAAGCAAATTATAAAAAACTCATCAGTTAGCTCCCTAGAGGTAGCTCATTTTGCAAGTTTGTGATATGTAAAGTTATGTGGATAATTAAGGTTCATGTTCAATTCCCTCTCACTTACAAGCCATGTGTCATCCTAAGGGGTGGGGTAGATACACCTAGGGCCATGTGTGCCATCTTAAATGGAAGATGTAGTATACCTAGGGGTGGAGTGGATAATGGCAGGGTGGATACACCTAGGAGTGGGTGGATATACCTAGGGGCCATGTACCATCCTAAGGGGCAATATGAATACACCTAGGAGTTATAGTGGTAGAGCCCAAATATTATAGTAACATAGCACTTTATATTTCCTTAAAAAAATCCTTATATGATCTTCTAACTCTTCCCTCTCATGAGTAAACTGTCTCACTGAGTTTGGATGATTCTCCTCAACTACATTTGGGTGACCAAAACATCAATGTTATAGACATAGATCCAACCATAGATGACTAGATTGTCTCTGTGGTTCACTTTCCCAAATCATTGTATTACCACCTATCCTTGCAACCTTGGTATCATCCCCAAATGACAATTTCCAATAACTTGATCACTCTTGTACATCATCCCGTATACTTGTTTATAAGGACTTTCCCCTTATACAATAAAGCTTTCTCCTTACAAAGATTAGTGGGCATATTTGATATGTTTTAACCAATGAGAAGGAAAATTTGCTCTAGTGGTTTTAACGGATTCTAGAAAGGAAGACAATGCCCAAAGTGAATGATATCCAGAATACAATCGTAGGCAAAATGATGTGTTTTCTCTGAAAAATGTTGTGACATTATCTGCGTTAGTAAAAGTTGTTACACCCACAATTCCTAATAAGGTCTTTACATATAGATTAATTTTGAAGCAAGTGTTTGAGAATGATAGAATTCCCGAAAATAATTGTTTTCATACACTATTTCAAAAGAGTTAATGCGAATATCAAACCAAAACATACAAATAGATAATATAAAAAGCATTACATGTACAATACTGCTATTTTCGAGAAGGAGAAACATTAAACATGACACTGGATGTGCTGACTGCATTTCAGATATCTCTCAATATTGTGAAGGAATGGGCTTGTGAAGAAGTAAATAAAAAAAAGGCACATGTATTATTTCGTATCTATGCTTACAAACTTTGATTTATCTATCAGGATTTAGCTCAAGCATTTCATAATCCCTTCAGAAACGCCAAATATACATCAACACAGGAATTAGTGTGAAGGAATGTTTAGGATATGCTATGTTTATTATACTATGATTGCAATTACAACTAGAATAGGCACCTAACACACGACTGGTGAATGACGATAGGTATTGACACCAGAAGCTGAATCAATTCTATCTGGGGAATGGATGGTGAAGCCTCTGGGCATGGACCAACTCCATTATGCTTCTGGCTATGGATTTGATCAACTGATTGGTCAAGCTTGACCACATCCTTGCGCTTTGGGACAACCATACAATGGCTGAAATAGTTAGCATTTCCTTCTGCCTCTCACTGGAATAGTTGGCACTTCGTCTTGAGAACACATCCGTGGAAGGACTAGCAGGGTAATAGTTAACAATCAGATGAATTCATTGTTGAATGGTGAGGATTCAAAAGTAAGACAAAGATTGGATGTATTCGCACTCTTTAATCATGTGCCCTCCATCCAATTCCAAAATAAGAACACCTATCAATGTAACAAGCCTTTGACTCCTTCTCATCACATATTTCTCCCTTTCTATGCAAGGAATCTTTGTTAATTATACCAGTATAAAAAAGCTAAAATAAGGTCATAGTGTTAAGAGAATAACTTCCTATGCATAACTTGAAACTTCAATTTCCTTATAGTTTTAGAAACTACAACCTAGACCTCAAAAATTCTAGACTATGTTTACACTTTGAATCAATTTTTTCCTCAAATTTCCTCATTACTTGCCTCAATTTTGAAAAAGTTTTGTTGTCTAAATTTGCATAAATTTTTCTTTGTTTCAAATTTCAAGCACAAGAAGAAAAGGAACCACAAATGCACCACTCCTACCAGAATCCACATGATTGAAATCTTTGATGAACCATATGATACAAAAGAAGATGATCTGGGGAACCAATGGACTGTCTGGAAGCGAAAACTATTGAAAATGTAGAAGAAACAACTAACCTATAATTTCTTTGCAAGCCATGTTGGGTGTCACCCAACATGAATTGGTTAGAGTTGAATGCAGAATAAACAAAAGAACCCGTGTTTCCTTTATTGATATTGGAAGTACTCACAACTTCCTTAATGGGAAGATGGAATCAAGAACATTAGAAAAATATTCCCTTGGGCAAGTTCCAGTTTTTGTTGCCAACAAGTCTACCATGGCACGTAAAGGAAGGCTTAATGGTCTAAAGGTACTTTGGACAACCACGAGGTAACTTCTAAATTTTATGTGGTTGCATTGGCTGGTGCTTATGTGGTTGTGTGTGTTCAATGGTTAAAGACTTCAGGAGTTTATGTCACAAACATGTCTAAGATGCAAATGAAATTTAGAGTGGAGTATTAGTGGATCACTAGATTAGGAATGCATCTAGGTCGCAACAAATTACAAATTCCCATAAAATGAGTAAAATGCTTGAATAATCCAAAACTCAATTATATTTTATCAAAGGCTTGTATGTAAAGCTTATTATGTTGAACTGAGAGACAAAAGAAGCTGCAAAAATTGATTAATTCTTTTTTAAATGTATTTCAAAATATACCTCATGGACTACCACCTAAGAGAAAGCAAAAATTTATTATTACTTTTATCTTCTATGTTACTCTTTCCTATGCTTTGACTTTATTGCGTTTCTTGAGTTTCCTTTATAAAATATAAAGGAAGGAATGGTTAGTTTTATAAAAATAAAAATATATAATAAAGAATATCTCAACAAATTCATTTAGCCGAATGTGATAAAGTAGTGCCCTCTGACAAGCTGACCAGAATCTTTGCTTGCCATTCTTAAGACACATACATTGGGCTTTACCATTGCATTTAAAAGAAATAAAAGAAAAATAGGTAAAGATTATTGAAAACATTAAACAATCGTATAAAATAATTTTTCGTTATTGGGTTTTTTTATATGTCGCGGGGGCTGCCCATCATATGTAGAAAAACCACCCTATGGTAACAGTGACGACTTCTTTGGCACGGGACCACAACACAAAATTCTTAGGAAAGAGAATATAGAGCACAATCCAAAATTCTTATAAAATATAATATAGTGCCGTAACCTGTGGTAAGGAGGACCCATCAAGTCATTGCAATATGAGTAATGGGAGAATCAGAACCTGGAGATAGAAGGACAAATCCAATTCCTGTGGCTCCCAAGCTTTCGTTCTTATGGAAGATAAACTTCAAAGTTCCCTCCTCCAAAATGCAAACGATGCAGATGATATCTCCGTGGATTTTGCCGGCCGGTTTTGGGCGGAGTCCAAATGCTTATGGAGGATTGCCGCGGGGGTTTTCGGTGGGACATTAGCAACTATGGGCTCAGTTGTCATCACCCAGGCATTTGTGGGACGCATCGGCAACTTAGAACTGGCAGCTTTTTCTTTAGTCGTGGGCCTCCTTATTCCTTCGATTTCCGTATTCTTGGTGAGTATTATCATTCAAATTGCTTGAATCATAATTTGGATGTACAAGTTTTAATGGCCGTATTTTGGGGAAAAACAATTAAATAAACAACTCAACCTCAGATAAAGGAAACTTAGAACTGGCTGCCTTTTCTCTAGCCGCGGGCATTTTTATTCCTTCGATTTCCGTAATCGACTTAACCTCAGATTAAGGAAACTTAGAACTGGATATCTTTTCTCTAGCCGCCTGCCTTTTTATTGCTTCGATTTCAGTAATCTTGGTGAGAATGATCCTTCAAATTGCTTGAATCGTACTTTTGATGCACAGGTTTTAGTTGCGGTATTTTGGGGAAAAATAAATAAATAAACGAGGTTAAGTAGATAAGTTATCACTTTGAGATTTTTCTGTATATAAATTTTAAAACAAGAATGAGAACACTTCCGGTTTTCTATCTTGAGTTTTCAGAATTTTTTTTGCAAATTTCAGTTCCTCAAGAATTTTTTTTGCAAATTTCAGTTCGTTTAATTATAATATTAAATTTAACTGAAACTCTTGAAGATGAGAAACTTCCAGTTTTCTATCTTGAGTTTTGAGAAATTTGGCAAATTTCAGTTCGTGTAACTATAATATTAAATTTAATTGATAAACACATGCAGATGCATCTTAATTTGGATTTATAAAATATCAGAGATCTAATTCCAAACCTTTCTTTTAAGATATTAATATTAAAAACAAAATTGCATTGAATTAATATGGATTTATATTATTTAAATTTGATTGTAAATTTCAAATATTTTATTAATGGATATGAACAAGGTCAAAAAAAGTTGATTTTACTCATGTTTTTTAACTTGACTCAATTAAATTTTAATAGACATAAAATTGGTCTGACATACTTTGTTTGAGGTGTATATACTCTAATCTTTTCTGAATTTAACTTGTAACGTAACCAGAAAACACATGTTTTTTACCAAATAAGCCCATTCAAATTGTACTTTATAATATAATTGTAAAGTAACATCAAACTGATATATGAAACTTCTACCATAAAATTGTACATACTTTACCATATGACCTCTTTAAAAAAATACACACTTTAAACTATTAAGTTAACCCACTCAAACAATATCTACCATACTAAAATGTAAAAAACTACTCTCAAAACAATTACAAAAACAAATAAGAAAATAACAACAAATAAATTAAACATATTAACAAAAAAATTCTTCAACCAGCCAAACACTCTTTCCAGGTTAAAAATATTCGAGGCATATATTATTAGGGGAGAGATAGAAACTTTACATCATCTTAGATTTTGATAATAGCAGCCAGGGATATACACTTTTTTAATCTCTATTCTACCTGCGTCCTGTTATGACAGCAGACTTCTTTCAACTTGTGCTGTATTTCATTACCCACAGCCTCTATTCTTTTAACTAGTGCTGTATTTCAAATAAGTCCTTATTACTCCATAACCAATTTATGGAGTTGCTCTGTAATTGATTAACTACAATGTGAACTGTTGAGTGACATGGTCGATATTTGTTCCATAACCAATTTATGGAGTTTCTCTGTAATGGATTAAGTACAATGTGAGCAGTTTAGTGGTATGGTCGATATTTGTTCATAGATTCAGTATATTTTAAAAAAAATAAAATTTAAAAATTAATAAATAGAATTGAAACATATATAAAATTGTAATATAGAAATTTCTAAACATCTCAGAAATAAGATGTACTGCAAACTTTTTCAATGTAACCAATTTTTTTATTTTTTATTATTATTATTATTATTATTATGTTAAACCTTTTAAGTATTTCGATAGGTTATATAATTATTTTTCTTTTCAATGAGATCCTATTTCCAATTCAAAGTTATATACGATACCTAAGATTTAATTATATGCGCGAAATCACGATCAACATCTCCCCACCCAGTGATTCAAACACATCTAACCTGTCTTGGTTAGGCGGGCCTTGTAATTCTCATACATCTAATTTGGCTGAACAGATGGGAATGGCAAATGCACTTGAGACTCTATGTGCGCAGGCTTTTGGCGCAAAGAAAGACAGCATGCTTGGAATATATCTGCAGCGCTCTTGGATTGTAATATCTGGACTCGCAGCGCTTCTTTTTCCCATCTTTATGTTTGCCGCCCCTATTTTCAGGTTTCTAGGGCATCCTGAAAATATCGCTGACTTATCAGGGACAGCAGCGCGGTGGTGCATTCCACTCTGTCTTTCATTGCCTTTCAGTTGTACGATGGGGGGATATTTAAGTTCGCAATCAAAGAATATGATCGTCGCAGCGTCAGCTGCGTTTGGAACAGTAACCACTGTTCTGTTAAATTGGATATTGGTCTTGAATTCTAATATGGGCCTCTGGGGTGCGCTTGTTTCATTAAACATTGGGTATTGGGTGTCTACGATTTTCAGTTTCCTCTATGTTATCCGTGGCGGGTGTCCCTTTACATGGACTGGATTTTCCATGGAAGCTTTGGACGAACTCTGGCCATTTTTAAAGCTTTCTGTGGCATCTGGTGCTCTGTCATGGTTAGTTTGTTTGGTTAGTTTAATTTCAACAAGTTCTCAAGAAATTAAATATCCATAAGTTTTTATAGATGTGTACAAATTGCAAAACATGTAGGGGTTAAGCCTATAGCTGACAATTTCTAATAATTTGCCTGGTCAACAGTTTAGACTTTTTATATTACAGGATTCTAATATTTTGCCTTGTCAACAGTTTGGACTTTTTATATTACCGGATTTTGGTTTTGATGACCGGACAAGTAAAAGACACTGAAATTATGCTGGATTCACTCTCTATTTGGTAAGAAAATGGACTTTACCTGATTTAACCATGAAAGAAAATAAAATTATGTTTGATTTCCTTTCTGTTTGGTAAGAAAATGGAAGTTACTTTATTTAAGTGAAAGACTTGACAAACTAATTCATTGTAATATATTAAATATTCAGAAAATAAATTAATAATATAATTTTTATATTTAGAAAAAATAATATGATAAATTTTAATATGATAAATTTTAGGTCGAAGAAACTTTCTTATATTTGATATGGATCACAGAAGCCTCAATTCAACAATGATAAATTTTATTTAAGATGGATCGTTCTTTTCACATAATTTAAATATTACGTCTTTTTGTATCATCTCCTCTTATATATGAAAGGAATGAAATTGCAAAATACACTTTCTCCACAAACATTAATAAATATATAATAAAAATTAACTGCAAAACATTTAGATTTAAAATTAAAATGAAACTAAATTTTATATATATATGTGAATGATTAAAATGTATTTTATTCTTTTATAAATTATAATATATTTTATAAGTTAAAAATATATATTACAATTTTATAAAATCTTAGTATATATAATGCAATGAAGTATCAATAAATATATAAATAGAAAATCATTTACAAACAGGACATTTCAAATTTAAAATCAAAATGAATCTGTTACATTCACATGTTTAATCAAAATGAATCTATTACATTCACATGTTTCTTTTCTTAATTTTTAGATTGTATCTTATTTTTTTATATAATTATAATAAATTTCTTAAATTTTAAATTACATATTATATTCTTATAAAAATATAATATATAAAATATCTTTAAACATATAATAATGAAAATCACTTACAAAGCATTTTAAATTAAAATGTAAAATTAAAATAAATCTATACTACATTCATATATTTTTTTAGATTTTTAAATTACATTTTACTTTTTATATAATTATTATATATCTGGAAAATAGTAAAATACATTTTACATCTTCATACCATCATAATCCAGTATTAATAAATGAATATCGCTTTAAAAAACACTCCAAATCTAAAATCATAATAAATTTATGCTACATTCACATACTTCTATCTCTTCATCTTCCCTCTTTATACCATTATAATGCAGTAAAATGCATATTACTTCTTTATAAAATCATTATGCATACCCTCCATATTACTTCTTTATAGAAGCATATGTATACCGTGCATATTACTTCTTTACAGACGCATAACATAAAAATGGCAACCTGTGCATTGCTATTTGTTAGTGTTGAAGTCATTTTTACTTATTCCATCTTACAGACAACGAGTTTGCATTCAGCTCTCAAGTAATCTTTTTTGGTTTGAATCCCTGGCAGCCTGGCCATCCTTTCATTGATGATGTGTATACCTCTTGGCCTTCTCGTTGCGACCGGGTAATTATGTGTATATAATGTATAAACTGTAGCTGCAGCTTAGAATAGTCATACAATTTTTACACTCGAATATCACTCTTACTTGCCTACTTGTGTATATGCAGTGTGAGGGTTGCAAACCAGCTCGGAGCTGGGATTCCCACTGGGGCTAAATTTTCCGCCGTTGTCTCATTGGCATATTCGTTTATTATAGGAATTATAATGTTTGCTGTTATTTTGGTTTTCCGTAGCCATCTGGGTTATTTATTTACCAGTAATACTTCTGTGCAACATGCTGTGGCCAATTTCGGCATTTTATTAGCCTTCACAGTCGTCCTTAACGGAATACAAAAGGTGCTCCTCGGTAAGTCTCAAATCATAGTTTGCGGATTTTTTTTACGGGCTAAGTTAGATATACGTGTTTTGAATCCGAAGAGTGTTTGAATAGTATATTTTATTTTAGAAATTAGTTTTAAATTTTAGTAAAAATAAGGTTTGTTTATTTGCTCTCTTTTTTAGTTATACCATTTTGCGCCTAGGTTAAGCTACTTCCTTGAAACAGCATAATTTCACAATCAGCTTCGACCTTCAACCTAACCCTGCTTCTAACTTCCACCCTCAACCTAAAATGAAAGTAAAATTTTAAATTTAAACCTCCCTCCCCACCCCCAAGAATTTACACTCTCAACAAGAGAGGAACTGAAACCCACAAACCAACTGATTTAGAGATTATGGGTAAAAATAAAAATGTCGTAGGTGAAGAAATGTGTTTGACCTAAACTTGACTTCAATTCATCATTAAAGGTTTAGTACATATTCAACCAAGAAAAGTTTGATTGAAGTGACAGGTGTAGGATACTTTATTATTTAATTAGATGGAATGAGCAAATACTGATCTTCCGTAAGCAACGGTTTTATCAAAAATCACCAGCAAAAGACGTTGACAAACACCAGGTATCTGCTCATTCTTGGAGCTGAGTCAGGTTTTACTCCTGACATGTTTTGATGCTACATTTGAAGAATGGTTAGCACCTTCTGATCTTGCTGTCCATGTTGTAATTGTTCAATGAACAGGCTAGAGCTTCCATTTCCGGTTACTCTGTTTCTTTCATACAGAGACAGTAAGCTTGCTACCATAGCATATTCCTCCTACATGGCCATAAGCAGTTTTTGCGGTTGTTCACAAGCCTTAGGAAGTTATACCTATTTCCAACTACTGCACTCAAGACCCATAGAGTTGACACGTCTACGTTGTCATGATTGTAATCTGCAAACATATATCTGGTTCCATTCCTTCTCATGTTTCAGAGCATGCTTGGTGGCCTTACTTTCCAAAGCAAAGTAATCTGCAAACATATATCTGGTTCCATTCCTTCTAATGTTTCAGAGCATGCTTGGTGGCCTTACTTTCCAAAGCAAAAGCTGGAAAGCCAGCTTCATCTCTTTCTCTATGGTCCCATGAAGCCAATTGTAATTGTTGAATGAACAGGTTGAAGCTTCCATTCCTGATTGCCCTGTTTCTTTCACTCATAGACAGTAATCTCGCTGCCATCACATATTCCTCCGACGAAGGCTATCAACAGATTTTGCAGTTGTTTACAAGCCTTGGGCAGTTGTACCTATTTCAACATCTGCACTCAAGGTCCATTGAATTGACTTCTCTGCCTTCTCATGATTGTAATCTTCTAATGTATATCTCGTTCCATTTCTCTCCCCATGTTTCAGAGCATGCTTGGTGGCCTTGTTGTCCAAAGCAAAAGCTAGGAAGCCAGCTTCATCCCTTTCTTTGTGGTCCCATCAATCTGCTTTGTTCCATTACTAACGGGCTTATTGGATTTCCCAGTACAATCACTGCAACACTGCCCTGGGTAACTAATATAAATTCTAGGTTGGCCTCACAATATATCCTAAACATGAGTCCTTGTAGGCTTGTCATTAACTTGATGGAAGGAGGAAATCTACTTATCCCGTGGTGGATAGGATCCATTTGAAGCACCCAGTAATGGGATGATCATCAACTTTTGATTTGATTTCCATTTTTCCACTTACACAGCTCCATGATGCTCATGCTTATCTATTCCAGCATTGGAATCTAGATTAAGTTGAAGGTTGTTGGCAGGCCTCATACAGCGGTATTCCTGAGCAATATCGGTGCTTTGGGTAAAAAGCAGAGGTCTTGACTCTTGACCAATTATCATAGAGTGAAATATCACAACCACCTTCTTATCTACATTGGTGCTTTAGGTAAAACGTTCAAGGTGAATTTGGTGCCTAGAGCTTGCCCAAGATCATTATAAGCAGTGTTGTGAAAGATGTTAACAACTTCAACAACTAATCACTTTAAAAGTGACTGGACATATAAGCTAAATCCAACATCCAATAAAAACACACTCACCCTGCTGGGTCATGGTGAAGTTTGAGTCCAAGACACCAAAGCTCTGGTCCATGTTTTGAATTTGTAACCAATTACCACTATAAGCAGTCTTTCAAAAGATCATGACCAACTGCGCTGGTAAAACATTTTAAAAGAAACTTGATGGCAGCAGGGTAAATCCAACACCTGGAGTCTGGTGACACCCCCCCGAATGCCCTGCAGGTGAAAGTTCTTCCTCAATGTGTGAACTAGTAACCATTTATCATTACAAACAGTGTTTTAAAAATCATAACCAATTCCATAGATAAATCATTTTGAAAATGACTCAATGACAGCAGATTAAGTCGAATATCCAGTAGACACACGGACCCAGCACGCTCATGTTCAAGCCAGTGCTAGAAGGCCAAAGCTCTTGTCCTGGTTTTCAACCCGTAATCAATTACCATTATAAGCAGTGTTGGGTTAAATATTATAACCACCTCCACCAGCGAATCACTTTAAGGATGACGACAGGCTAAGTCTAACACCCAATGGACGCAGGCATCCAGCTGGCTCACGATGAAGCTGGTAGCAAGGAGGTCGAAGGTCCTGCTCAGTCTTTGCACAGTTTTTGCATAGCATCATTCAAATCATCAAGATAGTCAGAAAAGAGTTCAATTGTTTGAACTTTTTCCTGATAATCGGATTTCGAGGTATTCTTGGAATCTGCCATCAACATAATCCCCCATCTTTGCATCCATGTCCGAGCTTGGACGGCTGGCCTGCAGATTTGTTTATAAGGGCAAATGCATGAATTCCTGCCTCATCTTTTGCTTTCACACTCCATAAAGTGTTCATGATCCATTGTTAATTTGGGTCTGATTCATTTGCTGTTGCCACTGCCAAGAGGTAATTCGGACTCTAATGTGGCTGATGAAGTGGTGATGCCCAGATGGGTTATGCATTCTGTAAATCCAGTTAATCAAGACAGCCAACACAGCTAATGCTATGATAAATGACTGTCACTCTCCCTTGATATGTCTTGTTGTGTGTTGTTTATGACTTTTAAATTCTCAAATATTAGTGATTTGCTAACATTCAGGTTTTAAATTTGTATGCAGGGGTAGCGATTGGATCAGGCAGGCAGGCTCGCGTTGTGTCAGTGAACCTTGTGTGCTACTATTTTATTGGTGCTCCATTTGGGATGTTATTAGGTTTCTCATTTCATATGGGAATAAAGGTGATCAAAATTTACATGAAATTCTTGGTTTTACTGGAATGCTAGCTTTAAATTATTTATAAATATTCTTTTTATTTCAAGAAAAAGACCTGCTTGGTTTTACTGGAATGTAAGCTTCAAATTATTTATAGACATTCTTTTTATTTCCAGAGAAAGAGCTGCTTCCATATATTTAGGTAGGCGTTGATAATCTCTAAAATTAATCATATAATAAATTTTGGATACGTTCCAGGGGATTTGGATAGGATTACTCTGCGGAAGTACAATTCAAATTATTGTACTTGGATTGATTTTATGGCGAATGAATTGGGATAAGAGGTAAGGTTTTCTTGCTGATTTAGGATTATTACCATTAAAGTATCTCTTTTATTTCTCTGTTAGTAGTTTAATAGATATACAGCTTATTTATCCATTTATTATTAAATAAATTAATTAAGTTTAGTGGTGTTTTATTATTAATTTTATTTTCTCTTTATTTTCAGGACTTTTTGTCAATCTAAGGAGCATAATATGATTGATGGCATTTTTCCGAAAGAGGTCAAATCATATATTTAATTTGAAATTTTATATAAATAATACACATAAGAAAAGTAAAGTGAAGTATTGTTGATTTTATTTTGTAATTCTAGTTATATTAGGTGTTTGGGTTGAAAGCTTTGTTTTCTTTAGTTTTATGTACTATATTTAATTATATGAAATAAAATAATAATCTGATTTTAATGTCACTAAGCTACCCATTGGATTCGTGTATGAAACACTTGGTTTATGGGATTAATGATTTGAACTTGTAACCATTAGGAGGAAAAATATGTTCTTAACTATTGGTTATGGGAGAAGTGATTTGAACCTGTAACCCACTGGGAGGAAAAACATGTTCTTAACTATCAGACTCGTTCAAGCTATACTAAACCCACTAGTTAGTTTGACTATATGAAATTTACATGCATTGAAATAATAAAATATAATAAGAAATTGGATACTTGGGCCAACTTATAGCTCAGTCTAGATCCTTGATTTATGAATGTATATGTAATGATGAAATGATTATAAGTACTACAAACATGGTCTAAGTAAGAATGACCACTAATGATATATATATATATATGACTACAAATGAAGAAGGAAAGGAAAGGGGGCTATGAATCCACAAGAAAGGAGGAAAGGGGGTTAAGAGATAATATATTATTTTATTGTTGCTCACCTTTATCCTAAGCTATCCAACCTTTGACTATGCTTGTTTAATTATTCGTCAAATTTGATGTTAGTGGTTCCAACATAGAAACTTATGTCAACTTCCCATTGAGGTATGTGGCTTATCCTTTGCATTCAATATATAGCTTATGCTCTTATGGATGTACGCACAATATCATCATTCTCGTTCATTCTTCTCTTGGTTCTCTCTCTACTCTTATGTTGCCATATTGTGACCATGTACTATTGCCATAATCATGTGGCAGCCATGAGAAGAATTCATGGATGAGCACTGAAGAGAAAGGAAGTCATGGTTGACAATCAAATTCCTTAGTTCCCAACATTAGAGATCCCCTGGTTAATCTGCACTAGATCACTAAAGGAAGTGGAATAGTTTGAGGGAATGGTTAGCAACTAAGGGAATCTAATTCTTTGTGTTGTATGGGTCAGTTGGGAAATAGTGTGATTGGTTGAAATAGGATTGGTGTCTCTAGTATGGGTTGTAGTGTTAATTCCCAACATAAGAACTCTATATTGGGGTAAGTGAGAGGAATTAGAATCAATTCGTAGAAATTTTCCCTTTTAGATTTATAGTCCTAGTTTAGGGGTGGCCTTTGTGATAGAGAGTACATGTGTGATATCAAGTCTATTTTTGGGTAAATCATTCTTCATTTGTAACAAGTTGGTGAATAATTCTCAGGTAGAAGTATTTTTTAGTTATTTAGGAGTTGCAATTGTTATTGTTCTACCTATAAATGAATTTACTTGTCATTTTATGATTTGTTTGTGTTTAGATGAAATTAATTTAGCATATTATGAATTGTATTAGATGAATTACATTCCTAAATAAAGTTTCATAAATTTAATTGTTGCTTAAAATTGTGGATTATAATGCATTATGAGGCATTAGGTATGCTACATAGTGTGTCTTGCAACTTATTAGATAAATATTTATACCATGAATGTGATCATGTGAGGCAATTAAATGACATCTTTATATATATTCTCATTCGAAGTAAAACATTGATCTTTGTCAACTTCCTTTCAACCATACATATATGGGCGCATGCGTCTATTTGGGTTTATCGCTCTAACTACAATAACTTTTCTCTGTATTTGATTGTTGTTCTTTATTATTTTATTCTAGCATGAAAATACAAATATATGTGAGTTAATTAAGTTCTATTAAATTAAGTAGGACATTAAAAGATGATTAGTTGGCTATGAACCTGCCATATCCAATGAAGGCTCATTCTATGAGTAGACATGTTGGGATTTTATGTGTTCTTATATCTACTACCATAGCACACTTCACATTGGTTTTATTATTGAAAACACATTATATAAAATAATGTGTGGCTCTATATATCATCTTCTAGTTCTATAATAAAAATATGTGATTATTTTACATCACTAACTTTTCTATATACTTTTGAAAAGCACAACCAACAGTAGGAGAAAACTACAAAACACAGTCTATGTCCTAGATGCAAGATGTTGATCCTAAATGCACTATTTAAGAATGTAATGCTTTCATGTTTACTCTTCCATTTATGGTTGGTACTTTGTCTTGATCTCGTGGATGTACCATCTACGGAAAAGGCGTGAGTTTTGTTATTGAGAAGCTAATTGAATGATCTATGGATTAGATGTTTGAATATGGTAATTCATTGGGCTCATAAATTCCACTCTCCCCACTTCTGATAGATATCTCTACAACCTCCTTAAATCTTGTTAAATGGGAGAAGAATAACGGTTCATCACCTCTCCAGGTAGGCATGCAATATTCTACTATTGATTTAGGTATCAATACACCTCGAATCGTAGCATAACCTATATTCAACATGAGAAACATCACTCTTACCCAAGTTCCCCTCTATGTTGGTTTCACGAATGGATGGAATGGCGTAGAAATAGTTGAAAACTACCTAAGCCATTTAGATCCAACGAATCAAATAGAAATGTTCCTTATAATTTCCTATGTGGGACTATGAACCATGAACATGTAGAGTGTAGGTGGGATGTGTAAGTATCACATGCAACCCATTAATTGAGTTATGTTGTAATGGATAATATACATAACAAAGATTGATACTAGCATTGATTATGTCATAACAAGAACTGGTATTAATATTTATATTGAGTGGGTATTCAATGGTGGATCCACAATAGGATATAGCAAGCGACTCTAACCAACCATGTGCATGGATAGAATCCAACTAATTATGCACATACATCTCTTTGTCATGTTCAAGTGCAACTATTTCATTATTCATGATAGTTGGCATTCACTACAAGACAAAAAGACATTGGTGAGGGGTGAAAAATGTCACCATAAACTCATTGGTGACGGTCAAAAGAGCCTTCTGTTGGAAATAATACTGAGAGGGGGGGTGAATTAGTATTATCGAATCAATTATTTTTCATTTCACAATCAGATTTGTATATGCTACTTCTGCTATGGGAAACTACGTATATACACTACTGTGTCTAAAGAAACCAGCGTATATCAGAAAGCTTCAGATTCAGGACTTCATTAATCATAAGAACAGTAAACAGGAGTAGTAAAATAGAACAGTTCATCACACACATGGACACAAAGATATAAGGTGGAAACCCAATGTGGGTGAAAACCACCCGTTGCAATTCGTCTCTATCTTCCTTTAATTAGAAACTTCTTTTTACAATGATTCTATACTGGTGCAGTATTATACCAGTACGTAGGCTGCTACCTGCAGAAGGCTACAACCTTCTCTCGTTCTCCATCTTCTTCTGGAAGGGAGTTACAACCCCCTTAGCTCTTGTACTAGCTGAGGTAGTAGTACATAGGTGCTGACCTACAGAAGGCTACAACCCTCTTTCTTCTTTCAGGGACCACGTTTCATAAATTTTTAGACTGGATCCATGGATAACACAAACAAATATCAAGTATATCTACATCAACCAATCTCCTTTGCACCAATCAAAACTGAATCAAATAGTCACTTCTCTGAATGCTGTACCCAGAAAACAGTAACAGTAACCAGACACCAATTCTGAACCCAGAACACTACAGCAATAACCAGAAGTAGCTAAAACATATTTCAAGAGACGTACGCTACTTCAATGTGTACATCATGCGTGCATGCGCTACTGAATTAAGGCCAACCTACATATATGCTATTTTGATTTACATAACCAGCGTGTATATGTGCCTTTGCTTCACTGAACCTGCGTACAGATCTATAAAAGATAATTTATCCTTTTTAGTTATTCAGACATCAGTTATACGCATATTATCAGAATTATAGATCAAGTCATGCATAAAAAATAACAGATCAGAATCACTCAAAGAAACTACTATTCAAGCCTTAAGTTCTTGATCCATCAATAGTACTTATCCTTCTTCTTGCGCTTAGGTTCCTCCTTGATTCAGATCTAGCTATGCACCATAACCCAATGACCTGTATTCCAGATCTAGTTCTTCATAAGATATTCAGTCCTTGTGTCAATGCCTTTGCCTAAAGATCTCCTTCCCCTTTTATAGTTTTAGGCCTTACACAATACCATGGTCCAAAACCATAAAGAATTAATACCTTGGATCAAATACCTGGGTTTAACACTTCAAACGAGATACCATGGTCCAAAACCATAGGTCCAAATACCAAGGACTATATACCATGGACCAAATATAAGTTTTCCCACATGTACGCGCTTTTTTCGTGCATGAAAGTGTGCGCATACACATACGTGACTTTTGATTAGCAATCATGCTTGTGTACACGACTTCGTCAAATGTAACTTGCATATACCTCTTTTTCTTTCATTTTGAGAGCCTGAACAGTGATCTGCCATCTGAGTGAGTTGCCATCAAGGACAACACCTGTGTCATAGTGCAAAACCTGTGTCATAATGCCAACAATCTCCCCCTTTGGACTTGACGGCAACCCCAAGTCACTCAATGTCATTCTCCCCCTTTAACATCAAGGGAAAAGGGTTATGCTCCCCCTGAGTTCATGCTGAAATCTCTGCTCTGCTGTGTTGTCCATGCTCCCCCTAGCTGTAGGCAAGGTCTGCAAGAAGATGTTCTACAAGAAGATACATAACTTTATACATCATAAATGACCTTCCTACCACCAAAGACTCATACATACATCCATCTCCCAACCAAGTGGGGATACACCAAAAGTTTACACAAGATAAAACAACAAAATTACATTATCCATCCCAGACATAGTGGGGAAACCAAAGTAGGCCGTTACATGACCTTGATAAGAAAAGAATTACATGAAATAGAGACGAAATATCTACAACCAGACTATGATAGTTATCAACAACTATCATCAACAACATTTGTCAATCCTCATTCAGACCAGCCACCAAGTTCTCCTTCTGCACCTGTTCCCCCTAAAACCAAAACACTGTGAACTTGAACCAAGATCTTCTAGGATAATGCCAACAATTCATTATTAGAAGAATATATATCCTCCCCCTAAACCTGTGCCAGATGGTCTCTGTCAGACTCATATCGGACTCCTTTAGTCCTAAGCTTGGCCCATTGTTTGTCTTCAAACCAACATATATGCGACTGTATCCACATAAATCCACGTATGTATGCAAATTCTCCTCATTAAACTCGTGTACAACCACTTTTCTCTGAAACAGACAAGTTTCAACAGCAAGATGATGCATCAACTACTCCCAGCTTCTGTCTAAGGTATTCAAATGTCTCCCTGGGCAGTGGTTTGGTGAGTATATCAGTAACATATTCCTTGGAGGGAACATACTCCAATTTGACCTTTTGTTCAAGCACTTGTTCTCAGAGAAAATGGTATTTGATAGGTATGTGCTTGTTCTTTGAATGCATGATTGGATTCTTTGAAATACTAATTGCACTTGTATTATCACATAAAATTGAGATAGGTGGAGTATAAGTGATTTGAAAATCTTACAAAATTTTCATCATCCAAAGGAGTTGTGTGTAGCAGCCACATATTCTGCTTCAACTGTAGATAAAGCAATTGAACTTTGTTTCTTGCTGAACCAAGATACTAATCTGGAACCCATAAAGAATGTGCCACCACTAGTGCTTTTTTTGTCATCCACGCTTCCTGCCCAATCTGCATCTATATATGCATGAAGTGTGAGATCTGTATCTCTAGGATACCATAGGCCATAGTTTTGTGTCCCTTGAAGATATTTGAAAATTCTTTTAACCGCCTGAAGGTGTGCTTCTTTTGGATTTGCCTGGAAACTTCCAACTATTCCCACTACATGCATGCTGTCTGGTTGGGTACCAGTCAGATAGAGCAGACTACCAATCATGGATCTATAGGTTGGTTGATGAACTGCTGCTGAATCATCATTTGCGCTGAGGCTGCATCCTGTTACCATAGGGGTACATACTGGTTTCAAATATTCCATGCCATATTTCTTCACGATCTCCTTGAGGTACTTGGTTTGTGATAAAAAGATACTGTCTTTATTTTGTTGGACTTGTAAACTAAGAAAATATGTTAGCTCACCAAGCAAGGACATTTCAAATTTTTTTTGCATCACTAAAGCAAAGTTTTGACTCATGGCTTCTTCGTTGCTACAAAAGATGATATCATCAACATACACAACAAGTATTAGCAATTTATCATTATCAATTTTTACATATAGATTTCTATCTGCTGATCCTTTTGAAAAACCTTGTTGAGGGAGGTATTTGTCCAGGCGATAATACCAAGCCCTTGGAGCTTGTTTAAGACCATAGAGTGCCTTCTTAAGTCTACATACAAGTTTTGGATCGTTTCCAAGGATGAATCCACCTGATTGCTCAATATACACTTCTTCTTCCAAGTCTCCATTTAAAAAGGCAGATTTCACATCCATTTGAAAGACTTTGAACTTATGAAAGCTAGAAAGAGCAAGGAACATTCTTATGGCTTCAAGTCTAGCAACCGGTGCAAAAGTTTCTTCAAAGTCTATTCCTTCTTGTTGAGCACACCCTTTACAAACAAGTCTGGCCTTGTTTCTAATAACATCTCCATTTTCATTTAGCTTGTTTTTGAATATCCATTTTGTCCCTATGACATTCTTATCGTTTGGTCTAGGAACCAACTCCCAAGTGTTATTCTTTTCAATCTTCTCAAGTTCTTCATTCATGGCCTTGACCCAACATTCATCTTTGCATGCTTCTCTTACATTTTGTGGTTCATTGGAGGAGAGCAATGCTAGATAGCTTGAAGCTTTTGAAATAGTTATTCTTGTTTGTACACCCGCCTATTTTTGCCCCAAAATTTGAGTTTCTGGATGATTCTTCTGAACGTACCTGGATGGAGTCTTTTCTTCTATCCTTATCTATTATTCTGGTGCCTCATGGGTTTCTTCTTCATCATAAGTTTGATTTGATGTTGAAGGATAGTCCTCATCATCTTCAAAATATTCGGTTTTTACCTGCCTAGGAATGTTTCCTTCTTCATTAATCACTACATCAATACTTTCAACAATTTTTCCAAGTCTTTTATTGTAACACTTATATCCTTTGCTGTGGGGAGAGTAACCAAGGAGGATGCCTTCATCTGCTCTAGGTTCAAACTTTCCAAGGTTTTCATCAATCCTCTTGATATAACATTTGCTTCCAAAAATTTTGAAGTATTTTACCGTAGGAGTCTTACCATACCAGAGTTCATGAGGAGTCTGAGTGATGTTTACCTAGAAATTTGTCTTGTTGAGAATAGTAACGGCAGTAAATGTAGCTTCACCCCAGAAGGTTGTGGGAGTTCCAGACTCATCAAGCATAGCACGAGCCATTTGCTGAGCCGTTTTGTTCATCCTTTCTACTACTCCATTTTGCTGAGGAGTCCTTGCAGTAGAGAATTCGCTTTTTATTCCATGTTCTTCACAAAAATCGAAAAATTCATCCAAGGTAAATTCCCCTCCTCGATCAGACCTGAGGCATTTGATTCTGCGATCTGATTCGTTTTCAACCAAGGCTTTGAATGCTTTGAAATTTTCGAAAGCTTTGTCTTTATGCTTCAGAAGTCCTATCCAACACATCCTTGAAAAGTCGTCAATGAACAATATGAAGTATTCTTCTCCTCGAGGTGACCTCTTCCTAGTTGGGCCACATACATCAGTATGGACAAGTTCAAGTGGCCTACTAGCTGATCCTTCTTTCTCAGGGAAATAAGCTCTGGTTTTTTTACCTAACTGACATGATTTTCACATTGTATTGTTAGGAATTCTGATGTCAGGGAGATCACGAACCGCCTGATATTTGCATGCTTGCCTTATCTGAGAGAAGCTTATATGCCCTAATATTCTGTGCCATAGCCAGTGTTCATCATTCTTGCTTAGATAGCATTGTTGTTGTCCTCCCTTGAGTATGTATAGATTATTTGGAGTTCTTATGACTTTGATCACTGTTTCTCCTGTATCAAGCTCACGAATAATACATCCATTTGATCGAAATATTACCTCATTTCCTTGATCACACATTTGACTGACACTCAATAGATTATGTTTTAAGTTGTCAACATACATAACATTTCCAGCTTTGATTTTTTCTATTAAAATAACAGAACCTTTACCTTTTATGAATGTAGGGGTGTCATTTCCAAATGAGACCTTCCTTTCATTTTCAAAGGCACTACATGACTGAAGTTTTTCTTTATCACTTGTCGTATGTTTTGAGCAACAACTGTCGATGTACCACTGACTTTCCTGTCCTTCCGCATATAAGGCTATACCACATATTTTTGGTTGTGGTTATTTCCTCCATGTTTTGGGACTCAATGAAGCTTGCTCCTTCTAAGTTGTTTGCCGAAACCTACTCCTGCATTCAGAATCTCCATGATCGAAGTTGTTACAAATAGAACATTCTATTTCATTTTTAAGAGCAGAAACGTTATTGTAGGTTCTTTTCATGATTCCAGTTACACTCCTTTGATTTCGTGCTTCCCTAGTCATTATGGTCTTGTAGGAAACACATTGAGCTACTTTGTGTCCAAAGTTATGACAGGAGAAACATTGGCCATTGAAGAAATTCTTGCGATTATCAAACCTTCTGTCCAGGTGCTTGTAATTTCCATAGCCATTGATTCTTAAGGCAAATTGAGAATGATTTACCTGCGGTTGATTGTAGCTTCTGTTCATCCTTGAAGTAGATTGCCCTTGATTTGCTTGGTGATCTCTGTTCATTCTTGAAGTAAATTGTCCCTGATTTACCTGGTGATTTGCATTGTGCCTTTTCTATTGATTGTCAACCTATTCACTTCTCCTTGCTGCTTCAAGATAACTTTTGGAGGTAGATGGCTTCTGTGCTTGAGATGCTTCTTTAGTATACCCAAGACCTATCTTAATTAGAGGAGAACGCTGCACTTTGATAATCTCATCTAAAGTTTCAGATCCTTTAGCAAATCTAAGATTAAGAGCTTTTGTTTTCTCAATATCTTTTCTAAGTCCCACAATTTCACATTCTAACTTTTCATTCCGTTTTCCCCTTTCAGCAAGTTGGAATGTCAGAGTATCTATAATCATATTATTTTCTTCTAAACAAATTTTAAGTTTAGAAATTTCTTCATAAAGACCTTCTTCATATATAGCATCCAAGAAATCATCATCTTCAAAAGCCATCAAAAGTCTATAATCATTACCTTGTTCATCTTCATCACTATTTGAAAATCCATCACTGTCTTCATGTGTATAATAAATCTTCTTACTTACATTATGTTTTCTGTTCCATCTAACTGGTTCCTTAACTTTGTCAAGCTTATCTTTATGTGGACACTTGGCTGCATAATGACTGACTCTTCCGCAAGCAAAGCATTTAAAAGGTAGCTTACCTCTGAATCTTCCAGAACCCCATTGAAGGTTCTTGACAAAGTTTGATTCTTCCTCTCCTTCTGACATATGTCCTGACTCATTGTATTCTCCTTTTCGTGAGGCTTTGAATGCATATTCTCTCATGTCTGATGGTCCCCATTTTCTCATTTTGAAAGCAGTTAGAATTCCGTGCAGCTGTGACATGGTAATGCTTTGAAGATTCTTCTTTTCTTCTATGGCTGAAGCTTTTGATTCAAACTTAGAAGACAAAGATCCTAGAACCTTTTCAACCAAAATAACTTCTTTTATCTCTTCACCCAAGTTTTTCATACAATTAACAATCTCATCTATACGTAATAAATAATTAGCCACACTTTCATCATTGTGCATTCTAAGATTTTCATATTGAATTCTGAGAGTTTGTAGTTTTGCATGTTTTACTTGATCATCTCCTTCATAGCTCAGAACAATCTTGTCCCATATTTCTTTTGTGGTTTTGAGATGCATAACCTTGACGAATTCTGATTGAGATAAACTCCCTAATAGAGTATTGACAGCCTTTGCATTTGTTTCATACTGCTTCTTACCGGCCATATCTGCAGGAGTTGCTGATAGAAACGTGTATCTTGTTTCCATGATATCCCAAACTTTTGTACCAAGAGATTGAAGATAGGCTGTGATTCTTACCTTCCAATAGACGAAGTTGCTTCCATCAAAGATTGGTGGCCTGATAGATGCCTCCTTTTCGTAGTTGTTCATGATGATAGATCTTCCTTCAAGAAATCAAGCTTCGTTTGAAGGGCCTACTCTGATACCAACTGTTGGAAATAATACTGAGAGGGGGGGTGAATCAGTATTATCAAATCAATTATTTTTCATTTCATAGTCAGATTTGTATACGCTACTTCTGCTATGGGAAACTGTGTATATACGCTACTGTGTCTAAAGAAACTAGCGTATATTAGAAAGCTTAAGATTCATTAATTGTTGATCTTTAATCAGTGCATCAGGACTTCATTAATCATAAGAATAGTAAACAGAAGCAATAGAATAGAAAAGATCATCACACACATGGAAACAAAGATATAAGGTGGAAATCCAATGTGGGTGAAAACCACCTGTTGCAATTCGTCTCTATCTTCCTTTAATTAGAAAATTCTTTTTACAATGATTTTGTATTGGTGCAGTCTTATACCAGTACATGGGCTACTACCTGTAGAATGTTACAACCTTCTTTCGTTCTCCAACTTCTTCTGGAAGGGAGCTACAACCCCCCTAGCTCTTGTACTAGCTGAGGTACTAGTACGTAGGTGCTGACCTACAGAACAGTACAACCTTCTCTTTTTTTTCAGGGACCATGTTTCATAAATTTTCAGATTGGATCCATGGATAACATCAAACAAATATCAAGTATATCTACATCAACCAATCTCCTTTGCACCAATCAAAAACTGAATCAAATAGTCACTTCTCTGAATGTTGTACCTAGAAAACAGTAACAGTAACCAGACACCAATTCTAAACCCAGAATACTGCAGCAAATACTAGAAGTAGCTAAAACATATTTCAAAAGACGTACGCTACTTCAATGTGTACATAATGCGTGCATATGCTGCTGAATTAAGCCCAACCTGCTATACACTATTTTGATTTACATAACTAGCGTGTATATGCGATTTTGCTTCACTGAACCTACGTACAGATCTATAAAAGATAATTTATCCTTTTCACTTATTCAGACATTAGTTTTACCCAGGTTATCATATTTATAGATCAAGTCATGCACCAAAAGTAACAGATCAAAATCACTCAAAGATACTACTATTCAAGCCTTAAGATCTTGATCCATCAATAGTACTTATCCTTCTTCTTGCGCTCAGGTTCCTTCTTGATTCAGATCTAGCTATGCACCATAACCCAATGACTTGTATTCCAGATCTAGTTCTTTACAAGATATTTAGTCCTTGTGTCAATGCCTTTGCCTAATGATCTCCTTCCCCTTTTATAGTTTTAGGCCTTACACAATACCATGGTGCAAAACCACAAAGAATCAATACCTTGGATCAAATACCTGGGTTCAACACTTTAGACGAGATACCATGGTCCAAAACCATAGGTCCAAATACTAAGGACTAAATATCATGGACCAAAAATAAGTTTTCCCACATGTACGTGCTTTTTTCGTGCATGAAAGTTCGTGCATATGCATACACGACTTTTGATTAACAATCCCGCGTGTGTATGCGACTTCGTGAAAAGTAACTTCTGTATACCTCTTTTTCTTTCATTCTGAGAGCCTGAATAGTGATCTGCCATCTGAGTGAGTTGCCATCAAGGACAACACCTGTGTCATATTGCCAAACCTGTGTCATAATGCCAACACCTTCGTCACCAAAAATTGAACGTCACCAAAAGTGGCGTTGCCAAAAGTATAGGTGTTGTAGTGACATTCAAAGTCCGTCACCAATAATGATTTATAATGATGGATAGCGACCGTCACCATTTCGTATGAGCAATGGTGACAGAATATAGCCTCCATCACCAAAAAAATGAACGTTACCAAAGGTGGTGTTGCCAAAATTATAGGTGTTATAGTGACATTCAAAGTCCGTCACCAATAATGATTTATAATGACGAAAAGTGGCTGTCACCATTTCATATGAGCAATGGTGACAAACCATAGTCTCCGTCACCAAAAACTGAATGTCACCAAAGGTGGCGTCACCAAAAGTATGGGCATTATGGTGACATTCAAGGTCCGTCACGAATATTGATTATAATGACGGATAGTGGCCGTCACCATTTCATAAGAATAACAATGATTTATTGTCATGGATATTTCATGGCCGTCACTATTGGTGCATATATATGGTGATGTTCGTTGACCGTTACCAAAAGTCGGATTGCCAGAAGTATAGGTGTTGTGGTGACATTCAAGGTATGTCACGAATACTAACAATAATGACGGACAACAATTGTCACCATTTTGTATCAACAACAACGATTTATGGTTATGAATATTTGAGGGTCATCACTATTGATGTGTATCTATGGTGGCATTCGTTGACCGTCACCATTTCATATTTTGGTGAGGGTCGAAAAAAGTCACCAAAGCTCATTGGTGATGGTCAAAAGAGCCTTTGTCACCAGAAATTGATTGTCGCCATTCCATATGGATGTTAGGGCACAATGGAATCGAACCACCAACCCCCTGCTTGTAAAGCAGGTGCTCTTCCATTGAGCTAGCACCCTTTAAAGAATTAGACTTTTAAAAATTAGACCTTGAAACTTCATAAATTGTAAATTCTACAACTTTCAATAAATTAAAGTCTCGGCAATATTTTACTAAAAAAGCAAAGCAACATCGAAGCTACAGGTCCCTACCTAATGGTTATGGAAGTTATGAAAAGTGGGTGGAGGAAAAAATAATTATGTATAAGAGAATCAATATGTTCAGTTGAATACTCAATTAGAAATGAAACTCTGAAGACATTTATAATCTATAAATGACCTATAACTAGAAAATGCACCAAATATTGCAAAGGAAATGTCATAAGTGGATAGCATATGGAAGAAGAACATTGATGAAGACAGATGCAATATGTTATAGGTTGAGTGAAAGAAAAATCTCAATGTTGTTGTTTTTTGGTGTTTAGATATCTAAATGATATCTAAACTTATGTGCAAATGTAATGGAAACCATGAACAACATATGATAAAAAAATTATATATATATATATATATATCCCTTTTACATAAACCAACATGTAATTTGGATTTTCACAAGTCTGCACTCAAAACATGAAAACAACCAACAAATATAAGAAATTGACTTGGACAAAAAGAAATAGCTTCACCTTCATTCTTGAGCTGCTTCTGTTTATTTGAATTTGACTCGTGACATTATTTATCTCACAAGGAATCAAAATCATCACTAGTATTAAATTCATCCAACACAGACTTTGGATATCCCACTGACATCTGCATTTTTGTTGCCATGCCTTAAAACCATGGAGTTTCCTGTCGATAGTAGAATAAGATGTGTCTACTGCTCAAGAACGCATTCCTTATTAGCCATTGTTACCAGACAGAAACCAAAGAGACAACACAATATCAATGTACACAAAATCCCCTATTGAAATATAATCATTACTTAGCAAAGATGTCTAAAAGATGTTCTTAATTAATAAACTTTGTACTTGGAAATATTGTTTCTTTAGATTTAAAAAAGACTATGGTGTGCAACACTTATGTCTATTTATCTAGGGAATTATATCATAGCATATGTCACATAGTAGCAATCTACAGTACCTAAAGTAAAAAAGACAAATTTGATCAAGAAAATAGATTTAGAAAATAGCTTTGAAAACTATAAGTTTGTCATGAAAGCTTTAATTAATTTAACAATAAAATAGTTGGAGTTTGAAAATCAAAATTATTCACAGGAAATGAATAGGACAATGGCCAAATTCGTTATTCATACAAATAAAGCTAGAGTCACTATTGCCATTGTAGATAACTAAAATTTGGGTAGTTGTCTAACAGTTAGAGCTTATTTGTTGAGAAGGCTCATCAATACTATCATTTTTTTCCATGGTCTATTGTGTCTGTAGATCCAGATCAAATAGCTTTCCATTCTCAAGTTCGACCTTTCAAGTACTGATTTCTGGCTCACCCTTTAAAACACAATTCTACAACTCTATTTTATTTTGTTTTGTCAAGAGAATTGGCAGGACCTTCCCATCCTTCTTTTTACATCATCAATAACCATCCATCAATGATATAAAGAATAACAGATACACAACAAAGGCCAAAGATGTGCATGTTGTATTCCTATGTTCTAGGACTCATCTGACCTTACTAGTGCAAAGAGCTCACCCTAAAAAAATAACATCCACGTGGAATTTACAAAACTTTTTTAAATCAAGCTCCAAGTAAACCAATCAAAATATGAACGTCCTTTTAATAAATAAAATCTATGACTTAAAATAAAAGTGGCATAGAATTGAATGTTATATCAACCATGTAAAGTAACTAAAATCGGGTGAGAAATACAAGCCATGCATATTGGATTAGTGAAATAATTGATCTGGTAAAGCTCAAAAAGCTCAAAAACAGATGACTTACAACTAAGAAACGCAAATAAATGACTTAGAACTAAGACATGAGGTTGCCCTTTCAACCTTGTCATTAAATAACTCTTCTTTATGTCACTTACCATTAAAAATTTTCTGATCCCAGGTGGAAGTGGTATTGTAACATTAACCTCTGATAGTCTGTGTCCACAACTACTTCTCACGATCTGCTCCATTAGCAACATTTGGGGCTAGATAAGTTACATGCAAAAACCATCAACATGAAAATGAAATCTACATCCTTGTAAAAATGTGAGGAAAAAAAATATCCACAAATTGAAACAGACTGTAAGATACCTCATTCCTGCAGCATTATTATCTTGTCAAGAACAATAAAAAAATAAATCATGAGAAACGAAATTTTTGCCACATTTTGACAATGAAATATTTTTCATATTCTATGAACAATTGATGAAAAAAGTCAGCTAAAGCTTGTCAGCATCAGGATTATAGTAAAACATAAAGGAACCCCTCCAACACATATATAATCCTAAACATAAGTATCTATACATATAAGTATTTATTGAGGACATTGTATTTTGTGAAAATATGGAAGTCAAATATTTGAAATAACACAATTTATGGTACCACTGCCTTACAAAGTCCATTCAACAATTTCTTCAAAGTTCAAAGTTCAAAAAATTAACATGTAGCATAAAAAGGATTAGATTTGAAAGAGTATATATCTCACATTTATATATCCTAATTTCCAGACATTGAAATGACACTTTTTAGCATACTATTGTGAATTCAACCCAAAATGCTAGAAAACAATATTTATGGTTATTTTGCTAATATAGAAGTTTTGTACATGCATTTATTTAAATAGTTAGCTTGCAATCTCAAACATATCTAAGGATGCACACAATATGTTGCATATTTAGTGCTAGTGTGTGAACTTGAGACAACAAAGTCCAACATTTAACAATTTGCCTACAATATGCACTAGCCGAATAGGTGAACAATAATATTGTAGGTATGTGTTATGAATGTATGTATTATAGACCAATAAGAGTATCGTTGGAACAGTCATGTCCAACCCTTCCAAGTTTTCCTATAATTTGCACTGGTCTAATAGGTGAACAATAGAACTGTGGGTGTGCATTCTGCAGATGTACCTATGGAAAAGTTATAAAATATAGTGCTACATTATTTCTCCTTGTGCATCTTCCTACACTTCCATTTATAGAGACCACTGAAGATCATTCCAAAATTTGATTCCACGAAACAAAATTTTTATTGATCAATGATCATCTATGATTGTGTCATATATAATAAATGAAAAGCCAATGGCTAGTCCTCTGCATCCTCATGAAAATGCTATCATGAAATGTAAGAGGCATGGGTCCAAAGGTTAAATAAAGGTCACTTAATAGAAACATCATCCTAGAAAATATAGACATCATATTCATTCAAGAATCCAAGCTTCATGAAAGCAGGATGGAAGACACCAAAAGGAGAATATAAAAGAATGTTGAAGAAATCTCTATAAGGGCTAGAGGGCAGAAGTGGAGGGATAGCTACATGGATGACCTTGCAAATATTGGATGTTCTGGATGTTAATAAAGCTAGATTTCGGATAACCTTAAGGTTCCCTCAAAAATATGGGACAAAAATTTCTACCTCACTAATATTTATTAGTTTATGGTCCCATTTTAACAACCCTGAAGCCTAATTGCTAGAATCTATTATCTAGAGAGAGAAAGTCTTGAATAAGTTACAATGGATTGTTGGTGGGGAGTTGAACATAATTCTAGGGGTGCATGAGAAGAAAGGTTGGTTGTAGCTTGTATGGAAATCCAACTTCAATTTTGTATGATTTTATCAAAAAGGATTTCCACATTGACATTAGCCATAGAAATGGATATTTCAATTTTTTTGAAGAATCTTCGGCGAAAATCACATAGAAAAACTTATGTCGACGCATTTCGAACCATCCAGTGTGGTTCATCATCAGGACAAGTTGAATGAGTAGATCACATTTAGCACATTAAATAAACAGGGTAGAGAATCCATGACTCAACGGCTAAAAAATAACAGCTAGAAATGACATGATAATAGCTGTTATTTTTTAGCCGTTGAGTCATGGATTCTCTACCCTGTCTATTTAATGTGCTAAATGTGATCTACTCATTCAACTTGTACTAACAATGAACCACACTGGATGGTTCGAAATGCTTCGACATAAGTTTTTCTATGTGATTTTCACCGAAGATTCTTCAAAAAAATTGATATGGATCACAGAAGTCTCAATTCAATAATGGACATTTCACTTGAAATAAAAAGATAAATGGGAAAGGTTTTGTTATGAAAAGATTACACATATTTCTTCTTAACAAAGTCTGGATAGAGGTGATTTAACTTAGATTTTCTCATCCATAGAGGAACCCTCTCAAATGATTAGCAGGTCAAGCCCTCTTAGATCTTTAGGTGATCTCTCTAATCATAGAAAATGATGACAAACCACGCAACAACCCCTTGAAATTACAGATTATCTGGCCCTCTCACTTTGATTTCCTTGTCAAAATTTAGAAGTTGTGGCAAGATTATCAAGTGGTGGGAGCCAAAATGTTTATCATGCAAAAGAAACTTCAACATCTCAAAAATCCAAACTAATAGTTTGGAACAAGGAGATCTCTCATAATATTCTTTAAAGAGAAGAGATCATTCAAGCTACGAATGCAAATCCTTCAATCATCTCTTGAAATAGTGATCTTATCAATATATTTTTGAAAGAGAAGGAATCCTTGGATTTAGTAATGCAAACCCTTCAATCATCTCTTGATATAGTGATCTATCTCTAGATTTTAAAAATAAGGAAGTTCATCCAATAGCCAAGTTGGAGGAGAGCTTTAAAAAAAGAGGAAATTTTCTTGTGTCATAAATATAGAGTTCATTGGCTTCAAGTAGCGGACCCTAACTTTATATTCTTTCATAATCTTGTGTTGGTCGAAGATCAATTAAACACATCTCTAAAAATACAGCAAGCACTATAGACATAATGAAATGGAAAGGAAAAATAATCTCTATATGGAAGCAATAAATTCCTTCAAAAAACTCCTTTCAGAGCATGAAAGAGTTTTCAAGCAAAAATGACGTAATTCTCAAATTTTCCCAAGCATGGTCTCCAAGAAGTCCATTAAGAACTTGCTTAATCGTATTCAAGAGCATGGTATCAATGGGTTCCCTACTGACTCTTTCTAGATGGAATGATATTTCATTAAAATAGACTCCCTAGAAGCAGTTGAAGAGTCAAAGAAATCAAGTGTTATTCTCAAAGCTTTAAACACAATTTTTCTAATAAAAAACATCCCATAGGAATGAGCTTTGATTTTTAATAGCTTCAGGCCAATATCCTTATGCAATTTTGCATTTAAGGTTATAACCAGGATTATCTCTCTGAGATTTAAGACTCAGTGTTGTGGGGAAAAATGCCTATGCAGGACGATCCTATCCGCCTAAGGTGTGACAGTGCCTTAGCAACAAACAGAGACAACTATTCTAGTATTTCTTCCTTTATGAATTGAGAATAAAGAGAGATAGATGGATTCACCGGTGTCTTCCGTTTGTCCCTCGATCCGGTCTCTCTTCTCTTGGAGGATTCCGAGCTACTTGCCTTCTCGCTCGCCCAGCTTCAAGAGGTTTATGCAAGATTACAAGAAGAGAACACTACACAAGACATGGATTCATATGCATAACTAGTTCAGGATTAGAAATAAACTAAACATACTAATGCAATCATACATCAAGAAAACATCAGCATATAGGAGAAACCAAGATAGCTTTATTGATGAATAACAAGGTTCAGGAAGAGATACAACCCAGAGGGCTCCAATCCAGCATCTCCTTCCCAGCAAATGGAATTCCTATCTTCACCCCTTTCAAAGCATTAAGCACCCAATAGTTCCAGTCTCAAACCAACAGCAATTCTTTGCAATAACAAAATTCCAGCCTCTAGATCTCATGGAGGAGAGATCCATATATAGATGTTTGGAGAGAGGATGAGTCAACTTGAGATGTGACTAGTGTCCTCTCCCTCTGTCAGTTCTTGAGTCCACTTGGAGGTTCTTGCTTCCACTTGGAGATTTGGAACCTCTTACTCATCACCAGTCGAATTCCCTGAGGCAAGTGTCATTTTGGAAGCTTCCTGGGTTTTGACACCTTGAGAAATGAGCCTGCCACTTGTCCACTCTCGTTCAGCGCAGGTAGCCAGTGTTCCAGTTGACATTCAACGCAGGTAGCCAGTGTTGGCTTTGACATTCAGCGCAAACAGCTAGTGTAGCCACTGAAATGATCCTGATTTGACTTGTTTTGAGTAGTTTTTGGTGGAGAACTTCTGTGAATTGCTGTGGTTTGTTAGCCTTGTTCCTCTAGGGGTAGGAACAACATGTTTAGGGACTTTGGATCCCTTAGATTATGGACATTTCATGCTCAATGCTGTAAGGCACAAAAATGTCTATAACAGTTGCCCCCTAAAGTATGAGGCTGTTTATTGGGTGAAATGCTTTATCAGGGGGATCCGAAGTTCATCCAATGCTGGGAGGAGACCTGTAATACAATACAATACATTATTTTTCATACTGCTTTCATGATCTAGCTGAGGCGGGCATTCCCATGCTCAGCTTTATAAATTCATTTTTCTGTACATAGAACAGACAATCGTCTGATGGTAGACTGATAATTTTGATGAAATTATCATCCTTTGAGTAGGATGATTATCTGCTGCAATGGTGTACATGTCAATGTCTTTATCTTTCCTGAATATATATCGCAGCCCGGATGGATGAAACTAGATCCGGGGTCTTCAAACTCGTTCGATCTTCACTCTAAGTACAAGTCTATCCATGTGAGAATTGTTCTGAAGTCGAACATGGAAAGACATCGCTTGATTACCGGTCCATGATGTAAACCGTTAACAAGCGCGAGAGGAATCACCGATAATGATAATGACCCTCAAGGTACTGCAGTACAATTCACGTGGTGTGAATAGAGGACTTGGCGTCGAATACCACGCAAAATCTTTCGGTCGAAGGTCATTGATGTATACCTGTCGCCGGAAGTGAGAAACTTGCCATTGTGGCATGCAAGCTTCAAAGTACTGAAGGGGTTGTTCCTAGATCAACTTCCTGGATAATGAGCTGATGTCGACAAGAAGCGATCCGTCAAAGGAGGGCCTTAATGAATCCCACATCAGTGACGTGGAACGGAGCTAATGATTTTAATGGAGGTGAAAACGATCTGTGACATATGATTCGGGGTGGCGGTCATGAAAGGATGAAGGATAATGTATGGCAGTGGATGGGACACGGTTGACTTTTTTCTGAATGACTTCTCTTTAACATGTGGCGACACTGATGCGATGGATTGGTAGCATTACCCCAAATATGGATGGTATGGCGAGACCATGGATGTGACTGGTGAATGAAACAACCCAACACGATTGTGGTACGGAGGAAAAGTGTCATGTTCAAGAGAGACTTGCTACCATCAAAGTTTTCTTTAGTTTCTCCCAATTTTTCCCTAGTCATTGCTGACCAGTACCTTTTTATTTTTGTCAAGCTTGAGGAGGATAACATATGCTTGTTCTATAACCTGCCCTTCGGGCAAGCCCATCGCTATGTTTTAACGAGCCTAGCAATAGTGAAACTCGTTCTCGTCTAAAGACAAGTTTGTCGCTATTTAATGATTTTAACGAGTCTAACGACAAGGATAACTCGGTCCTTTTCATTTTTAGAGAGTCTGAAAAGGTACATAAAGTTAACTCTAAAAGTCCTTTTTCGTCATCTAATCCCTTAACTCCGAAAAATTATAAAACAATACAGAAGGGATGAGTTTTCGATAGTTTTAACGAGCCGAATAAAACAAGCGCTCGATCTTTTTGTGCATTAATCCCTCAGGTCCAAAAAGAAAAAAATCTAGAGGAGGGATAGCTCTTCCGGTCGCTTTAACGAGCTGGAAGGCCAAAACTCGGCAATCTTTTCATATTTTACGAGTCAGATGAAAAGAGCTTAAAGAAGCCTCGTCTTTTGAGGAACGAGTGATAAACAGGGTTAGCAGCTGATTCCAGGTACAGGTTGGAATTTTCCAATCACGGCAGTGTCACAAGGATGGCTAGGTGAAATCACTCTTCGCAGCTATTCCTCAAAATGGGTAAACAATCATATGGAGGTGAACGATCGGCCAAATGAAAAGTGGAGGTGACGGTGCAAACATGACCAAGGCTTTAATGGCTGATGATATTACATTCACAGTGGTTATTTACCGGGATAGTTCATTTTTTAAACGAGCTTAAACGCGGGTGGAAACATTTGCTCGATCTTATGTTTATTTTTTAACAAGCATGAACTATGTGCTAAAACTGCTCGGATCTTGCATTTATTTTTTAACGAGCATGAACTGTGTGCTAAAACTGCTCGATGATAAGTTTGCATGCCCCCAGCATAATAACGCAAATCGAGGTGCATGCCCCCCAAGCTTCATTGCATTCAACTCGGAGGTTGGAATGAAGGTTTACCTTTGAGATTTGGAAAGGGGATTTGTTTCATTTTTTAGTGAGGTTGACACAGTAAAATAACTATCCTCATGACTCCTTGTTTCATTTTTTAACGAGGTTGACACTAGATAAGAACCATCCTCGGAGTCCAAATCCATTAGATGTAGAAGGTTTCATATTCCACTGTGGCCACTTCCGCCAGATTACTTGGAGGCGGTAGGGAAAAAGTACCCATTAAAGTAGGGTCTTTTAGGAGACCTACTCCGATATTTCGGAGCGAATGATTGCTTCCATGGATCATTGGAATGCTTCCCGTAACTTGTGAATTGTTGGGGAGAAAAGTTTGTTGGTCGACGATTGTAATTCCTCCTTGGAAGGGAAATGCAATCTTCCTGAAGTAGGTCGACACAACTGCGGCCATGGCATAAATCCACGGTCTTCCTAGTAGGATGTTGTAATCAAGATTCCCCTCGATGACTTCAACATCTATTTCTACTGTTTTCACTCCTAGTTCAACTTTCAAGTTACTTAGGATACCATATGGGGTATACGATCATCCATCAAATGCTTTTAATGTTGTTGAAGATCGCGACAAGGTTGGAGATCCTAAAGTTTTCCAGCAACTCATCGACATAATACATGTAGATGCCCCCTCATCAATAATCGTTCGGTGAACAGTTTTGTTGAGGGCTTTCACTTGAACAAGGAAAGCTAATTGAGCTGGTAACTAAGGATCGTACCCTTTGTGGTCAAAGGATACAAGATTGGAATCCATTGGGTCAATCCCACCTATTGCTGATAATAAAGCTTGCTCTTGGGAGAGGCAATTTCGTGGTACCTCAAGTGTCGACATAGCGGACGGCGATTGGGCTAGGTCCTCTATTATATTATAATTCTGTGCTATTTTTGCACGAGGATTAACTATCGATTTGTGCACTACTCTCTTTGGCGACTTCATCATTTGTTCAGGAATGATGGGTGGCACAGCTTTGGTCAAAGTTGTTGTCGAACTACTAGGTTGTTCATTAGTCTTGTTATTCGACACCTGTGGATTCCTGTAATCTTTATTCCTTGCCAAAGCATCGTTTTGCTGCTTTGAGATAGACAACATAAGCACTTGGGATCGGGAAGCATTTTGATTAGCAACCAGTTTGGTTCCCGGGCTTGGAAACGGATCAGTCAATACTGCTGAGGTTTTTGGACTCTTAAAGAGTTTCTTAACTTCAGCTATATGTGGACAATCTCTCGCCCAATGATCCTCATCGCAAATATGACACCCCGCAGGGGGTTTCCTCTTTCTCCCTTTCTTTTTCTTCTTGTTCCCTGGTTGCTTTAGTTGTTTGCACTTGTCGGTCGACACGACATTTACTTCCGAGGCAAGAAGTTCCTCATTTGCATTTTGACCGGAAATCTTACGGGCCCTTTTAGATATAGCCTTTGTCGATTTCATGTCTGTTGCGCCAATCACGCCATCGCCGGCATGAGAGTCATTGTTTGATTTAGGAGGAGGAGGAATTGAGAATTCCGGTCTAGGGGCATCAGGTATTTTGTCGTAGAGTGTGCCGGACTGAGTGTAAACCAAGTCCAGATATTGCGCATGAGCGATGACTTGCTCTTCCGTTATGACTCCCCCCTTTGCCACATCTTCTGTGATGGCAGGAAGTAATGACTTGATAAACCATTCAGCTAATAGCTGATCGGGAACGTAAGTTTTTACCATCCTACGACGACGTCGCCACTCATGTATATGATCAGATATGTGAGTGGCCGTTGTCTGTTTGAAGTTGGTTGGGAGTTCCGTTCCCGTTTCATACCTTATGGGTAATTGAAAATGGGTTAAGAAAGTCGTGGCTAGGGTACTGAAGTTGTCGAATGAAGCTCTAGGCAATTCGATATACCATTTTGCTGCCGGACCAGTTAACGTCCTCTGAAAAAGGCGAAGCCTAATCGAATCATCATTTAGGGTGTTTGATGAACACCACAGATGAAAGGTCATCACATGATTCGACGGATCTTCACCCGGATTTCCATTAAATTTAGGAATATCTGACAGAAGTTTATGCGGAATCGCTGGCCACCAAGGGGCATAAGCAATTGGATCATTCGTCAGCCGGTTTAGATCTGGTAATTCTAGAGTTGCTACAAAGGGCAACTGTTGAGTCAGGTTAGGCGAAGCATACCCAGGATAAGATGGAATCGCCTGAGCAGTGGGTCTTTGCATACCAGCATAATGTATTTGATGCTGGCAACTTTGACAACGTTGATGGGCATAACCATTATAATATGGTTGTTGGTAACCGCTTTGTAAATGCGATTGCCCATTACTTACAAAGACTTGTTGCTCAAGTCCTCGATATGATTGCTGGAATGGGGGTTGATGAGTTTGAACCAGCTCTGGTTGTTGGACCAGTTGCTGTTGTCCAATACTGGATGATTGACCAAGATGAGGAGTCATAGTACTTGTTTGAGCCCGAGTCGCTCCAGATAAGGAGGCACTAACCGGAGGTTGTGATTGAGTTGTCGAGACAAGAGGCTGTTGTATGGCAACCTGAGAAACTTGGGGTTGACATACAACAGGTAGCGCTTGTACTTGCGACGCAATCACCATACCAGGTATAGTGGCAACATTCGACACAAGGTGGACTGGTTGCATTGAATATGCAACCCTTGGTTGCTGAGGCAGTATTGGTACCCATCCGCTGGATGTAATTCCAGTTTGACCTGAACTTTGTTGTAAACTCCCATATGGTTGTTCTCCGGGGGGGAACAATGAAAAGGCATACTGCCCTCCATATGGTGGCAATCCAGTACTTAAAGGGTAGATTGGCCTTTGGAGACACATTGGATCAATTTGTTGAGTTTCAACATAAGAAATACCAGATGATAATCCGGATGAAGAAATAGGAACTAACCATGTCGTCGAAACAGTCTCTGATTGGACTCTAGCTTGTTGTTGACAATTTGTCGGGACAGATGGTATACCAGCGAACATCGTTGGAGTAGCGGCAGGAGGCTCTGCCGCTGCTGTGTCGGATGACACAGTCCTGGATGTCGACGGTTGTTCAGACATATTTAGTCTATCCAAAAGCTTTTCTAGCGATTCTACAAGAACTTTGTGATGAAGGTAGACTAACTTCGAAGATCAACGAGGGAAAGGTGATGATTATTCCGTTTAAAATAAATTTTAACGACGCTTGGACACAACTTGCTTTTTCAGTTTTAAAGAGTCGAGAAAAAGCTAAAGATGACTCTAGTCTCCTTCGATGTTTTAACGAGCCCAAAGTGACAAATGCTCGGATGGACTTTCTCCGTTATAGACTCTAAAAAAGGCTAAAAGGAACTGCTCTGGAGTTCTAGGCAGAGGGTGTGCCAAACTTTTCGCAAAACCGCAGAATACTTTTTAGGGTACGGGCGGTCGATCTTCCTGAATGCTGTGTTCAGTGCATTGCGATCAGTAGGGCGGCCGACACGGCTTCCTAAGGATAAAGGTTTTATGCCTATATGGGTCTCCCAATATATACGCGACAGTACGTGGGAGCACAATCCGTACTGGCGCTATCGTCCCTCAGGAGGAATCACCCACCTTCCACGAGATCGACAGTCACCAGGCTTAACGATGCCGGAACACGTCTCTAGCCTAGACCTCTATGTTGTGCGTTATGTTACAAAGCGTTGTTAAGTTCATTCAATTTATTTTAGGTTGATCTTTTTAAAGTTTGCCTTTCAAGGTTCACCACGAGATGTATGATACAAATTCCTAAATGCAGTCTAAAGATGATAAGCAAGCTTTTTATCTTTTCAACTTTGAAAATCCTAGCTACTAAGGGAAAAGAAAGACACCATCTTTTCTCAAAGAGCAATCAGCACACTCTAATGCACTTTTCCTAAATCCAACATGCAAACTTATCAAAATGCAAATGCACAATGCAGGTGTTTGTTTTCCGCTTTCTTAGTGTTGATGCCTACAAAAGAAAGTTTTTTGCACAACTTTGAATTTGCTTTTAAATGACAAATACAAACAAGTTTACTTTTTCGAAATCAGAAAGGGTAGAAGAGATTACAACACTTAACGATTTTCGAAATAAAACTTTTGTTTTGACACTTTAAAAGAGACAAACTCAAACCAATAAGCAAAAGCAAATGTATAATCAATCTGCAAACAACCAATGAACTCTCTCCTAAGATCACAATAAGAAGATCTGAATCAAGGGCTACAGGATGATTACTTCACTCATGCAAAGGAAGACTGTAAATGGAACCACAAACAGATAAAAACACTCACAATCTTTTTGTACAAAAGGAGGCGGAATCTAAGCAGAGAAAAGGAGTTATCAGACTGGTACCTATGCTGGTTACAGGCTGCAAAAATCAGAGATCAAAATAAGGCAAAACAGAGCAGAGAACCCCAGCTGCACAAGAGCAAACTGGTTCAGCGCAACCTCAACACAGGGGTTTTGACATTCAGCGCAGGTATCCTTCACGGGACCTGCGTTGAAATGCAGAATCCCTTCACTGGGTCTGCGATGAAGGAGAAACTCTCGTTTCCCACAGGTTCTGGGTCACATATTGCTATTTAATCAACTGTTTCAGGCCAAATAAAAACAACAAGCAAGGTACAACTAAAGGGATGCTTTGAGGGGGTACTAAGATCTATCACAAAGGATCATCAAATCATTTGTGAGTCCATTGTTTAGATCATAGACAAGTCCAGTGATTGGATCAAAGCAGCAACTGTCTACTTTGCATCCGGGAATAGGAGATGCAGTTCAATTGTTGCTGTCAAGTCTATGAAGTAAACAATGATAGAAACACAAATAAAATGACTAAACAAATCTCCCCAGTGGAGTCGCCAATTTGTTGTGGGGAAAAATGCCTATGCAGGACGATCCTATCCGCCTAAGGTGTGACAGTGCCTTAGCAACAAACAGAGACAGCTATTCTAGTATTTCTTCCTTTATGAATTGAGAATAAAGAGAGATAGATGGACTCACCGGTGTCTTCCATTTGTCCCTCGATCCGGTCTCTCTTCTCTTGGAGCATTCCCAGCTACTTGCCTTCTCGCTCGCCCAACTTCAAGAGGTTTCTGCAAGATTACAAGAAGAGAACACTACACAAGACATGGATTCATATTCATAACTAGTTCAGGATTAGAAATAAACTAAACATACTAATGCAATCATACATTAAGAAAACATCAGCATATAGGAGAAACCAAGATAGCTTTATTGATGAATAACAAGGTTCAGGAAGAGATACAACCCAGAGGGCTCCAATCCAGCATCTCCTTCCCAGAAAATGGAATTCCTATCTTCACCCCTTTCAAAGCATTAAGCACCCAATAGTTCCAGTCTCAAACCAACAACAATTCTTTGCAATAACAAAATTCCAGCCTCTAGATCTCATGGAGGAGAGATCCATATATAGATGTTTGGAGAGAGGATGAGTCAACTTGAGATGTGACTAGTGTCCTCTCTCTCTGTCAGTTCTTGAGTCCACTTGGAGGTTCTTGCTTCCACTTGGAGATTTGGAACCTCTTACTCATCACCAGTCGAATTCCCTGAGGCAAGTGTCATTTTGGAAGCTTCTTGGGTTTTGACACCTTGAGAAATGAGCCTGCCACTTGTCCACTCTCATTCAGCGCAGGTAGCCAGTGTTCCAGTTGACATTCAACGCAGGTAGCCAGTGTTGGCTTTGACATTCAGCCCAAACAGCTAGTGTAGCCACTGAAATGATCCTGATTTGACTTGTTTTGAGTAGTTTTTGGTGGAGAACTTCTGTGAATTGCTGTGGTTTGTTAGCCTTGTTCCTATAGGGGTAGGAACAACATGTTTAGGGACTTTGGATCCCTTAGATTATGGAAATTTCATGCTCAATGTTGTAAGGCACAAAATGTCTATAACAGTCAGTTACCAGTATTGATTTCAGATGAAGAAGGAGATTTGTCAGGACACTAGCTCTTCAATTTCCTTGTGATAGTCCAAGAAGTTACCCACTTTATAAATATGAGGAGGATGCGATGTTCTCAAGCTTGATCTAGCTAAAGCCTACAATAAGATTAGATAGGACATTCTTCATGAAATTCTACCTAAATTAGTTTCTCATCCCAATAGGTCAAATGGAAGTAACATTTCTTTTCTTTTTCGTCCTTTGTTCTTCTCATCAATGAGGGTCCCTCTAATTTCTTCAAGGCCTCTAGAGGACCTCGACAAGGTTTCCCTCTCTCCCTATTCCTTTTCATTATTCTCGTGGAACCACTTGGTAGAACTTTGGTTAAGGACACTTGGTAGACCCCATGAAAGATTCCACCCTAGTTAGTAAAGCTACTCTTATCTTTTGTTCTATTATGTTCTGGAAAAAGAAGGGAATCTATCTATCTAGAGACATTAAAGTTGGTGGCCAACCAAGTATGAGAACTCAAATCTGTTGGATTGTTCAGGACTATTTTTTGGGTTCTTTCCCCTCTGTGATAGATAGATTTTGGGTAGCAGAATTGCAGAGGGTATCCTGGAATTTCTAGGGAGCAGTACTGAGACACTTTGGTCTCCCTGAAGCAGAGTCCAACATCCTAAGGCCACCCACAGACATCCGCAAGCCACATGAGTTGCAGCTTGGCCGCAGGGCCAAAATCTGTTGCAGTGGAATCAACTCAGCCCCCCATGAAGCAAACTCGTCATCTCCCCTAAGGTAGTTCGGATGAGCATTGAAACCCTATTACGAGGGTTTTATGTCCTTGTTCTAAGGTTATTCGATCATTTTTTGAGTTATGATTGGGCAAATATTTCAGACAAGGTTGTTCATACCCCGAAGGCACATTAAAGGCACTTTATCAGTTTATGTGGAACTTCGCCACATTCCCTGAGCCAAATTATGTATTGCTGAGATTTTGTGAAAGCTTTCCTGAGGTTTCAGTGAATAAAGAATACATCTGCAAAGTGATCTTGAACTACAATTTCTCTTTCCATACATAATTACATAGATCAGTACAGGTTATGCAGGTTGTAGAAGAGTATAATTCGACTAGTAATTTAAAAAAAAATTGACAAGAAATGTTGTGAAATATTGGTGGAACAACCACTGGTTGTTGAACAAGTCAATTATGTGTATTGTTCCATCAATAGATCATATTACTGTTGACTGGAATATTTTGTGGTTGTAAAGCGATATCTGTTTTTGTGTAAAGATCTATTGAATTTCTGTTGAAAACCCTAGAATTAAAGCCATAGGAAGGAATAAAAATCACCCTAGGTCATTACAAAATTTACCACAAAAATAAAGAAATTATAATTTAAAGAATACGTCACATTTTATGTTTTATGGGAAGAAATAATGAACAAGATGATGAAATACTATTCTAGTGGCTTGTCAATTTTAAGTTGGGTGTAATAGGTTTAATTGGTAATCCAATTATAACTGCTATAAACTATCAAAGATGTCATAGGAAAACAACTCCAAATCCATTAACTTTCCAGTGCATTAATATTTGTCATTATTTTACATGCTCACCAATAATTAATATTCAAATTTATTTTATGCCTTGTTCCTATATTTTATTTTTTAGAAATTAAAATTTGACGGCTTCCTTAAATTTTTCCTTGACATCAGTTCTATCCCCAGAGATAACATCATAGAAAACTTGAATAAAAAAAGAAGATGATTCTCACAATTTGAACTCCAAACAAAAACATGCTAACATTACAGGTGGATTTTAGTTGACAGAAAATAAGGCTCTAACCCAAAGTGCTCCCTGTCATGAGCTGGGAATTGTAATTCCTATTGATTTCAAGAAAAACTGTAAATAAAATCCCTTAAGCATTTCTACAATATTCCACAAACATAGAAGCTATCGTTAATGAAAGAAAGAGAAGGCTCTAATCAGTTAGACAAGCCCTGAAAGACCTCATGTGCTGCATTCATCTCCCAAAGGAGACTTAAAAGCCTCATGTGTACCTTAGTGATTATGGGATTTGCTTGGCCCATGACCCCTTATTCACAATCTCCCAGCTTTTACAGTGCCTCAAATCCACTGTAAGGGACATATTTGAGAATAATTTACTGAATTTGACTACCAAATGGTAATTTACCTATAATGGTTTTAACTTTTACTTACCAATGAATGAAGGGTGGCCTTTACTGAGTAACTTCGAGCTAAATTTATAAATGACATTTATTTGTATTCTTTTATGAGAAATGTTTCTTCTGTCTTTACCATAGTCAGCTATTTATCTGTAATCAAAGGGCTATTATATAATGCTACATAGTTTACCTCTATACACAGCTACACTGGGTTTTGGGTTTCGTCAATATGGTGGTATGCTAGATCAGTCTAAGTTGTGCACTGCATATGACCCCCACCATAGTTCAAGTCTCAGCAATGGCACACACTTATGTTTGTGCTCATGCTTGTGGGTGTGCCACCACCCATATTAGCGGTCAGGACCAAGTGCATGTACTAGGTGTCTTTTGCGGAAAAGATACCCTCCACACACAACCTACTAGCCAAACAAATCCAACACGAATGTCATTGGTTGTAGTCTCTCCCAAGTAGGGCAAGGTGTAGTTGACATATCATGATAACGGGAATCCAATCAACAAAAAATGTGGGTTCACTAAAATAAGTGTAAGTTTTATCTAATTATTCAACATATTTTCCTTAATAGAGTGGAAAGTTAGAATGCTTGAAACAATTATGAACATGGAACAAAGTCTAGGCTATGTCACAAGGTTCACTAAACTTCAACCATAAAGTTTCAAATTTAGTGAATTCAACCAAATTCAAATGGCCAAGTGCATGTACTAGGTGTATTTTGTGGAAAAGATACCCTCCACACACATCCTACTAGCCAAACAAATCCAACTTGAATGTTAATGGTTGTAGTTTGTCCCAAGTAGGGAAAGGTGCAGTCAACATATCATGATAACAAGAAGCCAATCAACAAAAAATGTGGGTTCACTAAAATAAGTGTAAGTTTTTTCTTATTATTCAACAGATTTTCCTAACAGAGTAGCAAGTTAGAATGATTGAAATGATTATGAACATGGCACAAAGTCTAGGCTATGTCATAAGGTTCACTGGACTTCAACCATAAAGTTTAAAATTTAGTGAATTCAACCAAATTCAAAGCGCCAAGTGAATGCACTAGGTGTCTTTTGCGGAAAATATACCCTCCACACACAGCCTACTAGCCAAACAAATCCAACTTGAATGTCATTGGTTGTAGTCTCTCCCAAGTAGGGCAAGGTGCAGTCGACATATCATGATAACGGGAAGCCAATCAACAAAAAATGTGGGTTCACTAAAATAAGTGCAAGTTTTATCTAATTATTCTATAAATTTTCCTAACAGAGTGGCAAGTTAGAATGCTTGCAACGATTATGAACATGGCACAAAGTCTAGGCTATGTCACAAGGTTCACAAACTTCAACCATAAAGTTTAAAATTCAGTGAATTCAACCAGATTCAAAGGACCAAGTGCATGTACTAGGTGTCTTTTGCAGGAAAAGATACCCTCCACACACAGCCTACTAGAAAAACAAATCCAACTTGAATGTCATTGGTTGTAGTCTCTCCCAAGTAGGGAAAGGTGCAACTGACATACCATGATAACAGGAAGCCAATCAACAAAAAAAGTGGGTTCACTAAAATAAGTGTCAGTTTTATCTAATTATTCAATAGATTTTCCTAATAGGGTGGCAAGTTAGAATGCTTGCAATGATTATGAACAGGCACAAAGTCTAGGCTATGTCACAAGGTTCACTGAACTTCAACCATAAAGTTTAAAATTCAGTGAATTTAACCAAATTCAAAGGTTTGTCTTGAATTCATAGAGATTCATCCCTATATATGTGCATACAAAGGTCTACAAGGTACAGAGGTCTATTCACGATGAGCACAAAAATAATCAAAGATCATTATGGGCACAATTGCAAACAGTGTAAGACCTTAAATTCACATATATTGTATCATGTAAATGATATGGTACACATAAGAGATCTGCTAATGATTGGGTGAAGAACATCTTGGGCCTTATGTTTAGATATCCATCTCCACGGATTGTTTACGTTAATCAAGAAAAAGATAGAGAGAATGATAAGTCCCAAAGGTTTTATTCCTCTATACTTGTTAAGGTTGTGGATCAGCTGGACCAGGAAAAAATGGCATCAAACTTTTAGGACATTCTATCCTTGGTGAAGGGAAGCTGGGAAATCAAAACTCTACTATTATTTTTACTCGTAGTGAAGATCTACAAATAATTGACATGAATCAACAATATGCACATCTCTATGAGCAACAAGACAACATTGTCCTGAATTATATCAAATCAAGAGGCTACTAATGTCACCATTTGGTAGCAACTGCTAGCAAACCTACCTAAGGTACGATTTCACCATGCAAATCTAGATCGCTCATCTCATATCACAAGAGGAGGTGTAAGGAAAGAATCAAAGCTGACAAATTTGAGTGAAGATATTTTTGTTGTTCTTAATTCAACCCTATGCCAAGGGAATGTAATTAATCATGAATACATCCAAGATGGTAGAGGTTATGGTGTAGGACTTGATCAAACTTCTCTCCTTGAGGCAAAGTTAGGTAGTGGAAATGGTAAACAGACATTTAGTTGGTATATCTATAGTTTGGGACATCACTTTGAATTTTTCCAAATGAGTTCATGCTATTGTACCATTGTGGGAATTTACTTTAGTACTCTGGTAACTGTGCTTACAGTATATGTGTCCCTATATGGCCATTTATATTTAGTTCTCAAAGAACATGAAAAACCGGTAGGCAGACAAGAAAACATACTACGTGATATGGTTTTGAAAGCAACCCCTGCTAAACAGTCCCTTATACAGCTTGGAATGCTAATGGTTTTGCCTACAGAAATGGAGGTTTGCTTAAAACAACGATTCTGCAATGATTTTGTAGTCATGCAACCACAACTGGCTCCTGTATTCTTTACATTTTCTCTAGGGACAAAGACTCATTACTGTGGCAGTATGATTAATTTTCATGGGTCACAAGACAATACATTACTTGAAAGAGCAACAAGTTACAATGCTTCTATCTTTGTTGGTGTAGATATGCAATTCCTCATCTGAGAATGCACATCTCTATGAGCAGCAAGACAACATTGGCTCGAATTATATCAAATCAAGAGGCTAGTAATGTCACCATTTGGCAGTGGCTACTAGAAAACCCACCTAAGGTACAATTCCACCATAGTCATCTAGATCTCTTATCTCATATCACAAGAGGAGGTGTAAGCAAAGCATCAAAGGTGACCAATTTGAGTGAGGATATTTTTGTTGGTCTTAATCTAACCCTACACCAAGGAAATGTAATTAATCTTGAATACATCTTGGAATGTTAATGGATTTTTCTATGGAATTGGAGGTTTGCTTAAAACAAAGATTCTGCAATGATTTTGTAGTCATGCAGCCATAATTGGCTCCTGTATTCTTTACTTTCTCTATGGGGACAAAGACTCATTACTGTGGTAGTATGATTCATTTTCATGGGTCAAAAGAGAGTACATTACTTGAAAGAGCAACCTGCTACAGTGCTTCTATCTCTATTGGTGTATATATGCAATTCCTCATCCCTTATACAACTTGGAATGTTAATGGCTTTGCCTATGGAACTCGAGGTTTGCTTAAAACAGAGATTTTGCAATGATTTTGTAGTCATGTAGCCACAACTGGCTCCTGTATTCTTTACTTTCTCTCTGGGGACAAAGACTCATTACTGTGGTAGTATGATTCATTTTCATGGGTCACAAGAGAGTACATTACTTGAAAGAGGAACAAGCTACAATGCTTCTATCTCTGCTAGTGTAGATATGCAATTCCTCATCTAAGAATGCACATCTCTATGAGCAGCAAGACAACATTGGCTCGAATTATATCAAATCAAGAGGCTAGTAATGTCACCATTTGGCAGTAGTTGCTAGCAAACCCACCTAAGGTATGATTTCACAATGGGCATCTAGATCACTTATCTCATATCATCAAAGGAGGTGTAAGCAAACCATCCAAGGTGACCAATTTGAGTGAGGATATTTTTGCTAGTCTTAATCCAACCCTATGCCAAGGAAATGTAATTAATCATGAATACATCCAAGTTGGTATAGGTTGTGGTGTAGTACTTGATCAAACTTCTCTCCTTGAGGCAAATATATCAAGTGGAAATAGTAAACAGGCATTTAGTTGGTATATCTATAGCTTGGGACATTGCTTTGACTTTTTCCAAATGAGATCATGCTATTGTACCACTGTGGGAATTTACATTAGTACTCTGGTAACTATGCTTACAGTATATGTGTCCCTATATGGCCATTTATATTTGGTTCTCAATGGAAATGAAAAACAAGTTGGTAGACAAGAAAACATACTACATGATATGGTTCTGAAAGCAGCCCCTGCTACACAGTCCCTTATACAACTTGGAATGTTAATGTTTTTGCCTATGGAACTCTAGGTTTTCTTAAAACAGAGATTCTACAATGATTTTGTAGTCATGGAGCCACAACTGGATCATGTATTCTTTACTTTCTCTCTGGGGACAAAGACTCATTACTGTGGTAGTATGATTCATTTTCATGGGTCACAAGAGTACATTACTTGAAAGAGTAACAAGCTATAGTGCTTCTATCTCTACTGGTGTAGATATATGATTCTTCATCCGAGAATGCACATCTCTATGAGTAGCAAGACAACGCTGGCTTGAATTATATCAAATCAAGAGGCTAGGAATGTCACCATTTGGAAATGGTTGATAGAAAACCCACCTAAGGTACGATTTCACCATGGGAATCTAGGTCGCCTATCTCCTATCACAATAGGAGGTGTAAGCAAAGCATCAACGGTGACCAATTTGAGTGAGGATATTTTTTTCTGGTCATAATCCAACCCTACACCAAGGAAATGTAATTAATCATGAATATAGCTTGGAATGTTAATGGCTTTGCCTATGGAACTCAAGGTTTTCTTAAAAAAAAAATTCTACAATGATTTTGTAGTCATGCAACCACAATTCACTCCTGTATTCTTTACTTTCTCTATGGGGACAGAGACTCATGACTGTGGCAATATGATCCATTTTCATGGGTCACAAGAGAGTACATTACTTGAAAGAGGAACAAGCTACAGTGCTTTTATCTCTGTTGGTGTAGACATGCAATTCCTCATCCCTTATACAGCTTGGAATGTTAATGGCTTTGCCTATGGAAATGGAGGTTTGCCTAAAGCATAGATTTTGCAATGATTTTGTAGTCATGCTACCACAACTGGCTCCTGTATTCTTTACTTTCTCTTCGGGGACAAAGACTCATTACTGTGGTAGTATGATTCATTTTCATGGGTCACAAGAGAGTACATTACTTGAAAGAGGAACACGCTATAGTGCTTCTATCTCTGCTGGTGTAGATATGCAATTCCTCATCTAAGAATGCACATCTCTATGAGCAGTAAGACAACATTGGCTCGAATTATATCAAATCAAGAGGTGAGATGTCACCATTTGGAAGTAGCTGCTAGCAAACCCACCTAAAGTACGGTTTCACAATGGGCATCTGGATCACTTATCTCATATCACAAGAGGAGTTGTAAGCAAACCATCCAAGGTGACCAATTTGAGTGAGGATATTTTTGTTGGTCTTAATCCAACCCTATGCCAAGGAAATGTAATTAATCATCAATACATCCAAGTTGGTAGAGTTTGTGGTGTAGGACTTGATCAAACTTCTCTCCTTGAGGAAAATATATCCAGTGGAAATAGTAAACAAGCATTTAGTTGGTATATCTATAGCTTGGGACATTGCTTTGACTTTTTCCAAATGAGATCATGCTACTGTAATACTAAGGGAATTTACTTTAGTACTATGGTAACTGTGCTTACAGTATATGTGTCCCTATATAGCCATTTATATTTAGTTCTCAATGGACATGAAAAACAAGTAGGAAGACAAGCAAACATACTACATGACATGGTTCTGAAAGCAGCCCCTGCTACATAATCCATTATACAACTTGGAATGTTAATGGCTTTGCCTATGGAACTCTAGGTTTTCTTCAAACAAAGATTCTACAATGATTTTGTAGTCATGTAGCCACAACTGGATCATGTATTCTTTACTATCTCTCTGGGGACAAAGGCTCATTACTGTGGTAGTATGATTCATTTTCATGGGTCACAAGAGTACATTGCTTGAAAGAGCAACAAGCTATAGTGCTTCTATCTTTGCTGGTGTAGATATGCGATTCCTCATCTAGGAATGCACATCTCTATGAGTAGCAAGACAACATTGGCTCAAATTGTATCAAATAAAGAGGCTAGGAATGTCACCATTTGGTAGCGGTTGATAGCAAACCCACCTAAGGTACGATTTCACCATGGGCATCTGGATCTCCTATCTCATATCACAAGAGGAGGTGTAAGAAAAGCATCAAAGTTGACCAATTTGAGTGAGGATATTTTTGCTGGTCTTAATCCAACCCTACACCAAGGAAATTTAATTAATCATGAATATAGCTTGGAATGTTCATGGCTTTGCCTATGGAACTCAAGGTTTTCTTAAAAAAAAGATTCTGCAATGATTTTGTAGTCATGCAGCCACAACTGGCTCCTGTATTCTTTACTTTCTCTCTGGGGACAAAGACCCATTACTATGGCAGTATGATTCATTTTCATGGGTCACAAGAGAGTACATTACTTGAAATAGGAACAAGCTACTGTGCTTCTACCTCTGCTGGTGTAGACATGAAATTCCTCATCCCTTATACAACTTGGAATGTTAATGGCTTTGCCTATGGAACTGGAGGTTTTCTTAAAACAGAGATTCTGCAATGATTTTGTAGTCATGCAGCCACAACTGGCTCCTGTATTCTTTACTTTCTCTCTGGGGACAAAGGCCCATTACTATGGCAGTATGATTCATTTTCATGGGTCATAAGAGAGTACATTACTTGAAAGAGTGACAAGCTACAATGATTCTATCTCTGCCGATGTAGATATGAAATTCCTCATCTGAGAATGCACATCTCTATAAGCAACAAGACAACATTGGCTCAAATTATATCAAATAAAGAGGCTAGTAATGTCATCATTTGGCAGCGGCTGCTAGAAAACCCACCTAAGGTACGATTTCACCATGGGCATCTGGATCACTTATCTCATATCACAAGAGGAGGTGTAAGCAAAGCATCAAAGGTGACCAATTTGAGTGAGGATATTTTTGCTGGTCTTAATCCAACCCTACACCTAGGAAATGTAATTAATCATGAATACATCCAAGTTGGTAGAGGTTGTGGTGTAGGACTTGATCAAACTTCTCTCCTTGAAGCAAAGATAGGTAGTGGAAATGGTAAACAAACATTTAGGTGGTATATCTATAACTTGGGACATCGCTTTGAATTTTTCCAAATGAGATCATGCTATTGTACCACTGTGGGAATGTACTTTATGTAGGTTTTAACCCTGCATAGAAATTACCTGCATACAAATTCTAAAACATATAAAATAAACAATGCGAGAGCATAACACATAAAACACATATACACAAATATTTTCCCCTGGATCCCAAAACCGGGACTACCAACTTGATTTTTCATTATGTTCCTTTTAATGTTATAATACATCTTTATACATGCTGAAGCATCCAATAGCATGGACCGAAAGCCATCGCGTCCAAAACCATGGACCGAAAACCATCGCGTCCAAAACCATGTGCGAAAATCATGCACAAAACCATAGGTAGGTTCGCCCAACCTAACATAGGGTCCAAAACCAAAATTTTCCGAGGCTCTATCCCAGACCCCATAGAGTGGGGTTACCTGTACCCCTCAAACCCCCTGTGACTCCCCCCGCTACGCAATCGGCGCAACAAAGGGGGGGCTCTGCCTCCCTTCTAACCCTTCGGTTAACCACGTGGGCTAGTCGTGGAAAGAATATAACACAACCCAACATTCTCCCACTTGTTGTTTTCTTTCCATAGGGGTCCACAAGAGAGCTTAGTCATTTATCCGGCCCTGCAACACCCATTGTTTCTCTACACCAAGAGAACTTCTCAGAGCTCATAGATTTTGTCAATGCATCTGCAGTATTCTTCAAAGTGTCCACCTTTACCAGCAACACCTTTTTGTCTTCTATCATATCCCTCACAAAGTGATACTGAACATCAATGTGCTTTGTCTTTGAATGATATGAAGGGTTCTTCGCCAAGAAAATTGCACTTTGGCCGTCACAGTCTATCCTTATAGCTCCTTGTACTAACCCCATATTTGAACACATTCTATGCAACCAAACTGCTTCCTTGCTTGCATGAGTGGCTGCCATGTATTCTGCCTATGTAGTTGATAGTGCCACTATAGATTTTTTCTTACTCATCTAACTGACTGCACCTTCAAATAGATTAAACACATAACCACTTGTAGATCTTCTCTAATCCAGATCTCCAGCTCATTCTGCATCAGCAAAGCCATGAATATCCAACACTCTGTCGAACCCTGGTCTTCCTTGGTAGCACAAACCATAATCACTAGTGCCACGCAAATACCTGAAAACTCGCTTCACTACTGTCTAGTGCTCCTTCCTTGGTTTTGACATAAACTTGCTCAATACTTCCACTGCATGTGCAGTGTCTGGTCTAGTACAGACGATCACATACATCAAGCTACTAACTGAACTTGCATATGGAACACGTGACATGTCCTCTTCCTCTTCTTGTGTCTTGGGACATTGTTCAGTAGATAAATTTACACCTGTTGAATTGAGGTTTCTGTGATTCATATTAAGTTTAAGAGAAATTCTTCAGCGTAAATCACAAGATAAATCATTTGTCGACACGTTTCGAACCAACTAGTGTGGTTCACCGTTAGGACAAGATGAAGAAACAGATCTAGCTTAGCATGTTAAATAGTCTGAGCAGAGCCTCCAATGGCTAATTTTGAATTTAGGACCAGAGTCATAAAAATTATTATAATTTAATGGAAAATAGTTATATTAGGTGACCAATAAAAAATATATAAATATATAAAATAATTTAAATGGTGTTAATGGTTAGTTAAAAAGGTATTGTTTGATAATTAAAATTATAAGTTATTTAGTATTTAAATGGGAATTAGTTATATAAAGGACCTTTTCTTATAATATATGTATAAATTATATGTGTGTGTGTGTGTATATATATATATATATATATATATATATAACGAGGAAATACTATCAAGTTAACTTAAAAAAAATTAAAAAAAATTAATAATAATAATAATAATAATAGCCCCAAGAGTTAGCTCAATCGGTCAAATCAAGTGCCTCGCCAATGGGAGGTCACAGGGTCGAATCCCGAAAGCTCTTGGGGTTAGGTCAGTAAATAGGCCGAGGGGTGTTGATGCCCTTCGGGTGGCATCCACTCAGTGTTTAAAACCCTGGACGTAGCGGCTACCCACTGACCCGAGTATCCGTGGACCAGTAAGTAAAAAAAAAATAGTAATAATAATAATAATAATAATAATAAATAAATAAATAAATCAAGCGAGCGACACATTCTAAAAAGAATAAGAATAAGAACAGGATCAAAAGAAAACTACAGAGCCAAAAGGAGAAACCCTAGGAGGAAGGAAAAGACAAGGCTCCAAGGAAAAAGATTCGTGAAATTAAGGAAAACATTGAAAGCCAGAAAAAGCAAGACTAGGAAGAAAGGGTAGGGATCCAACAGCTACTGATCTTCCAGCCGTCATCTTTATTGAGATTGCTCGGCCTTCTTTCAATTTCAATAGCTTCCCTGAATTTACGGTGATGGAACTGCGCAACCTTGGCAATGACCTTGGCCTCGTCAATACACACTTGATGCTTGGTCTTTTCTGCATGCTCTGCTAACGCTAAAGACTTGGTTCTCCCATGTCTTAGGTCAGTTGCATGTTCATTGATCCTTTGATGGATGGAGCACCCTGTTTCCCCGATATAGGGGGTCCCACAAGAATAAGGGATCAAGTAGACACCCTTCATATCTTTAGGGTCAATGGGATCTTTCACCGATCGGAGGGATTTGTGAATAGTGTTGAGGGGTCTGAAGGTTGAGGGAATATTATACTTCTTAAGAATCCAAGCAATCTTTTCTGTGGTTCCCTGGACATAGGGAAGATGTACACCTAGATGGCGCTCTATGGGTTCTTTTTTGATTAACGAGTTTTTCGAGGCTTTAAGGAAAGCCTTCTAACCTAAGTGCCTACTATAGCCATTCTCCACAAAGACATTAAGGAGATGGGATTTCTCCTTATCGAAGCTCTCCCTATCAAAAATCCTCAGGGCACGAGTAGCGACGGTGTTAAGAACACCCAACTTTTGAGTAGGGAAATAATGGGAATCAGCATGAAGATACTGCTCAGTATGTGTTTTCTTCTGGAATACTAAGTGGGAGAGAGAACCGTCCTTATTCTTTGATATAAGAACATCTAAGAAAGGGAGGCAACCATTGACCTCTTTTTCCATAATGAACTTAATGGTAGAGGAAACAGGGCGCTCCATCCATCAAAGGATCAACGAACTATATCGGGGAAACAGGGTGCTCCATCCATCAAAGGATTAATGAACATGCAGCTGATCTAAGACATGGGAGAACCAAGTCTTCAGCATTAGCAGAGCATGCAGAAAAGACCAAGCATCAGGTGTGTATTGAGGAGGCCAAGGTTATTGCCAAGGTTGCACAGTTCCATCACCGTAAATTCAGGGAAGCTATTGAAATTGAAAGAAGGCCGAGCAATCTCAATAGAGATGATGGCTGGAAGATCAGTAGTTGCTGGATCCCTGCCCTTTCTTCCTAGTCTTGCTTTTTTTGGCTTTCAATGTTTTCCTTAATTTCGCAGATCTTTTTCCTTGGAGCCTTGTCTTTTCCTTCCTCCTAGGGTTTCTCCTTTTGGCTCTATAGTTTTCTTTTGATCCTGTTCTTATTCTTCTTCTTTTTAGAATGTGTCGCTCGCTTGATTTATTTATTATTATTATTATTAATTTTTTTTTTTAAGTTAACTTGATAGTATTTCCTCGTTATTTATTATATATATATATTATTTTTTATTTATTTATTTTTTCCTTTATTTTATTATTTATTTATTTATTTATTTTTTAAGTTAACTTGATTTTCTTGTTCCAATATTTTTATTAATTCTAACTAACTTGTATGTATATTACTTTATATTTATATATATGTATATACACATATAATTTATACATATATTATAAGAAAAGGTCCTTTATATAACTAATTCCCATTTAAATACTAAATAACTTACAATTTTAATTATCAAACAATACCTTTTTAACTAACCATTAACACCATTTAAATTACTTTATATTTATATATTTTTTATTGTTCACCTAATATAACTAATTTCCGAACTGATTCATGATATGACTTTAGCATCAAGGAAAGGAAGAGGTGCCTTTGAGCTCTTGAAGATGAACCCTACAGCTGCCGTCGCCTCAGCGCCCTCGGCCTCCGTTTGGCATTGGCTCTCTGCCGTTGAAGGGGAAGATCCAATCTAGATCAGAAGGCCGGAGCATTCCTCATCACTTGAGAAGCAAGCATTGAGCAGAGATCTGGAGTCGGAGCCGAACCCTAACTGCGAAGCTGCCGCTGCCGTCGCCTCCTTATCCTCGGCCGCCACTTGGCCTCTGCGCGGACTTGCTGCTTAAAGGAAGGCTCGATTCAGGATCTATCGGAGACGAGAACCCGAGTTGAAGATTCAAGTAGAGGTTGAACCGAAGGAAGAGGCGAACTTCCATGCGCTGAGCACAGGCGCGCAAAGCCATGGCAGCTCTGGCTCCTCCACTGATCAGGGGCCTCTCTACAGATCGGACGCCTTTCCCTTTGCAGCGGATCCGAGTTGGAGCAAAAGATACCTTAGGCAGAATATTTCTTCTCTCCTGCTACCCCCTATGCGTCAAGAGATGGGAGACTCAAAATATTCTGGCCCCGTGCTGCTCCAGAAATCTTTTGAAAATTCCTCTGCCCCCTTTCAGGTTCAAATCGCACAGATCTTTCGCAAGAGCATTCTGCAATGGGTAAACCCTACAGATCTGGTGCAGAACCTCAAAGCAAAGCTGGAGCACAGACTTGGGATCCCCTCAGCCCTACAGAGACTTATTTTCCAAGGTAAACAGCTCGATGATCCTCTTCCTCTCTCTTTTTACAGCATAAAAAACAACAGCTCTTTAGTGTTTTCCTTTCGCTTGAGAGGTGGAGCTGCTGGTCAATCCTCTTCTGCTCCTCCATACTCCTACAAAGCTGCAGTCCGCTCTGAGATACCCGCATCCCCTGAACCTCCCAAACCCAAGCCTTTTTTGGTTGACAAATTGGAGGAGGTTCCCTCTGTTGAGATCTCCTACTCTGACCTTGCAGATGACACCCAAAAATTCGCTGAAAGGGCCATCATCTGCAGATTCAATGGGCTCTGGCCACGCTCAAAGGATCTTTATGACTGGATCAATGACAACTGGACTCACCGTTGCAAGGTTTATTTCTGTGCAAAGGGATATTTCATAGTGCTGTTCGATAATCCTGAGCACTACGAAAAGGCCTTAGAAGAAGGCCCTTGGTTCATGGGTTCAACAGGCCTCTTCTTAACGCCATGGTTCCCAGACTTTGACCCAGCTTCTGCAGTCATCACTAAAGCCCCTGTCTGGACCAGACTTCCAAATCTCCCAATACACCTATGGCGCATATAAGTATATAGGCAAATTGGCAACACCTTGGGCTGCTTTTTAATGGGAAATTACGAGAGGGAACAGCAAGGTCTCTATACATATGCTAGAATATGTGTGGAGCTTGATCTAAGCAAGGGACTGCCAGAGCAAATCAATCTCAAGATCAATGACACTGTTTGGACCCAGATTCTAGATTACGAAAACACTGCCTTCCGATGCCGCCATTGTCACCTAACAGGGCACCTGCAGAACTCCTGCCCATCGCTGACAGCAAGAACGAAAAAGGGCATCTTCGCAAAAACCAAACCCAAGCGTTGGGCTCCCTGTCCTCCGCCGCCAGTAGGGAGCTCTAACTCCCCAAGTTCGGAGGACGAGGAAAGCGATTCAAAACCGGACCAGGCGCCTCAGCTGATGGATCCGCCCACGGATACTAAGGGGCACACCCATGTTACAGCAATCTCCCAGAAACGCGCCCATGAGACTTCCTCCTCTGAATCAGAAAAGGAGTTCCCGCAGATAGAGAATTCCAATCTTCAAGTTGTTTTAGCTCATTCTCCCCATGATGGCTGGACAAAAGTCAACAAAAAGAAAGGGAAAAAACACTGTGTTGTAGTTTCTGCCCCTGTGGGGTAAAATTCAGTTAGTCAGTCTTTTCTCTCAAGTTATTTGATGTAGCTCTGCGATTGAATCTTTCCTCCGGGACCGAGGTTGATGGATGCATCATTTCTGGTCTGCCGGTCTCTTGCTTCTCTTGATTGTACTATATTTTACTTAATAGAATTAGTCTTTATCGAGAAAAAAAAAATATAACTAATTTCCATTAAATTATAATAATTTTTATGACTCTAGTCCTAAAGTCAAAATTAGCCGTTGGAGGCTCTGCTCAAACTATTTAACATGCTAAGCTGGATCTGTTTCTTCAACTTGTCCTGATGATGAACCACACTAGTTGGTTCGAAACGCATCGACAAATGATTTATCTTGTGATTTACTCCGAAGAATTTCTCTTAAACTTTACACCTACAGGAATAGGAACCTTCACCGGTTTACTATCCTACATATTAAACCTCTGCAATATTGTCTCGACATACTTCCTCTGGTTTAACCAGAGCTTCCTCTTTGTTCGATCTCTTTTAATTTCTAGGCCCAAAATATAGTTTGTAGCACCAAGATATTTCATGTCAAATTTGGAGGACAAATGGGTCTTCAAATACTGGATAATTTCTTTGTCATTTCCAACCAGCAACATATCATCCACATATAAGACCAGATAAATAACATGGTCACCAATTAATTTAAAATACACACAGTAATCTGCTTTGCTTCTGGCAAAGCTAAGTCCCTGTATAAATGTATCAAATTTCTGATACCACATCCTTGGTGACTATTTTAACCCATACAGAGACTTTTTTAACTTGCATACTAGTTCTTTCTTACCCTTCACTGCAAAGCCTTCAGGTTGCTTCAGGTAGATCTCCTCTTCCAGATCCCTGTGAAGAAATGTTGTCTTCACATCCATACGTTCTACCTCAAAATCAAAAGAAGCAACAACAGATAAAAGTAATATAATAGAAGTTACCTTGGCAATAGGAGAAAAGATATCATCAAAATCAATTCCCGACACCTGGGAATATCCTTTTTCTACCAACAGAGCTTTGTATTTCTCCACCTTTCCTTTTTTTATTTGTCTTCTTCTTGAACAACCATTTGCTGCCAATGGATTTCCTTCCAGCCAGCAACTCCACCATATCCCAAGCCTCATTTTTGTGCAAAGATGCCATTTCATCAACCATGGCCTCTTTCCAGAGCTTTCCATCCTCTAAATCTATTGCTTCTTGCACAGTTATGGGATCATCATTAGTAACATATAAAGAAAAATTTGAATAGGAAGTAGATGGACTATACCTTTTTTGTTGCCTTCTTTCTCGAACTGATCTTTTCACACCCGAAGTTTGTGGCTCTTCATCTTTTGATTCCTCCTCTGCTATAGAGTCTGATTCTTCCTCCTTTAGATCAAAGTCTATCTTCTCAGGTTCCTTTGGTTGGACTTCATGTTTAATAACATCTTTCACCTCTCTGAACACCACATCTCGGCTATACACAACCTTCCTTGTTACTGGGTTCCAAAGCTTATAACCCTTTAAACCATCCTTATACCCAATAAAGATGCACTTTTCATATTTACTATCCAACTTGGTTCGTTTCTCCTTTGGAACATGTGTGGATGCATCACATCAAAATACCCTCAGATGTGAAAGAGAGGGTTTCTTACCAGTCCATAACTCTTGTGGAGTCTTATCCTCCAACGCTGATGAAGGTGATCTGTTGACCAGGTAACATGCTGTCTCCACTTCCTCTGCCCAGAATTCTTGTCCTAACCCGACACCACTGAGCATGCTTCTTGCTCCTTCCATCAACATCTTGTTCATTCTTTCTGTAAGTCCATTTTGATGAGGTGTATATGGAGAAGTCTTCTGCCGTGCTATACCACACTTCTTACAGAATTCTTCACATTTCTTATTACAAAACTCTCCACCGATATCTGTCCTCAACACCTTTATCTTCTTCTCTGTCTGGTTTTCCACCAGAGCCTTAAATTCTTTAAACCTATCAAAGACTTCAGATTTCTTCTTAAGGAAATATATCCATGTATTCCTTGAGAAATCATCTATAGATGATACATAGTACACAGACTTACCTAGTGATGGAACTTTCACAGGTCCAGACACATCATTATTCACAAGCTCTAATATCTGTTTTTCCCTCTTACTACTAGAGGGGAAACTCACCCGATTCTGCTTCCCATATACACAATTTTCATAGGAATCAAAATCTAGAGAGCTGTTACTCATACCTTCTATCATACCTTTACCATGAAGTATTCAAAGGCCCTTCTCCCCAATATGTCCAAGCATTTGATGCCACAACATGGTATTCTTTCCAGAGACCATTAGCTTTTCTGCTCCACTTTCAGGAACCACAAAACTGTTGCACCCATCAACAACAGTGCTACGTTGTAGCTTGTACAAAGTTCCAATCCAAACTCCCTGCATCAATACCAGATCTCCCCGAACCATCTTGCAGGTATCCTTCTCAAACACTATTTTTTACACCTACATCATCCAACTTGCTTACAGAAATCAGATTTCTGGCCAATGTAGGAATATGTATAACACCTGGAAGTGTTCTAAGCCTTCCACCTTGCAACTTCAACGTTAATTTTCCACGACCAATGATTATAGCCTTCCTATCGTCCCTTAAGAAGACATAACCACCATCGTATTTCTCATACTCGCAGAACCAATCTCTATGGGGAGTGAAGTGAAAAGATGCACCTGAGTCAATCAACCATGCCTCATGATCTACATGTGTACTTGAAGAAGCCAAGTATAGATCCCCACCTTCATCTGAGGTGGTTTTCACCTCTGTAGAAGGAGCATAATCAAATCCCTTTCCTTTGTCAGGAGCTTTACATTTACAGTACCTTTTGTAGTGCCCTTCCTTTTCGGATTTCCAGCACACCACCTTTACAGGTTTTCCTAGAGATTTAGATCTCACTCTAGATTTATATCTCCCACTCGATGACTTATTTTTGTTTCTATTCTAGGATCGTCCTTGTACATACAAGGCATCATCATTCTGGCTCTTCATATTTTTCCGACTTATCTCCTCCGTCAGCAAGGATGAGACTATTTCATCAAATTGAAAGGCAGTTGCATTGCTACCTATTGCAATAACCGGACTATCCCACGAATCTAGTAGAGAACACAACAAACTGATGCACTTATCTTCATCTGAAATTCTAATATCAATAGATGCTAACTGCGTTACCATAGTATTAAATTTTTCCATATCCTCTGTCACTGAGTCTCCATCTTTCATCCTTAGGTTATACAGCTTTTTCCGCAGGAATAGTTTATTCACCAGAGACTTACATTGGTAGAAAGTCCCTAACTTGTCCCACAAAGCCTTTGTCGTAGCTTCCCTTGATACATTCAGCAATACTGAATCTGAGACACACAATAGTATTGTGCTCTTTGCCTTCCAATCCAACTTCTTCCATTCTTCATCGGACACTCCCATTGGTTTAGTACCCGGATCCATCACGATCCACTAATCTTTATCCACCAACAGATCCTCCATCTTGAGTTTCCACAACTCGAAACTCTGACCATTAAATTTCTTGATCTCTATCTTTCCACTGCTTGCCATCTTCTTTCATTACCAGAATCGATCTTGCAAATCTCCCATTGAACAGGGTCTACCACAGGCTCGAGCGAAACCCCTCAGCAACAAATGCGTCCCCTTGAAGCCAAAACAACTCTGATACCAATTGTAGGTTTTAACCCTATACAGAAATTACCTGCATATGAATTCTAAAACATAGAAAATAAACAATGTGAGAGGATAACACATAAAACACATATAAATAAAGATTTTCCCCTGGATCCCAAAACCGGGACTACCATCTTGATTTTTCATTATGTTCCTTTTTATGTTATAATACATCTTTATACATGGCGAAGAATCCAATACCATGGATCAAAAACCATCGCGTCCAAAACCATGGACTGAAAACCATTGTGTCCAAAACCATGTGTCAAAATCATGCACACAACCATAGGTAGGTCCACCCAACCTAACATAGGGTCCAAAACCAAAATTTTGACCCCATAGAGTGGGGTTATCCACACCCCTCAAACTCCCTATGACTCCCCCACTATACAATCAGCGCAACAAAGTGGGGGCTCTGCCCCCCTTCTAACCCCTTGGTTAACTACATGGGCTAGTCGTGGAAAGAATATAACACAACCTAACACTTTAGTACTCTGGTAATTGTGCTTATAGTATGCGTGTCCCTATATGGCCATTTATATTTGGTTCTCAATGGACATGAAAAACAAGTAGGCAGACAAGCAAACATACTACATAATATGATTCTGAAAGCAACCCCTACTACACAGTCCCTTATACAACTTGGAATGTTAATGGCTTTGCCTATGGAATTGGAGGTCGAGTTCACTCAGAGAAAGGGCGAGATATCAGTCCAGTGTGGAGGTTGTGTTCTATTTGGTGTGGGGCTATGATTTAATGCATAATAGTGAACCAAAATACTTGTTAATACCCCTACTATGTGAGTTACATCAAAGGGACACATTTCCCTTCTATCTATTGCGTTTGTTGCCTATTTTTTGAAGAAGGGTTTGGGCATACAAACTGAGCACTATTTTTTTAATGTTACTTGTCCCATTGACTGAATATATTGAAGAGAAGTGGTTGTGCTTGATTGCTAGTTGCAGCACGCATTTTGGACAAGTTTAACCTCCATTGGCCTCTCTTTTGTCTTTGTGCATGGGTGTGAAGACAAATTTAATATCATTGAGTTTATTGTAGTTGTTAGCATGTTCATGAGCCAAGTTCTTCATTTTTTTTCCGCTGAGTAAATCCACCCTTGTTGACCATGGATTTTCTCCTTAAGATTGGGTGGGTCCTGTGCATTGTGACAGCATTTTGGGTTGCAGATAATGAGTTTGAGAGGTGCATGTAGAAGGGACATTATTATCAGATCATGGACAGTGTTTAGTGAAGCCTAGGCATCAAGTTTTTGGGGTTATATAGCTGCTGATAAGTGGGGATGAGTTGTTTATGGAAGCACCGAGCACGTGGCCATTTGGGAAGCTATGCTATCAATGTATTAAGGTTGGATCAACGTTCTTGTATGACTGATATTTCACTGATATATTATGAAAATTAGGTCGAGTTTCTTTGTTGTGTTCTCATCATGTATTTTCCCTTATAGAAAATTAATATGGTGGCTGTGTACCCTTCAATTTGCTTTAATATCAGTCATACAATTTCATTTAATATCAATCATAATAGTGTTTTATGTTACTTGTCTAAGTCTTACATACTATTCTATTCACTGGAATGAAGTTTGGTTCATGTTTATGTAACTGCAAATTGATTGCAAGCTAGAAAGGAAACCTACATCATTTTAATCACTAAGTGTTGAAAAAATAGTTCACTAAAAGATTCATTGAAACTGAGTAAAAACTCAGAAATTTTAAATGCAAATTGGGAAAATTTTAGCTGGGAACATTACAACTTTCCTATCTCAATCAGGGGCATAGTGCTGAAATACATCCTTCACCCACCCTAATAGTTCTGATTTCCTCTTACAGGCCCTACACCTGAAAATCATTTCATAGGGCCCTGTACCATGCTTCCATATCCAGAACAGTCAGTAAGTCAACATATAACATCTTGATTGTGGTATTCTCTTGGGTATTTGTTTGGTTCTAATGTGCCACCACCCATAAAGCCTGCTAAGAAAACAGAGCCCACCCCACAGGTGGTGGTGGCTCCCAATGTGGGTCAGCCTCCTCCTCCTATTGTTACACAGCCTGAAGGACATGCAAGTAGAAAAATGAACAAGTATCAGAGGGTTGATGGGCAGAACAATGGCAATTTCGTTACTGATCAACACTCTACAAAGGTGCACCATTGTGGAGTCAAGCCACCATAACTTTAGCTAACCAATTATCATAAATCACCAATGGGAGGCCAAAAATCAGCTTGATTATTTGGAGATCAAAGTCTCGGGGTCGCCAACAACATAGCCATACCTCGTGTAGGTAGAAAGACAACGCTGAGAGGCCATACATCCATTGCAAAGAAACTTACAGGCCATGGGCCATAAATCCATCGCAAGTATTCGCTAAGAAGCACAAAGTGGAGGGCCATACACTTGTTGTGCAAGGTGGGAGATCGTGAAGTTAGGAACTAGTATCCATACATTATGCAAGCAACCAGGGACTTTCAAGGCAGAGAGGAAATTCAATTATTGACAGACCCTCTACAAAGGTGCATTCTGCACCAAGAGGTGGATCTTCACTTGGGTGCCTCTTTGGAGGTGATAAATGAACACCCAAGTGGAGAAACGAAGGACCTAGATGTAGATCTGGATCTCACTAGGCCCTCGTAGGTATGCTGATCCAAAAGCTTCATATGATGCAAAGGAAAGCGAGGTCCTTAGGCTAGGAGTCATAGATTGTTGCCGAGGTGGAGGGGTTTGCAGTTTTTGTTGTTGAAAGTATGCTCTAGAGGAGGTTTCATAAAATCAACGACCCCAAAAATAGAAAACATGAAGAAAATGAAAGAAATGAAAAACCTACCTCATAGTAAAGCATTATGCACATGCAAAATCGGAAGGTAATGGATGATTTCGAATGAAGGCACCAGAATTCAACATGCAGAATCAGAAGGTAATGGCTGATTTCAAATGATTTCAAATGAAGGTATTAGAATTCAACCCTGTACCTTTCGCACCATCTCGAAATAGAAAATAATGATATTGACCGGCTCGCCCCGAGTTACACTAATTCGACAAAGAAGTGCAAAGTTGTAAGAGTTTGCAAGATGTGTTTTGAGGAGAAAATTAGAACCATATTAGAGTAGTGCATTGGGTTCTTGCATGGGTTAGTACCTCACCAGCCAACCATTAAAGACCAATTTGCTGGAGAATGCACCAGCTTTTATCTTCACTTGAAAAGAAAATGACAACTTCCGCTATCATTTCGTCGGGTCCTCTCCTCATTGCTTGACTCGGCCAAGAAAGTGATGTTCAACCAAATGAATGGCAGAATCAGGGAACGAGGGGCACATAAATGCCTCGGCATGCTCTCTCAACTTACTTTACTCCACTTCAGGTTTATTTGAGCCACGAGAAATCTTGTAATGCGGTACCATTGCAAACATGAATCGAACCTGCACCAAGTGCCTAGATAACGTGATTCCATGCTGCTGTCCTCCTCTTTGGTGCGCTAATACAATCCTTTCAACCAACCTCCCTTTTAGAAAAGAAATTATCACGCATCTCTTGAATTTGGGAACAACATAGCACGGGATTTGGAAAAACCGATAGTGAAGTTCTTTAGGTTTGGGTGGGATAATGCGGGCCATCACTATTGTTAAGGGGTAAATATACTCTATAAGTTATATAAGTTAATGATTACAATGTTTACTTATATAAAGCGTTTATGAGAATGATTAATAAAAAAATTTGGAAATTGGAAGAGAAAGATAAGAAAGCAAAGGCACTGAGGTTTGTTTGTTGTAAATCAATTAAAAAGAAGGAAAATGTCTCCAAATAGTTGGATTTTTCAAAGTTTTTTTTTTCAATAGGACTAAATTTTAGTTGGAGCTCGGGAGTTGGCCTCAAAAACATTGGTTTGGTACTCTAGAAATTAAGACCTGATATATACAAGCTAGTCCATTAGATAAATTCTTTTTGGACAAAGGTTGCAAAGGCTAAGGTGCAAATCTCCCATTTTTAATGTGGGTTTTAAACCTTCCATTTGAGAATGCTAAAAACAAGGTCAAGATCTTGAAAATAGGTCCTTGATTTTACCAAAACTCAATATCAATGCTTAATCAATGGTGTGATTCTTTCTATTTGGGTTTGGCCTTCAACTTTGAGATCTATCTTTGGGTCTAGTTATCAATTTTTCATTTCATTTATGTGTTGAGAAAGTCTTAATGGCTATAGGGGATAAGATGGTTATTTTCCAATACCACTCCCTTGAAACCCTATAAAGAGATTATGTGCCCCATTTTTTTGTTGTAATATTTCAACCACAAGTTCTTCCTATGAGGATGCCCCTAAAGGGAGGGTATGTAAAGGATGTGAAAAAAGAACAAAATTATGTGTTAAGTAAAAGGAGGGTTATAGATTATAAGTGCATCTAGAGGTCTCGACAAGGTAAAGGGGAATGGAGTTTACCTCCTATTGCAATACCTCCTATTCCACCATTCGAGATGCTAAAGGGCACTAACTTTAAGGGTCATAGGTGAAATATCACAAAGATCTTAAAAATGAGAAGGTAGGAGTGATTTAGCATAGGATTGATTCTTCAATAGTTGAATTTTTGGGTGAGATTTCCCAATAAATGGAAAAAATTGAAGCACTACCAACTACAAATTAAGTAGAGTATGAGAAAATGTTTCCTAATATTCAAAGAGTCTCTCCATATTTTTTCGATGAGATCCATGGCAAGTATGTTCAAGTGTCGATAACTCATTTTAAGATATCATATTTCATTCAGGGCACATATACTCCTTAAACTAGTGATGGAGAGTCCAACCAATGAGTAGGAAAGGTTGTTCATTTACAAGGTTGGCATCAATCAAGTATTCTCCCTCTATGCCCAACTATAAGATGAGGAGTGTGTATAATGGACTTATTATTGTAAACAATTTCAAATATAGGATTATCTTCAAGTTCAAGGGCTTGAAGTGGTTACCTCAACCTACAAATCTTTAAAGGAGCTATGTGTTTTCCAATTATACCCTTATGTTCAAGGATTTAAAAGAGAGGAAGGCCTTATGCCTGGTTTTAAGGGGTTGACCTAGGCTCACTTATGTACAGACTTCTTTGTCAAATGATAAATGTAACTTTGGTTACTATTATAATAAACTAAATTATTCTCTTCTCACTTGTTTATTCTTGTGTATTATTGATCCCAAAAAATTAGATCATGTGATAAGTAACCTCTACTTGAAGGGTTTGTAGCAATTGTTCAATATTGTAAAAGTTTAAAATGTTTATATTTGATTAACTTGCTCATGAACAAGGCCTTTCAAGGTATTCTAAACATATGCCTAGAACAATCATTTCCAATATTATGTGCTCCCTCTTTATTGACATCCATGGAGGAATGTTATTTTTAATAACAAAATCAGGTCGCACTGAGTAAGTTGATTTGAGCTCTCTAAATGAATTGACACCAAGAGCTACAAATGAAAGCCCAATATGTAGAAATTTTGAATAATATAACACTTATTCACAGAGATTATCTTGATTATAAACTATTTTGGAATTCATGCATAATACATAACCTCCTCTACGTTGATCATCATTTTTGCAGAATTAAAAACAATGAAACATCAATCGCATGCGCACATAAACACAGTATGTACTGGGGAAAGCATACAGCTGAAAACCCCCAACTATCTATATATTATAATGATAGATAACATGTAACAATACATAGTACAATACTCCTCACAAGTACTCAGTACTATCTCCACCTGCTACACACAAACTAGCTCAGATATGAATCAAGTCACAGGTTCAAATCTCCTCCACTGTTTGCCTACCTCTATTGCGCAATCCAATGTGAGAATAGGAATGATCCAAGTTCGAATTCCCTTTGGTTGTACTACACAATCCTCATTAGCAATCTCAATCAATGATTGTGCAAATCTCATGCACAGCTATAGTCACTACTGATAGCAGTCTCACTCTTTCACCCACGACTAACACTTATCTCCACTAAACTGTCCATGCACTGAGTTAACTGATGTATTCTTTAGTTGATTTATGAGTTAATAATTAATGAATTAATTAATAATTAATTCACGTCACTCATCACTAGTGTATTAGGCAGTTAGACTAAATACAACTAGTTCAACTAAGTCAAACTGAACACAACTCCATCAACTCCTCAATCAACTCCACCAAACTCAATCACTTGAGTTCTAACCGAAGTCCATCATGCAATAGCTCAACTAGCCCATAAGAAAAGCATATTTCCTTCTGGCAGTTGCATGTGCCACATCCGTAGCTCGAACTGAAGTGCTGCAAGAGGATAAGGTAGTGTTTATAGTCCAAATATTATTAAGAGCTAATAATATTCGTCTGTTCTATATTTAGACTGGCAGTCTAAAAATAGACTTCGCCCATATGTCTAAAAATATAAGTCCATATATTTTTACCAACATGACAAATCATCCATAAATAGCATCCTGAAACTCATAGACCATGATCCATATGTCTAAAAATAGACATAGTCTAAAAATAGACTTTGTGCCAAAAATAGTCTGCGGGTCCACTTAGTGAAGGTGACTTATTTTCACAAAGTTCCATCATCTTGTTGCATTTTCAACACTCCCTCTCAACAAGATATGGATTATCTACAACCCCTATCCTACAACTCTGGAATTTTCTGCATGCAACACATTTGCCTGGTACACGTGCTCCAACAACACTTGGAACAAAAAACACTCCCAACTGACCACTCTGTTGGGCTAGGAACATACTCTGATGCTGAAGCTCTACCTGATGCTGACAAGTTCCCCCTCTCTGACATCTGCGCTACTACAACATCTCCATGTATCTCGCACCATTGCACACTTCTTTGTGCCACCTAGCACTGTGCAAAACACTTGTGCCTCTCGCATTGCTGTAGCCTGCTAGCTATGCACCGTCCTGGGATTCCCTACATTATCGCTATCTCTGCCGCTCCATCTGCATCTGTCTCTACCCAATCAGTCAGTTCCTACTACTCCACATCGGGGCTCCGGTAGCAAGGTCTCATCTAAGAGGTTGGGTACCTCAAGGATCCTGCCCCTCCTCCTTGGGACGATCACTCTATATAAATCCACCTCCTACCTGGAGGTATGGATGCATGTGATCCCTCAGCCCACCTAGCTCAAAGTTTCCCTTTACTGGAGGTCTCTGCATGAGTAGATGTATCTACTCAATCTCCTCTCAGCTTCCCTTGTTGTGGCTGCTTCACAACCTCCTGAAGCTGCTGCACCAATCGTGGCTCCTCCACAGTTGTCTGAGACTTCTTCTGGCTCTGCATGTTGAGAGGTAATATACGCTCCCTCTCAACCACCAAGTCTCCATCAGTTGCCTCGTTGCTCAAGGCTCTGCATGCATCTTGAACCTCAAGAGCATACAAGTTCTTGACCCATGAACCAATCTGCTTCACCTATCTAGTGATGATGTGTCTAAGGAAAACCTTTCCCTTACTAAAGACTACATCATAGCCTCTATCTTCCAGCATCGCGATCGACACCAAGTTTCTTTCCAGTCCTGGTACATACTTGACATCGGTCAAGGTAAGGTGAGCTCCATGCTCCCTCTGAAAAATAACCGTGCCTACACCTAAGATACTATACTTATCATCATTACCCATCGCTATGAGTATCTGGAGATCTTTCTCCTCCAAAGTACTGAACAAACTCTTGTCACCGATCATGTGGAAAGAAGCTCCACTATTAAGAAACCAACCACTTCCCACCATGGATGAAACCATGCATGCAAAGAGTGTGAAATCCAACTCAAACTGTGAATCAAGTTCCTCAACTTCAGATCCTTCCCCAGATCCCCTCTTGGATTTTCTCCGTGGACAATTTGCAGCATAATGGCCCACCTCATGACAACGAAAGCATCACACTTTCAATTTGTCAACCTTCTTCCCATCATTGGAAGAATTGGATTTGGAAAGAGAACCCTTCTCCTTCCCCTTCTTTTCTTTGGCAGCCAAAGCGCAATTTTCTTCATCAAATGCCTTTGATGAAGATATGTCCTTGGTATTCCGCCTGATCTCCTCTTGCACAAGATCCATCCAAAGTCTCTCCCATCTTGGCAGTTTCTCCCGACCATTGACAGAGTCCTTATAGGAATGCCAAATCTTCAGTAGACCAAGGAGAGCCAAGCTCACCAAGTCCTCATCATCGACAGTCACCCCCACACTTCCCAACTCATCCTAGCATTGAGTGAACTTCATGAGATACTTGGGCATACTGTCTCCATTCTCACACTTAATGTTTTTGAGTTTATCCTTGAGCACCAACTTCCTCTGGTCGCTCTTGCTTTGGAATAAATATGTCAACACTTTCCACATCAAGTATGGAGAACCCTTTCCATGCAGGCTGGATACAATGTGATCCTTCATACCCTCCAATAGAATCCTTCGACACTTTGCTGTCTTGTTTTGCCAAACCTCAATGTCAGCAGCATCAATAGGCTTTGGGACCTCAGCCTCTATGAAACACTTCAACCCATTGTCATCTAACACCGCCTCCATCCTATATTTCCATGCAATATAATTCGAGCTGCCTTCAAGAGAATACTCCAATCCCAATTCGTTGAAAGACATTGCAACTTTGACACCAAGAAAACACTGCTGCAAATTCGAATTCCGCTAGCTCAAAACTCAACCGCTTCTGATCTAAAATTCGTGAGAACAAAGTATTTCTCATACAAATATTGACTGTATGGGCTTTTACCGGATATCTCACCTTCCAAAAGAAGGATGAATCCAGAGGCTACCTGGCCCGATTACAGACTCTGCCTGAAGAAATAAAATGTAATCACTTTCTGAATAATAGATCTGATGATCAACTCTGCTCTGATACCATGTAGAAATTTTGAATAATATAACACTTATTCATAGAGATTATCCTGATTATACACTATTGTGGAATGCATGCATAATACATAACCTCCTCTACGTTGATCATCAATTTTGCGGAATTAAAAACAATGAAACATCAATAGCATGCACACGTTAACATAGTATGTACTTGGGAAGGAATATAGCTAAAAACCCCCATCTATCTGTATATTATAATGATAGAGAACATGTAACAATACATAGTACAATACTCCTCATAAGTACTCAATACTATCTCCACCTGCTACACACAAACTAGCTCTGATCTGAATCAAGTCACAGGTTCAAATCTCCTCCACTGTTTGCCTGCCTCTACTGCGCAATCCAATTTGAGAATAGGAATGATCCAAGTTCGAATTCCCTTTGGTTGCACTACGCAATCCTCATTAGCAATCTCAATCAATGATTGTGAAAATCTCATGCACAACTATAATCACAACTAATAGCAGTCTCACTCTTTCACCCACCTCTAACACTTGTCTCCACTGAACTGTCCATGCACTGAGTTAACTGATGTATTCTTTAGTTGATTTATGAGTTAATAATTAGTGAATTAATTAATAATTAATTCACATCACTCATCGCTAGTGTATTAGGCAGTTAGACTAAATACAACTAGTTCAACTAAGTCAAACTGAACACAACTCCATCAACTCCTCAATCAACTCCACCAAACTCAATCAGTTGAGTTCTAACTGAAGTCCATCATGCAATAGCTCAACTAACCCATAAGAAAAGCATATTTCCTTCTGACAGTTGCATGTGCCACATCTATAGCTCGAACTGAAGTGCTGCAAGGGGATAAGATAATGTTTATAGTTCAAATATTATTAAGAGCTAATAATATTCTACTGTTCTATATTTAGACTGGTAGTCTAAAAATAGACTCCGCCCATATGTCTAAAAATAGAAGTCCATCTATTTTTACCAACATGACCAATCATCTATAAATAGCATCTTGCAACTCATAGACCATGATCCATATGTCTAAAAATAGACTTTGCGCCAAAAATAGCTTGCGGGCCCACTTAGTGAAGGCGACTTCTTTTCACTAAGCTCCATGATCTTGTTGCATTTTCAACATAAGATTATAGAGAAACCAATGACCCCTAAATCACTAGTGAAGTGATGGGATAACACCAAATTCATTCAAGGAACTTAGCTAAGTGTTTTACTCCAATTAGAGTTTTAAGCTGGTAGTTTAAGAATATTCCATGTTCCTAATGAACACGTCATATAGAGAGGAAGACATCACCCATTTCTACAAGAATTGGATCCTTGTGTTCTATGGATTTATGAATATAAAACCATCTTCAATGAGGTGGAGATCATCACCAACAATTTGATCCGTGCATAGGTAAGTTCAAGAATCATTTCCTTGGTTAAAATTTCAAATTATTTATGTCCTCCTACCTATCAAATTGTTAAGTATGTTCTTTAAGACATTCCCTAACATGTCCTTTGGGTTTGATCTAGAATGTATCTTTTTCCCACTCTATAACTTATCTTTGAGGAGTGCCTCGGTTTCTCCCCCACAATTATGGTTTACTTGGAGTTGATTGGTAATAGGTATATAACTATGAATGGAAGATACATATATGCATATGGAGCTACTAAGCCTCACTATTCCATTCCAAATAATGCTTTTGGATAAGCTCTTTCTAAAATAAATAACCTACCAAACTACTCTATATGGCCTCACATTACCATGAAGGTTAGGATAAATAGATAGTGCCCTCATTATCCTATATTTTAGTTGCACACGCCTTTCGTGATTTTGGTCACATCATAATTCTGGTTAAAGAGAAAAAAATATTATTATCAAGACGTGGAACCATCCACAATGCATGACCTATTCTTGTACCTATTTAGTTTCTTTTAATGTTAGTGATGTTTCTTACATGAATTTGTTGAAATGTTGACATTGCTATAAACAAATTGAATCAATACAAAATGATTTAGTTTAACCCTTCACTCAAGTCAAAATCATTGATCAGGAATGTTAAGCTTTCTCTACCATATTATAAGGCTTGGATTAAGTTGTTTGATCAAAATTAAGCAATGTTGACTAAATCCCTACAGAATTGAAGTAGAGGCAAAGGCTAGACAAGAGAAGAGGAATCTAGATTGTAGATGGCTGATGCTGGAATAATTAATCATTGATGTATAATGGATGTCATACATATCTTGATTTATGTAAAAGTATGCATGTTTTCATGTCTTCTACAAATAATTTGGTATTTTGGATGGTTTTTTAATATAAATGCATATATATATATATATATATATATATATATATATATATATATGGTAGACACTTCTGAGACACTTCGCTTCCTAGATTTTTGGAAAATGATGCTTCCGCGTCCCCGCTTCCAAAAAACGTCCACGTTTCGTCCCTGCTTCGTGCAACATTGTGCTAGAGTGCCAAGGCAACATACCAAGATGTGCCATGTGCCAGGGCATGTTAATGCATGCCAACGAATGTTAGGGAGTGCCATAAAAAGACAAGGGAGAAATAGTTCAAAATGCAGGGAAATGAAGAGATAAGAGTGTGTGATAGGGAGTGTCAACGAGTTCCAAGTGTTCTAAGGAGGAAGTGACAAGGTTATATGCTAGGTAGTGCCAAGGCATGCTAGAGTGCCAGGGCATGTCAGAGAGTGTTAAGGTGTGCTAGGGAGTGCAAAGCATGCCAAGAAATGTAGGGGATGTTAACACATGCCACATAGGGCTAAGGGATTGTTAGACGTGCCATGTGTTATGGCATGTCAAGATGTAAATTGTGTTTATTATTTGTTTTATGGCCATGGTTGGATGTGAGTCTTGAATTGGTAACTTTTTAAGTGGGATGAGTTGAGATTGGACATGAGTAGCCTAAGATGTGTTATAAGCAGTTCTTAGGTTAACAAGGCATAGTCTAGTTGTAGTAACTATAACTTGGTTAAGTTATTGTAGTCGGGGCAGGACTGGGTTGGGTTACGACCAAGTCAAAAAAAAAGGTAAGGGTAGTTATGAGGGCATCATAGCTAAGGAGTGTCATGGCATGCCAAAGAATGAAAGGTGTGCTAACACATGGCAAACAATGTCAATGGATGGTGAGGAGTGTTAGGGAGAGTTAGGGGAACACAAGGGAGAACTAGGTCAAAATGCTTGGAAATGAACAAATAAGAGTGTGTGCCAAGGAGTGTCATTGAATTCTGGGTATCCCAAGGATGAAGTGCTTTATGAGAAGTTAAGAATATGACTTGTAGGAGGCAAGCCTATGGTTGTGATAAGGTGTGGACAAAGAAATATCAGAGAAAGGGAGCCTTTGGGTTGGGCACAATATTGTTTTTCTAATGAATTGGTTGGGTTCATAAGTCGCAAAAAAAGTAAGGTTATTTGTGAGGGTGTTAGTGTTAGTCAGTTCAATCTGTCACCAGTGATCAAATATGCTCTTACAAGGTATTGTTAGGGTGCCAAGTCAATTTTTTGTCATTTCAGTGAGTCTTCAAATAAAAATTTGGTCCTAGTGTGTCTAGGGCTATTTACACTCTCTCAAGAATTTCATATTCCGATCATTTTCATCACTCAGTTGAGTCTACCATCATGAAAACATCATTAATATAACTTTAGTCACATCATCATGGTCTCCATTCAGCTCATTGTCATCATTAGGGTTAAGGTCATAAAATCAGTGATTTCATGTATAAATTCGGCAAATGAGGAGTAGCAATAGGTAAATATGTTCAATAACACTTGATTTCAAATGTGATTTATGTTTCTGGATGTAATAATTTTCCTAAGGTTCTAAAGTTACAAGAAGAGGTCCTAAGGCTACAAAATTGAAAAAGAAAGTGAATTGGTGAGGTGGGCCATCCTACCTCATTAATCACTTAGACACCAAAAGAAAATTATAAAAGCACATGGAGGAGCTTATTCACACTCATGTGCACTTGTCTACCATCCTAGCATCAAGCTCCTCCCTCTCCTTTGTGAAAAATTGTGATTCGACAGCCCTCATTGACAAAACTTGACTCTCGCTGGCACACGAAGCCTTCGCTACGCACGGGGCAGAGTTGTCCAAAATTGTTGTTTGACCACCAAAATTCATTTTTTCAAAGCTACTCTTCAGTCATTTCATCCTCCAGACTCTATAACAAGTAAGTTTAATAATTTTCATGCCCTCTGCCTCATATGTCACGAAAATGATCAAATACTTCTTCTTTTGGGGTTTACATGATTTTCATGGTTTTGATCCTCAAATGATGAGTTGTTGCCCTAAACCCTAGACTCCTTTTCCCTACACCTATGTTTTCAACTTAATACACCATTTCCATCCATCACAAAGCCTTAACCCCTTATTTTCTATCATCTTCCTCTAAACCATAATCTACCCTATCTCTTTCTAGGATAGGCTTGTGTTTTGGCCTTTTCCACTCCCTCCCCTCACTCATTTCCAAAAATTAATTTTTCCCCTACTCACTAACATCATCCCCTACCCTCTTAATGTTCCTTACAAATTTAGGCAACTCCTAAGTCCATACCACCTCATTCCCTCACAACAACAGATTTCATTGTTTTTGCTTGCTTTTCACCTAGGGTTTGAAGTATGGAGCCTGACTCATCACCATCAGAGAAGAGGAAGTACAACAAGGGGGTAAAGATACTGAGGTTTGAGCCCTCTAAATGCAATGAAATCACCTCCTCCCCATTTTTCCTAAATTTTTTTGAAGATGTCAATTGTTTAGGGTTTTGTTAAATAGTGTAGGAAGTAGGTTACCATGAGCATCTCACAGGTATATTTTCCCTCACCTTGAAGGAAGACAAGATCACCATTACAGGAACTGATTTCATGTTTTCAGTGGATGCCATCTCTCAAGCTACATGCATACCAAACCATGGTGAAAATTGGTTCAAAGGCATGAACCTAGACCTAGAAGAGTACAACCCTACTTGAAATCACAATACGAAGGATCTCACTCACATGTTTTCCCATTCATATACTTGTTGGAGAGATATGCACCATTGATGAAGGTTGTCATGAAGTTCTTCACATGTGAGGGCAGATTTTCTAGGCTATATCAATACTGCGTAATAATTCTCATGCACTTTACAGTTTCCAAGTTTCTAAATTTGTCTAGCTACTTGTATAGAAGCCTAACCAAAATGTCTGAAAGAGTGAAATTGAAAGGAAAATTGAATTATCCCAACCTCTTTCACCATAGCCTAATAAAGGTTATACTTCTCCATCAGTGGAAAGAGAAGAACATGACACGGGACACCTTCATTGAGGCAACCTTGAAAATGCATATAACCACTTCACCAAGCCAGCACCAAACTATGTCAGTACAACCCATGGAGGTGGGGTCATCAAGAAAACATGATGATATTTCCAAGGCACCTAGGCCTAAGGTGACCAAGACATATTAGAGAGGTAGAATCCTTGTGTTTTCTCCTCAAATTGAGGAAGGGTCCAAGCCTACTACATCAACAGAATAGGGATCACCATCACATCATGAGGCTTCTTTGCATGATGAGGAGCCCATTGAGCATGAATTTGACCTAGTTGACTTGGAGGCACATGATGAGCATCAAACCCTGAAAAAATTCATCAAAGAGAAGGATTCTTAGATCATGGAGCTCAAGGAAAATTTGGAAAGGGCCAAATTCATCATTTCATTCCTTGAGCAAGAAAACGGTCAACTTAAGGCAAAACAACTAGTCATGGAGAAAGAGAAATTCAAAGCCAAGAAACAAGAGATGAAAGGAAAGGTAGTGGTGGACCATGAGGACACTGATCAACATGAAGGACATGTGGCAAGGAAGAGACCAAGGACAATATGTCTTAGGAAGGCACTTCAGAGGGAAAGAGAACAAAATCCACCAATGGAAGAATTGACCTTGGAAGAGGGGATTGCAATGGAAATAAATGAGGATAGGGATTTTTGGCTTGAAAAAGTAAATTGCCAACTTGAGAAGCTCCTTGATAAGGCCAACAAGGATAACAATTTGCAAAAGAAAATGGCCATCCATTATTACACAAGGAATCAGGTTGCCAAGGTCAAAATCAAGCAGTTGAAGGAAAAACTCAAGGAAACCCTAATCAGCCAAGAGGATAAGGGTAAGTTAGATTTTATTGCGGATGCATCCATGATTGCATAACATACCTCATCAGACATCTCTAGAAAAATTTTGGGAGGATTTGGAGAAAATTTTGTGTTTTGGTGCAGACTTGCAATTTTTTGGCAATTTTTTTGTCTAGGAGCACAGTAAGCTCACTCGACGCTTCTTCTTCATGGCTCCAAATGATGGAAACTTAGCCTTTTTTGAAATATTATGAATCCCTCCCAAAACTTCGTTGCCCACTTTCCTGTTCCAGGGCTCATTTTTTGAGAAATTTGCAAAAAAGAGGCCAAAAATCACATTTCTGCCCCTCTTTTTCCATTTCGCTGTGCACCTGGAGACACCTTGGGAGAATGACCATATCTCAGCCAAAAATGGGTCGTTTTGAGTGAAACAAATACTCTAAAGACATCAAACCTCTCCCATATTTCTAGAAAAGGCTTCAGATATGGATTTGGACTTTAGAAAGGCACTCAAAAATGGCCTCCAACAACTTGCTGCACACCTAGGAATTTCTGAGATTTTTGTAAAATTTTCACTGTGTAATTTTCTGTAATTCCTAGTTTGACTTTGGTAAAAGTAAAAAGGGTAAAGTAGATGAATGTGAGGGGTAAATTTAAGTGTAAATAATGGGTGGTTAGTATTTGTAAGCTATTTTGATGTAAATTTGACCTCATTTATGAGAGAGGTTGGAGTCAAAGTTAAATGTGGAAGTTGTTTTTAACTTCCCTAAACATTATGGTTTGGTAAGAACACCTCATGGAATAGTTCCTAGAGACATGGATTCGACCCCTAAGAGTGGGGAGATGTTGATTTGGCCTTTATGTATTAGTTTCTTAGAGATATAATAGATTGGATTTCAAAGGAGAGAACTATTGTAGCTTGTACTTGGACAATTTCTGGAAATCAAAGGACACAGTTTGCAACTATTATCTAGGAATTCATGTGCAGTAAGTTTGTGATGTTACTTTTTCTCTATTATAGCTTTATATGAAATATATTCATCTTGTCTTTCCATTCATCAATTCTTCAATGGTTTTCCTTGCAGTTTATAAACAAAATTCTTTGCATAAAGCTTTGTTTGTTGGAAAAATCATTATGTGTTACTTTCTTTCTTGCTTAATGAATTCATGTTTCATGCTCATTAAGACCTTTTGCTTCTTATAAACACTACACTACACTAAAAAACTCTAAGATCCATCACAAAAGTAATGCTACCTTTCTCCTTTTATATCTTTTCTATTGTAACCCTTTGATCCTCTGACCTAGCTACATAGGTTTTCTCCCTTATCCAACAAAAAAACCCTAAATTTTCCAAAACCCGCCTAAGCCTAGCTATATATCCTAAAATAATTTACACTCTAGTCATCTCTTGGTTGTTATTTCATAGGGAGAGCCCTCTTTGGTTTTTTAGGCTAGCTACCAAACTAAAATCTTGGTCTGTGGTTACCTTCGCCGATCTCCTCATTAGCCTGGGACATTGTGGAGGATAATAGAGGGCATGACGACTAAGGAGTGCCAAGGTGTTCTAGTGAATGTAAGGTTCTCAAGTCATGGAAAAATGTAATGCTAGTTATGAGGTCATCACTGCAAAGGTGTGTTAGGGAATACTAGGGCATGCTAACATGTGCCAGATAGTATAAAGACATGTCAAACAAGCTAATATGTGCCAAGTGCCAAGGCATGCCAAGATGTACAAGGGTGTGACAATGCATGAAAGGGACTATCAAGGGAAAAAAATGGAGGAACAAGTTAAACTAAAAGGAAATGAGCACATAATAGAGTTAATAAGTCATCAATTTACCTTTTCCATGAGGGGCATGCTAGGCACACCAACCCTAGGTGCCAATAGGTGCCAAGTGCCAAGTGTCAATGCATTATAAGTGCCAAATATTCCTTTGTTTCTTCTCATCTAATTTCCAATAATTGATCTCAAATAAATTTAATATTAAACCATGCCAAACATACCAACACATGCCAAGTGCCAACACATGCCAAGTGCCAATGTGCGTCAGGGAGTGTGATGCATGCTATGAAGTGGCAGAGCATATCGAAGAGTGCTACGGTGTGCTAGAGAGTACCAATGCATGATGAGGTGTGTTAGGGAGTACTAGGACAACAGAAGGGAGAACTAGGTCAGAATGCATGGAAGTGAATGAATATGAGGGTGTGTCAGCGAGTGTCAATGAGTGTTAGCTGTCATGCTAGGGAGTGAGTGACAAGGTATGCTAAGAACAAGTAACGCATGCCAAGGAATATTAGGGAATGTCAAGAAGTTTTAGAGTGTGCTAGGTAGTTCTAGGGTGTTCTAACATGTGCCAAATAGTTCCAAGGCATGCCAAGTGCGAAGAAATGCTAGGATGTGTAGGGTGCCAGAGTATGTCAATATGCGTCAAGGATTTTCAAGGCAACAAAAGGAATAACCAAGCTAAAATGCAAGGAAATGAACACATAAGAGGGTTAATAAGTGAGGACTTTATCTTTTTCAAAAGGGGCATGCTAGGCACACTAATAATATGTTCCAATACATGCCAAGTGCCAATGTGTGCCAAGTGCTAATGTTTGTCAATGCAATATTATGCCAAGGGGTTCCAAGACATACTAGGGACTATAGGGCATGCCAACACATGATAGGGGAGTGTTATGCTATGCTAGGGCATGCCAACATGTGCTTGGTCATCCTACTCATGGAAAGATGTTCTAGGTACAAAGATTTTCTAGGTACAAAGATGTTCCAGGTACAAAGATGTTCCAAGGCATGCGAGGTGCCAAGGACTATTAGTGTATTGTTCAAATCATGTTAAGGTGTGTCGTGGGTGTTGAGGAGTGCTAGGTATCTCTCATTAATAGAATTGATAGACCTTGATTATGTATTAAATAATATAGTTCCTACACACACTAGTGGAACTTTATTGAAAGGAAATTTGCTAGATAATAAACCTAGTAGAGATGAATCATGTGTTGACTCATAGGAAAACTATATTTTTATGACTTGAGGGAAATGATACACACTAATTACCTCTTAACAACTTGACTGACTATCATAACCACTCTGACCTTGGAAATATAATGAAAAAGACTCCACAACAATGGTCTTAAATCGTTATCTTTTGACAAAAAAGATAGTAACAGGTACATAACGTCATCAAAAACTCATTGGAATGATCAATGATGACAAACATTTTTGACCATCAACAAAAGTAACCAAAAAGATCAGTGGTGAAGGTCAATAAAAGATCGTCACTAGAAGTGTCACCAAAGAGAGAATTAGTGATGGGCCTTTAACGAACCTCACCAAAAGTGTCACTAAAGAGAGAATTAGTGATGGGCCTTTAACAACCCTCACCAAAAGTGTCATTGAAAATGGATTTGGTGACAAACCTTAAAGGACCATCACTATATACACTTATAACAATGATTTTTTAAAGTTCGTCACCATATGTGACATTGGTGACGAACCTTAAAGATCTGTCACAGGCATGAAGCGTCATCAAAAACTCATTAGAATGATCAATGATGAGGAACATTTATTGACCGTCACCAAAAGTAACCAAAAATATCATTGGTGACAGTTAATAAAAGATCGTCACTAGAAGTGTCACCAAAGAGAGAATTAGTGATGGCCCTTTAATGACCCTCACCAATAGTGCCACCAAAGATAGAATTAGTGACGAGCCTTTAACGAACCTCACCAAAAGTGTCATTGAAAATGGATTTGGTGACAAACCTTAAAGGAACATCATTATATACACTTACATCAATGCTTTTTCAAAGACCGTGACCATATGCGACATTGGTGATGGACCTTAAAGGTTCGTCACAGGCATGACCCTCACCAATGACCTTTTTTCTTGTAGTGATTGGTGGTATTCTTCTCAACACCCAACTACTTTATTTTATTACTTTAATTTATGCTTCGTTAAATAATTATATATTTCTCTAATAATTTCCATCTAACATGTCTTGCACTCTATTCCACTTTCCTATGTATAAAATTAAAATATTTATGGTTTATTTATATTAAAAATTCGACTAAAAATAAGTAATGTATACAATTCCTCAACTCTTTGATAATTACACAAAATTCTAGGTGACATATAAATTATTTCCTCTTCGCCTCATTTAGTGATCCATTGAAAAATGCTATCCTTGCGCACTCTTAACTTAAAATTGTTATAATATTCACTTCATTCATATCACTTTCCACCTAAAAAACTTTCTTAGATTTTGGAAAAGGATACAATAGTGTATTTGTTGTCTTCTCATAACTTAAAATATTTTGACCTTTGTGGTGCACTAAAATTTGTGCGCTTTCATATACTTTGTTATGTGTGGTGGTGCACAAATCCCACTAAATTCTTGAATAAAATTTGTATACACTCACGCTTCTTCCAATTTATGTCAAATTGTTCTTGTTTAGAACATTTAACACCAATTTAATGTACTAAAAGTGTTTAGTTCCTCTGCCATTTCATTAAGTCCTTTCTATACTTCAAACCTATCTCCCTATGCAATTTAGTTTATAAAATGATCACGAAGGTAATCTCAAATAGGATCAAGGGTTTTCTTGCTACAAAGATGACTCCAAATCAATTTGGTTTTATAGCTGACAGATCAATCCACCATGCCATATACATATCACAAGAGGTTCTTCACTCTTGTTGTAGCAGCTACAACCACCCTCCAAAATTTTGGCTCGCATGCAATTTTCAGAGCCTACTTTGGATCCTGCGATCATCCTTGGTTTCTTGTTGGTAAGATGATGATTTTAAGCTCTCCTCCTTGATCCTAAGAGTTTTTCGCATTCTCTCTTTATGTAGAATGTGTAATTTTTGGGCATAGGGGTCGTTATTTGTCATGCAAAGGGATCGTTGTATTGCTTCAAGGGAATTGTGTGCGTATGAGTGGTCATCATCACATAGACATGTTTCACACTTACCTCACATAGTCTTGTCACAATGGTTGTTGCATCAAGAAAAGTATGTCTTATGCATTATGGATGGTCTACGTTGTGTCACTAAGTGTCTATGTGCGATCACTATCAAGTCCTATCATGTTTACATATGTTTCACTGATCTCACACTTAGCCATTTTCTCGAGCAACCTAGCCTCATCTAGCTTCCCTGAATTGTGTGCTTTTATTATGCAACCATCAAGCTTCCTGCCTTGCCTACTAAAACCTCGTAGTGTCCAGAGACACCAACCTCCCTTGCCTGTTGAAACCCCACAGTCCGCAGAGACCCCAGCCAACACTGCTCTCCAGAAATGCGCAGAGCAGTCCAGCTGCATTGCACTCAGAAATTGCATAAAGGTATCCTTCTAGGATCCATGTCCCACATTAGTGCTTTGAGCCTCAAAACTAAGCAGTGCTATCCAAGTTGTCTTGTCGATCTTGCATGCAAAAATTGCGTAAATGAGCCTCTCAGGGCCTCATTCCAGCACTAGTCACTGTCCACTGAAATTGCATGGATCTACCTCTTAATGATTACAGGAAAATGTGACATGTTGAAATCACTTCCAAGGAATTGAGGAGAAGGACGAAGGAACTGAGTAATGGAAAAAATCAGGACTGCATGCAAACTCTGTCAGATGCATGATCATCTTGAGGGTAGGTATGGTAAGTAAGGAACATCTTTCGAAGTACAACTCTTAGTTGATTTTGCAGGACTGCTTGTCATTGTCATATCACCCTGTCCTCAGTAACATGCATGTGCACAAACATGAAAAGTCGTATTATGTGTTTCTTCTACATGTCTTGCTCCTTTTTCACTTGTTCGACGAACTAT